>JAZKJV010007449.1:0-729659 GCA_037367405.1 Ottelia alismoides
GGGGGGGGGTTTGGGTGGGGGGGGGAGCGTCTAAGGTGGGGGAGGGCGAGGACGGCCCAAGAAGTGTTGGAAAGAGACTATACGAAGGGATCTTAGTTTTTTGGATATAAATCCGAGATTGACCCAAGATGGATCTGAATGGAGGCGAAGAATCCATGTAGCCGACCCTACTTAATTGTGGGAAAAGGCTTTGTTGTTGTTGTTGTATATTAATTCAATTATCAATCCAATTTATCAACCAACAAATAATCTTGATTGTTACTTGAAGGATAGTATAATCTCAAAAATATGTCTTATTCAAATTTTAATAATTAGAAAAATACATCATGATCGCTTTAAGCATTATCCTTTCCTTACTCGTTTTCATGGCCAGTACGCATAGGATGTGAGACAGACCACTCACGGAGCAACCTGCTACCCCAACGACCCCCGACCGGACACCATATTTGCTTCATGTCAGGATAATGTGATTTGATCATTTTGTATTTGAGATGATAATCGGTCTTTCAACCGAAGTTATACCATATAATATATATCAAAACCTTTTGATTAATATTATAAGACGATTTGCTAAAAATCCCAATCCTATTCAATAATAATGTTTTGCATGTAGAGATTGTCCTACGACTATTGTAGGATAAACTAGGTTTCCATGAAAGATAAATTCAACTATTTTCATAATTACTAATCAACTAGGATAAATTCAACTATTGTAGGATAAACTAGGATAAACGATAATTAATCAATTTTTTTCATAATTATTAGGAATCATATTTAATAAACATAAATTCATAATTTCCTTGATTTCCATTGAATTACAAATACATTAAGTAAAGAGGTTTGATGATCTAATCATCTTCTGACCCATCTCCACTAAATATGGAATATATAAGGCAAACGGAGTCAGAATCATGTGAAATAAATTCAAGCAGTTTGTTGGTTTGATTCTATACTTAATAGAAGTGTTTATTTTATGTTTCATGATGGAGAAACAATAAGCAAGATTAAATTTCTTACAGATCTGTGAATACATGCAATTTCATAGCGGGAACTCTTCGAATCAATTTCATGCACTTTTGGTACCAAAATTAGGCTATTATTTTTGGAACATATTTATACATTCTAAATACATTTTATTAACCAAAAAATAACCCAAACAGTTCACAAATAAATAGGTTTTTATTTTACTAAAAACTGATTCGAATCTTGCATCTAATGCAAAAATAATGAGTATCACGCATCTGAAACATGAACCTTGATCACTTAGGGTTTCAGATCATATCCAAGACATTGATTAAGGCTCTGATACCACTTGAAGGATATGAGAAGATCCTTAAGCATATCACAGAAGCGTGAAGATCGTATCATATGCGATAGGAGCGACTTGTCGCACTAGTTTCTCGAGGATGTGGAATTTTAAAAAATTTTAAATGCGATGAAACCACATGATACAAGAACATTTCTTGGATTAATTTATCTAAAGTACAAATGGATATTCGGGTTACCTCTTAAAGCGTGGTTGCGATAGAAGTCTTTAAAAGAAGAGACCTCCTTTCTCAAGCCTGACTCGATGGAGGAGACGTTTGCGAGCGCGTTGATGAGATGTGGGCTTCTCGCAATCTATGATGATTATCCAAGTGATGAATCTCCTGATATCATCACACAAGATCTGATGTCTTCCTCAGTTGCGAGGCATATCGAAGGAGACAGAGATCCACAAGCGGTCGAAACGGCGGCACGACGACGTGGCGATGACGTCGATTCTCTCTAAGGCACAAAGTGGACAGACACTTAGAGAGAGAGATGGGGCGAGAGATGGGGCATGTAGTATGAGAATGAGAGAGAGAGGACTCAATTGTTGTGTGTCTTGAATCCAAAAAAAGCTAGGATTGCCTCTTCTTATATAGTATTTTGGGAGTCCATGGATTACAGTCTATGTAAAACACAAAATCAATTGTTAGATTGATTTGAGTTTCTATTCATTGGTCATGATTTTATTATAAAAATACAAAAATGATTAATATAGATTAAATTGAATATATATTGAATAATCAACGTAATTTAATTTGAACTAAATTAATTAGTATAGAAGGATTAGGAAGGAGGCCACCCGCCTTCCTAAAAGAGGGGGAACGACCACCCTTGAGAACAAGTCAAAGGTGGTTGTTCGCCATCCATTAAGTGGATGGTGTTTGATCCTCTAATACTTCATATATATTTACAATATTTTTTGTAAATTATTTCACAAAAAATAATTCCAAATTAATTTTGTGAATATTACAATCGTACCATTAAATAATTGTGAATCATATTCATAACCCAAAATAAAATGTAAATTGTATTTCAATTTAATTTCCAATATGAATCCAATTCACTTCAACAATTAGTTTGAAGATACTATTTACAACAAGCTTTCTCTAATATATTATAAATCACATTTGTAATATATAAAATATGGATAGTACTATCTATATTATCCATATCCTTGATAATTAAATCACATTTAAATATCTTGTATTATCATTCTCGTGTAATTAAATAATATGAATCGTATTCAGATTATTCATGATAATTAAATCACATTTAATTATCAATATCTCAATGCCTAGATACATAATTCATCAATAGAATTATTGAACTCTTTCAAGAACAATGCACTTTCTTCGCAGATATTTGGAGATAAGGACATGGTAATTATACGTTCCACATATAGTGACATATATTGAGATCATATCTCAAATCCGGATCAAGGGAACCACCCAAAGATGTTTGATTAAATCAAAACCGTAAATCTAATCTTCTCATTGCAACTGAATCGTTTCAGATCAATGTCCAAGATTTGGACAAAGATTAGATTACCTCTCTATTGAGAGAGTCACTAAAATCCATACATGTTTCATCACTCCCACGAAATGGAAGTGTCATAGTTATACAATCGTTTATGATCACATCACCCTCTGGTATTCCTAATAATTATACATCCTGCATATTGGAAGACCTAGAATTAACCCGAAGTTTTAGATCTTATTTATATTGTCTCCTTCAGGGTTTTATCATTAAGTTTATCATTTGATCATTAGGAGTTGGTATCGATCATATACTTTCCAAAAGCATATATCATACCCATATATTGATCATATACTTTTCAGAATCATATATCAAACCTACAAATTCATTTAAGCTTCCAAAGCAAGATGATCGTGCATGAAATTTGTTTCCCAATATCTCATGAATGAGCTCATGTCTTCCGATTTAGTAATGAACATGTATGATTCTTTTGAGAGATTGTATTACTCATATACCCTCGTATGCACACCAGCTTGCCGATGTATAGACCTTGATTAGATCATACAACCTATCGATCTACTAAATGTACATGCTCAAACATATAGTAACACATTTGTCTCCCCGTCAGAGGATGTGTGCCTATATCATGACAGCATATGACATAGGTCTTTGATTATCTCAATCTCGTTAAGTCAACTCTTTGACTTAACTTATCTAACACCTCTGAATCTATATTCCTATGCATAGGACTTACATCAAGAGGTCGGTTAGATATCAACCCATGAGAGAGAGGATTGCCATCTCCTACTGAGGCTGGAGAGTATCTCTTATAATCATTTGATGGTGCTTGATTAGTCCTTAATCTTACTCTTTAGATATTCATCCAAGCACTAACCTCTATGATTCAATTATTGAATCAAAAATTGTATGATCATCAAGATGGTCGTGGTACGTAACCCTAATTGTACTAAGGGACCTATTATGCAAATTAGTCATTCTTCATTTTATATCAGAGAATGATATTTGCAATAACATTTATTGCATAATAGTTCGCCGTGGGTTCGCATGTCCAAGAAATATATTTAATTTATTTTAATTAATTGTTGTTGTATTTTTTACAACAAAATCATGGCCATTGAAAGAAACACAAATCAATCTCCACCATTAGATTTGTGTTATCATGGATTGAGAATATTATAAAAGAAACAACAACCCTATATCTTCTTTTACATCATAGAATTCACAAGCATTCTTTCTTTCTCATCATCATACATGCCCCCCTCTCTTTAAGTAGTTGTCCACTTTGTGACCTAGAGAGGATCATCGTCGTTGCTACGTCGTCATGTCATCGCTTTGATCGCTCATGGATCTTCATCTTCCTCGTTTCTTCTAGTATGCGAAGAAGACCTTGGATTTCGTGTGACTAAATCAGGAGATTTGTAGCTTGGATCAACATCTTGGATTGCGAGAAGGACGTATCTCATCAACGTCCTTGCAAGCATCTCCTCCACCAGGTCAGACTTGAGACAGGTGGTCACTTCATTTAGGGGATTCGATCGCATCCACGTGTCAAGAGGTATTCCTATATCTTATATGTGGTTTCGTTGAAATGATTCGAGAAGGCAGATCATGTAGTTTCATCGTTTTAAAATTTTAAATTCCGTTGTCCTGAGCTACTAGTGTGACTAGTCACTCCCTATCACATATGATGCGATCTTCACGCTTCTGTGATGCTCTTAACGTTTTCTCCATAACCTTCAGGTTGTTCCACGGCAAACTTGTCTGTGCACCATGGAAGGCAACACCATGTGAAGCTGCTGCATAGTGCGTCAATGGGCCCTTGGTTGGGAGTATGGGTGTTGTTCCTCAATGATCTAAGCCACAGTGTAGGGTGTTCGGATTGGCTCCTAAGAGATGCTGAACCTGCATGCAGCAAAGAGGATATAGCGACGAGTGTTGCTGCCTTTGCTAGTGGGCGTGATGAAGGAGCAACTTGAAGATGGGTGATTCTCAGCTGTTATGATCGAAGAAGGGAACTTTGATGGTCATGGTTCCTCTGTTGTCTCTAATGCTGGGACAATGAAACTGGTGGCTGAAGCTCTAATCTTGGGAGGTGTGCTCGACGAAACCTTCTATGATTGTTCTCTTCTTCTTCTTCAAAGATGTGGCAGTGATAGGCAATGCTCAGGAGTGTTTGCTGTAGTTGGTGCAATGAAGTGTGAAGATCTTTTTCTCCAATGGAGCCAAGAGGACAGGACACGAGGATTCTCGGAGGGAGTGGTTCGAGATGTGGTGTTTAGGAAAATCTAGGATTCAATAATGGCAATTGGAGGACAGAGGTCGTGCTCGTTAGGACTCCTCCCTATTGCGAAAGGGGTGGAACTGTTCGATCGAGAGGTGTGGTGTCCTTGTGAAATGCGAAGCCCAAGAGTGCAGGTGGCAATTTTTGCTCCAGAAGATGTTCTGTTATGATCAGATTTGCAGGGGGAGTCTCCTCCTCCTCTGATGGCTATTGTGTGGATTGATTGTGACATGCAGAAGGGATATGGCAAGAACCGCAACAACAAAATCTCAGCTCGAATGGATACCACTTGACCGGAAGATTACTGATGGGTGTTAAGTACTGATGTTGATGATCGGAATGGTTGGATATGGGATTAATGGAGGATGAACGATCGGAACCGTAACAGTGAGGGGTTACAGATATGTAGAAGGGAAGGTGTAAGGTTGCGTGAATGGTGGTGGTTTTGGGTGTCAACTTGAATGATGAAGCAGTTGGGGATTTGAGAATATACCAGAAACTTGTAGTAAAGGATATAAAGGAAGAATTTCAGAAATATGGGAAAGAGAAGAGGCTGAAGGGACTTGGGTTCTTCTCTAGAAGAGCTGTGATGCATGGCTGTAGATCTTGACCTCGAGGAGCTGCAGTGAAGATACAACTTCGTAGCTAGGCAGTGACCTTGGAAGGTGTTGCTAGGTGATCTTTTTAGGATCTCAATCTCGTCGGTGTCTAGAGGCTCGTCTTCGCTCGATGCCTGAGGCGTAGCTGTCATCTCGATACCTCGGTGGGGTTGTATTTTTCTCTCGAAAATGGGGATGGGTTTCGACGGGTGGCGACACTGGGGTTTTGATATGAGGATGTTATTAGGGTTCACGTGGGTCTCAGAGGAGATGTGCGATGAGGGAGTGGAGGTTCATGTCATGCAGGGTGGTGTGCATGAGGCTGAAGAGGTGAAGGCAGAGGCCGTTGGGGTAGAGTAGCCAGAGGTGGAGACAAAGTCTCTACCACCCGATGGCTCCAGATCGAACAACGGAGATAAATCATGTAACAAGAATAAAAGAAAAAAAAGTAAAAGTTGATCAGATCTGTTGGATCTTAGTTGATTCAACGATCGAGAGAATAGGTGCCTGGAATATGTTGGGAGGGGGCGTGACATCTTCTAGAACTGCCACATGTCACCTCCTTAAAATTTAGAAAATAAAATAAAAATTCAAATAAAATAAGAAACAATCTTAATCAAAAAGTGTTCTTCATGAAAGTTGTTCATCTCAATGAGATCTACAACTTTCATGAACTGACCAAAATCAAAAGATATAATTTGTACAAACTCATTTTTTGGTGGTATTTAATGTATATAAAATATCATATTTTATACATTTACAATTTTTAATATTTTTTTAAGATAAGATTCAAAATAAAATGGAAATAAGCAGAATAGAAATATTTACTCATTAATCTAATTTTATTTGGATTTTAATAATTGAAAAAATAAAGAAATAAAATAAGAAAGACTTATTTACGGACTTTATATACAAACTCAAAACCATTCTTTTTCTTTGATTTTTAGCTTGTTTTAATTTGTATTATTTCACATTTTAGAAAAACCCAAATCAAAGAAAATAAATGAAAAAGAAACAAATTAAAAAGAGTTAATTATGTATATAAAATGATATGTCAAAGTTAGCAAATCTGTACAATATACAATGTTGACCCAAAACTCAAGTTTCACATATCAACTCCAATTCTTTTGAATTTTATCTTGATTTTAGATAATTGAATGTACATTAATACAAAAATGTGTACGGGTTCATAGGAGACTATATGTGATAGATATTTACGTTTATGTCTTTTTGTCTGAGAACCAAGGTTAAGATTTATTTCACATATGTACAAGTTATTAGTTTTTCAATATTTTTCATTTGTTAATTTTAGTAATATCTACACAATGGAGTTGATTTTATTTTATTTGGAGTTAGTATAAACTAGTTAAAAAGTGAAAAGTTGGTGAAAAATCCACCGATCGGGTCATCTAAAATGTTAGACAATAGTCATTGTGGTGATCAGTTGAAATTCACAGAAAATTTTATTTTACTTTATATTCCAAAACTAAGTATGGGAGTGACGAACTCAGTGAGGCAAACTGTGAAAACTAACGTAAAATAGGAGAGTGACTAATAAATGAGGGTTTTCTTATTTTTTATTTTTTAAGGAATATTTTGAATTTTTATTTCATTTTATGGATTTTATATTGTTTTTATGATTTTATATAACTATAAGTAAAGAAATAAAGGTATTATATTTTATATTTTATATTTAATTTTATTTTAATTTTTTATATTTGGAATCTATTTTACTATTTTTATGTATTTTTAGGAAATTTTTAGGTTTTTAATGGGTTTTGAAATATTTTAAAAATGAAAAACTAAATTTTTATTAAAACATGAACTTATTTTTTATTTTTAAAATAGAGAATAGGAGCAAAATATTTTTATTTATTTTTACTAAATAGTAGATGAGGAGGGTATCGTTAGGTAGCCGACAGCCAGCGTAAAACAGTCAGAGATAACTTCCTAAATAGTACTTTTTTCTAAAAAAATACTATTTAAGAAGTTACCTCATGACAATCAGATCTTTTCAACATGGATTTAAGCAAACATACAGATTTCGTTGGGGTGTTCCCTAGTTTTGTGGATATAAGCCTGGGATTGACTCAAGATAGATCTGAATGGAGGCGAAGAATCCATGTAGCCGACCCTACTTAATTGTGGAAAAAGGCTTTGTTGTTGTTGTTGTTACTGAATAGTAGATGAAAATACCTTTCCAACAACGGTATTATATGTATTTTATGATTTTTCGAGAATTAATTATGAATTTTTGAAGTTTTGTAGTATTTTTTAATTCTTAAGTATTTGATATTTTTATTTCATTTTTGTTTACTCTATAGAATATAGTAAAATATATTGTAGGTAGATTTTGTAGATTTTTAGAGGTATTTTTCTATTTTTAATGTTTATTTATTTTTTTGTAATTCATTTTGATTTATTAAAAATAGAAAATAATTTTATTTTGCAAAACTAATATAGTATTATATAAAAGTATATTAGTATGTATTTATGTGTATTTTTATTATTAGTATTTTATTTAGTATCTACATTATGTATAGTATTTAATATACAATTATATGGGTATCTATATACCTTATTTAAAGGTGGGTTTTTCACCCATTGGCTGCCACGTGTCTTCACGAGCGTTCTTTTCATCTCCCCGCGTTTTCTTCCCTCCCCCGTTTTAGCATTCCCGCTTCTCACAGTTCTTTTGTCCTATTATCTGACACGTCTCTTCATGCTCATCGTTTCTCTTTGGTTCTCCTGCACATAATGAGTGCTCCATCCATCGCCACGTTACAATCTCCAGAAATTTCCACTGAAAACAACCGTCCTTACATGGGTCACTGCCAACCCCGCACGTGGGTTGTTACTATTTCCGCCACTGTAGCTGCAGTACGAGAGAGGCATTTGTTTACCCGTTGGCTTACAGGTTGTTCCGCTCCTGTTCGCACGTGTCATTATGTTATTACATATCTGACGCCGTCGTAAGAAGCTAGATAAGTCCGACTGTTTTTTTTATTTTCTCAGTCACTGTAGCAATCTTGCGGTGCACTCCAGATCTCTGCATAAAAGAGCGTACTTCTCCCTCCATCGTTCGGATCCCCAACGCCTTCCTTCCCCTCTCCCTACACTCCAGTGCTTCACTGCTTCGTTACCTCTTCATCTTACCTTCGAGGCTCCACCTCTTCATTTTCCCATCAGTGATTCATGATTCATCATTCGTGGTCAATGTTGTAGCCAAAGCCAAAGTCTTGGATAAGTTTAAAGGATGACGACGTCGTCTACAGTTTGAATGTCACGAGGTGCCGAGAAAAGAGCGGAGGAGCTCGACCGTGTTATCGCTTTATTCTTTTCCTGCTAACGTATTTCGACTTTTGAATCATCTTGGCTTTTCCATACGGATTCGATCAGTAAGTTGATGACTCGTATGCTTCAGCTATTGCAACTTCGTCTTTTTATGCAATCTTACATTAGTAACGTCTTCTTATGGAAGAGCAGCAATATTAAACATTTATAAAATATATTGCATTTATAATTTTACCAGTCTTTTATTAAGCCATAGGTGGGCTCCCTATGCAATAATTGCATAGTGTTCTACTGCTACCAAATGCTCATAGGATATGGGTGAAAAAAGGGAAAGTTCCTCACGTTTAAAGTAAGTAGTAATACTTGCAGTTTACGCTCTTGCGATCATGTCCTGAGAGAGCGCCTAGCATTGTTCTCGACTCGGCTCTGGAAGATAGCACTGTCTGCGAGGTACGTGCCTAAGGTATGATCACGTTGTTGTTTTAACAATTATGTTTTGAGAACTCTTGCATGCAGAATGATGACAGACATAAACATATATAAGGTTATCAAAATGTTTGTTGCCTTCTTTTCATTTTTTCTTTATGATTGTCTTGACCAAGAGAAGCAACTACTGATGTAACATACAGGTTTTCTACCCATAACCATTTTTCTGTTAGTAAGAAATAGTCTGCAGTACTATCATATATTCAACCCACATATCTACGATTATACTTATAGTAAAAATATCTTATGCAATTTCTTATCACCACTCTCTTTGCATTGTCATTGATTACAATGCATACGTGAATATGCGAAATTTGAATGTAAAATAAAAAAATCGTTTGTCATTTGATTAAACTCAACTTCAAAATGTATAAGACGGGGTTTGGGATTATATAGGTTGGAAAGCCTCTGAATTTTAGAACTTTCGTTGATTTGGTCAGTCCAAAATTGCCTACACATGCACTTATCAAATGACACCGCCATTTGGACATCGCCCAAGGACAGACTTGAACCTTACAACGGCAGCATACCTTGCTGTCATCACTTTTTTTTACATTTAACTTCTCTTCCTTGCAGGTGATGGTGACAATGCCCGAAGCTCGTGAACAGATAGAAGATCAAGCTCCACGCATCTCAATGATCCTTGAAAAAAAATGAAGCCTTATACATGGGCGTTCAATGACTTCACACATAGTCCTACTTCATCATAGCCGCAAAAAGAAAGATGAATCTTTACTTTTATTTTTCTCCTGCAAGACTTGATTTTCCTTTAATCTTTCTTATTTGTATCTTCTCTATGTTTTGGATGTGTAATTAATGTTACACCTTCACTGTTTGATTTCTTCTAATAGATCCTAATCAATAATTTGTTACATCTTCATAGTTATATTTCTTCTAATAGATCCTAATCGGTTGTCTGTGACACCAGAACTCATGCTTGGAGAATTTTTCGGACTCCTCGAGAGATTGCGGCATCCTTTTTGTACTTGCAATCAGATTTTTATGTCTTTACAGCGTCATGTACATGATTTACATATCTTGATACCTACTTGAATTATTATGTGTCCATTAATATCAGACATTTTTTAACAAATATTATGACAGTAAATTAACTGTAGTGGCATAAATTGCCACGTTATTATTCAGGTTCAGGTACGGGGGTCTCCAGGAACATGTTGGTGTTTGTTGAATTAATTGAAAGTCATTTATATAGGATATCATTGTTAATATTCCTCCAGAATATTCTAGCATTGTATTTTGACAAACTTAGATGTTTGATGGATTTTATTCTCACATTATGGATTTTATTTAGTTTTTAAAATTTTTATTTAGCAGCTCTAGATTATTTTCATGATTTTGATTTTAAAATCTAACCTTTTATATTGAATTTTAGTTTAATTCTCTATTTATCCTTCAAATTCCATCCAAATCCGATCTTATTTGCTATTTTATCTTAATGGTCAAGCATTCGATCATAATCTAAAAAGATCTGAATGCTTGATCATTAAGATAAAATAGCAAATAAGGTCGGATTTGGACGAAATAAGGTTGGATTTGGACGAAATTTGGAGTATAGATAGAAGATTAAGCTAAAATTCAATCTACAAAGTTAGATTTTGAAATCAAAATCATAAAAATAGCCTAGAGATGATTACAACACCTCTGTTGCTATCCCCCCTACCACTTAGGATCCGTTTCCTCAAACACAAATAGTCTCTCATTAGGTCTTAGCAAACATTTTACGTATAGATATCTTTTATACAACTTAACAACTGAAACTTTAGTACTGAAAAATGAGCTTAATTTTGAATATTCGGTTAATTACCATTACTATCCTTTTATTTCAATTATTTTATTTTTGTAAACATTACTTCCGCCGCGAAGCGCGGGTAACATCCTAGTTAATGTAATAACTGGAGAAAAAATAGCGCAAGATAATAAGCAAGCGCAAGGAGCTATACGCAAGCCAGAGGTCACGTGAGAGACCTTAGGCTCACATTTCAGAAGAACCTGTTCGTAATTTTTACAAGAGCAGGGAGTGTCTCGCAATTTGTCCCAAAATATCTGGGAACTCACGTATTGTGCATGTACTGAAGCGGTGTGGCGGTGGCGCTTCTGCTGCTGACGCGTGGCTAGGCTTTGACCGTGTGATCCGTGAGAAGTTGATCGAGCGGTGGAGCGATGCGATTGAATCTGGAGCATCGGATGGAGATCGAACGGCTGGAAATAGTCCTTGATCGAAAATGTTGGATGCGACTTAATCTCGTGGCTACTAATCAATCTAGAGGGAGCGCACTGTTCCCCCGTGTGTTCTTCTCCAAACTTGACGAAGGCGGCGATTTTGCACACGACAAATCTGATCGGATCGTCGGTGGTCTCAAGACCGCAAAGGTTATCGCGACAGAGGTTCTAAAGGTGGACTTTGGTCTGATCTCGATGAAGGTGTTGTAGACGATGCTCCTTCGAATACAGTACTCGCGCTTCAATCAGATCCAGATCTCCTGGTGGTGGCTTTCTATAGGTTGAAGAAGGAGTTGCTCGATGTCCTAATGTGATAAACCTCCGACAGGGATGATTCTTGCATGCAGGTGCTTAGGATTTCAGATGGTAGGCTTTGTCTCTATCAAAGTTGATGGCTACTATAGGCGACGCTCCAGATGCAAGTCGCTGCAGGTGGTGGTACTCCTAGGATGTATGTTCCCGAATCTGTTGGTGCATGCGTTGATCTCCAGGTGCATGTCAATATCCAGCGTGTTGTTCTTCAAGGACCTGTAATCTAGAACTTGACTCGAGTGAGACGTCTCGGTCCAACAATCAACAGATGAAGATGAATGGGGGGAGCGTCTGGAAGGTGGAGGAATGAGCTCCAAGCTTCGATCATCGTGTGTGATCGCATATGAACAAATATGATGGATAGAGGATGAAATGAAGGGATTGGAAGGGAAATGGAATTGGATGATCGAAAATCTGATTTCGGATCGGATTGGGAGAAAACAACAGAGAAATGAAGGAGAACAGAGAGATAAAGAAGAGAAATCAAAGGGAAATGAGGAAGGAAAAGGAAAGTTTGCTTGTATGGATGGACAATTTCGCCTGGGGAAGGAGCTCGAAGGAGCTCCTTGGTTGTGGCCTCCACCCATAGCGATGCAGAAGTTGGGCACGCGATGGAGAGGATCCTCGACACCGACGACGATCTCATCGGACCTCCTCTCAACCTCGCTACGATAGATATGAAGGACTATCACTCCTAGCTTCAGGGCTCACTGATAGAAAAGGTTGAACAAATGGCGGAAGGATCTCTATGAGAGGGGTGATCGGCTTAAATAAGGAAGGAGAAGGGAAGGGCGCAGAAGAACAGAGGGAGGTTGAGGAACAACCTGGGACCACCAGGTTGTTGGGGTTATTGGAGGAGAAGAGAAGAAGGAGAGGCGGAGGAGGAAGAAGGAGAAGCGAAAAGGGAGGGGGGGGGGGGGGGGGGGGGGGAAGAAGGGAGGAGAGAGAAAATAAAATGAAATAATTAGTAAATAAATAAATAAATATAAATTATTAATAATTAAATAAATATTTTAATTATGAATTTTAGTTAATTAAATAATTAATTTTAAATAGTTAAATAAATAAATATATAAATAACATAGTATATTCTACATATATAATTAATTGATTAATTTTATTTTTTTATTAATTTTTGTTTGTATTTTTATTAATAATATAAAATTAGTAAAATATTAATAAGATACAAAAGTATGAGAAATAACAAAAAATAAATAGAATAAAATTAAAATACATTTTACAATTATATAAAAAGGGTCTCAAAACCTATATTTTGCATATTAACATCAATTTTAGTGAAATCACCTTTATTTGATAGACAATTTTATAAAATGAACTTTAAAAGTGATTACATCTAATTTGGACTTCATATGGCCGAGATATGAGGTTTGGAATTTCAGTTTGTGACTTTTTAGTTTTGGGATTTATTAGTATTTATTCAGAATTAATTTTAAGTTATATTTTCAAATTTTTCTACTAATTTTATATACCTTTTAAAAAAGAATTAAATTAAATGGAGTTGGTAATAATTAAATAGAAAATAAAGAAGATTTATTTACATATTGTACATATATACAAAGAGGTCAAAACGCCAAAACTAACAGGTTTTATACTAATATTTTGTTGATATTTTTAGTAAATAGTATTAGTTTTAAAACGAAGCTTAAAAGTGAGTTTGGTCAATCTGGAGTTTTTTGTAAATAGTTTTGAACCTGAAAAATCGGCTTTTATAGTTTTTTTGGTTCAACGTAATTATTTATTATACATTAAATAATTTTCCTAATATTTTTGTAAATTAATATATATTATTATGAAAAACTTTGAAGAAGGAAATATTTTTGTTTGAGATTAGGTGAATGATAAATAAAATAGATAAACATATGTATAAGGTGGAAAATATGTAATTGTACATTAATGATATTTATTTTTATGCTATTTTTTTACGTTATGATCCTTATCTCTCCCTAATTATTTATTTTGTCGACCACGTCAATATTGACCTGATCTCAATGTTAGGATCAGTATGTACATATTTACATATACATATCCTTATTTATTTTATTTTCCTTTTTCTCTTTAGTTTTTATTTTGTATGAAATAAGTGTTAAATACTTAATAATAAAAAATGAGGTTAAAATATTAATTAATGAGGATTATTGAATATTTACATATATTTTACCAAGGATTTTAGTCAAAAATAAAAGAATAAAGAAGATGAGTCATGGATTCATCAGTTAGGTCAATATACACGTGAATTTATACACAAATAAGATAGGTCTTTTGTTACGAATTTAATTTACAACAATTAGCCCTAATTATATACAATATATAAATTATTTAGTTCTATATTTTAAGAGGGTTCTTGATTGAAATCTCTTGGAAAATGAGATAAGATTAATGAATAAGGTAGATGAATCATGTATTCATCAGTAATGTCCCTATCAAATTTTCATGTATCCATGATTGTTTACAAGAATCCTAATTTGTTTGGGAACCACTTATCAATGAATAATGCTATCCTAGATTTTGATATCCGAACTATGATTGGGGATATTCACTTACCATAGAATCTTAATCCAGTCATGAGAATTGGATTCTCATAGACTACAGATAGACTATCTGGGATAGTACGACCAGAGAAATTCAATTCGAGATAGCATGATTGAAATAAATGTGCCATTGACTAACTGGCCAAGCATGTGGATTCACACTTTACAAGTATTCTACTATTCAATTTGGAATTTGATGGCTTAAATAAATCTATGTCAAATAGAATTAACATGTCAAATTAGGATTAGGGTTGGACCTTAGTCAACTTGATGATCGTTTCCCTTCTAACTAGAGGGGACTGCCACCAAGAAAACTCCAAATCCTATTTGGCCCCACCCTCCACATTCTCTTCTCCCACTCTTCTCCACATGTTGTACCCTCTCCCTCTGACTCCTCTCCATTATGGTTCTCCTCCATGGATATGAGCCTCCTCTATATGCCCCCTTGCGTGTGTTCTTAAGATAAATACCTCAATAGATGAATCGATGATTCATCATGTTAGTAGGCTTGAATGCGACAAAATCCCTCTTCAAATGCATTTCATAGATTTTACATGAAATGCAGCATAAGCATTCTATGCACATTGTATATACATTGCCTCGAAAATGCATAAATTATTCCTTAAATATAGAGCTAATTTTTATAGCTATAAAATTATGTAAATATTTTTCCCATTTCATTAAGAAATTACCTATTTCTATATAAGTATGAGATTAAGTCCCATTCTCTTTTTCTACGTCTTTTTCTTTATTTTTCAAGTTCAATCAATCATCTTCCTCCCCTTGGTCCTAAGATCCCTTTTCAATCAAGTTGTAAAAAGAAAAAAAATGACAAGATAGATGCCCCTTCTTCCTGCCAATGAAGAGAGGAGCAACACCCATGCCCCACCTCGTGTGACAACATCCACAGCAAGAAGGAGCGCCCTGAGGAACTCCCCAAACATGTAAAAGAAAGAAGGAGACTCTATGATCTGTGGAACGATTCACGTGTAATTGTGCCACCCACATGCGCTTCAATTGAAGGACCATACTTGAGATGAGAGATCTCTCTTGTCATATACTATCGTCTCACCAAAAGGTAAAACTTCCTTTCCCATGTGGTTCATGAAATGCCACACAAAAAATTTCTACCATCATGTAGTTGCACGATAAAAAAAGTTCTTGTTGATGCATGCCCATATTATGGACTTTGTTTTCAGAGAAAGCAAGATCAATGCCATCATACACTAGAGCCTATATAAACAAGTGCGAAGAGCTCCTATAATTAGTTTGTTGTTGTTGTCTGGAGCCCTTCCATTCATGGAGAATGTTGGAATGACAAGCTTGTTCCATATTTTTCTTAATGTGTGAGATATTATCTTTTTCAGAATGTTGTTAGAATATTTGGTTGTTATACTCGAATTTAGACTATGCCAGAATTGTTGATGGAAGGATACTGATGAAAAGTTAAATCTTTACTTTGTGGAGTTTTGTCAATAGTTAGAGAGCTACTTATAACCTCTAGTTACTTTGTCTATCACAAAGATAAAGTATGGCATTGACAGAAATTGCAAAAGAAGGCATCTGGTTAAAATGTTTGATTGGAGATTTCGATCTATAACATGATGAGAGGAACAATCATATTGATGCCAGATATCAATTTATCTATTTTGAGAAGATGTTCTAGACGAAAAATATTGTCAATGACAAATAATTCAACTAATATTTTTATAGAGATGGTTTCTTAAAGAAAATTCTAACATTGGTTGGACTTTATCAATGTCGACTGCTAGCTATAGCTACGTGGAGGAGATGACAACAATGGAGTATATCAATTGTTGATGGAAATTGTTGACATGCCTTGAATACACTGACCTATCTTATTTTTATTGAGTTATGAATCCTATTTGTACCTAAGATCTGGATCCCATTTGTACTAAGTTTCATATACTATTCTTAATGGGATTAGGAGGATCCACCTGTAGCGAGGGAATGCCATATTTCACCAAATAGGTTTATAGTTTTGAATCATCCTTTTTATTACCTTTCTTCCACCATATTTGGAGAGATATGTTGTTGCTGCCAAGGGTGCAATTCTGTTAGAAGTGAACCATGTAAATCTTGTGTTTGCAGTTCTTTCTTGTTTTCTTATCCATCTCTATACATCTGTTACGACTAAGCTCGCTTTATGAATTTGTTAACAAAAATTACTATGTTGTATCATCCAAGATTTGTATTTTATTGCAGACCTATTACAATTTTATAATATATAAAGAATTTGTTGACTAGGCACTGTAGTAGTTGTTGTAGCTACATGTCTAAAGATATATATCATATTGTATTTTACATGAAAAATAGTAGTTGTTCATTGGTTAGAATGCTAATCGTGTTGGTTCGATGACAATAGGGTATGGGTTCAAGACTTAACAACTATTTTTTTTTTGTGAAATTCGAAATCATATTATTTTATTTAGCATTTGTTTAGCAGTTCCATATACGGTATAAATTCTATAATACATGAGTCGAAACCTCCCCATGGGCATTTTTTTAGTAATCTTGAAATTATAATTGGGATGTTTAATTTTAAGATTTTTATTAGTCTTGCCCCTCTGAAATATTGCAATATCAGTTACGTTCCTCCTTTTTTTGGGAGTATAAGTTCTACCCTTGACTTCTTCCACAATGATCACTTGTGCCCATTGAGTTAGTTGCCATCCATTCTCAACGCAAACAGACATTGACTTTGTAAACACAATGGGAGTTAGCTAAAAAAATAAGGGTTAAAATGTCTTCCCCCCACTTCAGCCCCTCCTCCTCCTCTTCCCCATCATTCATCTCCCTTTCCAGCCCCTCCTCCAACGACGACCACCCTCTCCTTCCGACCCTTCCTCCTCCTCCCCCAACATCCCCTCCACCTTCAGCTCCTCCTTCCCCCATCAAGCCCCTCCTTCTCCCCCTTCACCATACTCCTCCTCCCCCGACATCCCCTCCGCCCTATACTCCTCATCCCCTCCAGTCCCTCCTCCACTGCCCCTAATCTTCTCTGCCCCTACTGCCCCTACCTCCTTTGGCTCCCTCCTCCTCCACTCCTACTTCCTCTAACCCATTTCTTCTCATTTTTGATTCAACCCAAAGCTTGAAATGGAGGATGAAGTCTCCTCTTATTGCAGATGATGCACCCGGAGACTAGAGATGGGGTCCCATGAGGAGTCGCTCACCATAGAGCGATGGGTCGAAGAAACGAGGTGCTATAGTACGGTGGAGAGGGGTTCCTAACATGCTGTGATCCTGCTTTGCTCGAGGGAATCTAGATGATGGAACTCGGGCGGACTTCCTAGGGTAAATGAAAGCAACAGGGATGCATCCTACTCGATCGAGCTCGATTGGAGATAGCATGGAGCGGAGAGCTCCTTGGTTACGAGAACAGAGGCGGAAGGAGAGTATAAAGTGGTTCTTGTGAAGGACCCCTCCGTTTGACTACTTAAGATGGGCTGAGGGCGATGAAGATCCTTGAGATTGGTCAAGGTTTAACGCATCCTATCTGGATTGTTGCCACCGTCGAGGAAGAGGTGGCGGTGGAGGAGGATGGATTGGAGGAGGAGGTCGGGGTTTTTCTGTTATGCCCCTCTTAACTATACCATGGTTTGAATAAATCATGATTTAGTTCAATTAATTGACAACAAGACTAACGGAAGGGCACACGTGATCATTATGGAAGAAGTCATGAGCAGAATTGATATTCCGAAAAAGGGAGGGGTATAACTGATATTGCAATATCTCATAAGGGCGCAACTGATAAAAATCTTTTATTTTAAAAGAGGTGTTGGATATTGTTATTATCAAAATGTATCTTATGATGAAGTGCTTAGGCAAATATTTTCTATATTTTAAACAAGTAATAGAAATTATATTCCACCATATTGATTTTCCTGTAATATTTGATTTTCACAAAAGTCTTTCTACTTTACGTAACTGTACATATAGCAATACCATATTATATAGATAATGCGTTATTTTGTTTATGCTTTCCGTCCTTGTTTTAAAATAAATCGGTTAAGTTTTTAGTTTTCTTAAGATTTCCACATGGACGCTCACATAAATATCAATTATAACAAAATTATCCTTATATATTATTTAGCTTTGTGTATGCATCGTAGATACTATTTTAGCTACAGTGTCTACAAGTGGTATAAATACTGTGATGATCGTTTGTTGAATGTACTCTATTTAAATGTTGATTTTTTTCGACGGTTCATCTTTTACTTGATACAATATAACAATATTGGTTGTATAAATATCAAAAATAGAAAAGCGTTACCAAAGATAAAATGTTTATAGTTGCATTATTTTTTAAACACAATTTTCCCTGCTAATCACGAGATCCACACTAATATGTTAGGAAATAAAACTCACCCTCAGAAATTTCCCGGATATTATGTGGTATATAGAAAGGGATATTTGGAGAAGCGTGGGAATTAAGAAAGAGGACATTGAAATGGCATGTGGATTAGCATGTGCAACTCGATGGGTTTAAGATAGCAACAAACAATTCGTACAAAAACATGGTCCATAATTAGTTGTTTAGTGAGCGTTGACTGCTTGGCGAATGTCCCAAGTGACGGTAACATCCAATGACGGCTTGGCGTTGTTCATTTGATTTGGGAGTTTTTTAATAGTAATTCCCGTAATTTTAGAGGTACTTTTCTCTACTCAAAGATAGATATAATGACATATTTATAAGGTATAGCCTCTATAAGAGACATTTGGCCCACATGATCTTTTTTAACACACCCAAGTAACATAGGTTTTTGAACACGACGCGTGGCCAACATGGCCTTCAATTCCTCACATAGCACTGGCCTGGTTTTTTTCCATGTTCTTACATAGCTATGCTCCATTTCAGGTATTTTCATCTTCATATAGCCCTTCGTTTGTTGTACAATAAATCTTCTCCCTAGATGTCCTCCTGAGATTCAAACCCTATTTTTTGGGGTGGTAGACTGATGAATCCACGACTCAACACCTTTATTATTTTATTTTGGCTAAAATCCTTGATAAAATATATTTAAATATTCACTAATTCTCACTAATTAATATTCTAATATTATTTGATAATATTACATATTTAACACTTCTTTTATCCAAAATAAAATAATAAAGAGGAAAAGAAAATAAAAGAAGATGGATGTATATATGTAAATATATACAGACTGATCCTAACCACGAGACGATGTCAATATCGACTTGCTTGATAAAATAAATAAGTATGGAAAGATAAGGATCATAACCTATAAAAATATTAGAAAATCAAGATCACAAATGTACATTTATATATTTTTCACCTTGTACAATTGTTTACCTATTTTATTATCACTCAGAAAATCTCAAGTCAAAATATTTTTTTTGTAAGAAATATTTATAATAATATATTAATTTATAAAAATATCAGAAAAATTATTGAATGTAAAAATAAATAATTACATTGAACCGAAAAGCCGTAAAAGCTATCTTTCCAGGTTCGTAACTATTTATAGAAAAATACAAATCGATCAAGCTCACTTTTAAACTTCATTTGATAATAATATTATTTATTAAAAATAATAAAAAAATGTATAATAAAACGTGTGATTTTTGGCATTTGGACCCCTTTGTATATATGTACTATATGGAAATAAAACTTCCTCATTTTCTATTTAATTATTCTTAATCCATTTAACTTAATTCTTTCTCTAAAATGTTTATAAAAATTAGTAGAAAAATACAAAAATACAATCTAAAATTAATTATGAATAAATGCCAAAAACTAAAAAGTCGTAAAGTCTAACTTCCAAACCTCATATCTCGGCCATATGAACCCTGAATTGAGTGTACTCACTTTTAAGTTCGTTCTACAAAATTATCTATCAGGTAAAAGTGGTTTCACTAAAATTAGAGTTAATATGCAAAAAGTAGATTTTAGGATTCAATTTGTATACTTTATCTTAATTTCCTTCGCTTTAATTTTCTTCATTTCGTGTATTCTTATACTTTATCAATATTCTATTAATGTTATATTATTAATATAAAAGAAAATAAGATTTATTTAAAAACTAAAATTATTTAAATAATTAAATTAATTAGTTATATATGTATATATACCTATGTTATTTATATAACGAATTAAAAAATATTATTTATTTAATTAAAATTCAAAATTATTATTTATTATTTATTAATTTATTAATTATTTATAAATTTTTTTTATTTAATTTAATAATTTAATCATTAATTACTTCTCTCTCTCTCCTCCTTTCTTTCTCCTCCTTCCCCTTTTCTTTCTTCTTCCTCCGTTGCACCTTCCTTCTTATTCTTCCCGTCACCACCTCCTCCCCTCTTCTCCTTCCTCCTCCAACCGCCTAATGGCTTAGCCGTTAAGTCGTTCCTCCATAGACCCCCTTCTCCCTCTCCTATATAAGGAACTTACCCCCTCTCCGATTCAGTTCATGCGCCATTATTCACTTCCACCTTTACGGTGAGCTCCGAGCGAGAGGGGGAGTTCGGGTGACAGTTGATCCTCCTTCTCCAACCCTCGTCGCAGTGAGGGACCATGTGAAGGTCCAACACAATCCACCTCAAGTGTGAGATTAGCTCCACTGTGTGACGACCTCCTAATGTCGTCGCAGTCGAGGCGAGGACCTTTGGAGCCTCTGTTCCATAACCCATGTGACAACATCATTCACTCCCTTCATCTTCCAGGGTAGATTTCATATTCCTTCTCCAATTTCCTCTTCCATTTCTCTTCTCAATCCCTCTCATCTTCTATTCTGATTAAAATTCGGCACCAAATCCTCCTGAATCCGACCTCTGACCATCTCTTCGCCTCCCCAACAAACTTTCATTTCTACATCCTCATCCACCTTGTTCATCTCTGATCGATTTAATCAGAGATCGATCCCCAATCCTTCACCTACGTCGAGGGTATCCAGCCAAGTCCATTAGCTTTATTTCTAACATGCAAGTCGAGATCTGCCATCTCTAGCCTCTTAAGTCATCTGCAGGTGATGTTGTTGAGCATGATGCTAAATCACTTGAGATCGAGTCCTCCTTTAGCAATAGCATCTGGATCTTCACCCAGACTTGAGCTATGCATCATCATGTCATTTAGGACCATCTAGAATCTGATCCAAAGCCACAACCACCTAGAGCGAAATGCTTGAAGCTTGATCATCATTAAAGCCTTCATCGACATTTGATTTGGTCAGATCATCTGAAGAGGCGCACTTAGACCATTGGCATGAAATGAAGCCTCCATCTTGGTTTGGCATCTGATCGAGCACCTCGAGGAATAATCACGATCCACCTGTAGAATCAGTCCCTAACGAAGAACCCGGAGTAGCACAAAGTTCGAGCTTCAATCGGTCATCGCGTGAGAATGAACTACAAGTGTCTTCATTATTAGTAGCCTAGAACTGTACAGATTTAAGGAAGAACCTGGTCGAGCTGCTTCCAAAGAATGAAGCAGTCGCCGACCATCGAAGAAATTTGGGGAAGAATACCCCCTGATGCTACAGATTGAACATGAGCCAAATGATTAACTGTGGATCGTACGGTCCAAGTCGCATCACGTGGATTTGCATCTGACGGTCCAGATGTCACGCCACCCACTGCTTAAGTCCTCACGTGTACAACACATGAGGTCGATGATATTTTTGGGACAATTGCAACTTTGTCCCTTTGAATTCTCTATTTACGAATAGGTCCCTACAGAGCTCCATTCATGTGAGCATACACTGTTGAACATGCGAGCCCATGGCGAGCCATTATGCAATAAATATTATTGCAAATATCATTCACTGATCTGAAATAAAGAATAATTAATTTGCATAATAGTCCCTTAGTACAATTAGGGTCATTTGACATGGCCATCTTAATGACAATACAGTTGTTTATCAGTTGTTGAATCATAGAGGTTGATGCTTGGATGAATATCTAAAGAGTTAGATTGTGGACTCATCAAGCACCATCAAATGATTATTAAGAGATGATCTCAAGCCTGAGTAGGAGATAACAATCCTTTCTCTTTTGGTTGATATCTGACCGACCTCTTGATGCAGGTCCTCTGCATAGGAATAGAGATTCAGAGGTGTTAGATAAGTTAGGTCAAAGAGTTAACGAGATTGAGATAACCAAGTCCTATGTCGTATACTGTCACGATATATGCATGCATCCTATGACTGGAGACATATGTATTACTATATATTTGAGTATGTACATTTGGTAGACCGATAATTTGATGGCCTAATCAAGGTCTATACACCGGTGAGCTGGTGTGCACACAAGGGCATATGACTAATATGATCTCTCATGGGGATCATACAAGTTCATTACTGAATCGGAAGACATGATCTCACTCATGAGATAATGGAAATCAAATTCCGTGCACGGTCATCTCGCTTTGGAAGCTTGACTAAATTTGTAAGTTTGATATATGCTTCTAAAAGAATATGATCAATACATGGGTATCTATATGTTTTTGGAAAGTATATGATCGATACCAACTCCTATTGATCAAATGAGAAACTTAATGATAAAATATTGATGGAGACAGTCTAAATAAGATCTAAAACTTCAAGTTTTTTCTAGGTCTTCCAGTATGCATGATGTACATGTATTAGGAATACCTGAGGATGGTGTGATCATAAACGATTGTATAACCATGACGCTTCCATTCCGAGGGAGTGATGAAAAAGGTTTGGATTTTAGTGACTCGTCTCAATAGATAAGTAATCTAATCTAAGTACAAATATTGGACATTGATCTGAATACGATTCAGATGCAATGAAAAGATTAGATAATCAAACATCTTTGGGAGGGCCCCTTGATCCGGATTTGAGACATGATCTCAATATCCAAGTCATTATACATGGAACATACAATCGCCATGTCCTTATCTCCAAGTATCAACGGAGAAAGCACATTGTTCTTGAAAGAGTTCAATAATAGTTCCATTATTGATAATGTATGTGAGCATTGAGATAATTTGATAATTAAATGTGATTTAATTATAATAAATAATATGAATATGATTCATATTATTTGGGTACATGAGAAGAGTCATCTTGGATAATTAAATATGATTTAATTATCAAAGATATGGTTATTGTGGATATAATTATTCACAATAATCATGGATATTATAAATATGATTTATAATATATTGGAGAGATTTTATTATAAATAGAATTTACAAATTAAATGTTATTGTGAATTGGATTCACATTAGACAACTAATTGTAAAATTCAATTTACATATTATGTTGGATGTAAGAATATGATTCATACTAGTCAATGACATGATTAAAATTTCACAAGATTAATGTTGGAAATTATTTTGTGAATTTTTGATGCAAAAATTGTTATTGCATACTAATATATATATATATATATATATATATATATATATAAAGGAAGACTAAATCCCCTTTATGGTTGCCATCGACCTTGACTTGTTCAAGAGGGGGGGACGACCACCCTATTTTTAGTAAAGAGACTTGATCTTTCATATTATCTATGTATGTTGATTAATTTTAGAATGAATTAATTATTATATAGAAAAGGATATAGTATTGTTTTAAACTATATGTTGTTGTATTGTTGGAGTAATAAATCATGGCAATTGCTTAAGAAACTTTTAATCTATATCATAGATTAAGAGAGCACATGGATTGCGATCCATGTGCATCCAACTAGCATAAAAGGAAGGGTATACCTAGCCTTTTCTAATATACATAATTCCCAAAGGAATAAAACTCTCTCCATCTCTGTCTATAGTCGTCCGCCTTCTTGTTGGACATGCGAGCCCACGGCGAGCCATTATGCAATAAATGTTATTGCGAATATCATTCCCTAATCTGAAATGAAGAATACATAATTTGCATAACAGGTCCCTTAGTACAATTAGGGTTATGTACCATGTCCATCTTGATGATCATACAGCTGTTGATTCAAATATTGAATCATAGAGGCTGGTGCTTGGATGAACATCTAAAGAGTTAGATTGAGGACTCATCAAGCACCATCAAATGATTGTTAAGAGATGATCTCCAGCCTGAGTAGGAAATGGCAATCCTTTCTCAGTTAGGTTGAAATCTGACTGACCTCTTGATGCAGGTCCTCTATAGAGGAATAGAGATTCGTAGGTGTCAGATTAGTTAGGTAAAAGAGTTGACTTAATGAGATCGAGATAACCAAAGTCCTATATCATATGCTGTCATGATATAGGCATGCATCCTCTGACCGGAGACAGATGTGTTACTATATGTTTGAGTATGTACATTTGGCAGACCAATAGGTTGATGACCTAATCAAGGTCTATACACCGACGTGCTGGTGTACATGTAAGGGCATATGAGTAATACGATCTCTCAAAGGGATCATACAGGTTCAGTTACCGAACTGGAAGACATTAGCTCACTCATGATATTTGGAAAAATCAAATTCCGTGCATGGTCGTCTCGCTTTGGAAGCTTGACTGAATTTGCAGGTTTGATATATACTTTTGGAAAGTATATGATCAAGACCTAGGTATGATATATGCTTTTGGAAAGTATATGATCGTTACCGACTCATAATGATTGAATGAGAAACTTAATGATAAAACTCTGAAGTAGACAGTGTAAAATTGATCTTATACTTCAGGTTTATTCTGAGTCTTCCAGTATGCAGGATGTACAGGTATTGGGACTACCTGAGGGTGATGTGATTATAAACAGTTGTATAACCATGATGCTTCCATTCCTAGGGAGTGATGAAACGGGTCTGGATTTTAGTGACTCCTCTCAGTAGAGAATTAATATAATCTTAGTCCAAATGTTGGACATTGATCTGAATGTGATTCAGATGCAATGAGAAGATTAGATTTGCAGTCTTGATTTAATCAAGCATCTATGGGAGGCCCTGGATCTGGATTTGAGATGTGATCTCAATATCCAAGTCACTATACATGGAACAATACAATCGCCCTGTCCTTATCTCCAAGTATTCGCGGAGAAAGCGCATTATCCTTGAAAGAGTTCATGGATAATTCTATCATTGATATATGTATCCGAGCATTGAGAAAATTGATAATTAAATATGATTTAATTATCATGATAATATGAATTTGATTCATATTATAAGAAGAGTTATCTAAGATAATTAAATGTGATTTGATTATCAAAGATGTGAATAATTTGAATGTGATTCATATTATTTGGTAACATGAGAATAGAGATCCAAGATGATTAAATATGATTTAATTATCATGGATATAAATAATGTGGATAGTACTATCCATATTAATCATATATATTATAAATATGATTTATAATATATAAGAAAGAACTATTTGTAATTTACATTTGTTAATTAAATGTTGATGTGAATTGGATTCACATTGGACATTAAATTGAAAATATAATTTACATTTTATTTTGGGTTGTGAATATGATTCAAAAACTTCCAATGGCAAGATTGCAATATCTACAAAATAATTATGAACTAATTTTGTAGAATAATTTACAACAATTGTTGTTGTAATAAATTGGAGATACATGGAATAATGTAATCAAAGGAGATTACATTGGAGATGTTCCTTCCATATTGATAGGAGGGACGACCACCTATTCCTATTAGGAAGGGTGGCCGTCTACTCCATGTATATGGAAGGAGGCACTCTCTCTTTCCCATTATCTTCATATTTGTTTGATTTAATTTGAGATTGATTTATATTGATTTAATCTAAATTAAATTAATTATTGTTGGTTTTTACCAACACAAATCTTAGCCATTAAAAGAAATACAAATCAATGAGAGCCATTGGATTTGTGTTGCCCATGGATTGAGATCCATGGATCCCAAAATATTATAAATAGAAGGGAACCCCTTTGCTCTTCTCTACACACAAGAGAACATAAGTCTCTCTCTCAATTTCTCTCTACATGTCAGCCCTCTCTCTTCCTCTCTCATGGCCACCCACCATGGATGCCCTAAAGAGAGTCTCCATCATTGCATCATCATCATTATGCTGCCCGATTGTTTGCTCGTGGATCTCCGTCTCCTTTGGTGCACATAACTCGTGAAGAAGACGTCGGATCTCGTGTATCGAGATCAGGAGATCCACTGCTTGGATCATCAACATGGATTGCGAGAAGCATGTGTTTCATCAACACGCTCGCAAGCGTCTCCACCGTTGGATCGAACTTGAGACAGGTGGTCTCTTCATTTAGAGACTCGATCACAAACACGCTTAAAGAGGTAATCTTATTACTTGTTTGTGGTTTAGACGAAACGATCCGAGAAGTGTTTTTGGATCATGTGGTTTCATCACATAAAAAATTTTTAATTTCCGCTGCATAAAACAACTAGTCCGACTAGTCGTTCCTCGTCGTATTCGATACGATGCTCACACTTTCGTGACGTGATTGAGGATTATCCCATATCCTTCAAGTGGTATCAGATCCAGGTTGAAGGTTTCATATACGATCCATAAACCTAGAACGACTTGGGTTCGTTAGGGTTTGCGAAATTTTTATCGCATTTCATTTTCACATATCTGTTTTGTGATTATTTTCGGCCCTGTTTAACTTATTTAAACACGAAAATAAAACTTAGATTTTGTTCCCCATTAAATAAGAAACCATAGGATCTAAGTTTACGTAATTTAGATTCCGTTTGCTCGAGATATGGTTGTTTTAATAAACATGTATTCACTGTTGCAGGAACTGCGAATCTTAACATGATTAATGAGTTAGTTACTGTTTTGATTCAACTAGAAATACATGAAATATCACTTAGGTTCTGTCCTAAATCAAATTAGCAATCTTTGAAAATTGATTTTGTATAATTTAGATTTAAATTGATTGAGATATGTTAATTTTAGTAGGTAGGGGTCACTGCTGAAATTACATTCCTAATCAAGAACCATGTGATTGTCAATTAGTGAAATTAATTGTTAATTTCATGAAATAATTATGGAAAATATTTGAAAAATATTGAATGATGATTATTTCCTTAAGGCCTCAACCAATAAATTGATTAGATTTGATCTAGATCATAATTGGAAACATAATCATCAAACTCCTTGTTTGAATAGGATTGGGAATTTGTCTAGCAAATTTCCTTATAAAAAAAAATGTTTTGATTATTACTATATGGTATAATTTCGGTTGAAGAATCGATGATCATCTCATGTAAAAAGTGATTGACTTGGCATTATTTTTTCCCGAGGCGGATATGGTGTCTAGTCGAGGATCGATGGGGTAGCAGGTCGCATCGGTTGCGGTCTGTCCCACTCCCGCCGGTACTGGCCATGACACCGGGTAGGGAACGGATGATGCCTGAGAGATCATGGTGTATTTTTTAATTATTAAAATGCGAATCAATACGTACTTTGAGATAATACCGTATATATATTCAAGTAAAAACAATCAAGTTTGTTGATTGTATTGGATTGATAATTAATTTAATAAGATTGAGTTAATTATGTCCAATTGAAACACTCTATTATGAATAGAGTTATTATTTCCCTTAGAAGAATTAATTATATGAATATGATTCATAATAATTAATTAAAATTTAAATAAGAGATGGAGGATCACGTAAGTGACATCCATGGTCTCCCGTCAAGGCAAAGGGTTCCGTCACTAGATATTGTATGTAGGAGACGCATGTCCGAAGTGACAGCTCCTGCATACGATCCATTTGGATCGGGCTTATTGCTTCTCGAAAGAGTAAGGACGTATGAGTAATGACCCCAATATCGGGTCCTCATATTATTGGGACGATATTGGATTGCGCATAGCGAGTTGTATTCCTGTTGACGATTACTTTAATTAATGACAGCTCAACATCACCTTAGTGGTGGTGGGCCTGGGTGTTAAAGACCGAATTGGGAGATGCAAGTTGGACTTGCAAGGCGGAATGTGTTCCCGCTTCTTTTTATCTGAGTTACAGGTTCTCATATTATTGGGATGTAACAAAGATAAGGAAGGAGATCCCAGATCTTGCTTGAGATATAATGGTAAGTATATCTCTTACATTGAAAGTGATTAAGGGAATGAACTTTCATTGTTGACATGGCAAGACAACTTTGATATAAAATTCCTAAATCAAAGTAAATTATATATTTATATATATTTATGCAAATTTCTTTCAGGTAATCCTTCTTTAATCCCACTCAATGTTATACTCAATAATAACCAGTAGAATATCGTGGATTGGACCTGTGATCTAGATATTGTACTTGCAATTGGACACATAATGTATGTGGTTGTAATGTACAAGTTTCCTCATTATTATGAGGAATGATAATTGAATAGACAATAGGACCAAAATCCTAGGGTTTGTATGTATCTATTGAAGGATATTGAGAATCCTCAAGCGCATCACGGAAGCGTGACGATCGCATCTCATGCGATCGGGGCGACTAGTCGCACTAGTCGCAAGGTGCAACAGAATTTAAAAAATTTTATAAACGATGAAACCACATGATCACAAGAACATTTCTTGGATCGTTTCATCAAACCACAAAGTATTAGGAATACCTCTCGAAGCGTGGTTGTGATCACGAGATCTCTAAAGCAAGAGATCCTCCTGTCTCAAGTCCGATCCATGGAGACAGCACTTGCAGGCGCGATGATGAGACGCGTGACTCCTGCAATCCTCGACGAAGATCCAAGCCTCGAATCTCCTGATTTCATCCAACGAAATCCGTCTTCTTCCTCTAGAGCAAGCAACCTCAAAGAAGAAGGAGATCCTCGAGTAGTCGATGGCAAAGGCGAGAACTTCTCTCTTTCTCAACAAAGGTGGTCGGCCACCTTGTAGAGAGGGAGAGAGAGAGAGAGGACGAGAATGAGAGGGAGAGAGAGAAGTAGAGTAGGCATCTACTTGATGTGTTCTTCAAGGGCTAGAGTTTCCCTCCTTATATACTAGTTTGGGATCCGATGGATCTCAATCCATGGCTCATATGGATCCAACAGCTATTGTCATCCAAGAGCCATCCAACGGCTAACATTGTTGTTGGTTAAAAACTAACAACATAAATTTATATTAAATTAAATAAATGTTGAATTATTATCAACAAAATTTAATTAACATAAATTAATTATTAAGAGATCACATGATAACTAATAAAGAGAGGCAACAAACCACCCTTGATTATAGGGGGCGTCACCTATGACTAAGTCATAGGTGACGCCACCTTGTAATTTGGTGGTATTTTGTCTCCTTTTATCTTATCTCATTATTTCTTAATAAATTGCAATAACTATTATTGACATAATATCCACCAAATTAATTCCAAATAATTTGTGAATATTTCAATCATGCCATTGAAAAATATGTGAATCATATTCACATCCCAAACTAATTTGTAAATTACATTTCCAATTAATTAACTAATGTGAATCCAATTCACATTAATAATTAACAAATGCTATTTATAATGTTTCTCTCTCTCTGATATATTATAAATCCCATTTATAATATACACAGATATTCTGGATAGCACTATCCATGATATGCTTATCCTTGATAGTTAAATCTTATTTAATTATCTTGGATAATCATTCTCACAATATGAATCTCATTCATATTATACTTTATAATTAAATCTCATTTAATTATCTTGGACAATCATTCTCACAATATGAATCTTATTCATATTATACTTGATAATTAAATCTCATTTAATCATCAAGACCTTCTTTGCTTGGATACTAAATTCATCACAGGAATTATTCTTGAACTCCTTCAAGAATAATGTGCTTTCTCCGCAGATTCTTGGAGATAAGGACAGGGCGATTGTATTGTTCCACGTATAGTTACTTGGATATTAAGATCTCATCTCAAATCCAAATCTAACGGACCTCCCACAGATGCTTGATTAAATCAAGTCCATATACTTAATCTTCTCATTGCATCTGAATCACATTCAGATCAATGTCCAATACTTGGACTAAGATCAAGTTACTTCTCTACTGAGAGGAGTCACTAAAATCCAGACCTGTTTTATCACTCCCTCGGACTGGAAGCGTCATGGTTATACAATCGTTTATGATCACATCACCCTCAGGTATTCCCAATACCTGCACATCCTGCATACTGGAAGACCAATGATCAACCCGAAGATATAGATCAATTTTACATTGTCTTCTTCAGGGTTTGATCACCAAGTTTCTCAATCTTGGTCATTGGGAATTTGGTATCGATCATATGCTTTCCCAAAGCATATACCTTCAAATTCTTGTCATGCTTCCAAAGCACGACGACCATGCATGGAATTTGATCGGTCCCAATACCTCATGAGTGAGCTCATGTCTTCCGGTTCATAAGTAAACCTGTATGATCCCTTTGAGAGATCGTATTACTCATATGCCCTTACATGCACACCAGCTCGCCGGTGTATAGACCTTGATTAGGTCATCAACCTATTGGTCTGCCAAATGTACACACTCATACATATAGTAACACATCTGTCTCTGGTCAGAGGATGCGTGCCTATGTTGTGATAACATTCAACATAGGACTTAGGTTATCTCGATATCGCTAAGTCAACCCTTTGACTTAACTAATATGACACCTCCGAATCATTATTCCCATGCAGAGGACCTGCATCCAGAGGTCGGTCAGATATCAGCCTATGTGAGAAAGGATTGCCATCTCCTACTCAGGCTAGAGATCATCTTTTAATAATCATTTGACGGTGCTTGATGAGTCCTCTATCTAACCCATTAGATATTCATCCAAGCACCAGCTTCTATGATTCATCTAATGAATCAACAACTATATGATTATCAAGATGGCCATGGTACATAGCCCTAATTGTACAGAGGGACCTATTAGGCAAATTATTTATTCTTCATTTCAGATCAGGGAATGATACGTGCAATAACATTTATTGCATAATGGCTCGTTGTGGGCTCGCATGTCCAACAATCTCCCACTAGCCCAATGAGCCATTAATGGGCTAATCATTTAAACCCACACTCATGTGACAATCATAGGCTATTTAGAAAATAGCTAGGTAAGCTGATCAGTCACTCTGTTCCCAAAAAAACTATGACAAGTCCTTTTACGGCACTTGCATGTCTCTTAGTAACAGTGCTCGCATCCAATGCGAATGTTGCATCTTATGCAACCAACACCCAATCTTTATAAAGCAATTACAGTACCCTTGACACTATTGCTTAATAATTATTATAACCAGTATTTCCATAATCCTTATCAGAATACCCTTATTCCTGGAGATCACTATCTCTTAAGGTATCCACAGTTAAGATCCTTTTAGATCTCTATCTATAAAGTCTTAAGGTTTTGAAGATATGACTTTGAGATCACTATCTCAAAAAATCTTGCCATCTATGAATATTTTGTTATTACTGCAATCAAGTGTTATATCTCCATAGTAGGATTAGTAACAGTTTATGACTCCCTCTGCATGGCAGACATCTGGCTTTTGTACACATCTAGCATACTTTCAGCTTCTCATAACTGATGCACAAAAAGGCAACCAGTTTTATCATTCACTTCCTCAACTCTTTGAGGTGCTATCCCTTTAGATACGTCGGTACCAAATCTTAAGGTAAGAAAGCCTTTCTTGGAATTTCCACAAAATGGAACATGTCCAAGGTGTACTACAAATGTGACAGTCCCAATACCCTCTTTTCTTTGCTTCTGAACACCTTCAGAACTAAGATCCAAGGGGTATCCTTGAAATCATATTTCAAGATATGGAATAGCCAGTCTATAAAATACTTATTATCATCCTTATATCATTCCAAATGATTAGGATATTATCTACATTTAGCACGATGAACACAATAAAACTCCCATTAAGCTTCACATGGTTCATCAAGAATCTATCTGAAATCATAACATTTATAATTTCATCAAATCTTATGTTCCAACAACAAGAAGCTTATTTGAGTCTACAGATGGATTTCTTTATCTTTCACACCTTACTTTCCCAAATCATGAAGCCCTGGGGCTACTTCATGTGAATATCTTCAGAGAGGTATTCTAAGAGGAATGCAATCTTGACTTACATCTTGAAGATGCAATAGTCAAGTTGTGTAACTAAGGTTAGCAATATTCTGATGATTTTAAGCATGGTTACCGAAGAGCAAGTATCATTTCAAGCAATGTCCTCTCTTCCGATTTGTAGCTCATGGCTACGAACCGTGCTTTTGAAGGTCTCTACCTTCTCATCAGGTTCCCTCTTTCTCTTGAAGATCCATTTGCACCTTAATGGGTCTAACCCTTATAGGTGGATCCTTGAGGGTTCATATACAACATTTGTATATGAAGTCTACTTTAGACTTTATTTCTAATATCCATCTTTCCATGTCATGATCCTCAGGAGCTTCATCACATGAAGTCCGATCATTGTTAGACTTATTGACACATGGAATCCATCCTCAAACTCATTTGAAGAGGTATTAGTGATTCATCTTTAATTGTCCTTTTAGTTCCCGATTTCAGGAGCCTCATTATCTTCTCAAGATCAAATGAGTTCCTACACTTCATTTTCATCTTGATTCTCAAGAGAGTCATCCTCTAAGAATCACATTCTCAGAGATGAGATCTTTTAAGAATCTCAGGGTTATAAAGTAGGTATCCAATACCATCCTTTTTTTTCTAATGAAGTAGCACTCTCAAGTGCTAGATTCCAGCTTACATGCATGGAACCTCATCAAGAAATATATATTGTAGTCTCTACTACACATATATACTTGGAAACTAAGTGATAATTATGTCAAAATTAATTATTGATCAAATCATGTCACACATGATTCAATTATATCTCCCTACAACTCCATTGAGTTTAGGTGTGTTAGGAGGATTGAGATAGAAATGATATTCATATCTTCATAAGGTATTCTTTGAATTCATATAATAGGTACTTGTTACCTTGGTTGGATCAAATTCATTTAATCTTCCTTCAAACTTTGGTTCTAAATCAAAATTGTGAAATCTTTGAACATTTCAAAGATTTCTCAGGTAAAGAGAAGAAATCTCATATCATGTATGATCATCAATAGATATCATATATCGATGATGTTTTCTATGATATAGATGATCTACATACATCAATATGTATGAGATCCCGAATACCTTGACATCTCACACCAAACCTAAGAGAAGGGTGTATTGGACATTCTTCGAATACAATATTCACAAGTATGCAAGATTTGAAATTTTAGACATTCTAAAGTTTCATATCTTACTAGTCTATTGATCTCATCATCATACATATGTCCAAGACTTGATGCCAAATCATTGTCAAATGATCTTCATCCTCCTATTGATCTTATAAATGTTTTGATTTCCAATATTAGAAATCTTAATGAACCATTCATTAATTTTCTAATTTTGTAGAGTCCACTAGATGTTAGATTACTATCTGAAATATATCCATCGTAACTCTTTATGATAGTTCCATCTCAGAATTCATGTTTATTTCCAACATTTAGAAACAAACAATGAGTGTACTCTAATATCTAGGTCATAGAGACATTCTCTAAGACTAAGGGCTCTCCCACTGAGAATATGAAGTCTATCTATCCCATAGAGATTGCTGCAACAATTACATCAATATCCATGTAGATGACTATTAAACCTTAAGATTAAATTTCTAATCTTCTAATATATATATGCAACCAATTGCAAGTGTCATTAGAAGATTAGGATACAATTATCAAACTTTATCTCATGAAATAAGTAAGTCAAAGTCAATGATTATATGTAGATTATTCTGATGCTCTATCTGAGCCCTTCACTAAGGATTTTTAGATAGACTTGATAGTCATACTATCAACACATCAACTTATTGCAGTATAGGCATTCATCCAACTCTTTAGATGTCATATGGAAGTCACAGAAGTACAATCAACTCTTTGATTTTCCTTCTCACATGGGTCCGACACATGCTTCCAATGTGCTCTCTTCATCTATAAACAACCATTGTTCAAGATAAAGAATCTCTTATGTTGAATTCAAAAGATTCCAATACAAGAGCACTTCAACATTTATACATGCTTCAATAAATTCATACAAAATGATTATTATGAAGCTTCATGAATAACTTGAGTATAGATAGTAGAATGACGATACTCATCATATCTACATACATCTTAACTCTTAGAGACTTAGGTTCATGTAGGTATTCAAACATTTTGAATACATCATCTCTTTCGAGCTACCATTCTGTAGAATGCAGAGAACCATGTCATTCATGATTAAATGTCTAGAGTACATATGTATGCCAGAACATCTTCTTAGATTTTATAAGGATTATTTGACAATTGCGATCATCATCGACATGTCACTTCCAAAGTACACTCGATGAAAGATCAAGACTATAGAGACATTCAAACCCTAAGGTGATGTCTTGTTGTCTTATTTAATTGTCATTCCTCAGTATGTTGAGGAAACTTGCACATTGCAACCACATACATTATGTGTCCAATTGCAAGTACAATATCTGGATCATGAGTCTAATTCATGATATTTTACTAGTTATTATTGAGTATAACATTGAGTGAGTTTAATGAAGGATTATCTGAAATAAGAAATTTACATAAGGGTATATATTTTACTTTGATTTAGGAATTTTTATATCAAAGTTGTCTTGCCTTGTCAACAATGAAAGTTCATTCCCTAATCACTTTCAATGTAAGAGATATTCTTACCATTATATCTCTAGCAAGATATGGGATCTCCTTTCCTATCTTTGTCACATCCCAATAATATGAGAACCCGCGACTCCGATGAAAAGAAGCGGGAACACATTCCGCCTTGCAAGTCCAACTTGCATCTCCCAATTCGATCTTTAACACCCGGGCCCACCACCCCTAAGATGATATTGACCTGTTGCTAATTGAACAAACCGTCAACATGCTTAATACTCACTATACGCAATCCAATATCGCCTCAATAATATGAGGACCTGATATTGGAGTCACTACATATACGGCCTTACTCTTTCGAGAAGCAAAGAACTCGATCCAAATAATTTGTATATAGGATCTGTCACTTCGGACAGGCGTCTCCTATATACAACTTTTGGCGACGAAATTCTTTGCCTTGACGGGAGACCATGGATGTCACTTATGTGATCCTCCACCTCATATTCAAATTGTAATTAATTATCGTGAATCATAATCACATAATTAATTCTTCCAAGGGAAACACACATCTATTCATAATAGAGTGCTTTAATTGGATATAATTAATTTAATCACATTAAATTAATTATAAATCTAATTATCAATCAACAAACTTGATTATTACTTGAATAGTAGGTATAATCTCAAAGTACGTATTATTTCGAATTTTAATAATTAAAAAAATACACTTTGATTTCTCGGGCATTATCGAGTCCCTACCCACTGTCATGGCCAGTACCGGCGAGAGTGGGACGGACCACATACGTTGCAACCCTCTACCCCAGCGATCTCCGACTAGACACCATATCCACCTCAGGAAAGGATAATGCCAGATAGATCATCATGTACTTTGAGATGCTCATCGGTCTTTCAACCGAAATTATACCAGATAAAATACATCAAAATAATTTTGATTATATTATAAGGAGATTTGATAAACAAATCCCCAATCCTATTTAAGCAAGAGGGTTTTGCATGTAAAAGTTGTCCTACAACTATTGTATGATGACCTAGGGTTTTGTATGCAAAAAATATTTGTTGATGTTTTCATATTAACCAATGATCAAGATCAACTATCTTATCAACATGGTTAGTGGGATGTCATTCAATGAAACGATTATCATCTCTAAATATTTCACAAATACTTATCAATAATCATTTCAGAAAATTAACAATTAATTTTCATCAAATTTATTTGAATGACTATCACAAGGTTCATGATCAAATTTGTCAATTTCCAGCAGTGACTCCCAATCACTTAAATTAACTTATCTTGATCAATTTAAATCCAACATTCACAAAATTAGTGCTCTAAGATTGCCAACTTGATTTACAACAGAATCTAAGTAATATTTCACGCATTTCGAGGCACAACAAAACCGTAATTAACAAATTAATCACGTTCTCTTCTGTGGTTCCCGCAACTGTGAATACATGCATATTCAAAAGGCCATATCTTGAGAAAATTAAATCCAAATTTAGTAAACTTAAATCCTGTGGTTTCCTTATTTAATGGGTAACAAAATCCAATTGAATATTTCATGTTTAAACAATTTAAATAGTGCCAAAAAAATCCAATTATATAGAGGTGTGAAAATTGAAATGCGATAAAACTTTCGCGACCTTTTCAAACCCAAGTCGTCCTCGGTCTATGGATCGCATCCAAAACCTTTTTTGACCTAAGGCTCTGATACCACTTGAAGGATATTGAGAATCCTCAAGCGCATCATGGAAGCGTGACGATCGCATCTCATGCGATCGGGGCGACTAGTCGCACTAGTCGCAAGGTGCAGCAGAATTTAAAAATTTTATAAATGATGAAATCACATGATCACAAGAACATTTCTTGGATCGTTTCATCAAACCACTAAGTATTAGGAATACCTCTCGAAGCGTGGTTGCGATCACGAGATCTCTAAAGCAAGATATCCTCCTGTCTCAAGTCTGATCCATGGAGACAGCACTTGCGGGCACGATGATGAGACGCGTGACTCTCGCAATCCTCGACGAAGATCCAAGCCTCAAATCTCCTGATTTCGTCCAACGAAATCCGTCTTCTTCCTCTAGAGCAAGCAGCCCCAAAGAATAAGGAAATCCTCGAGTAGTCGATGGCGAAGGCGAGAACTTCTCTCTTTCTCAACAAAGGTGGTCGGCCACCTTGTAGAGAGGGAGAGAGAGAGAGGACGAGAATGAGAGGGAGAGAGAGAAATAGAGTAGGCATCTACTTGATGTGTTCTTCAAGGGCTAGAGTTGCCATCCTTATATACTAGTTTGGGATCCAATGGATCTCAATCCATGGATCATATGGATCCAACGGCTATTGTCATCCAAGAGCCATCCAACGGCTATGATCGTTGTTGGTTAAAAACCAACAACATTAATTTATATTAAATTAAATATATGTTGAATTATTATCAACAAAATTTAATTAAAATAAATTAATTATTAAGAGATAACATGATAACTAATAAAGAGAGGCAACAAACCACCCTTGATTATAGGGGATGTCACCTATGACTAAGTCATAGGTGACGCAACCTTGTAATTTGGTGGTATTTTGTCTCCTTTTATTTTATCTCATTATTTCTTAATTAATTACAATAACTATTATTGCAATAATATCGACCAAATTAATTCCAAATTAATTTTTGAATATATCAATCATGCCATTGAAAATATGTGAATCATATTCACATCCCAAACTATTTGTAAATTACATTTCCAATTAATTAACTAATGTGAATCCAATCCACATTAATAATTAACAAATGTTATTTACAATGTTTCTCTCTCTCTGATATATTATAAATCCCATTTATAATATACACAGATAGTCTGGATAGCACTATCCATGATATGCTTATCCTTGATAGTTAAATCTTATTTAATTATCTTGGATAATCATTCTCACAATATGAATCTCATTCATATTATACTTGATAATTAAATCTCATTTAATTATCTTGGACAATCATTCTCACAATATGAATTTTATTCATATTATACTTGATAATTAAATCTCATTTAATCATCAAGACCTTTGCTTGGATACTAAATTCATCATAGGAATTATTCTTGAACTCCTTCAAGAATAATGTGCTTTCTCCGCAGATTCTTGGAGATAAGGACATGGCGATTGTATTGTTCCACGTATAGTGACTTGGATATTGAGATCTCATCTCAAATCTAGATCTAACAGACCTCCCACAGATGCTTGATTAAATCAAGTCCATATACTTAATCTTCTCATTGCATCTGAATCACATTCAGATCAATGTCCAACACTTGGACTAAGATCAAGTTACTTCTCTACTGAGAGGAGGAGTCACTAAAATCCAGACCTGTTTCATCACTCCCACAGACTGGAAGCGTCATGGTTATACAATCGTTTATGATCACATCACCCTCAGGTATTCCCAATACCTGCACATCCTACATACTGGAAGACCAATGATCAACCTGAAGATGTAGATCAATTTTACACTGTCTTCTTCAGGGTTTGATAACCAAGTTTCTCAATCTTGGTCATTGGGAATTTGGTATCGATCATATGCTTTCCCAAAGCATATATCATACCTTCAAATTCTTGTCATGCTTCCAAAGCACGACGCCAATGCATGGAATTTGATCGGTCCCAATACCTCATGAGTGAGCTCATGTCTTCCAATTCATAAGTGAACCTGTATGATCCCTTTGAGAGATCGTATTACTCATATGCCCTTACATGCACACCAGCTCGCCGGTGTATAGACCTTGATTATGTCATCAACCTATTGGTCTGCCAAATGTACACACTCAGACATATAGTAACACATCTGTCTCTAGTCAGATGATGTGTGCCTATGTTGTGACAGCATTCAACATAGGACTTAGGTTATCTCGATCTCACTAAGTCAACACTTTGACTTAACTAATCTGACACCGCTGAATCACTATTCCCATGCAGAGGACCTGCATCAAGAGGTCAGTCAGATATCTGCCTATGTGAGAAAGGATTACCATCTCCTACTCAGGCTGGAGATCATCTCTTAATAATCATTTGACGGTGCTTGATGAGTCCTCTATCTAACCCATTAGATATTCATCCAAGCACCAGCCTCTATGATTCATCTAATGAATCAACAGCTATATGATTATCAAGATGACCATGGTACATAACCCTAATTGTACAGAGGGACCTATTATGCAAATTATTTATTCTTCATTTCAGATCAGGGAATGATACGTGCAATAACATTTATTGCATAATGGCTCGCCGTGGGCTCGCATGTCCAACATCTATAAGTCTTGATCTCATCGAATGTACTTTTGAAGTGACATGTCAATAATGATCGTAATTATCAAATAATCCTTATAAAATCTAAGAAGATGTTCTGGCATACATATGTGCTCTCGACATATAATCATGAATGACATGGTTCTCTGTATTATGCAGAATGGTGGCTCTATAGGAGATGATGTATTCAAATTGTTTGAGTACTTACTTGCACCTAAGTATTAAGAGTTTAAATGGACGCAGATACGGTGAGTGTCATCATTCTACTATCTATACTCTAGCCATTCATAACGCTTCATATTGTTCATATTGTATGAATTGAATGAAGCATGTATAAATGTTGAAATACTCTTATATTGAAATTTTTGATTTTAACATAAGAGATCCTTGGTTTTGAGCAATGGTTGCTTATAGATAAAGGGAGTGTAGTGGAAGCATGGGTTGGACCCAAGTAAGAAGTATAGTCAAAGAATTGATTGTACTTCTGTGACTTCCATATGACATCCAAAGTGTTGGATGAATGACAATACTACAATAAGTTGATGTGTTGATAGTATGACTATCAAATCTATCTAGAATCCTTAGAGAAGGAATCGGATAGTACATCAAAATAATCTACATATAATCATTGAAATTGACTTACTTATTTGATAAGATAAAGTCTAATAATTGTATCTTAATCTTCTAATGATACTTGCAATTGGTTGCATCTGTATTAGAATATTAGAAATTTGATCTTAAAGATTAATGGTCATCCATGTTGGAAGTGATGCAATTGTCGCAACAATTTCCATTGGATCAATAGACTTCATATTTTCAGTGGGAGCCCTTAGTCTTAGAGAATGTCTCTGTGACCTAGATATTAGAATACGCTCATAGTTTATTTTTAAATGTTGGAAATAAACATGAATTCTGGAATAAACCTATCATAGAGAGTTATGATGGATATATTTCAGATAGTAATCTAACATTAGTTGGACTCTGCTAAATTAGAAAATTAATGAATGGTTCATTAGGATTTCTAATACTGAAAATTAAACCTTTAAAGATCAATAGGTGGATAAAGATCATTTGACAATGATTTGGCATAATGTTTTGGACATATGTCTGTTGATGAGATCAATGGACAAGTAAGAGATGAAACTTTAGAATGTCTAAAATTTCAAAACTTGCATACTTATGAATATTGTATTCAAAGTAAAATGTCCAATACACCCTTCTTTGGGAAAGGTGTAAGATGTCAAGGTATTCCGGATCTCAGACATATTGATGTATGTGAATCATCTATATCATAGTAAACATTATGGGTATGTGATATATATTGATGATTATTTTTGATATGAGATTTCTTCTCTTCACTTAGAAAACTTTGAAATGTTCAAAGATTACAAAATTTTGGTTTAGAACCAAAGTTTGAAGGAAGACGAAATAAATTTGATCTAACCAAGGTAGCTTGTACCTATTAGATGAATTCAAGGAATACCTTATAGAGATGTAAATATCATTATCATTCCTATCTCAATCCTCCTAATGAACCTTAACTCAATAGAGTTGTAGGGAGATACAATTGATCATGTGTGACATGATTTGATCAATGATTAATCTTAGCATAACTATCTCTTAATTTCCAGGTGTGTGTTTGTGTGTGTATATATATGTGTGTGTGGTAGAGACTACATTATATATATCCTTAATAAGGTTCCATGTTATTAAGATGGAATCTGGTACTGGAGAGTGCTACTTCATTAGGAAAATAAAGGATGGTATTGGATACCTACTTTATGACCTTGAGATTCTTAAAGGATCTCATTTGTGAGAATGTGATTCTTAGAGGATGACTCTCTTGAGAATCAATATGAAAATGAAGTAAAAGAACTCATTTAATCTTGAGAAGATAACGATGATCCTGAAATAGGAAACTAAATAGACAATTAACGATAAACATTAATACCTCTTCAAATAAGTTTGAGGATGGATTCCATGTGTCAGTTGAATCTGAAAATGATCTGACTTCATGTGATGATGCTTCTGAAGATCATATCATGGAAAGATGGATGTTAGCAATAAAGTCTAAAGTAGACTTCATATACAAATGTTATATATAGACCCTCGAGGATCCAACTATATGGGTAAGACCCATTATGGTGTAAATGGATCTTCAAGAGAAAGAGGGAACCTGATGAGAAGGTAGAGACCTTCAAAGCACGGTTCGTATCCATGAGCTACACACCAAAGAGAAGACATCGCTTGCGATGAAACTTGCTCTCCAATGACCTTGCTTTAACCCATCAAAATATTGCTAACTATAGCCACACAACTTGACTAGGACATCTTCATGATGTGAGTCAAGATTGCATTCCTCTACGAATACCTCTCTGAGGATATTCATATGAAGTATCCCCAGGGCTTCATGGTTGAGGAAAGCAAGGTGTGCAAGCTAAAGAACTCCATCTTTGGACTCAAATAAGCTTCTTGTAGTTGGAACATAAGATTTAATGAAATTATAAATGTTATGATTTCAGATAAAATCTTGATGAACCATGTGAAGCTTAGTAGGAGTGCCATTGTGTTCATCATGCTAAATGTAGATAATATTCTAATCATTTAGAATGATATACGGATGATAATAATAATTGTTTTATAATCTGGTTGTTTAATACCTCGAGATATGATCTCAAGGATACCTTTTAGATCTTAGGTCTGAAGTTGTTCAGAAGCAAAGAGAAGAGGGTATTGGGACAGTCACACTAATAGTACACCTTGGATATTTCCATTTTCTGGAAAAATTCTAAGAAAGGCTTCTTTTCATCAAAGATATGGTACTGACCTATCTAAAGGGATAGCACCTCAAAGAGTTGAGGATGTGAATGCAAACTGCTTGCCCTTGTGCATCAGTTCCAAGAAGCTGGGTGTATGCTAGATGTGTACAAAAGGCAGAAGTCTACCATGCAGTGGGAGTAGTAAACTGTTACTAATCCTACTATGGTGATAAAACACTTGATTGCAGTAATAACGATATCTTCATAGAAGGCAAAACTTTTGAGATAGTGATCTCAAAGTCTTATCTTCAAGAAATTAAGACTTTATAGATAGTGATCTAAAAGGTCTTAACTACGGATACCATAGGAGATAGAGATCTCCAGGAATAAGGGTATTCTGATAAGGATTATGGTAATACTGGTTATAATAATTATTGAGCAGTAGTATCAAGGATGCTATAACTGTTTTTACTGTACTGAGTATTGGTTGCATAAGATGCAACATTCGCATTGGATGCGAACACTGTCACTAGGAGATATGCAAGTGTCGTAAAAGGACTTGGCATAGTCTCTTGGGAACAAAGTGACTGATCAGCTTACCTAGCTATTTTTTAAATAGCCTATGATTGTCACATGAGTGTGGGTTTAAATGATTATCCCATTAATGGCTCTTTGGGCTAGTGGGAGATTGTTGGACATGCGAGCCCACGACGAGCCATTATGCAATAAATGTTATTGCGAGTATCATTCCCTAATCTGAAATGAAGTATACATAATTTGCATAATAGGTCCCTTAGTACAATTAGGGTTATGTACCATGGCCATCTTGATGATCATACAACTGTTGATTCAAATATTGAATCATAGAGGCTGGTGCTTGGATGAACATCTAAAGAGTTAGATTGAGGACTCATCAAGCACCATCAAATGATTGTTAAGAGATGATCTCCAGCCTGAGTAGGAAATGGAAATCCTTTCTCAGTTAAGCTGATATCTGACCGACCTCTTGATGCATGTCCTCTACATAGGAATAGAGATTCGGAGGTGTCAAATTAGTTAGGTCAAAGAGTTGACTTAACGAGATCGAGATAACCAAAGTCCTATATCGTATCCTGTCATGATATAGGCACGCATCCTTTGACCGGAGACAGATGTGTTACTATATGTCTGAGTATGTACATTTGGCAGACCAATAGGTTGATGACCTAATCAAGGTCTATACACCGGCGTGCCGGTGTGCATGCAAGGGCATATGAGTAATACGATCTCTCAAAGGGATCATAAAGGTTCAGTTACCGAACCGGAAGATATGAGCTCACTCATGAGATATTGGGAAGAATCAAATTCTGTATACGGTCCTCTCGCTTTGGAAGCTTGACTGAATTTGTAGGTTTGATATATACTTTTCAAAAGTATATGATCAAGACCTAGGTATGATATATGCTTTGTAAAGTATATGATCGATACCAACTCCCAATGATCGAATGAGAAACTTAATGATAAAACTCTGAAGTAGACAATATAAAATTGATATTATACTTCAGGTTTATTCTGAGTCTTCCAGTATGCAGGATGTACAGGTATTGGGAATACCTTAGGGTGATGTGATCATAAACGGTTGTATAACCATGATGCTTCCATTCCTAGGGAGTAATGAAACGGGTCTGGATTTTAGTGACTCCTCTCAGTAGAGAAGTAATCTTATCTTAGTCCAAATGTTGGACATTGATCTGAATGTGATTTAGATGCAATGAGAAGATTAGATTTGCGGTCTTGATTTAATCAAGCATCTATGGGAGGCCCGAGATCTGGATTTGAGATGTGATCTCAATATCCAAGTCACTATACGTGGAACAATACAATCGCCCTGTCCTTATCTCCAAGTATTCGCGGAGAAAGCGCATTATCCTTGAAAGAGTTCATGGAAAATTCTATCGTTGATATATGTATCTGAGCATTGAGAAAATGGATAATCAAATGTGATTTAATTATGATAATATGAATTTGATTCATATTATAAGGAGAGTTATCTAAGATAATTAAATATGATTTGATTATCAAAGATGTGAATAATTTGAATGTGATTCATATTATTCGGGAATATGAGAATAGAGATTCAAGATGATTAAATGTGATTTAATTATCATGGATATGAATAATGTGGATAGTACTATCCATATTAATCATATATATTATAAATGTGATTTATAATATATTAGAGAGAGCTATTTGTAATTTACATTTGGTGAATTAAACGTTGATGTGAATTGGATTCGCATTGGACATTAAGTTGAAAATGTAATTTACATTTTATTTTGGGTTGTGAATATGATTCACAAATTTCCAATGGCAAGATTGCAATATTCACAAAATAATTATGATTTAATTTTATAGAATAATTTACAACAATTGTTGTTGTAATAAATTGGAGATTCATGGAATAATGTAATCAAAGGAGATTACATTGGAGATGCTCCTTCCATATTAATAAGAGGGACGACCAGCTAATCCTATTAGGAAAGGGTGGCCGTCCACTCCATGTATATGGAAGAAGGCACTCTCTCTTTCCCATTATCTCTATATTTGTTTGATTTAATTTGAGATTGATTTATATTGATTTAATCTAAATTAAATTAATTATTGTTGGTTTTTACCAACACAAATCTTAGCCATTAAAAGAAACACAAATCAATGAGAGCCATTAGATTTGTGTTGCCCATGGATTGAGATCCATGGATCCCAAATTATTATAAATAGAAGGGCACCCTTTGCTCTTCTCTACACACAAGAGAACATAAGTCTCTCTCTTTCTATTTCTCTCTACACGTCAGCCCTCTCTCTTCCTCTCTCATGGCCGTCCATCATGGATGCCTTAGAGAGAGTCTCCATCGCCGCAGCATCATCGTTATGCTGCCCGATCGTTTGCTCGTGGATCTCCGTCTCCTTCGGTGTGCCTCGCTCGTAAAGAAGACGTCGGATCTCATGTGTCGAGATCTGGAGATCCGCTGCTTGGATCATCAACATGGATTGCGAGAAGCACATGTTTCATCAACACGCTCGCAAGCGTCTCCTCCGTCGATTCGGACTTGAGACAGGAGGTCTCTTCATTTAAGACTCGATCGCAACCACGCTTCAAGAGGTAATCCTATTACTTGTTTGTGGTTTAGAATAAATGATCCGAGAATTGTTCTTGGATCGTGTGGTTTCGTCACAAAATTTTTTTTCATTTCTGCTGCATAGAATAACTAGTCCGACTAGTCGTTCCTCGTCGTATTCGATACGATGCTCACGCTTCCGTGATGTTCTTGAGGATTATCCCATATCCTTCACTTCTCTATATCAATATAATGGTCATCCACTTATTGACTTAGAGAATCTCATTATAATCGCAACGCCGTTGTTCTACTGGATCGAGTACTCGTGGATCTCCATCTTCTTCGATGCACTTGACTCATGAAGAAGATGTTGGATTTCGTGAGACGAAATCAGGAGGCTCACTGCTCGGATCATCAACTTGGGTTGCAAGAAGCACGTGTTTTATCAACGTGCTCGCAATCGTCTCCTCCGTCGAATCGGACTTGAGATAGGAGGTCTCTTTGTTTAGAGACTTCGATCGTAACCATGATTCAAGAGGTAACCCTACTACCCCTTTGTCGTTTAGATGAAATGATCCGAGAAGTGTTTATAGATCATGCGGTTTCGTCACATTTATTTTTTAAAAAAATTCTGCTTCCTCGAGCAACTAGTATGACAAGTTTATCCCGATCGCATATGATGCAATCATCACGCTTCCGTGATGCACTTAAGGATCTTACATAACATTCAATTGGTATTAGAGTCAGGGCGAGGTCTTTTATATGATCCGAAACCCTAGGCGATCAAGGTTCATGTTTCGGATGAGAGGGACTCATTGTTTTTGCATTGGACGCAAGATTCGAATAAATTTTTCATAAAATAAAATCCTATTGTTTGTGCAGTATTTGGATATATTTTTTGGTTAATAAAATGTATTTACAAATGTCTAAATATGTCTCAAAATAGTAGCCTAATGTTGGTACCAAAAGTGCTTGAAAATGGTTCGAAGAGTTCCCACTATGAAAGATGTTTTGCATGAATTCATGGATCTGTAAGAAATTTATTTATGCTCATTTATCATCATGAAACATGAAATAAAAACTTGAATTAAATAGAGAATCAAACCAGGAAATCTCTCAAGTTCATTTTGCATGATTCCGACTCCGTTTTGCCTAGATATCCCATATTTAATGGAGATGGGTCGGTAGATGATTAGATCATCAAATCCTTTTAATTAATGTATTTATAATTCAAAGGAAATCATGGAAATTATGAATTTATCATTATTAAATATGATACCTAATAATAATGAAAATTCATGATTAATCATCATAGGTCATTGAATGAATGTTACACGAAAACCCTAGTTTATCCTACAATTGTCGTAGGACAATCTCTACATGCAAAACACTATTACTTGAATAGGATTGGGGATTTGTTTAGAAAATCTCCTTATAATATTAATCAAAATGGTTTGGATAAAAATAGTATATGGTAGAAATTTGGTTGAAAAATCGAATATCTTTTCAAATACAATATGATCAAATCGCATTATCCTAACCTGAGGCAGATATGGTATCTAGTCAGGGATCGTCGGGATAGCAAGTTGCTATGTGAGCTGTCTGTCCCACATCATGTGCGTACTGGCCATGACAACGGTAAGGAATGGATAATGCTTGAAATGATCATGAGGTATTTTTCTAATTATTAAAATTTGAATAATACATATTTTTTAGATTGTACCATCATTCAATTAACAATCAAGATTGTTTGTTGGTTGATTGAACTAGATTAATGATTTGATTAATATGATTAAATTAATAAGATCCAATTATACACTCTATTGTGAATAGAGTTATAATTCCCTTGGAAGAATTAATTATGTGAATATGATTCATAATAATTATTAAAATGTGAACATGTTATGGAAGATCATATAAATGACATCCATGGTCTCCTGTTAAGGCGAAGGGTTCCGTCGTCATGGATTGTATGTAGGAGAAGTCTTTCCAAATTACAGCTCCTGCATACAAACGCACATGGATCAGGCTCTTTACTTCTCGAAAGAGTAAGGTCGTATGCGTAGTGGTCCCAATATCGATTCCTCATATTATTGGGGTGATATTGGATTGCGTATAGCAGTTCTAATCATGTTGACGGTTGGTTCAATTAAGGCAGGTCAACATCACCTTAAGGGTGGTGGGCCCATGTGTTAAAGATAGAATTAGGAATTGCAAGTTGGACTTGCAAGGCGGAATGAGTTCCTTCTTCTTTTTATCTGAATTAAAAGTTCTCATATTATTGGGATGTAACAAAGGTAAGAAGGAGATCCCAAATCTTGCTTCAGATATAATGGTATGTATATCTCTTACTTTGAAAGTAATAAGGGAATAAACTATCAGAGTTGACATGCAAGATAACTTTGATATAAAAATCCTAAATCAAACTAAAATAAGTATTTATGCAAATTTCTTAATTCGGATAACATATATTAAGCCCACTCAAAACTATACTCAATAATAACCAGTAAAATATCATGGATTGGATCCATGATCAAGACATTGTACTTGTAGTTGGACACATAGTGTATGTGATTGCAATGTGCAAGTTTCATCATTATAATGAGGAATGATAACTAAATGGATAATAAGACAACAACATTGGGTTTGTACGCCTCTATAGTCATGATCTCTCATCTAATATGCTTTGGAAGTATCATGTCGATGATGATCGTAATTTTCGAAAATCCTTATAAAATCTAAGAAGATTTTTTGATAGACATATGTTCTCTCAACATTAAATCATGAATGACATGGTTCACTATATTATGCAGAATGGTAGCTTGATAAGAGATGATGTACTTAAAAATATTTGAGTACATGCCTGAACCAAAGCATTTTAGAATTAAGATGGATGTAGATATGATGAGTGCCATAATTTTACTATCTATACTGTAGTCATTCATGAAGCTTCATAATATTCATATTGTATGAATTAAATGAAGCATATATAAATGTTGAAATGCTCTTATATTGAAATATTACGAGTTCAACATAAGAGTTCCTCTATCTTAAGCAATGGTTGTTTATAGATGAAGGAAGCACAGTGGAAGCTTGAGTCTGACTCAAGTTAGAAGGTCAAAGAGCTGGTTGTACTTCTATGGTTTCCATACATATGACATCCAAAGTGCTGGATAAAAGCCAATACTACAAGAAGGAGATGTATTGATAGTATGACTATCAAGTCTATCTAGGATCCTTAGAGAAGGACTCGGATAGTGCATTGGCATATTATACATCTACATATAATAATTGAAATTGACTTGCTTATTAGATAAGATCAAAGTCTAATAATAGTATCTCCTTCTTCTATACCACTTGCAATTGGTTGCATATATTTTAGAAGATTAGAAAATTTGACCTTAAGGTTTTATAGTCATCTATAGGGATGTTGATGCAATTGCGGCAAAAGTCTCTATTGGATAGATAGACTTCATTTTTCAGTGGGAGAGCCCTTAGTCTTAGAGAATATCTCTATGACGTAGATATATACACTCATTGTTTATTTCTAAATGTTGGAAATAAACACGATTTCTGGAATAGGCCTATCATAAAGTGGTATGAAGGATATATTTCAGATAGTAATCTGACATCTGGAGGACTCTACTAAATTAGAAAATTAATGAATGGTTCATTAACATTTCTAATACTAAAAATTAAACCTTAAAAGATCAATAGGAGGATGAAGATCATTTAACAATGATCTGGCATCAAGCCTTGGACATATGTCTATTGATGAGATCAATATGCTAGTAACAGATGAAGCTTTAGAATGTCTAAAATTTCAAATCTTACATACATGTGAATATTGTATTCAAAGTAAAAATGTCCATGCACCCTTCTCTGGGAATGGTTTAAGATGTCAAGGTATTCAAGATCTCATATATATTGATGTATGCAGATCATCTGTATCATACTATACATTAATGATATGTGATATTAATTGATGATTTTTTGTGACATGATATTTATTCCCTTCACCTTAGAAACCTTTTGAAATGTTCAAAGATTTCATAATTTTTGTTTAGAATCAAAGTTAGAAGGAAGATGAAATGAATTTGATATAATCTAGGTAGTTAGTAAATATTAGATTAATTAAAAGAATACCTTATGGAAACATGAATATCATTCCTATCTCACTCCTCCTAATACACCTTAACTCAATAGAGTTGTAGGGAGATGCAATTGGATAATGTGTGACATGATTTGATCAATGATGAATCTTAACATAATTGCCTTTTAGTTTCCAGGTATAAATGTAGTAGAGACTACAATATATATCTTAATAAGATTCCATGCAAATATAAATCCAAAAACCCCCTTAAGCTATGGTTTGGAACCTAGCCTAGTGTTGGACACTTGAGGATTTAAGGTTGCTTGGTCCATGACCATATCATGAATGCAAGTAAGCTGGAATCTAGCACTTGAGAATGCTACTTCATTAGGAACATAAAGGATGGTATTGGATACCTACTTTATGAGCTTAAGATTCTGAAAAGATTTCATCTCTAAGGATATGATTCTTAGATGATGACTTTCTTCAAAATCAAGATGAAAATGAAGTAAAGGAAGTCATTGGATCTTGAGAAAATAATGAGGCTCGTGAAATCAGAAACTAAAAAGGATAATTAAATATGAAATAGCCATACCTCTTTAAATGAGTTTGAGGCTGGATTCCATGTGTCAGTTATGTCTGACAATGATCTGGGTTCATATGATGAAGCCTCTTGTGATCATGACATGGAATAATGGATGTTAGAAATAAAGTATAAAGTAGGCTTCATATACAAGTGTTGTATATGGACCCTCAAGGATCCACCTATAAGGGTAAAACCTGTTAGGTGTAACTGGATCTTCTAGAGAAAGAGGGAGCTTGATGAGAAGGTAGAGACATTCAAAGCACGACTCGTATCCAAAAAATACACACGAAGAAAAGACATTGCTTGTGATTGATGAACGCCAAATTTACCTCTTTAATATTCAAAGAATTATCGTAGTATAGGAGGCAAATTTGGTTCAACAAAAACCACACACTTTGAATGTTGTGGAATATTTTTACTTGGCAAGTCTACCAAGGTCAAACAGAGGAACACGAGCTACTCTATCTATTTGTCGAATTTCGATCAATTTAGAGCATGTGTGAATTATTTCTCAATTACAGGTCTCCATGTAGGAATGCAGGATGCAATATGGTTTTCATACAAATTACAATGCAATAAAGTGATGCATGCAATTTTTAGTATTTTTATGTAATTATAGGATGACGCATGAAAGTAATGCAAGTTGATTGCATGCAAAATAAGGGATTACAAAAATGCCCTAAAAGGATCACCAAATTTAGCAACAGAATAGGGTTTGAAGTAAGAGTCATTTTGAGTACAATAATATGGTCAGTCATCAATTCAGAGCAAGGACAAGTAGATCAAGATCACCATCTAACATAAAAAATTCACTTCATTTAAAAAGGTGTTAGATGAGAAAATTAAACATGACATTAGATAGATGAAGAAATAAGGATCAAAACAACATTAAAATCATGCAATTTGGATCTACGATGCTCAAGTTATGCTAAAGACAATGCAGGGGCATAATTGTAATAAAAATGCAAGAAATAAAAAGGATAAGTATTACAAATAAGTCCCTGGAGGGACCTAAATGTAATTTCTAAAAACTGCCCGGGCCTCAATGCAAATTTTCCATACGCATAGGGGTATTTTTGTAAATATTGAAAGCCGGTTGGGTCTCCCTGTAAATAACCCAGGCACGCACCTGAGGCACACGTATGAGGATCAAACTACAATTTCCATAAAATCTCAGGTCTATCTTGTAATTTACCCAAGCCCTCACATGTTGATCACGTGAGGAGCTAGGCTCGGGTTACTCGGCTGGTTCGGGCCAACTGGCATCAAGTGGAGGCTCGGGATTAGGCTTGGAAGACCGGAGCCTGAAGGCTAGGCATAAGGCTTGGATGAGCGACGTGTCTTAATCTAGTCCATCCGATCCAGATGATCGGACGACACATACCGTCTTGCTCCTCCGCAGGCCATCGGAGAAGGCGGGGCTCCGGCGACCTGCTGGCAGCTTCTCCGCGCTCCGTAGAGTCATATGAAGATCGGGGAAGCTCGCTCGAAGGGTGGCTGAGGTCCAAGAGCCAAGGCGAAGCTTCCTTATTGTTTGGAGCAACACGACGGAGATGGTCGTCGGAGGTGGAGGGCTCTAGACTGGCGTGGAGGCACAACATCCGACCAACGAAGTCCTGCAGGGTTTATTTATAGCTGAAGTGTGCCTTTGAATGTACGTGAGTGATTGAGGGGAGTGGAGGGGGCCGTTCGAGCGACGGGAGTGGTGGCCCCGGAGCTCCTTCTCCGGTGAGGTGGAGAAGAAGGGGGTCAGAGCGGGGAGGTTCTGGAGAAGAGAAGGGTGGTCAGCGAGGATGAGGGTGGTATGATTGAGTTGTTAGGTCGCTCAATGGAGGATGAAAGTGATCAGAGGTATATGGATAAATAAGAGAAAATCAAAGAACGAAGGGAGGAGATGTACCTCATCGGAGAGGGGAATCCGATGGAGGAGCGGCTTGTGCTGGGCTTCGAGGAAGTGTGGGGTCGTCACCCGATCTAGCCATCCACGCAAGAGAGCTCGAGCTACCACCGGAGATAGCAGAGCAAGCATGACTGAGCGCCATGGATCGCACCGGGGCTGGGGTCATTATTGTCTCGACATCAGACCTCTCCGCTGTCACTGGAGGGCCAAAGGTTAGGTCGAAGCCCCTTGAAGTGGTGGATGAGGGTGACGGTGGACGGAGCGGAGGTTTTAAGGAAGGAGGTGGAGGTCCGTTACGTGGTGGCAGGAGGAGGTTTGAAGGAGGAATGAAGGCGGGGGAGTAATGGGGGTGAAATGAAGATGGCATCGCGAGGAAGGCGGATCTGAGGGCTACTAGAAGGGACCGTTATGGAGCGAAGAGAAGGTCAGTAGGTGACGCAAAAAATGGAAAGGGGGCGGTGATCGTAACGATTGGAGGGGGAAGGTAATGGAGGTGGGAGACGACTGGCGAGCCGTTGGATCTTGCGATCCAACGGCTAGGATGATGGTGCAACTGGAGGGTAGTGATTAGATCATATGATCTGATCCTACGGTGGAAGGATGGGCGCTAGAGAGCGGCTTAGATGGATCTGGAGCTCCATCCTATGGTGGATATGAGGCGATTGACGTGGCCCAAGGAGGAGCATCAGATTTTGATGGAATCAGGTGGTTGTTGTTAAGGTACAGATGAGCGGCGGTGATGACATCTGATGGTGAGATCCAACGGTGGTGGGTGAAGCGGGAATGGAGGGTGGAGATGAAGGCGGGTTGCGAAGATCGGATGGTTGTAGAAGGTGCCGGGTGGCAAGAGAGGATACGGGCGACGTGGGTAGCCCAGAGGGAGCCATGTGGCCCAATCAGAAAATTAGAAAAAGTGAAAATAAAGATAAATACAAAAGAATTAGTTAGAGGCAGAACTACGAAAAAGTCTAAACATGAAAGTTGTTCGTCTTGATGAGATCTACAAGTTTCATGTTAGACAAAAAGCCAAAATAGGTCAATTGTACAAAAAGTATTTTTGGGGGTATTTTTAAGGGGATAAAAACACCGAATTTTGGGTTTGAATTGTTTTTGTATTTTTTTAGTCTTAAGGGTTACTGATATTATAAACAATTGATCCACCTAATTTTGGGGGGTTTTTGATGAGAAAATAATTACAAGGCAAATAATAATGATTAAATACAATTAATTATAGATTAATTATGCACAATATATACAATATAATAAGGAGGAATTATTGGTGAATTTTATTGGTTTGATTAAGCTAGGGGTTTAATTATTGAGTTTTAGCATGATGAATTCGAGATTCATCACACCCTATACTTAAACCATGCTCGTCCTCAAGCATCTAAAGAATGAAGGAGTCGGATTAATTCCTGACTGTGCGAGTGAAGATTTCAAGGCTCAATCTTTCGAAGACCCTTAACTTAAGAGATCCGGAAATTCTGGGCTTATCCGAGCTTTAGTCAGAAGGAATCCAACTTTTCTAATTATCAGACTCTCTTTTTGTACATATAATATAAGGATATGAAATTAAGTGTACTGCATTTCATGAGAGTCGCGTCGAGGCATCACTCGAAGTTCCAAACCCAGAGACTCTTCTCTAGACCTCATCCTCAATACTAGGGAATAAGTCTATTCTTGTTTCAGTCAACTGTCTCATTAGTTTGTCAGACTTGAAATGTAGATGGACGACCAGATGATAGAGGGCATAGGATTGTGTCTAATTTTCTCTCCCTTACATTGTAACAAGGGGCCTCTCTAGTGCCTTTTTACTCAACACAAGTAGATTTTTAGCTTGTTGCTCAATGTGTCCGTCAAGAGAATTTGAGTCGTCTGCACTTGTTTTTCTGGGAGTACATCGGGGTGTGTCTTTTTTTCAGTATCTAAAATACCTTCGACACCAAGACTTGTATTGCTTACGATGCAGAGCCCTTTTATCGTGTCAACCCGATTCCTTGGTCCTAATTAGCGCTTGGTCCAAGTGGACACTTTGAAAATGTTTGGGAGCGCTCGCCATTAGTGGAAGCTCTTTTTGTAATTTGACTTTGGATGATAGAGCTTTTCTTTGACATTTCTTTTTCTTTTCTTTTGTTGGCTAGCTCCACTGCTTTTACCACAAGTTGGCGTATATTGATCAACAATTATCATTAAGTTTCATCACACCCTGGCACATAGGTAGACTAGCTCCACTTCTTATACTTTTTCTTTTTTTTGTTGGCTAGCTTTTTCTTTTCTTTTTCTTTTCTTTTGTTGGCTAGCTCCACTGCTTTTACCACTACTTTTCTTTTGTGTGATTTTTGTTTTTACAGATTTTTATGGATTTTTAATTTTCAAATTGTTTTTTTATTTTTTTATATTCTTTGGAGAGACAATGACTGACCTAGGCTCAATTGAATAAAAGTATCTACTCTCAGCTAGTATGGGTGTAAGTACGGGCTGTTATACAAACCCGTGTTACTTGAGGACTGAGCCATATACATTATCCTCTAAACCACCCACTTTGCTAAGGGAGACCAAATTTCCCTCACTGAAAGTATCTACTAAGCCTAGTAGTCAAAGTCTAATTCAAAGAAAAGTTTTTACTTTTTCAAATTTTTATGGATTTTTTTAAAAGGTTATGTACACAAATTAATCCCTCATTTTTTTAAAAAAAGTTTTATAGATTTTGCAAAACTCAGTTCACAAGAATACTAAAACCAAGCCCGAAAAAGAATTTTCAAAAAGTTTCTAAAAATACGAGCTATGGTTAAAGTAAACATACAATAATAAACGGTATACCCCCTATACTTAATTTTTGCTATGTCCTCATAGCACAAGTGATATGAAGCCATGGCTCATTTAAATATAGGGTAATATAGCGGAACTGAATAGGAGGGTCCCCCTATACTTAGGTCAAAAATTGACCTACGTACAAGAAGACAACATGACAGATAGATGAATAGGCGGGTCCCCTATACTTTGGATACAAATAGCCTAAGTAAAGTATCTGAGTTGGGGGGTCTATATTTTGAGAAGCAATTACACTAACATACAAGGGAGGAAGAGGGTATGATTTTTCATCAGAAGATGAGAAGGGTTTTTTGTGCAATGTGTACAGTTTAAGGTGTGAGATGAGAGAAAGCGAGAGATTGTGAAATATACAGAGAAGGGGCGGATGGGGGGTGGTGAGTGTTTATGTGCAAGTGTGTGTGGGGGGGGAGGGCGGGGGGGGGGGGGGGGGGTAGAACATCTAGTGATCTACTTTTTTTACAACATGCAAGCCCTCAAATGAGTACTGTGAAAAATACACATGCAACACAAATTTTTCTTCTTTTTACAATATGCAAATGCAAGCAGACTGATAACAATTCCAGATATTTCACCACCAAGACTTTTGCAACCTCTTCAGCGGGAGCTCCCAACTCCACGCCTCTATGGAGATCAAGCGTCCTCGATCTTCATGGGCCCTGCCACAAAAGAGAAATGTTAGAAAAAATAAAAAAGAAATTAATCAACAAAAATTATGCAAAAATAATGCATGAAAGGAAGACCTATGAAAATTAAAAAAAATAAAACACAAAAATAAATCAAAATTCAATAAATAAATAAAGGTGAGCTGTGTCCCCAACAACGGTGCCATTTGATGAATGCCAAATTTACCTCTTTAATAATCAGAGAATTATCGTAGTATAGGACCCAAATTTGGTTCAACAAAAACCACACACTTTCAATGTTGTGGAATATTTTTACTTGGCAAGTCTACTAAGGTCGAACATAGGGACACGAACTACTCTATCTATTTATCAAATTTTGATCAATTCAGAGAATGTGTCAGTTATTTCTCAACTACAGGTCTCCACGCAGGAATGCAGGATGCAATACGATTTTCATAGAGATTACAATGCAATAAAGTGATTCATGCAATTTTTAGTTGATTTTTATGCAATTATAGGATGGTGCATGAAAGTAATGCAAGGTTAATTGCATGCAAAATAAGGGATTACAAAAATGCCCTAAACGAATCACTAAATTGAGCAACAAAATATGATTTGAAGTTAGAGTCATTTTGAGCACAACAACAGTCAGTCATCAATTCAGGGCAAGGACAAGTAGAACAAGATCATCATCTAACATAAAAAATTCACTTCATTTAAAAAGGTGTCAGATGCGAAAATTAAACATGCCATGAGATAGATGAAGAAATAAGGGTCAAAACGACACTAAAATCATGCAATTTGGATCTACGATGCTCAAGTTATGCTAAAAAATGCAGGGGCATAATTATAATAAAAATACAAGAAAGAAAAAGGATGAGTATTACAAATAAGTCCCTAGAGGGACCAAAATGTAATTTTTTAAAAATCGTCTGGGTCCCAATGCAATTTTTCCATACGTGCATGGGTATTTTTGGAAATATTGAAAGCCGGCTGGGTCTCCCTGTAAATAACCCAGGTGCACACATGAGGCACACGTCTGGGGACCAAACTGCAATTTCCATAAAATCTCGGGTCTATCTTGGAATTTACCAAAGCCCTCACGTGTTGGTTACGTGAGGAGCCAGGCTCCGGAGACTCGGATGGTTCGGGCCACGTGGCGTCAAGTGGGGGCTCACGATTAGGCTTGGAAGATCGGAGCCTGAAGGCTAGGCATAAGGCTCGGATGAGCCATGTGTCTTCATCTGGTCCGTCTGATCCAGATGATCGGACGACACCTGTACCGTCATGCTCCTCCGCAGGCCACCGGAGAAGGCGGGGCTCTGACGCCCTGCTGGCAGCTCCTCCGCGCTCCGTAGAGTCATATGAAGATCAGAGAAGCTCGCTGGAAGGCTGGCGGAGGTCCGGGAGCCAAGGCGAAGCTTCCTTGTTGTCTGGAGCAGCACAACGGAGATGGTCGTCGGAGGTGGAGGCTCGAGACCGGTGGGGAGGCACGACATCCGACCAATGAAATCCTGCAGGGTTAATTTATAGCCAAAGCATGCCTTTTGAATGTGCGTGAGTGAGTGAGGGGAGTGGAGGGAGCCGTTCGAGCGATGGGAGTGGTGGCCCTGGAGCTCCTTCTCCGGTGAGGTGGAGAAGAAGGGGGTCGCAGAGAGGGAGGTTCTGGAGAAGAGAAGGGTGGTTGGCGAGGATGAGGGTGGTATGGAGGAGGTGTTAGGTCGCTCAATGGAGGATGAAAGTGATCAGAGTTATCAGGATAAATAAGAGAAAATCAAAGAAATGAAGGGAGGAGATGTACCTCATCAAAGTGGGGAATCCAGTGGAGGAGCGGCTTGTGCTGGGCTTCGAGGAAGCCCGGGGTTGTCACCCGCTCTGGCCAGCCACGCCAGAGAGCTTGAGCTACAGCCGGATATGGCGGAGCAAGCATGGTTGAGCGCCATGGATCGCACCGGGGCTGGAGTCGTTATCGCCTCGACATCGGACCTCTCCGCTGTCATCGGAGGGCCAAAGGCTGGGCCGAAGCCCCTTGGAGTGGTGCATGAGGGTGACAGTGGACGGAGCAGAGGTTTTAAAGAAGGAGGTTGAGGTCCATTACGTGGTGGATGGAGGAGGTTTGGAGGAGGAATGAAGGCGGGGGAGTAATGGGGGTGAATGAATATGGCCTCGCAAGGAAGGTGGATCTGAGGGCTACTGGAAGGGACCGTTATGGAGCGAAGAGAAGGTCGGTAGGCAGCGCAAAAAATGGAAAGGGGGTGGCAATCGTAATGCCTGGAGGGGGAAGGTAACAGAGGTAGGAGACGACTGGCGAGCCGTTGGATCTTGCGATCCAATGGATAGGATGATGTCGCAATTGGAGGGTAGTGATCAGATCATATGATCTGATCCTACGGTGGAAGGATGGGAGCTAGAGAGCGTCTTAGATGGATCTGGAGATCCATCGTACGGTGGATATGAGGCAGTTGACGTGGCACAAGGAGGAGCGTGGGATTTAATGGAATCGGGGGGTTATGGTTGAGGCGTAGATGAGCGGCAGTGATGACATCTGATTGTGAGATGCAACGGTGGTGGGTGAAGCGGGAATGGAGGGTGGGAGATGAAGGCGGGCTGTGAAGATCGGATGGCTGTAGAAGGTACCAATGTGGCAAGAGAGGAGACAGGCCAAGTGGGCAGCCCAGAGAGCGCCACGTGGCCCAACCAGAAAATTAGAAAAAAAATGAAAATAAAGATAAATACAAAAGAATTAGTTAGAGGCGGTATTAGGGAAAAAGTCAAAACATGAAACTTGTTCTGTTCTCGATGAGATCTACAATTTCCATGTGATGAAAAGCTAAAATAGGTCATTTATACAAAAAGTATTTTTGGGGGTATTTGTAAGGGGTTAAAAACACCGAATTTTGGGTTTGAATTGTTTATGTATATAGGAGGAGAAAATTTATCCAGATAAGTGTGCCTGGGTCGAACTCGAGGAGGCAGAATATTAATACGTCAATTTTTGATTCAAGAAATCAATCTCGAAACTTCACTATATTCTTAGTTTTACAACAAACTTCAAGAAAGATTCAAAACTAGCTCGATCTTGCAAAAATTGAATCGATAAAACTAAGAGTTGAAAATCCGCAAAAAATACCTAGAAATGGAGCTGGGGCTTTTGTGTAACTAGCCTAAAAATTCAGTAAGAAAATACAACAATAATGAGGTTAAAATACCCCTACAACCCAGGGGCACAAGTACAAGAAATATTTTGTCCTGTTATAATTGGGTCCCTGGTCAGGGACTGATTTGCAAAGAAAAGAAATTTTATTACATTTAGGTCCCGACATCGAGACCTAAATGCAATTATGGAAAGTTTCTGTAGCGGGTCGAATTTCTGGATCTTTGCCTGGATTTAATATGCAATTTTCACACCGGTTCAGGTTGAACAGCCTGGATTAGATTGAATCATGCGATCTGGACGGTCGAGATGAGCCACGCGTCGGCAGCCTGTATTCCCTGGCTGTTCTTGATGTTCTTCAGCTTCTCCGCACGACTGGCGATGAGCACTTTTTCACCAATTTAATCCCGATGGCCGGCGAAGTTCTTGGGCCTTTTGCAGGGCCAAGAGGGAGACACCTTCTCCCTCTGAGCTCACCTGTGGGTGAAACGCTTCGAAGGTAGATTGAAGGTGGTGGTTAAATGCCGATGAAGATGAAGTTCCAGCAAGGCTGGAAGATGATGCAGTGGCATCTTGATTTGATTGTTCTTTGAACTTTAAATCTCCAGGTGGTTGTTGTTATGCTCTTGATGATAAGGAACCTGCAATTACACGTGATAATGCTCGATCCTAACTTGAATCAGCCATATCATTAAAGGATTCGCAGATTATAGAAGGCTTTCCAGAAAATGTATAGCAAAGGTAATGCGACGAATGGAAATCGAATCAAGGTGATTTGAGTTGAATTCGGAAGTATGCGAATAAGGCGGGCCTAATGACGATATCTGAAGAACCTAATTATGTAATGAGCTACGCTAATTCGACATGTATATCGAGAAAGAAAATGCAGAAGATGGAGGTGTTGATGTGGGGATCGAATGTGTATAACCCTCTGTATGTTGGCTCGACGAGTAGTCTTCCTCGGAGCTGGATGCGGCGGCAACGGCGGTGATGCAAGGCGACGAATACCTTGGAACTCTCCTCCAGTCTATCCCTCTTCCACATTGAGTTATCCTCGAGCATTTTCACGACCGGAGTGAGGCGGAGCACGGCGATGAAGGTGGGGTGGTCGGCCAGGTGTTCTAGAAGCTGGAGCTTAGGAAAAGTTAGTTGGTCAATGGTGATTTTGAGAGGTTTTTATAGGTGAATAGATGAGAGGTAGTTAGAGAATCAAGTGCAGGCATGGAGCAGGTTGTTAGGGGTAGATGATCGACATATTAGATGGAGAAAGAAGCTTTGAGGTCGCGTGTGGGAAAAAGGAGAAAGCTAGGAGGTTAGAACAGAAACCGACCGACCTTCTTGGAAGAGGAAGGTTCCAGGTGCTGATACGTGTCAGCACCTGGTTGGCCCAGGATAAGTTAAATACTTATTAAATACGAATTTAAATAGTAAATGGCCTTATTTTAAATAGATATAAAAAATGTAGATAATTAAATTATATAAATTATAGTATAATTAGTTTTAATAAATAATAATTATTTTATGAAATATAGATATTATATTTATAAACAAGTATAAATAATACTTAATAAATATGTTTTGTATTTTTAACTTAATAAATTACTAAATAATATATAAGTTTTATATTTTATTAATTATTAGGTTAAAAAATAAAGTATGTATGAATTTGTAGGTTGTAATAAATTAATTTAAGTATTTTAATAAATACAAGTATAAGTTATACAGTTCATTTATACCTACAAATTAGGGTTTTTGATTTATTTAAAATATTAAATAATATCCAAAAATTATGAAATAAATTACCTTTAAAATATAGGATCAAGCGAATAATTAAAATTATAAAATCATGAAAATAATAAATAATGTGCCTTCAAGAATATAAATAGCCCAGAAACCCATATATGGTTAGGTCCCAAAACCGACTTTTTGCAAACGGACTCTTATTTCAGTGAAATCATATCATTAATTAGAGAATATTATTTTATGCACTTTAAAAAAGAGTAGAGTAAAATTGGAGTTCGTGTGAAGGGCGTTATGATGTTCGGAAGTTTGGATTTTGAGAATTTACAAGTTGGATTTCTTGATGTGTGTATATATGGTAATATTTTTAACTAATTTTTATATTTTTCTATATATTTATAGAATTAAATAGGAGAAGCGTTTGCTGAAAATATGTCAGTATGAATTAATTAAAAATCTTTAAAGTTTTGATATTTTTTGGATAAATAATGAAGGATGTATAAAGTATGGAATTAATTATTTTTTTTTATTTTCTTCCTTATCTCCCCCTACTTATTTATTTGTCGACAATCCATGCTGACTTGGTCTCGGAGATTAGGTTATAAATATATCTTTCAGCTATATTGATTTTTACAAGTCATATAGTACATATATACATATCTACATTTTTCCTTTATCTTTATTTTCTTTATTTTTATTGTTTTATTTATTTACATAATTTAATGCATAAAAGTGCATTTTTATTCATGACTATGGTTTTGTTAAAAAATGGATTTAATAGATATTTACATGTATTTGTTAAGGGTTTAAGATAAAATACAGACAGAATGTTAATGAATCGTGGATTCATCAAATGTGTCCAAGGTGTACCACTAATGTGACGGTCCCAATGCCCTCTTCTTTTTGCTTCTGAACAACTTCAAAACAAAGATCTAAGAGGTATCCTTGAGATCTTATCTCAAGGTATGGAATAGCAAGATTATAAAATATATATTATCATCCTTTATAATTCTAAATTATTAGGATATTATCTTCATTTAACATGATGAACACATGGCACTCTCACTAAGCTTCATACAGTTCACTAAGATTTTGTATGAAATTGTAACCATTATAATTTCATTAAATCTGACGTTCCGACTACAAGAAGCTTATTTGAGTTCATTGATGGAGTTTCATAAGCTTGCACACCCTGCATTCCTCATCCATTTAGCCATGGGGCTACTTCATATGAATATCCTCGATGAGGAATTCATATAGGAATGTAATATTGACTTCCATATTGAAGATGCCATAGTCAAGTTGTGTAGCTATAGTTAGCAATAATTTGATGGGTTTAAGCATGGTCACTGAAGAGCAAGTCTCATCACTGATGAATCTCGAATTCATCATGCTAAAAGTCAATAATTAAACCCCTGGCTTAATCAAACCAATAAAATTGACCAATAATTCCTCCTTATTATATTGCATATATTGTGCATAATTAATCTATAAATAATTGTATTTAATCACTATTATTTGGATTGTAATTATTTTTATCAAAAACCCCTAAAAACTAGGTTGATCAATTGTCTATAATATCACTAACCCTTAAGACCAAACAATTGATTTTTGTTTGATAACTCGAGTCTAATTTAGCGGTTATTTCTACATCGACAACTCTCTATATCAAAGAACTCCGTTTCTGATTTTTGCGTCTAATCAAAATGGTACCGTTGCTGGGGAGGCATTATTTTTAACTTGGTTTTTGACTTAATTTCGAAATTTCCCGATATTCTTGGTTTTACAGATTTTAATTCTCTTTTGATTTTCATTTGATTTTCGTTTTATGACTTTTCTTCGATTTATACAGCTTTTCGTGTTTCTTTGATTTTGTTTTTGATTTTTGCTTGATTTTTTGACGGCTATTTGTTTTTATTTTTCTCTAACTAAATTTTGCAGGGCCTGCAGGTTCACTCGACTTCATTGAAAACTGAGGCAGTTGAAAGTGCAGAGACCGACCCCTTCTCTCACGAGTTGGTTGCAGAGGGCAGAAATAGTTATAATTTTTCCTTTTCTTGTAATATTTTTTGTAAAAAAAATAAAAAATAAGGCCATTTGCCCGTTTTCTATTTTCATAGAAGGGGCCATGTACGAGCATCCCGACTTGTACCTCCCCTCCCTTTTTCTCGGGGTCTGCTTCACTGAGTGTCGTGCATTCAGGGGAGTAGGGCACCCATCATGGTTTTCTCGCATCGTCGATTTTCTATGGCTTTTCATGAGGCTAGGTGCTTGCTTAGGTGTTTTTGGTTTTGTTTTTTGTTCCTTTCTACTTGTGCCTTCATAGTTAATATAGGACTCGTGAACTAAGTGCATGTTTTTCTAGGGTAAATAAAAAAAATAAAAAAATCGGTAGAATTTTGCTTGAAAAAAAAATAAGAAAACAGATAATTGAAAATAAAATCAGGACTGTTTTAAATATCCGACTTAAAAATATGTAAAGGATCACTTGCTTTGTGAGAATAATCCCCGCACCTCAATTGCAGGTACATTCCAGATTTTGTGAGTGAGGGACGACACTTAAGGCTAGAACTAAAGTCCAGGTCTCCTTAGAAATACTACTTAGTCCATACACCTAACCGTTATTCTTTAGTGGGTACTCTCGTGTAGCTGGCAACGGTCTGAGTTTACTTAGCAGAGTGGGAGGTTTAGAGGACACTACGTAAGGCTTAGTCCTCAAGTAACACGGGTAGCCAGAAACGGTTTGTACTTACTCCCATACTGGTTGAGAATAAGCGGTTTTCTATAAGGACTTGGGACAGTGTTTCGGGGAAACATCGGGCACCTATCAGCTCACGTTAATTTGTGAAAGTACTTGTATGCCAAAATAACCCTAAAATCGACAAGAAAAATGATCGAACTCTTACGGTCATCATCGGGTTGTGTTGGTGAATTCGGGGTTTGCTTTGTGTTTGCTTTTGAGGCGTGAGTTACCGCGTCTTATACGCCTTTCCCATTCTCTTGATTTGACATCATGCTCTCCTGATAATCCGCTTGACATCGAAGATGATGACTCGAAGGCTATTTCACTCAGACTCTCTAAGACCTCAATCATTCACCGTTTGTCGTATTTCTTCATAGACTTGGGATGACCAACGTCCTGAGTCGGTCCCATCTGATCCCGAGGAGAGTCAGACTCAGACTCCCTCGCCTCCCAGCCAATTTTTTGAGGCAGACCCCCGCCTCAATTTATCGTCGCTTTCTCCTGCCGATTTTTCATAGAGTTCTTACGAAAAGTTTTCCTTCACAGCATATTTGAAGCATATGGCTTGCGGGAAGGGACCAATATAGGAGCGACCAGCTAAGGAACCACACGCTGATGGAAGATAAGATCTAGCTGCAGATATCACCACCGGGATTCTGGACACTTTACAACAGATGAACATCCAGATTTGAGATTAGTTCAGAGATCAGAATGAGCTACGAGCCGAGATCGTTGCACTTAGAGCAGGAGCTGGGAACCCACTACCGGCTGCCGTGGTTCCAGTGACACTTAGAGACGAATATGACCCTGGCGCTAGAACTTTACATCATTGGATTTGTTTACCACCAAATCAAGGTCCATACGAATTACGTCTATCTTTCATCTCTTTGCTTCCCAAGTTTTACGGGAATGCCGCAGAGGAGCCGTTTACCTTTTTGCAATAGTTCCAGATGATTTGTTGTACGACTAACTATCCTGGTGTTACGTAGGAGGTTGTTTGCCTCAAAGCCTTCCCCTTTGCATTAGCAGATATGACACTTTACTGGCTCAGTCTTCTGGCGAGGGAGATATCTACGTGGATTGACCTTAAGTCCACGTTCCTACATAAATTCTTTCCTTTGGGATAGATGAACATGATGAGGAGTCAGATCTCTAACTTCACTCAGTTGCCGAACTAATCATTCCATGAAGCCTGGGATAGATTGAAGGATCTTACCGAGAGATGTCCTCATCATGAGATTTCATTGAAGGTGCTAGTACAGAACTATTTTGGAGGACTCCATTCGAAAATACAGTGTTTTGTGAGTGCCGCATGTGGCGGTAGCTATATGAATCGGGATGCCAAGTCTGGCTGGTCCATCTTTGAGGGGATGGCAGAGAATTCAAGAGTCGTCGACTCTACTCAGGCATTCCAGAAGGCCCCACAGCCACTACATCACTGAGAGCATCATAGGGTGGCAAACATTTAAGACTCCAAATCCAATACCAACATGGGATATATCAGTGAGAAGTTATCATTGCTAGATGTGATTCAAAAGCAAGTTCAGGAACTGCAGCCGCTGCGAGAGTTGGAGAAGAAGGTGACGGACATGCAGCTTCAGTATCTACAGGCTCAAGCTTCTTCGACCTCACAACCTGCTCAGAGATCTTTACTTGCTCCTCCCACCCGTCAGATCCACTTCGTCCAGAGCGAGCTGGAGACTTCTTAGATTGATTGGCATGAGGATCAGACTCATGCCAGTTCCAGCCAGATCATCAGCCCTTTAGACATTGATGTTGAGCCTCAAGCCACTCTTGAGATCAACGGAATATGGTACACTCTGACTCAGCCACCTTCACAGTTTTCTTCTCAGAGCGTGCATCTCCAACATCAACCACAACATTATCTGCAGCATGGACGTCAATATTATCAACACCGAAAGTACTACACACAGCAGCAGTCTCACCAGAACGTTTATCAGAGAAGACATTCTGTTCATCATCCTGCTTCGCAATCACAGCTGAATTATTATCAGCAGCAACAACAGTCCCCAAACATACCACAATGATCTCCTCATCAGTATGCTCCGTAGCAGCAGATGTAGGGGTATGAGAGATTCGAGAGCCAAGGTCATCGAGCCGAATCAGAAATATCTTCATAAGACCTGACACTAAACCAAATCATGGATATGCTGAGCACGCTCTAGACCGCGCACAAGACTTAGATGAAGCTGGTTAACCATCGTCTGGATGAGTTAACCGCGCCAAAACCACTCTTCCCGCACAACCTCAGATGAACCCGAACAACAAAAGGAGGCACCCAGATGTGGTAGACAACATGACAGGTACGATCTCTTTTCCTGAATTTTTATCTAACTTCATTCATCTCAGAAGAGGTAGCTCACCACAAGCACCTAATCAGAAGAAGGAGAAGGCACAAAGAGAGGAGCGAGAGCCAGACCATGATAAAAAGGCTGAGGAGGAGAACCGCAACGATGACAGGGATCAACCACTCGATTATCAGGGAGAAGGGAGCGATACTGAGACGGTCGATATGGACTTAGGCGAATCAGACGATGACACCACGCCATGCCATGAAGATACGCCTGAAGCTGATGTCTCCTTTCCTATTTTAGAGAGTTTTGTAGATAATTTTGAGACTCTCGATGTACAAGTTTATCTCAATTGTAATAAAAAAGATACTTTTGTTCATGAAATTGTTCCTTTTTCTAATGCTTATATGGAAAAGGAAGTAAAAAACACAAAAAGAATGTTATCACTCAAGAGACCAATCATCTATTGAAAGATTATATTTTTATGAAGATTCCACTTCACGATGCCTTGGATCATTTTCCTACGCTTAAGAATTAATTGAGGAAAAAATGCACAACACATAGGAAAAAGAGATCACGAGTTGAGAAACATGTATTGACCAAGGCATCTTCTTGCGTTATTCGGAACAAGGTACCTAAGAAGAAAAGAGATTCTGGAGCTCACTATGTCACATGTCAGATTGAAGATGCCGCATTCCATCGTACTCTTTTAGATAATGGTTCCTCGATCAAGTTACTTCCATCTTCTTTGCTTAATAAGCATAAGTTAGGTCCTCTTTACAAATCACGAGCGATACTTCAATTTGAAGATCGATCAGTAAAGAGACCTAGAGATGTGTTGAGGTAGATTATCGTAACCTTTCAAGGCTTGAAATTTCCAATGGACTTTACCATCCTAGACATGGCGTTCCCTAAGAAGTTACACCTTGCTCCAATCATTCTCGAGAGACCATTCTTGCAGACAGCAAGATCACTTTTCGATTATGATGCTTGGAGAGTATCATTCCGCACAGACAATGGAGAGATAGACATTGAGATGGCGAGAGAATGTAGCAGTCCCATATCAGTATTGTCATTTACATCAGGGGAATCCAATCTTGCAGAGGATTATCAACACATAGATGAGACACAATTTCTTGATATTGAGAGAGTTTTTCTTGATACCCACAATATCCTACATGAGGATAGGGTAGAAAACATGGTACCTAGTTATGCAAATGACTACTCATGTACAGATACAGAGTTTGCATCAGATCCATATGAGCAGTTAGTAGCAACAGACATCTCAGTGTTGTAGATTGAAAGTACAAATATTCAAGCACGAGAGTCAGCTGATTATATATTGTAGATCGTACAGTCTATTCAGTGTAGAGAGTCGGATGGTGTACTGGTTACACATATAGACACCTTCTATAGTCCGACTCCAGAGACATATACTTCAGAAAAGAGAGCTATGCCACATACAGAGTTCATTTACAGAGACGACTCTACTTGTTCAGCCATGGATCAGAATGCACATACAAAAGCAGAAGATTCAGTACGACCCTGGTTGAAGTGATCTACTTTGTACAGGATGCATGACTACTCTTCCACTTCATCTCATCCTGTACAAAGATCTGTAAAGCCATTCGGTTTTCTGGAGTACACACCTGTATATTCTCCGTAGGTCATAATCATCCCCATTTATTGGTCGTCTTCTATGCTTAGGATACTAATCCTAAGTATATTGGGGACCGATTGCTCGTTGATTCTCATTTTCAATTTTTGTTCTTTTTACTTTTATTTTGTATATCCTTTCTCTTACTCTAATCTCTGGTCCCTAATTTTGGTCACACTCTTTTCTATTCTTAGGATGTCTTATCCTAAGTATTGGGGGGACCTAGTGATTTCGATGATTTCGTTTTTCTTTCTCCTTTTGTTCTTTCGGTTGTATATTCTTTTCCCTCAGTCACCTCATTTTTGTTCCACTATACTTACAATGACCTGATCGCAAGTATAGGGGGTTCGATTGACTTCACATCACTTATTCTTTTTCACCCACTTTTACTTAGCATGGGTTATGTACTCCTTTTTCTCTTTTAACGTTATGAGGAAAAAGCACAAGCTAAGTATAGAGGGGGTGCATACATATTTTATATATACTTTTATCTATAACTTGTAATTTTATGTATTTTCTGTATATATAAAATACATAAAAGGTGGGTGAGGTTAAGTTAAAATCCACTTATTTAATTAAATTATTTATAAAATCCTTGTAAAGAAGTAAATTATGTTTAAATCCTTATTTAAATCCTTAATTAAAGATGTGTATTTAAAATATGTATAACACTTATTTGAAATCCTATATATTAAAATATGTGTAAAATTCATGTAATCCTTGTAAAATACCTTGTATATAAAGTTTGTAAAATCATTAGTTATTTAATCCAAATAAAATATAGGTAATTTATTTTGTAAAATAATTGTACAAAAAAATGTATATAGAAATCAAAAAATCAATAAAAACTGTAAAGTTTAAAATCCATAAAAATAACAAAACCCTTAAAATCCATAAAAATGAGTAAAATTCAGAAAATATACTTCACAAAAACATGGTTGCATTTGCATTAGCATTTTTCAGAATAAGTTTGATTTCTTGAACTAAAGACTGGGAAAAGTCTGAAGGATGGAACTTGATTACGGCTTTTAACTTTCATTGTAAGGAGCCTAGTTAGGAACTGGAATTTGGACTCTTCAGGTCTTTGACTTAAATCTTCGGGTTCCATGAGACCATGTTTGGGAAGTCAACTCGAAAAGTGCCTAAGTAGAACACTTGGTGTCATCCGTCTAACTCTTCATTAGTGAACCAATTTTGGACATGTGCACTTTGCACTTAGCTCGACTTGCATGGGGCTGCGAAGGGCAATCCATCTTGGTAGTGTGTTTCTATCCTTGTCTTCGACATTGACTTCTAAAGACGGGAGAGATTGGGGTTGTGATAGTCGCTTCGAATGAGGGAACGATCTGCTGACACAATTTTTCCAAGACCTCAAAAAATGGATAGAATAAAAAGATGTTATATCTGTCGAGGCACAAAGATATGAATGTAGCGCAAGGAACACTACAAAGCCAACTCAAAGAAGAAGCCACCAAATACAAATACAACCACAATGGTCCGAGCTTCCACCAAAAAGCCTGCACATCTTAGTGGAGACTTAGCTACACCGGTTGGGCTTCACAAGGAGATGTGTCTACACTGGTCGCACTCTAGCTCTTTTCTCGTTCTTATACTTCCTCTCTATATTTGATTGTGGACATAGCACAAACTGATCTCACAAGGGAATACCTCCCTCCCCGAGGAAAGAGTAGCTGATGATGGACCAATAGGAGTGTATGGTTGGGATGTGCAGTTTCTTCGCTTATTTCAAAGAGGGAAGAGCTAAAACAATTCACACACCATACATATTGATTTCAAGGTTGATAGAGTTTGTGATATGTAGGAGTGGCTCTGAACTGGTTGTTGAGGTGAACTTAAACAAGGATTTGTGGAACTTGAGGACTGTTGAGGTTAAAATCCTAATCCTAGTTAAGGATCCGACAAAATGCTTATTTCAGGTCCGACCGAGCTCTGTCCTTTGTTTGTTCTCATGAATTTGTTTAGGTAAACAAATTCATTCTGACTTTCTTTCTTTTTCCTTAATTTTCAAATATGTGTTTGCTAAGGGACTAGAAAAGTTCAAGTATAGGGGGTTTATGAATCCACGATTCATTAACATTTTGTCTACATTTTATCTTAAAACCCTTAACAAATACATGTAAATATCCATTAAATTCCACTTTTTAAGAAAACAATATTCATAAAAATTCATTTGTATGCATTAAAATCATGTAAATAAATAAAAGAATAAAAATAAAGAAAATAAAAATAAAGCAAAATTTTAGATATGTATATATGTACAATATGACTTGTAAAAATAAATATAGCTGAAAGATATATTTACAATCTAATCCCCGTGGCCAAGTCAGCATGGATTGGTCGACAAATAAATAAGTAGGGGGATATAAGGAAGAAAATAAATAAAAATAATTAATTCAACACTTTATACATCCTTCATTATTTATCCAATAAAAATCAAAACTATAAAGATTTTTAATTAATTCATACTAACATAATTTTCAACAAATGCTTCTCCTAATTATTTCTAAAAAGGTATAGAAAAATATAAAAATTAGTTAAAAATATTGCCATATATATATTTATACAAAGAAATCCAACTTGTAAATTCTCAAAATCTGAACTTCCGAACATCATAACTCTCTCATACGAACTCCAATTTCACTCTACTCACTTTTAAAGTTCATAAAATAATATTTTCTAACTAATGAAGGTGATTTCACTGAAATCGAAATCTGTTAGCAAAAAGTCAGTTTTAGAACCTAACCACAACTGGGTTTCTGGGCTTTTTATATTATTTAAGACACATTATTTATTATTTTAATGATTTTATAATTTCTAATTATTTTCTTTATCTTGTATTTTAACCCTAATTTATTTCATAATTTTTAGAGATTAGTTATTATTTTAAATAAATCAGAAACCCTAATTTATAGGTATGAATGAACTGTATAACTTTACTTGTATTTATTAAAATACTTAAATTAATTAATTAAAACCTACGAAAATTCGTATATACTTTTACTATTAATCTAATAATTAATAAAATATAAAACTAATATTTTTTTAGCAATTTATTAAGTTTTAAATATAAAACATATTTATTAAGTATTATGTATACTTATTTATTAATATAATATCTATATTTTGTAAAATAATTATTATTTATTATAACTAATTATACTATAATTTAGATTATTTAGTTATCTACATTTTACATTTTTATATCTATTTAAAATAAGGCTATTTACTATTTAATTCATATTTAATAAGCTATTTAACTTATCCTGGCCAACCAGGTGCTGACACGTGTCAGCACCTGGGACCTTCTTCTTCAAGAAGGCCAGCCGGTTACTGTTCTAACCTCCTAGCTTTCTCCTTTTTTCCATACGCAATCTCAAAGCTTCTTTCTCCATCTAATTCATCGATCCTCTACCCCTAACAACCTGCTTTCACCCCTACCCTTGATCCTCTAACTACTACTCAACGATTCACCTATAAAAACCTCTCAAAATCTCCAGTAACCAACTAACTTTTCCTAAGCTCCAGCTTCCATAACACCTAGCCGACTGCCCCACCTTCATTATCGTGCTCTACCTCACTCTGACCGTGAAAGGGCTCGAGGATAGCTCAGCGTGGAAGAGGATAGACTGGAGGAGAGTTCCAAGGTGTCTGTCGCCTTGCATCGCCGCCGTTGCATCGTGTCTAGCTCCGAGAAGACCGCTCGTCGAGCAAACATCCAGAGGGTTATAAACCTTCGATACCCACGTCAACACCTCTATCTTTTGCATTTTCCTTCTCGATATACGTGCCGAATTAGCGTAGCTAATTATGTAATTAGGTTCTTCAGATATCGTAATTAGTCGCACCTTATTCACATACTTCCGAATTCAACTCAAATCACCTTGATTCGATTTCCATTCATCACATTACCTTTGGTATAAGTTTTCCAAAAAGCCTTCTATAATTAGCAAATCCTTTAATTATATGGCCGATTCGAGTTAGGATCGAGCATTATCGCGCGCAGGTTCCTTATCATCTGGAGCATAATAACAACCACTTGGATATTTAAAGTTCAAAGAAAGATCAAATTAAGAAGCTACTACATCAACTTCCAGCATTGCCAGAACTCCATCTTCATCGGCATTCAACCACCACCTTCAGCCCACCTTCGGAGCGTTTTACCCGCAGGCAAGCTCGGAGGGAGAAGGCGTCTTCCTCATGTCCCTGTAGGAGGCACAAGAACTTCGCCGACCATCAAGATTAGATTGGTGAAGAAGTGCTCGTCGCCAACTGCGCTGAGAAGCTGAAGAACATCAAGAACAACCATGGAGTACAGGCTGCTGACACGTCGCTCATCTCGACGGTCCAGATCGCGTGATTCAATCTAATCCATGTCGTTCAGCCTGAACCGATGTGAAAATTGCATAGGGAAGATCCAGAAATTCAACCCGCTCCAGAAACTTTCCATAATTGCATTTAGGTCCCTGTACAGGGACCTAAATGAATAAAATTTCTTTTCTTTGTAAATCAGTCCCTGATTAGGGACCCAAGTGTAACATGACAAAATATTTTTCTTGCACTTGTGCCTCTGGGTTGTAGGGGTATTTTGAACCTCATTTTTGTTGTATTTTCTTCCTGAATTTTTAGGGTAGTTACACACAGCTACATTTCTAGGTATTTTTTGCAGATTTTCACCGCTTAGATTTATCGATTCGATTTTTGCACGATCGAGCTAGTTTTGAGTCTTTCTTGAAGTTTGTTGTAAAACTAAGAATATGGTGAAGTTTTCGAGTTTGATTTCTAGCATAAAAAAACTGACGTATTGATATTCTTCCTCCTTGAGTTCGACCAAGGGACACTTACCTGGATAAATATTATAATGTAGATGAAATAGGAGAGAGAAGCTGCTTGTCTTCATTCTCTCTCTCTCCCATTTCATTGATTTTTGTTTGATAAACCGAGTCTAATTTAGCGGTTATTTCTCCATCGACAACTCTGTATATCAAATAACTGCGAGTCTAACTTTCGCGTCTCATCAACATTCCACTTTTGGGAAAAATCCAAGGAAGGCTTCCTTCCCTTAAGATATGGTACTGACCTATCTGAAGGGATAACACCTCAAAGAGTTGATGAAGCGAATGTTGAAACTACTCACCCTTAGGAGATGTCTCGTGTATGCTAGATGTGTACAAAAGTCAAATGTCTGCCATACAGTGGAAGTAGTAAATTGTTACTAATCCTACTATGGGGATAAAATACTTGATTGCAGTAATAACAATATCTTCATAGAAGACAAGACTTTTGAGATAGTGATCTCAAAGTCTTATCTTCAATAACTTAATACTTTATAGATACTGATCTAAAATGTCTTAACTACATATGCCTTATAAGACTTAAGACAATGTCTTAGTCTTAAGAGATAGGGATCTCCGAGAAGAAGGGCATTCTGATAAGGATAATTGAAATTACATACTAGTTAATAACGATTATTAAATTGTAGTGTTAAAGACATTATAACTTCTTTAACAAGATTGAGTAATGATTACATAAGATGCAACATTCCCATTGGGTGCGAGCACTGTTACTGAAAGATATGCAGGTACCATAAAAGGACTTGGCATAGTCTCTCGGAAATAGAGTTACTAGTTAGCTTACCTAGCTATTTTTCTAAATAGCTTACGATATCACATGAGTGTGGGTTTAAAGATTATCCCATTCGTGGTTCTTTGGTCTAGTGGGAGATTGTTGGACATGCGAGCCCACGACGAGGCATTATGCAATAAATGTTATTGCAAATATCATTCCTTGATATGAAATAAAGAATAATTAATTTACATAATAGGTCCCTTAGTACAATTAGGGTTATGTACTATGGCCATCTTAATGATCATACAACTATTGATTCAATTGTTGAATCATAGAGGATGGTGCTTGGATGAATATCTAAATAGCTAGATTGAGGACTCTCAAGCACCGTCAAATGACTATCACGAGATGATCTCTAGCTTGAGTAGGAGATGACAATCCTTTCTCTTTTCGTTGATATCTGGTCGACCTCTTAATGCAGGTCCTCTACATAGGAATAGAGATTCAGAGGTGTTAGATAAGTTAGGTCAATAACGAGATCGAGATAACAAAGTCATATGTCGAATACTATCATGATATAGGAACACATCCTCTGTCCAGAATTAGATGTGTTACTATATGTTTGAGTATGTACATTTGAGAGACCGATAGGTTGATGATATAATCAAGGTCTCTACACCGACGAGCTAGTGTGCATACAAGGGCATATGAGTAGTACGATCTCTCAAAGGGTGTACATGTTCATTACAAAATCAGAAAACAAGAGCTCCCTCATGAGATATTGGGAATCAAATTCCGTGCATAGTCGTCTCCCTTTCGTAATTTGAATAAATTTGTAGGTTTAATATATGCGTCTGGAAAGTATATGATCGATACATGGGTATCATATATGCTTTTGGAAAGTATATGATCGATACAACTCCCAATGATAAAATGAGAAACTTAATAATAAAACCTTGAAGGAGACAATCTAAATAAGATCTAAAACTTCATATTTATTCTAGGTCTTCCAGTATACAGGATGTACATGTATTAGGAATACCTGAGGATGGTGTGATCATAAACGATTGTATAATCATGACATTTCCATTCCGAGAGAGTGATGAAACATGTCTGGATTTTAGTGACTCATCTCACTAGAGAAGTAATCTAATCTTAGTAGGCCCCCTTGATCTGGATTTAAGATATGATCTCAATATTCAAGTCACTATATTTGGAATGTACAATCGCCATGTCCTTATCTCTTAGTATCAACGGAGAAAGCGCATTGTTCTTGAAAGAGTTCAAGAATAATTCCATTATTGATATTGTATCTGAGCATTGAGATAATTTGGTAATAATTATCATAAATAATATAAATATGATTCATATTATTTGGGAACATGAGAAGAGTCATCTTGGATAATTAAATATGATTTAATTATCAGAGATATGATTAATGTGGATATAATTATCCACAATAGTCATAGATATGATTTACAATATGTTGGAGAGATTTTATTGGAAATAGAATTTACAAATTAAATGTTATTGTAATTGGGTTCACATTATACAGTTAATTTTAAATTCAATTTACATATTAGGTTAGATGTATGAATATAATTCATATTAGTCAATGGCATGATTGAAATTTTCACAAGATTAATCTTGGAAATTATTTTGTGATTTTTTTATGTAAAAGTTGTTATTGCATATTAATTTATATATATATAAAGGAAGACTAAATCCCCTTTATGGTGGTCATTCACCTTGACTTGTTCAATAGGGGGACGACCATCCTATTTTTAGTAACGAGACTTGGTTTTCCCTATTATCTATGTATATTGATTAATTTTATAATGAATTAATTATTATATTAAAAAGGATATTTTGAATTATTTTAAAATAATTGTCGTTGCATTTTGGAGCAACAAATCATGGCCAATGATTAATAAATTTTTAGTCTGCAACGTAGATTTATAGAACACATGGATTGAGATCCATGTGCATCCAACTAGTATAAAAGGAAGGGTAGCCCTAGCCATTTCTAATATACATAATTTTTAGAGGAATTAAACTCTCTCCATCTCTCTCTCTATAGTCTTCCCCCTCTCTATATGAATATAGTGACCGTCCACTTATTGACTTAGAGAATCTCGTAGTCACCGCGACGTCGTTGTGCTTCCAGATCTACTACTCGTGGATCTCCATCTTCTTCGGTGCACTTGGCTCGTGAAGAAAAAGTTGAATTTTGTGAGATGAAATCAGGAGGCTCAAAGCTGGGATCATCAACTTGGATTGCGAGAAGCACACGTTTCATCAACATGCTCACAAGCATCTCCTCCGTCGGGTCAGACTTGAGATAGGAGGTCTCTTCGTTTAGAAACTTCGATCGCAACCACGCTTCAAGAGGTAACCCTAATACCCCTTTGTGGTTTAGATGAAATAATCCAAGAAGTGTTCTTGGATCATGTGGTTTCATCGCATTTAAATTCTTTTAAATTATGATGCCTCTAGAAACTAGTATGACTAGTCGCACCCCATAACATATGATGTGATCATCACACATCCGTGATGTGCTTAAGGATCTTTTCATATCCTTTATACACGTGCTCTTTAGATATTTTACGCTGAAGACCATTTTGAACTCTATTTTTGCAAATAGGTCCATACTTAAGATAATCATGTGACAACATACTTGTTCTCTGTGATTTTTGCGCATCGTATCGTCACGTTTTCCACATTATCACATGTGCTTTAAAGTTAACTGAAATTACAATTCAATCCCTATTCATAGAAAATAAAAAAATAAAACCAATAAAAATCAAATAAAAATAATAAAATTTAGATAAAAATATGTTAGAATATTACATATTATACTATATACAGTACCACTGTATTTTCAAAAATAAAAATGTTTTTCTATTGTTAATAATTCTAAAAAAATAAAAAACATAACAAACAATAAAAATAAATAAAAATAGAAAAACACCTCTAAAGATTTAAAAATTATACACAGTATATTTTACTATATTTTACATATAAAACCAAAAACAAAATAAAAACTGGATATTAAATTCAATAAAAAAATATAAAATACACAAAACTTCAAAAATTCATAACTAATTCAAAAATCATAAAAATTCTTATAATACCTTAATGGAAAGATATATTCATATACTTTCCAATAAAAATAAAATTAAACTATTTTTATTGTTTCCCATTTTAAAAATAATAAATTATTCCTTATTTTGAATAAAAATATTTTTATTCACTTTAAAAATAATCCACAACTCATAAAAATTCTAAAAACACATAAAAATATGCAAAAATATTATATAACATTCAAAATATAAAAATAAAAAAAATACAAAACAAATAAAAAAGTATGCAACCCAATACATATATTTCCTTACTTAGAGGTATATAAATTTACAAAAATAATACATAATTCATAAAATCAAATAAAAATTATGAAAAAACCATAAAAATAAATAAATAAATAAGGAGACCTCCTACCTTAGTTCACTCTTCTATTTTACCTTTATTTCCACTATTTGTCTTCCTGAGTTCGACACTCCCATACTTATTGATGTATACATTAGTTTAGGGGTATAAATAAAAAAATAAATCTTTTTATCTGAATTTCAAATGGTCACCACAACGATAGTTGTCTATCCTTTTAGACGACCCAAATAGTTGATTTTTTAGATGGTGCCTTTGTGGGGAAGGCAAGGTAGGGCAGGGATTAGAGTCTTAGGTTTTAGAGTTTCCTTTTCTCGATTTTCATCATCTTATTTTTTTGCATTTTTTCTAATTTCTTTTCTTTCTTTCTCTCTCATATGTTTTTCTTATATCTTTTTTATGGATTTTTGTGTTTGCATTGTGTTGTAGGGTCTAGGTATCGAGGTTGGATTCTTTGAGAGCTGAGCAGTTGAGGTACATAGAGACGTTGTTCTTAGCATGTAGGTTGCGCTTTTGTTTTTTTGTTTACTTTTTTGTTTCATTGGTGAGAGAGGAATGAGCGTTTGACTATTTTCACTTTTGTAGAAGGGGCCCCATAAGGGCATCTCGACTTGTACCCGACCTTTACTCTTTCTTCAGGGTCTATTTTACCATGTGCCGGTGCACTTGGGAAACCTTACCATAGTTTTGGTTTTCATCGCCTTTTCTTTGATTTTCGTGGCTTTCTGTGAGTGGCTAGGTGCTTGATTAGGATTTTTATTCCTTTGTTTCTGCATCGTAGGTTAATTAGTCTTAAGGCCGCATAACCTAGTCAAATAAAATTTGTTCTTCCCTGATAGAACTATTCACTCTTTCTAGGTTACGCATTTTGTTTTCTGTTTTTCGTGCATTTGTGATAGATCTATATTTCTACTCGGATCACCCTGCATGTAGACTGCTGGACTCAGGTACACATATCTATCTCTACATGCATCATTGATTTTTGTGCATTGCATTTTCGTCTTCTCCCCCAAATTTCTATCACACAGGATAAAAAGGAAAAAGGACAAAAATACATTAGCCATTTTCTTTTCTCAAATCAAAAAGATCAAAAAAACATGATAATCGAAAATTAAAATTGGGACTGTTAATCTACTTTGACCCTTAAAATCAAATGTAACAGACATCATTCCTTGATTTGGGAGAGCAATCCCTCCTTGTTTACAAGTACTCTCTTGACAGAGTGAGGCACATACACATGAGGAGTAAAGCTCAAAGCCCTGGACTTGTGCCCTAAGTGGTTGTACTTTGACTCTCGGGTCCTACTACTACTGCAAGTACTTGCCTCGGACATTAGCAGAAGTAGTCGCATGAGTAGGGAGGCGGATTTCCTTATAACTATTCCCGAGCTCTTACATGGATAGTTCTCTGATTGGGGGATTCATCGACTTATTCACAATCTACTCTAGAAGACTACACCTATGAGCTTTCTTAAATAGTTGTTTGATCACCTAACTCTAAAATTGAAAATATTAACAACCAAGCTTTCACTGTTATCACCAAGTTGAGTAGGAGAATTTGGGGTTTTCTTTGTGTATTTTATGTGCTTGGTGTGAGTCCATACATTTCACCTTGAGTTTCTAGCAGTCACTCGTCATCTGAATCTTATCGATTTTGTTGTTTCACTTTTTACAATTCATTTTTCATTTTTCTTGAGTCACGATGATGGGTAGGAGATTTCTTAGGCCGACTCTTCTGGCACTGCTTCCATGTGCACCTACCTGCTCATCTAGGTCGGTTCGAGATAACTCGTGTTTTGAACCTGAGTTATTGAGTCCTCCATCCTTCTCCATGTATGACTCTGATCCTGAAATCATTTCGTTCCTCGTGTTTCTTTGTCATCTCAATTTCTTCCTACTCCTTTATCTTCTGTCATTCAGAGCCAGCCTCAGTTACATCAATGACAACTGAGTAGATGTTAGAGACCCATGAGCTTGTTACAGACCAAATGGGAGATTCAGGTCTATGCATTGCTGAGACTAGAGTGCGGATTGAGCAACCTACTTCTTATTCGGGAGATGAGTTAGTTTCTACATTGAGTTTACCAAATTTTCTGATTGTTTCAGACTTCGTCTCCTTGCTGCCGAAGTTTCATTGGATACCGCAAGAGGAGCCATATGAGCATATTTTTGAGTTTGAGGAGATATGTGGTATCATATATTATTCAGACACAACACCGGAGGACGCTATGAGGAAGACCTTTCCCATGTCACTCAAGGATGGAGCTGTGAGATGGTTCCGAGGTTTGGGAAATGAGAGAGTTAGTAGGGGTATGCTTCGAGTTGCCTTTCTTAGGAGATTTTACACCATTAGCTAAGCCAATTTGATGTGGTCGGTTACCAGAGATTTTGCACATGATCCCCCTGAGCCACTTTAGGAAATGTGTCTCGGATTTCAGATTCTTTTGAGGAGATTCCCAAATCACGGGATCTCCAAAGCTCAGTTCGTTCAGATTTTTTACCAGGGGACGACTGCAGGGCAATAAGCATTGGTCGATGCCTCGTATGGCGGTACATACCGCAGTCTTGACAGGGATTTACTTTTTGACTCTCTTTGGAGACATTTCTGATACTGAGATGACACATGAGAGAGTTACAAGACTACCTAGATGTGATCCACTTCATGATGATTTAGGGATTGCACATCAGGTAGCCGATATGGACACTGATGTAGTACGACGGACATACGTTGAGATAGTTGCAGAGAGTTCTTGTCTTCAGAGATTGATACTTCATCCATCAAGTTTTCAGCCGGAGTATGAGTCTGTTCCTTACTTTCCTGTTCAGGAACCTTTGACACCTATTCCTCATGTATTCCAAGGTACCGAGCAAGAGACCATGTTGTTTCAATCGTCTTATCAGCCAATTGAGTTTCTATATCGCAACCAGTGCCATAAGCAACTACCTTCGGAGCATTTCACCTCTGATTCACTTGATTATTTTGAGTGTCTTCAACATGCTGAGATCAATGTGGGACATCATTTTGAGATTCTAGATATAGATGGTTCCACATTTGATCTATCTGATTCATGAGCAGATTGCATATCATAGAGAGCATATGGATACATTTAAAGATTTTATAGCCAACATTATCGTAGAGCAAGTATCAGATTCTTATTTTCAGCTGACTTCTGAGTTGTTGAGTACTTGTACTCCTAGTTCTCATGATGTTCAGAGACAACCTCTAATTGTTGAGACATTTAGGATCAAGGAGCATATAGTAGGCAGCAACACAGAGTTACAGATTCAACATGATTCTCCATGTAGTAAAAATACAATATAAAAAAATGAGAAAAAGAGAAATCCAAAAATATGAATAAAGACAAGACCTCAGATTCTCCTATTAGATCTCTATCTTCTGTTCTACATGGAGCAAGTCTTAATTTTGGCAAAAAATTTTGCTTTTTCTTATCCTCCGGGTGTATAAACTAGTGGGGAGGATGTATAAATACCCTTCAAAAATTATATGAATTTAGGGAAAGGAGAAACATTAGAAAATATAAAAAAAAGACAAGAGTTGAAGTTCACGAAAGAGATGTTGGAAAAAATTTAGACCAAGCTCACTCTTTGGAGGCATTGGAACACATCCCTCCTCTGTAGAAGTCTGGAAGTAGCATACCACACCAAAAAGAAAGAAGAGGAGAAATCATTGCTTAGAAGAATAAGTTTTAACCATTGCCACTTGTTGTGCCATCCAGCATACATCTCCCAAAAGAAAAAGAAAGGTATGGGAGCACCATTTGTCAATTGTTAGATTTCAAATCATGAGTTCAAGCACACCTTATTAGTCAATGGGTATTCAGTGAATATATTACCCTTCTATCTTATTGAGATACTTCATTTAGGGCCTCTCAAGTGAGACGGGATAATTTATTCGGTTTCCAGACATATCGACCAAGAGGCTAATAGATAGACTTCAGGATGTCGTCATGGTGGTACAAGGAACAAAATTCACTATGAATTTTATTGTCTTAGATTCTGACTCTTCAGTACCATCACAGGATTCTGTCATTATTCTTGGTCATCCTTTTCTGCATGCAACCTGGGCCATTATTGGTTATGGGACATGTAGTGTCACTTTTCCTCCCAGTTGTATAGTACAGAGCTCCGAGCCATTAGAGAGTCGTGCATCAGACGAGTGTGCTACCATCCCATCAGATGCGGGGGCATGCGACATTACAGCTGAGACTTGACACAATCCTATCTTTTCTTATCATACTGAGACCCAACAATTCCTCTCTAAAGAGGAAAAATTGGAGAGTATAGCCTTTTGTGATCCACTGACATAACATTGGAAATGTATTGATGAGATTCACAGTATATACATAATTGAGATGTGTTAGAATTATTATATTACTTTTGTAACCTTTCGGGTTCCGTAACCCTTGACCTTTTGGGTTCCGTAACCCTTGACCCTTCGGGTTCCGTAACCCCTCAGGGGTATTTATGCATTTTTTCCTCTTGTATTCTCTCGGGTTTTCTCTCTATATAAGAGACCCTAGCCCTATGGAATAGATATCCCATTCCATCTCTCTTCTCCACATGGTATCAGAGCAACGGTCCTAGACCGGGGTTCTAACCTAAAATCCCTACCGCTCCTTCAAGCCTCGTAAAAGCATGCGCGAGCCCTCTTCCCTGAATTAGGGCCCCGCGTAAGGCCCTCCAATCGCCTCCAGTGCAGCAGCCCTCCCGCTAGAGCTACCCTACGCTTTCAGGACCTCCTACGTGAAGGATATTGAGAATCCTCAAGCGCATCACGGAAGCGTGACGATCGTATCTCATACGATCGGGGCGACTAGTCGCACTAGTCGCAAGATGCAGCGGAAATTAAAAATTTTTAATCAAGTGATGAAACCACATGATCACGAGAACATTTCTCGGATCGTTTCATCAAACCACAAAGTATAAGGAATACCTCTTGAAGCGTGGTTGTGATTGCGGGATCCCAAATAAAAGATCCTCCTGTCTCAAGTCCGATCCATGAAGAATGCACTTGCGGGCACGATGATGAGTCACGTCCTTCCCGCAATCTTTGATGAAGATCCAAGCGTCGAGTCCCCTAATTTTGTCAAACAAAATCCGTCGTCTTCCTCTAGAGCAAGCCTCCCCAAAGAAGAAGGAGATCCCCGAGTCGTCGAAGGCGAAGGCGAGAGTCTCTCCTTTCTCAACACAAGATGGACGGTCACATTTTGGAGGAGAGAAAGAGAGAGGGCGAGAATATGAGAGAGAGAGAGAGAGTTGTAGGCGTGTACAACTCTTCATGATATGTGTTCCAAGAAAGGCTAGGCTAGCCCTCCTTTTATATTAGTTTAGGATCCAATGGATCTCAATCCATGGGACACATAGATCCAACGACCATGCTTGGTCTATGTAATGATCAATGGCTAGGATTGTTGTTGGTTAAAACCAACAACATTTATTTATAATTAAATTAAATATATGTTGCATCATTATCAACACATTTTTAATTTAACATAAATAAATTAGTGAAGAGATTAATCAATATAATAAAATGGAGAGAATATTGCCTCCTAAAAAAGGGGCGTCACCCATGACTTTTTCATGGGTGACGCCACCTCTAAGTTGGTGGCTTTTATCTCCTTTTTATTATATCACATTTTCTCTTAATAATTTGTAATAATAATTATCACAAAAATATCCACCAAATTAATTCCAAATTAATTTGTGAATATTTCAGTCACGCCATTGAAAATTATGTGAATCATATTGACATCCCAAACTAATTTGTAAATTGCATTTCAAATTAATTACTTAATGTGAATCCAATTCACATTAATAATTAACAAATGCTATTTACATAGTTTCTCTCTCTCTCTAATATATTATAAATCATATTTATAATATATATGATTAATATGGATAGTGCTATCCACATTATTAATATCCATGATAATTAAATCACATTTAATCATCCTGGATCTCTTTTCTTATGTGCCCAAATAACATGAATCATATTCACGTTATTCATATCTTTGATAATTGAATCACATTTAACTATCTTAGATATCTCTTCTTATAATATGAATCAAATTCATATTATTCATGATAATTAAATCATATTTAATCATCCATTTTCTTGATGCTTGGATACTAAATTCATCATAGGAATTATTCTTGAACTCCTTCAAGAATATTGCGCTTTCTCCGCAGATACTTGGAGATAAGGACAGGGTGATTGTATTGTTCCACATATAGTGACTTGGATAATGAGATCACATCTCAAATCCATATCTCGGGCCTCTCATAGATGCTTGATTAAATCAAGACCGCAAATCTAATCTTCTCATTGCATCTGAATCACATTCAGATCAATGTACAACACTTGGACCAAGATCAGATTACTTCTCTACTGAGAGGAGTCACTAAAATCCAGACCCGTTTCATCACTCCCTAGGAATGGAAGCGTCATGGTTATACAATCGTTTATGATCACATCACCCTCAGGTATTCCCAACACCTGTACATCCTGCATATTGGAAGACCCAGAATAAACCCAAAGTATTAGATCAACTTTATACTGTCTACTTCAGGGTTTTATCAGTAAGTTTTCATTTGATCATTGGGATTTGGTATCGATCATATACTTTCCAAAAGCATATATCATACCTAGGTCTTGATCATATACTTTCCAAAAGTATATATCAAACCTACAAATTCAATCAAGCTTCCAAAGCGAGACGACCGTGCACAGAATTTGATTCTTCCCAATATCTCATGAGTGAGCTCATGTCTTCTGGTTCAGTAATGAACATGTATGATCCCTTTGAGAGATCGTATTATTCATATGCCCTTATATGCACTCCATTGCGCCGGTGTATAGACCTTGGTTAGGCTATCAACCTATCGATCTGCCAAGTGTACATACTCAGACATATAGTAATACATCTGTCTCCGGTCAGAGGATGCGTGCCTATGCTGTGACAGCATTCAACATAGGACTTAGGTTATTTCGATCTCGTTAAGTCATCTCTTTGACCTAACTAATCTGACACCTCCGAATCTCTATTCCTATGCAGAGGACCTGCATCAAGAGGTCGGTCAGATATCCGCCTATGTGAGAAAAGATTGCCATCTCCTACTCAGGCTAGAGATCACATCTTAACAATCACTTGACGGTGCTTGATGAGTCCTCAATCTAACTCTTTAGACATTCATCCAAGCACCAGTCTCTATGATTCAATAATTGAATCATCAGCTGTATGATCATTAAGATAGCCATGGTACATAACCCTAATTAAATAGAGGGACCTATTATGCAAATTATTTATTCTTCATTTCAGATCAGGGAATGATATTCGCAATAACATTTATTGCATAATGGCTCGTCGTGGGCTCACATGTCCAACAATCTCCCACTAGCCCAAAGAGCCATTAATGGGCTAATCATTTAAACCCTCACTCATGTGACAATCGTAGGCTATTTAGAAAATAGCTAGGTAAGCTGATCAGTCACTCCGTTCCCAAAAGACTATGCCAAGTCCTTTTACGGCACTTGCATATCTCTTAGTAACATTGCTCGCATCCAATGCGAATGTTGCATCTTACGCAACCAATACTCAATCTCGATAAAGCAATTATAGTGTCCTTGACACTATTGCTTAATAATTATTATAACCAGTATTTCCATAATCCTTATCAGAATACCCTTATTCCTGGAGATCACTATCTCATAAGGTATCTACAGTTAAGACCTTTTAGATCTCCATCTATAAAGTCTTAAGCTCTTGAAGATAAGACTTAGAGATCACTATCTCTAAAGCGTTGTCATCTTTGAAGATATTGTTATTACTGCAATCAAGTGTTCTTTCTCCATAGTAGGATTAGTAACAGTTTACTACTCCCACTGCATGGCAGATATCTGGCTTTTGTATACATCAAGCATACACTTAGCTTCTCGTAACTGATGCACAAGTGCAAGCAGTTCTAGCATTCACTTCCTCAACTCTTTGTGGTGCTATCCCTTTAGATAGGTCAGTACCAAATCTTAAGGTAAGAAAGCCTTTCTTGGAATTTCCAGAAAAATGGAACATGTCCAAGGTGTACTACAAATGTGACAGTCCCAACTCCCTCTTTTCTTTGCTTATGAACACCTTCAGAACTAAGATATAAGAGGTATACTTGAAATCATATTTCAAGATATGGAATAACCAGTCTATAAAACAATTATTATCATCCTTATATCATTCCATATGATTAGGATATTATCTACATTTAGCACGATGAGCACAATAGAACTCCTACTAAGCTTCACATGGTTCATCAAGATTCTATTTGAAATCATAACATTTATGATTTCATCAAATCTGATGTTCCAACTACAAGAAGCTTATTTGAGTCCATAGATGGAGTTTCTTTGGCTTTCACACCTTACTTTCCCCAATCATGAAGCCCTGGGGCTACTTCATGTGAATATCCTCAGAGAGGTATTCTTTAGAGGAATGCAATCATGACTTACACCCTGAAGATGCAATAGTCAAGTTGTGTAGCTAAGGTTAGCAATATTCTGATGATTTTAAGCATGGTTACCGAAGAGCAAGTCTCATTGCAAGTAATGTCTTCTATTCCGATGTGTAGCTTATGGCTACGAACCGAGCTTTGAAGGTCTCTACCTTCTCATCAGGTTCCCTCTTCTCTTGAAGATCTATTTGCACGTTAATGGGTCTAACCCTTATAGGTGGATCCTAGAGGGTCCATATACAACATTTGTATATGAAGTCTATTTTAGAATTTATTGCTAATATCCATCTTTCCATGTCATAATCCTCAGGAGCTTCATCACATGAAGTCCGATCATTGTCAGACTTAACTGACACATGGATTACATCCTCAAACTCATTTGAAGAGGTATTAGTGCTTCATCTTCAATTGTCCCATTTAGTTTCCGATTTCAGGAGTCTCATTATCTTCTCAAGATTAAATGAGTTCCTATACTTCATTCTCATCCTGATTCTCAAGAGAGTCATCCTCTAAGAATCACATTCTCAGAGATGAGATCTTTTAAGAATCTTAGGGTTATAAAGTAGGTATCCAATACCATCCTTTATTTTCCTAATGAAGTAGCACTCTCTAGTGCTTAATTCCAGCTTACTTGCATGGAATCTTTATTAAGGATATATACGGTGTAGTCTCTACTACACATATATACCTGGAAACTAAGGGATAACAATGCTAAAATTCATCATTGATCAAATCATGTCATACATGATCCAGTTGTATCTCCCTATAACTCTATTGAGTTCAGGTTTATCAAAAGGAGTGAGATAGAAATGATATTCATATCTCCATAAGGTATTCTTTGAATTTTATTTAACAGGTACAAGCTACCTAGGTTAGATCAAATTAATTTTATCTTTCTTCAAACTTTGGTTCTAAACCAAAAATGTGAAATCTTTGAACATTTCAAAGGTTTCTCAGGTGAAGAGAAGAAATCTCATATCATACATAATCATCAATAGATATCACATATCCATAATGTTTACTATGATATAGATGATCCACATACATCAATATGTATGAGATCTTGAATACGTCGATATCTAACACCATTCACAGAGAAGGGTGTATTGGACATTTTACTTTGAATACAATATTCACAAATATGTAAGATTTGAAATTTTAGACATTCTGAAGTTTCATATCTTACGAGTCTATTGATCTCATCAACAGACATATGTCCAAGACATGATGCCAGATCATTGTCAAATGATTTTTATCCTCCTATTGATCTTTAAAGGTTTAATTTTCAGTATTAGAAATCTTAATGAACCATTCATTAAATTTCTAATTTAGCAGAGACCATTAGATGTCAGATTACTATCTGAAATATATCCATCATAAATATTTATGATAGGTTTATTCCAGAATTCATGTTTATTTCCAACATTTAGAAATAAACTATGAGTGTATTCTTATATCTAGGTCATAGAGACATTCTCTAAGACAAAGGGATTTCCTACTGAAAAATATGAAGTCCATCTATCCAATAGAGATTGTTGCAACAATTGCATCAAAAAATCCATGTAGTTGACTATTAAATCTGAAGATCAAATTTATTAATCTTCTATAACATATGCAACAATTGCAGGTGTCATTAGAAGAATGGGATACAATTATTAGACTTTATCTTATCAAATAAGCAAGTCAATATCAATGATTAATGTAGATTATTCAGGTGCTCTATCTGAGTCCTTCTCTAAGGATTCAAGAGAGACTTGATAGTCATACTATCAACACACCAACTTATTGCAGTATTGGCATTCATCCAACTCTTAGGATACTATATGGAAGTCACAGAAGTACAATCAACTCTTTGACTTTCCTTCTCACATGGGTCCAACCCATGCTTCCACTGTGCTCTCTTCATATATAAACAACCATTGCTTAAGACAAAGAATATCTTATGTTAAATTCAAAGGAATTCAATGTAAGAGCATTTCAACATTTATTCATGCTTCATTAAATTCATACAATATGAATATCATAAAGCTTCATGAATGACTTGAGTATAGATAGTAGAACGATGACACTCATCATATCTACATACATCTCAACTCTTAGAGACTTAGGTTCAGGTAGGTATTCAAACATTTGAATACATCATCTCTTTCGAGCCACCATTCTGCATAATGCAGAGAACCATGTCATTCATGATTAAATGTCTAGAGCACATATGTATGCCAAAATATCTTCTTTTATTTTTTATAAGGATTATTCGACAATTACGATCACCATCGACATGTCACTTCCAAAGTACACTCGATGAAAGATCAAGACTATAGAGACATTCAAACCCTAAGGCGATGTCTTATTGTCTTATTTAATTATCATTCCTCATTATGTTGAGGAAACTTGCACATTGCAACCACATACATTATGTGTCCAATTTCAAGTACAATATCTGGATCATGAGTCCAATTCATGATATTTTACTGGTTGTTATTGAGTGGGTATATATATTATATATACATATTTTACTTTAATTTAGAAATTTATATCAAAGTTGTCTTGCCTTGTCAACAATAAAAGTTCATTCCCTAATCACTTTCAATGCAAGAGATATTCTTATCATTATATCTCTAGCAAGATCTGGGATCTCCTTTCCTATCTTTGTTACATCCCAATAATATGAGAACCTGCGACTCTGATAAAAAAGAAGCAGGAACACATTCCGCCCTTGCAAGTCTAACTTGCATTTCCCAATTCGGTCTTTAACACACGGGCCCACCACCCCTAAGGTGATGTTGACCCGCTGCTAATTGAACCAACCGTTAACATGCTTAATACTCGCTATACACAATCCAATATCGTCCCAATAATATGAGGACCGGATATTGGGGTCACTACGTATACGGCCTTACTCTTTCGAGAAGCAAAGAACCCGATCCAATTAAAACATATATAAGATCTGTCACTTCGGACAGGTGTCTCCTATATACAACAACCGGCGACAGAATTCTTTGCCTTGACGGGAGACCATGGATGTCACTTATGTGATCCTCCACCTCTTATTAAAATTAAAATAATTAATTATCGTGAATCATATTCACATAATAATTCTTCCAAGGGAAATACACATCTATTCATAATAGAGTTCTTTAATAGGATATAATTAATTTAATCACATTAAATTAACTATCAATCCTATTATCAATCAACAAACTTTGAATTTTACTTGAATAGTAGGTATAATCTCAAAGTACGTATTATTTCAAATTTTAATAATTAGAAAAAATACACTTTGATTTCTCCGGCATTATCCAGTCCCTACCCGCTGTCATGTCCAGTACCTGTGAGAGTGGGACAGACCACATACGTTGCAACCCGCTACCCCAGCGATCTCCGACTAGACACCATATCCACCTCAAAAAAGGATAATGCAAGATAGATCAGCATGTACTTTGAGATGCTCATCGGTCTTTCAACTGAAATTATACCATATAATATACATCAAAACAATTTTGATTATATTATAAGGAGATTTGCTAAACAAATCCCCAATCCTATTCAAGCAAGTGGTTTTTCATGGTAAATCTTGTCCTACAACTGTTGTAGGATGTCCTAGGATTTTGCATGAAAACAATGTTTGTTGATGATTTCAAAAATAACCAATAATCAAGATCAACTATCTTATCATTATGGTTTAGTGGGATGTCATTCAAGGAATTGATTATCATCTTTAAACATTTCAAAATATTTATCAATAACCAATTTCAGAAAATTAACAATTAATTTTCATCAACATTTATTTGAATGACTATCACAAGGTTCATGATCAAAAATGACAATTTCCAGCAGTGACCCATTCTCACTAAAAATTAACTATTCTTGATCAATTAAAATCCAAAATTCACAAATTTGTGCCCTAAGATTGAAAACTTGATTTACAATAGAACCCAAGTGATAATTCACGCATTTCGAGGCATGTCAAAACCGTAATTAAAAAATTAATCACGTTCAATTTCACTGTTCCCGCAACAGTGAATACATGCATATTCAAAAGGCCATATCTTGAGCAAATTAAATCCAAATTTAGTAAACTCAAATCCTATGATTTTCTCGTTTAATGGGGAACAAAATCCAATTGAATATTTCGTGTTTAAATAAATTTAAACAGTGTCGAAAAAATCAATTAGACAGAGTTGCGAAAATTCAATGCGCTAAAACTTTCGCGACCCTTTCAATCCGAAGTCGTCCTTGGTTCATGGATCATATCCAGAACCCTTTTTGACCTAAGGCTCTGATATCACTTAAAGGATATTGAGAATTCTCAAGCGCATCACGGAAGCGTGACGATCGTATCTCATACGATCGGAGCGACTAATCGCACTAGTCGCAAGATGCAGCGGAAATTAAAAATTTTTTAAATCAAGTGATGAAATCACATGATCACGAGAATATTTCGCGGATCGTTTCATCAAACCACAAAGTATAAGGAATACCTCTTGATGCGTGGTTGTGATCGTGAGATCCCAAACAAGAGATCCTCATGTCTCAAGTCCCGATCCATGAAGAACGCACTTGCGGGCACGATGGTGAGTCGCGTCCTTTCCGCAATCTTTGATGAAGATCCAAGCGTCTGAGTCCCCTGATTTTGTCAAACAAAATCCACCGTATTCCTCTAGAGCAAGTCGCCCCAAAGAAGAAGGAGATCCCCGAGTTGTCGAAGGCGAAGGCGAGAGTCTCTCCTTTCTCAACACAAGATGGACAACCACCTTTTGGAGGAGAGAAAGAGAGAGAGAGAGAGAGTTGTAGGCGTGTACAACTCTTCATGATATGTGTTCCAAGAATAGGCTAGGCTAGCCCTCCTTTTATATTAGTTTAGGTTCCAATGGATCTCAATCCATGGGACACATAGATCCAATGGCCATGCTGGTCTATGTAATGATCAATGGCTAGGATTGTTGTTTGTTAAAACCAACAACATCTATTTATAAATTAAATTAAATATATGTTGCAACATTATCAACATATTTTTAATTTAACATAAATAAATTAGTTAAGAGATTAATCAATATAATAAAATAGAGAGAATATTGCCTCCTAAAAAAGGGGCATCACCCATGACTTTTTCATGGGTGACAGCCACCTCTAAGTTGGGGGCTTTTATCTCCTTTTTATTATATCACATTTTCTCTTAATATTTCGTAATAATAATTATCACAAAAATATCCACCAAATTAATTCCAAATTAATTTGTGAATATTTAAATCATGCCATTGAAAATTATGTGAATCATATTCACATCCCAAACTATTTGTAAATTGCATTTCAAATTTATTACTTAATGTGAATCCAATTCACATTAATAATTAACAAATGCTATTTACATAGTTTCTCTCTCTCTAATATATTATAAATCATATTTATAATATATATGATTAATATGGATAGTGATATCCACATTATTCATATAAATGATAATTAAATCACATTTAATCATCTTGGATCTCTTTCTCATGTGCCCAAATAACATGAATCATATTCACGTTATTCATATCTTTGATAATTAAATCACATTTAACTATCTTAGATATCTCTTCTTATAATATGAATCAAATTCATATTATTCATGATAATGAAATCATATTTAATTATCCATTTTCTCGATGCTTGGATACTAAATTCATCATAGGAATTATTCTTGAACTCCTTCAAGAATAATGCGCTTTCTCTGCAGATACTTGGAGATAAGGACATGGCGATTGTATTGTTCCACATATAGAGACTTAGATATTGAGATCACATCAGAAATCCAGATCTCGAGCCTCTCATAGATGCTTGATTAAATCAAGACCGCAAATCTAATATTGTCATTGATTGCATCTGAATCACATTCCAGATCAATGTCCAACACTTGGACCAAGATCAGATTACTTCTCTAATGAGAGGAGTCACTAAAATCTAGACCCGTTTCATCACTCCTAGGAATGGAAGCGTCGTGGTTATACAATCGTTTATGATCACATCACCCTCAGGTATTCCCAACACCTGTACATCCTGCATACTGGGAGACCTAGAATAATCCCAAAGTATTAGATCACTTTATATTTTCTACTTCAGGGTTTTATCAGTATGTTCTCATTTGATCATTGGGATTTAGTACCGATCATATACTTTCAAAAGCATATATCATACCTAGGTATTGATCATATACTTTCCAAAAGTATATATCAAACCTACAAATTCAGTCAAGCTTCCAAAGCGAGACGACCGTGTACGGAATTTGATTCTTCCAATATCTCATGAGTGAGCTCATGTCTTCCATTTCAGTAATGAACCTGTATGATCCCTTTGAGAGATCGTATTACTCATATGCCCTTATATGCACACCAGCGCGCCGGTGTATAGACCTTGGTTAGGCCATCAACCTATCGGTCTGCCAAATGTACATACTCAGACATATAGTAATACATCTATCTCCGGTCAGAGGATGTGTGCCTATGTTGTGACAGCATTCAACATAGGACTTAGGTTATCTCGATCTCATTAAGTCAACTCTTTGACCTAACTCTGACACCTCCGAATATCTATTCCTATGCAGAGGACCTGCATCAAGAGGTCAGTCAGATATCAGCTTATGTGAGAAAGGATTGCCATCTCCTACTCAGGCTGGAGATCACATCTTAACAATCATTTGACGGTGCTTGATGAGTCCTCAATCTAACTCTTTAGACATTCATCCAACCACCATTCTCTATGATTCAATAATTGAATCAGCAGCTGTATGATCATTAAGATAGCCATGGTACATAACCCTAATTGTACAGAGGGACCTATTATGCAAATTATTTATTCTTCATTTCAGATCAGGGAATGATATTCGCAATAACATTTATTGCATAATGGCTCGTCGTGGCTCACATGTCCAACAATCTCCCACTAGCCCAAAGAGTCATTAATGGGCTAATCATTTAAACCCACACTCATGTGACAATCATAGGCTATTTAGAAAATAGCTAGGTAAGCTGATTAGTCACTCTGTTCCCAAAAGACTATGCTAAGTCCTTTTACGGCGCTTGCATATCTCTTAGTAACAGTGCTCGCATCCAATGCGAATGTTGCATCTTACGCAACCAATACTCAATCTCGATAAAGCAATTATAGTGTCCTTGACACTATTGTTTAATAATTATTATAACCAGATAATCCTTATCAGAATACCCTTATTCCTGGAGATCACTATCTCATAAGGTAACTACAGTTAAGACCTTTTAAATCTCTATCTATAAAGTCTTAAGCTCTTGAAGATGAGACTTAGAGATCACTATCTCTAAAGCCTTGTCATCTTTGAAGATATTGTTATTACTGCAATCAAGTGTTCTTTCTCCATAATAGGATTAGTAACAGTTTACTACTCCCACTGCATGGCAGATATCTGGCTTTTGTACACATCTAGCATACACTTAGCTTCTCGTAACTGATGCACAAGTGCAAGCAGTTCTAGCATTCACTTCCTCAAACTCTTGAGGCGCTATCCCTTTAGATAGGTCAGTACCAAATCTTAAGGTAAGGAAGCCTTTCTTGGAATTTCTAGAAAAATGAAACATGTCCAAGGTGTACTACAAATGTGACAGTCCCAACACCCTCTTTTCTTTGCTTCTGAACACCTTCAGAACTAAGATCTAAGAGGTATCCTTGAAATCATATTTCAAGATATAGAGCAACCATTCTATAAAACACTTATTATCATTCTTATATCATTCGAAATGATTAGGATATTATCTACATTTAGCATGATGAGCACAATAGAACTCCCACTAAGCTTCACATGGTTCATCAAGAGTCTATTTGAACTCATAACATTTATGATTTCATCAAATCTGATGTTCCAACTACAAGAAGCTTATTTGAGTCCATAGATGGAGTTTCTTTAGCTTTCACACCTTACTTTCCCCAATCATGAAGTCCTGGGGCTACTTCATGTGAATATCCTCAGATAGGTATTCTTTAGAGGAATGCAATCATGACTTACACCCTGAAGATGCAATAGTCAAGTTGTGTAGCTAAAGTTAGCAATATTCTGATGATTTTAAGCATGTTTACCGAAGAGCAAGTCTCATTGCAACCAATGTCTTCTATTCCGATGTGTAACTTATGGCTACGAACCGAGCTTTGAAAGTCTCTACCTTCTCATCAGGTTCCCTCTTCTCTTGAAGATCTATTTGCACCTTAATGGGTCTAACCCTTATTGGTAGATCCTCGAGGGTCCATATACAACATTTGTATATGAAGTCTATTTTAGAATTTATTGCTAATATCCATCTTTCCATGTCATAATCCTCAGGAGCTTCATCACATGAAGTCCGATCATTGTCAGACTTAACTGACACATGGAATACATCCTCAAACTCATTTGAAGAGGTATTAGTGCTTCATCTTTAAATGTTCCATTTATTTTCCAATTTCAGGAGTCTCATTATCTTCTCAAGACTAAACGAGTTCCTGTACTTCATTTTCATCCTGATTCTCAAGAGAGTCATCCTCTAAGAATCACATTCTCAGAGATGAGATATTTTAAAAATCTTAGGGTTATAAAGTAGGTATCCAATACCATCCTTTATTTTCCTAATGAAGTAGCACTCTCTAGTGCTTAATTCCAGCTTACTTGCATGGAATCTTTATTAAGGATATATACAGTGTAGTCTCTACTACATATATATACCTGGAAACTAAAGGATAACTATGCTAAAATTCATCATTGATCAAATCATGTCACACATGATCTAGTTGTATCTCCCTACAACTATATTGAGTTCAGGTTTATCAGAAGGAGTGAGATAGAAATGATATTCATATCTCCATAAGGTATTCTTTGAATTTTATCTAACAGGTACAAGCTACCTAGGTTAGATCAAATTCATTTCATCTTTCTTCAAACTTTGGTTCTAAACCAAAAATGTGAAATCTTTGAACATTTCAAAGGTTTCTCAGGTGAAGAGAAGAAATCTCATATCATACACAATCATCAAAAAATATCACATATCCATAATGTTTACTATGATATAGATGATCTACATACATCAATATGTATGAGATCTTGAATACTTCGACATCTAACACCATTCACAGAGAAGGGTGTATTGGACCAAACAGATACAAGAGCGTTCTGACTGGAAGGTATACCACTTCCTTGGTGGCCTGCATTCTAGGTACATGCAGCGAAGGAGCAATTTCTTATATCCGACACACTACCAACAATGAAGGCCATCTTTGGCCGACTTGAGGAGCTCGAGACATCCGTTGCCCGACCTCCTGTCTTACCTTCAATGGAGAACTTTGCACACATCGTCTCATCTGGGCGAGGAGGCAGATACGGCTTGCGAGGAGGACGCGGTCGCGATCCAAGTCCTGATCGTGGACGGGAATCTGGACGAGGCCGTGACTTTGGTCGTGGTCGTGGGAGAGACTCTACTGCCCCATGCACTCACTGTGTTAGGTGTAACCACCCGACTGAACGATGCTGGCAGAAGTTTGGCGTACCTTCTTATCATGCCAATAATGCTTATGAGGATGCTATGATGTGGACGAAGCATCGCCTACCTCCAATGGCAAGACTGTTCATCTTAATGATGCAGATTACTCCTGCCTAATGCAGATCCTTCAGACTCCAAGGCCTACCACCACTAGTAACACTACAACTGCTGCTCTGGCCACTCCTTCAGGTACAATAGCTAACTCTGCTATCACTCCTACTCCAACTTGGATTATTAATTCCGATGCCTCTACTCATCTCACTGGAGAAGGTTGTTTGCTCACCTATTCCATACCATCTACCTCTGTGAAGTCAGTTCGAGTCGCTAATGGGACTCAATCATAGATTACTACTGTCGGAACTATAGAATTCTCTTCCAAGCTCCGACTTTCGGGGATTCACTGTGCTCCTGATTTTCCTCTTAGCTTGTTGTCAGTTCACAAGATTTGTGTTGAGCTTCATTGTCGTGTGATATTTTATGAGTCTTGTTGTTATTTTCAGGACATTCGGACAAGGCAGATTTTTGGTTGGGGTCATGAGAAGAATGGTCTATATTACCTTGACATACCTTCAGACTCCAATTTTGTTGGTGCTGCATCTATCTCCGAAGATCCACTCCTATGGCATATGCGCCATGGACATCCCTCTGCAAAGGCCATTTCTATGATGTTTCCTGAACTCTCTTCTCTGAAGCCCTTTCAGTGCGAGGCATGTGAGTTCGGGAAACACCATCGAACTTCGTTTCCTGTTCGTACTGAGTCTCGTAGTACTGTTGCTTTTGATCTTGTTCACTGTGAGTTTGGGGACCTTGTCCGATACGCACATTAAGTGGCCATCTCTACTTTATAGTTTTTGTTGATGATTATAGTCGATCTTCTTGGGTCTATCTAATAAAGGAGCGTTCGGAGATTAATCAAATTGTCAGAAATTTCTTTCAATATGTTGAAACTTACTTTTCTAACATTGTTAAGATAATTTGTACCGACAATGCTCTTGAGTTAACTCAACATGACTTGACCTCCTTCTTTGCATCCCAGAGAACTGTTCACCAAACATCATGTCCACATACCTTACAATAGAATGGTAAAGCTGAGAGGAAACTCTGACACTTACTAAATGTTGCCAGATCTCTTCTTAGTCAAATGAGTGTTCCTAAACAATACTAGGGAGATACTATCCTTACTGCAGTGTATCTCATCAACCGTGTTACTTCATCAGTTCTAAAAGGGGCAACTCCATTTTCCTTACTTTATCCTACCGAGTCTCCTTTTCCTATACCTCTGTGAATTTTTAGTTGTATTGCCTTTATCCATAACTTTCATGCAGCTGACAAATTATCCTCTCGTGCCATCAAATGCGTCTTTCTTGGGTACTCATGTACCCAGAAAGGCTATCGCTGCTATGATCCTATTGGACGTCGATACTATTGATAAGCGTCCCGCACCCTTAGTTAATTCAGGCAGATTAATGTCCAAATTAATGTTAATCGTTCGTTGCAGTCGAATACGAGAGGCTAATCAAAAACCACTATTAATTAATGTCAAGTTAATATCAAGCGGCAGATTTTTTTTACTTGGTGGAAGTCTAAGGTCGAACTCAGGGAGGCATCTGTCTCCTTAGGTGAATTTTAAGCAAATATCAAGTGTTGGATTTTCAGGGGATTGAATTTTTTTGTCTTTTTCTATTTTCTGTGCAGACACATGCAACCAGCAGTCCAATATAACGTTTAATTCAATTAAGACATCAAATTAAGTTCAAAATTCTAAAAATTGGCCAGATGAGTAATTATGATGAAAATGATCTACCCTAATTTTTTTGGAATTTTTAGACACTAAATGAATTTACTGGGAATTAAATATGCAGACAGGGTGATTTTCACTATTTAATTTTTAATAAATAACAAATCACAATTTCTTCAAGAGATAAAATTATCCTAAATAGCACTAATGACAAGGAATCCAGGAAAATTGACAGATCTTAATTTCAATGTGAAATGAATTTACTAAAATTAAAATGAGAAAATCACTCAACAATTTATTTAGGCCTCGATATGTGTGCAAATGTATGAAATTTTTATGGCATGTTAAGATTACTGTCCTTAAGCTACTGTGAATTTTTGGAGATTTTTGGAATCACAGAGAATTAACTATAAATCAAAAGGTGTAACTGGGCAAAATATTCCACAAATCAACCAATTAATTCATTTAAAATTCCACTGGAATTACAAAAACATGACACGTGGCCCAATAGACAGAGGACAAGTTTCTCAACAAAATGCAACTTTCAGAATTGAAAAAGGATGTAATAAGCAACCTAGGGATGCGTGCAAACACAGGGGTGTAAATGCAATACAGGAAAATCAAAAATACATAAAGTAAATATGCTGACAGGGACTTAAGTGCAATTACCTATTATGCTGGGGACTCGAGTGCAATTTCTCCACAAGGCACGTGCTCCTCACGTGGGGTCTGCTTCACAGGGACCTTTTTGCAATATTTGAAAGCTCCAGGGGCCTCTGTGTAAATTTCCCATGCCGCACGTGCTCCTCACGTGGCCGACCTAGGCTCGGATAGATGCGGAGGTTTGGAGCTCGGCTCGGGCGCTTTTGGAGGTCTGGAGTGAGGCTCGGGCGATCCGGGCCTAGGCTCGGGGAAGAGGCTCGGACCGAAGCTGCGTGGCACGCTGTGGACCCTCGGATCGAGCTTGATCCGATGGATGGCGGTGAAGACGCGTGGCGTGACCTCAGGTCGTTAGATCTATGCTGATCCAACGGCTACTGGGCTCGAGGAAGATGGCGACGTGGCTGAAGATCTGCCGCTGGATCAGGAGGGATATCAACGGCTGAGAGCTGCTGCGGGGGAGAGACGCGTGGCGCACTAGGCGCCGTTGGATTTAAGGGATCCGACTACTCCTGAAAGGCCCAGCTGAGAGGCGACGTGGCTCGCTGGGGGCCGTTCGATCGATGTGATCGAACGGCAGCTGTACGTCTCCTCCGATGATCCTCCGCCTCCTGCGGAGGAGATGGCGGGGCTCCGGCGAAGTCGCCTTTGCTCCGCCCGTCCTTCCTTGTGTCGATGAAGCTCTCCGACTTGTCGGAGATATCCCAGAAGACTCATGGTGTGGCGGCGAAAATCTTGATGGTCTCAGGCACGGCGGAGGGCTATCTGAAGTTACGGTGATGGAGCTCGAAGTCTGCTCCGGCGAACCTCCGTTCAATGAGCAGAGGGGTACCTGCAGGTGTTAGAGGCTGAGCCGTAGCTCGTGCATGCACTCGTGAAGGTGTGTGGTTGACTGGCGAGGCTAAGGCGGACGGAGGTGGTCTGGCGAAGGAGCTCCGGCCAAGTGGCGGAGCTGGAGATCGAGGTACGGTGATATGCGTCGTCGGAGGTCATGAAAGCTACCGCGAAGATGGGAGCTTCGACTCGAAGCTCGGCGGGATGGAATGGAGGCGTGAAGATGACCGGAGGCGGCAAATAAAATGCGAGAAAATCGAAGAAGAAATGAAGAACAGATCGGAGAGGGATGGAGGTGTCACCTGGGGATTGGAACTCCTTCTTGGGTTCCAGGTCGTCTCTCGAAAGGCCGGTGGTTCCTTGAGCTCAAGCAGCAGCTCGGTGGAGGAGGGCTGCGACTCAGCGGAGGCCGAGGATCTCGCCGGAGAAGACGGACGTCTTCGCTCAATAAAACTCTCAATTCCTGTCACGAAGTTGAAGCTAAGAGCTCGGGGCATCTCTCACGAGGGGCGGATAGCTGCGACGATGGCCGGAGAGGGGGTATTTATAGGGTGAAGTCGATGGGTTCAGTCGTGGGAAGGTGGAGTTTGAGGCCATCGTGGAGCTACATCGGTGGGAGTCGTGGAAAGTGAGCGAGCTGGCGAGGATGAGGGGAGAGTGGTGAAGATCGTGGCGTGATTGGTGGTCGGAGAAGGTGGTAGGCGTGGTGGCGAAAATAGAAAGGGGGCGGCGTGTTGCGCAAGGTCGAGATCGTGGGGGAGAGCGATCGGAGGTAGGAGATGAAGTCTCCACCGTTGGATCTTGTAATCCAACGGTGATGATCGAAGCGATAATGGCCGGGTAGGATTAGATCGCAGGCGAATTGATCAAGGGTTGCGATTGCGCCACGTGGTGCGAGGGGAATAAGGCGTGAATGAATGGTGCAGATGAAAGGCTGGGGAGCGATCTGACGGTGGGAATAAAGAGAAGATCGAGCGGTTTGGATGAAGGGATCGAGGGCGTGATCAGGCGGTTCTCAAAGCACCACGTGGCGTGCTCAGCTTGCGGCGCAAAGGGAGGGCGGTGATGGAAAGCTGAGGTTGATCGAAGGGATGAGGGGCGCCAAAGGAAGAAGCGGTTGTGATGGAAGATCAGGGATGCGATCTAGCGGTGTACACGCCGCCACGTGGCGAGCTCTTGTGAGGGCGTTAACGGGCGGTTAGGATCGGAGATGGAGATGATCGGATGGCTAAAAAATTGAGGCGTACGTGGAGGCAGCTAAGCCGTTGGATCTAGAGGGTAATCCAACGGTTGTGGATGCGGTCGGATGAGGCAAGGGCAGCGGCTACGTGGCGCAACCAGAGGGCGCCACGTGGCCTGCTGTGATTGGTGGAAAAGAGAATTGAGTGTAGAAAGAGAAGGGGACCGAATTTGGAAAAACTCAAAACATGAAAGTTGTAGATCTTGATGAGATCTACAAGTTTCATGTTGACCAAAACGGAGATAAGGTCAAGTATGATACAAAAAATACAAAGATACAATTTATACATATATGTAGTATACAAAGTAGCCCAAAAACCCAACTTTCTCATACGAGCTCCAAATTGGATGAAATTAGTCTCATTTTAAAGGTCTTTTAATGAGTAGTATTCTAAGAGTGAGTAGACCTATTTTGGAGTTTGTGTGAGGGTCCTATGTGTATTTCATTGTCCAGGGGTTCTAGGGCTTTATTGACTAATTTACAAGGGGGATTTTTTTGGCTTTCATCCCTATATTATTAACTAAGGAGTACATATTATAAGGAAGAGGTTATTTGAGTAAGTGGATATTTTATAAGGGATTTTTGGCTTCCTATTTAAATGCAAATGCACTGCTAAAATGTATGTATTATGTATGTATGTATGAATGCTATTTATGCATTATAAAGGGAAATATGCCTCTATTTACTCGGGAACAAGGCTCTATTTTTGACTTTTGAAGTGATGAATCACAGATTCATCAACTATGTATCTGCTGATGTCACCTTCGTTGAGCAAACAAGCTATTTCACAGAGACTGTATGTGACATTCCTCTAGACCTCCCTCCTCCACCAATCGTCTATACTCGCCAGCGTACCTCTATACCTTCTACACAAGTGTCTATACCTTTGCCTATCCCTTTTATGCTGGATGATATGACCACTTCGAGTGCTCCCACCACTACTGTTCCGGATGTACCTGGGGAGCTTCCTATAGCTCTATGCAAGCAAAAAAAGGAAATGTATGTATCACCCCATGTCACCTTTTACTTCTACAGATGGTTTGTCTAGTTGTGACAAGAGATTTGCAGATGCTCTTAATGCTATTACCATTTCAAAAGATCATTTCAGTGCAATGCAAGATCAAGGTTGGCGACAGACCATGGATGAGGAGATGAATGCACTTACCTTCCGGGGTACGTGGGATCTTGTGTCGTGCCCCCAGAAAGTTCACCCTGTGGCTTGCCGATGGGTTTTCACGACCAAACAGTCGCCTGATGGTTCTATTGACAGGTTGAAAGCTAGACTTGTTTCCAAAGGTTTCACACAAACCTTTGGAGTTGATTATTTTGAGACCTTCTCGCCTGTTGCCAGAATGGGGTCAATACGTACCATTCTCTCTATTGCTGCCAACAAGGCTTGGCACATTTATCAACTTCATGTGAAGAACGCCTTTCTTTATGGTGATCTTGAGGAGGAGGTCTACATGATGCAACCACCGGGGTATGTAGTCGAGGGGAAGCATGTATGTCGACTATGCAAGGCCATTTATGGCCTGAAGTAGAGACCAAGGGCTTGGTTTGACAGGGTCACTACGGAGATCAACACACTTGGTTTTCAGATGACAACATTTGATTACTCTGTCTTTGTTAGACGACGGTTTACTGGTACGATCATCCTTGCTGTCTATGTTGATGAAATGGTTACCACATGGGATGATGTAGATGGTATTCAGGAGACCAAGGCCTTCCTCCAGACGGTCTTTGTCACAAAAGATCTCGACCAACTTCATTATTTTCTTGGCATCGAAGTAATACGCACTACAGAGGGGCTCCATCTTTCACAGAGAAAGTATTGCCTCGATATTCTGACTGAGGCAGGACTTCTTGGATGCAAGCCATCTGGCATCCCTGCAGAAGTGAGAAAATATTCAGCATCTAGTGATCCAGCATTTGAGGATGCAACATGATACAAAAGCTTAGTGGGAAAATTACTCTATCTCACTGTTACTAGGCCAGACATATCATATGCTGTGAGCAGAGCCAATCAATATATGGAGAAGCCTCTTTACAGTCACTGGCAGGATGTTCTTTTGATCCTTTGATATTTGAAGGAATCTCCCGGACGTGGACTTTTTTATGGGGTGAATGGACACACTAATATCTCTGCCTATACAGATTCTGACTATGCTAGCTCTCTTGAGGACCGCCGATCCACTACAGGATACGCCATGTTTGTTGGGGATAACCTTGTCACTTGGCGAAGCAAGAAGCAGACAGTGGTATCCAGGTCTAGTGCGGAAGCAGAATACAAGGCAATGGCTCAGGCCACATGTGAGATCACATGACTTGTTTCTTTCCTAACAGAACTTGGCATCTCAGTCGCCACTCCTGTACCCTTATACTGCGACAACAAGTCTGCCACATACATCGCCACCAATCCAGTTTTTCATGAGCGGACAAATCACATTGAAGTTGATTGCCATTTTATTCGTGATGCGGTACGAGAAGGACGAATCAGCACTCCACACATCTCCACTGAACTTCAACTTGCAGACATCCTCACAAAGGCTCTTCCAAGGAAGTGTCTATTGTACTTACTATCCAAGTTGGGCATGATCGACAGATATGCTCCAACTTGAGGGGGAGTGTTAGAATTATTATATTACTTTTGTAACCTTTTGGGTTCTGTAACCCTTGACCTTTCGGATTCTGTAACCCTTGACACTTCGGGTTCCATAACCTTTAACCCTTCAGGTTCCGTAACCCCTCAAGGGTATTTATGTATTTTTTCCTCTTGTACTCTCTAGGGTTTTATCTCTATATAAGAGACCCTAGCCCTATGGAATAGATATCCCATTCTGTCTCTCTTCTCCACAAGATGAAACCATTGGTGGCATGTACTTTGAAGGATGGATCCTTTTCAGTTGTAGATCCTTCACTCGAGCCTTCTAGTAGCGAGAATGTTGAGCCCTCTTTTCACGTAGATTCAGATAAGGGCTATATTGATAAGATAGATCAAATTGTAGCAGAGTTGGACCTCTTTCTTGCATCTACATAAGATACGACTCCGATGCCTCTTCAGACACACAAAGTTGAGGATACAGTGTTAGAGGATGATTCTTCATCTTCCTATTTCAGTGTTGATGATGATAGTAATTCAAAGACCGTGGTGCAACTTTCAGAGATCAGTTCTGCCCATCTTTTCATCCATCTGGGCCACTCTTCACCTTTCGACATAGGCCTGGGATCCTCTGATTCAAATATGGATATCTTTGAGGATGACCTTGATGTCAATCTTTCTCTTGTACATCTATTATTCCTTGGTCACACAAGAAGTCCACTCTTCAGAAATCTGAAGCTTATAAAGCTCTCATTGATTTGTTCATTCTTTTTACCTTGTACATACATGTTTTACACCCCAGGACTTGCTTCGGATTTCTGCTTTACTTAAGATGTACTTTATCCTAAGTATAGTGGTGTGTGAACATTATGTTATTCATATCTATCTATTTTATGACCCTTATTGTTGCTTATACTTAGAGTGTGCTTCACCCTACGTGTGTGTGTGTGTGGGGGGGGGGGTAATATCGCTCATTTTTGTTTTTGATTGTTTTCGATTTTGTATCATCTGCTCTGTCACTTGTCCCTCAACTATTGATATTATTCTCTATACTTAGAGATATTTTACCCTATGTATAGGGGGAACAAGCTGAGTTGTTGATTTGTGTACATTCTTTTGATCTCAATCATCTTCGTTTTTGAGTCTCTTATCCTTAGGATTAGTTTATCCTAAGTATAGAGGGGATGAATAACTTCTATTCATTTATTTGTTATTCTTCGACTCGTTATAGTATAGTATTATTTTCACTATTAGTTACTTATCTCGAGTTATGTCTTCCTTTGTCTCTTCTTTGTCACTATGAGGACATAGTTCATGCTAAGTATATGGTGTGTCGTATATATATTCTATATATACTTTAGAAGTCATAACTCATACTTTATTGTTTAATAATATGGCTCTAAAGTATGGGTGTATATTTTAGATTTTTAAAATTCGATAGAAAGATGTAAATATGAGTTACAAAAAAATAGCTTTTAAAAAGTCTATATAAATGTGTTGTAAAATACTTGTATAAAACTCTTAATTGCATAAAATTTGTAAATAAAATTCTATTCTAAATTTTGTATTATATTTGTATAATCTTGTATATAATTGTGTATAGAATTCTTTATAAAAATGTACATAATTCTTGTAAATTCTTGTAATTGGTTTAATTCACTAACTCTTTCAAAAATTCCAAAAAAATTAAAAGTTTTAAAGCTCATTAAAAAATTTGCACAATTCTTAAAAATTACATAAAAAATCTAAATCAAAAAATTCACTTCATAAAAAAATTTGTTGCATTCATTAGCATTTTTCAGAACAAGTTTGATTCTTGAATCAAATGGAGCTAAATCTAAAGGATGGACCTTGGTTTAGGCCATAATCCAATTCTAAAGGAGCTGGAATTAAGACTCTTCTGGTCTTTGACATAAAACTTTGGGTCCCATAAGATCGTGTTCGGAATTCAACTTAAACTTACCTAAGTAGGACACCTCCTGTCATCTGTTTAACTCTTCATTATTTGAACCAATTTTGAACTCATGCACACTAGACTTAGCTCGACTTAGATGGGGTTGCAAAGGGCAATCCATTTTAGTGGTGTATTTTAATTCTTGTCTAGTGGTGCTGACATCTAAAGATGGGAGTGTGGGGTTGAAATAAAGCTTCGGACGGGGATGGATCTGCTGGCACAATTTTTCGAAGACCTTAAAAAATGGACGGAAAAAAGATGTTATATCCGTTGGGGCACAAAAGATCAATGCAGTACAACAAACACTTTCTACCAAAAAGATGCCAAACACCAAATACATACATGACCACAATGGTCGAAGATTCAGATAGCCTGCATATCTTGGTGGAGACATGGCTAAACTGGCCAAACTTCACAAGGAGATGTGACTACACCAGTCACAGTTCAATTCTCTTCACATTCTTCTACTTCCTTCCCTCTTTCGATTGTGGACATAGCATGACCTGAACTCACAATGAAATAACCCCCTCCTCGTGGATCGAGTAGCTGGATGAGGAACCAATGGGGGTGTATTACTGGGGTTGGCTATTTCTTCGTTTCTTTAAGCAGGAAGAGCTAACTCCTTTCACACACTGTACAAATTGATTTCAAAGTTGAATAGTTTGCATGGTGGATGGGTGGATCTAAGCAGGCTGTTGAGGTGAATCTAGATAAGGATTTGTAGAACTTGAAGACTGTTGAGACTTAAATCCTAATTCTAATGAGGTCCTGATAAAATATTAATCCAAAGGCCTATTCCAAGTTCTTGATTTTGGGTGAAGTAAAATTCGATTTAAAGAAACAAAAATGTTCTAAGTTCTTTTATTTTCCTTTTTTCTTTTTTTTTGTCTTTTACTTATTTTTATAATAAATGTTTGATAAGGGACTAGCAAAGGTAAAGTTTATGGGAATGATGAATCCAAGATTCATGACCTTTATTCTTTCATTTTGGCTAAAATCCTTATTAAACTGCATGTCAATATTCACTAATTCACATTAATTAACATTCTAATCTCATTTTTTAATATTAAATAGTTAACACTTATTTTATCTAAAATAAATTGATAAAGAGAAAAGGAAAAATAAAAGAAGCAGGATGTAGATATTTAAATATGTATAGACTGATCTAACCCCGAGATCAGGTCAATATTGACTTGGTCGATAAAATAAATAAGTAGGGGAAGATAAGGATCATAATATATAAAAAATTAGAAAATCAAGACCACAAATGCACATTTACATATTTTTCACCGTGTACAAATGTTTACTTATTTTATTTATCATTCAGAAAATCTCAAATCAAAATATTTTCTTCATGAAAGTTTTTAATAATAATATATATTAATTTATAAAAATATCAAAAAAATTATTTAATGTAAAAATAAATAACTACATTGAACTGAAAAAGCCATACAAGCTAATTTTCTAGGTTCATAACTATTTATAGAAAACTCCAAATCGACTAAACTCACTTTTAAACTTTGTGTTTATCACTAATGCTGTTTATTAAAAATATATAGAAATCGTATAATAAAACATGTGAGTTTTCGTGTTTGGATCCTTGTGTATATATGGACTATATGTAAATAAAACTTCTTCATTTCTATTTAATTATTCTCAATCAATTTAACTCAATTCTTTCTCTAAAATATTTATAAAAATCAACATAAAAATAAAAAATACAACTAAAATTATTTATGAATAAATACCAATAAATCTCAAATTAAAAAGCTGTAAAACCTAACTTCTGAACCTCATATTTCGGCCATTTGAACCCTGAATTGAGTGTATTCACTTTAAAAGTTTATTTTATAAAATTATTTATCAAATAAAAGTGATTTCACTAATATTGGAGTTAATATGAAAACAATAGGTTTTGGGACCTTATTGGTATAATTGTACATTGTATCTTAATTTTCTTCTCTTTATTTTTTTACTTCTTGTATTTTTATGGTTTATTATAATTCTACTAATATTATATTATTAATATAAAGTAAAATAAATTTTATTAAGACTTAAATTATTTAAATAATTAAATTAATTAATTATATAGGTATATATACATATGTTAATTATATATGTATTTATTTATAAAATTAAATAATATTATTTATTTAATTAAAATTCATAATTAAACTATTTATAATTTACAATTTAACTAATGGGATTTTTACTTAAGTATTTATTTATTTATTTATTTTTGTTAATTTATTTAATTTAATAAATTTATTAAATTATAAATATAAATTCGTTTTTTCTCCCTCTTCCTTTCTTTCTCCTCCTTCCTCGTTTCTTTCTTCTTCCTCCATCACACCTTCCTTCTCTGTTCCCATCACCACCTCCTCTCCTTTTCTCCTTCCTCCTCCAACCGCCTAACGACCTGGCAGTTAGGTCATTCCTCTATCGACCCCCTTCTACCTCTCCTATATAAGGAACCTACCCCCTATCCGATTTAGTTCATCCGCCATTATTGACTTTCACCTTCCTGGTGATCTCCGAGAGAGTGGGGGAATCCGGGTGGCAGTCGCTCCTCCTCCGATCCAAATCATAGAGAGAGACTACGTGAAGTTCTGGCACGATCCACCACTAGCGTGAGCTTAGCTCCGCTATGTGACAGCCTTCCAACACCGCTACGGTCTAGGCGAGGATCTCTAGAGCTGCTATTCTAGACTTTAGGTGACAACATCATTCACTCCTTTCATCTTCCTGGTTAGATTTCATCTTCCTTCTCCAATTTCCTCTTCCATTTCTCTTCTCGATCCCTCTCGGCTTTTATTGTAATTCAACTTTGACACCAAATCCTCCTAAATCCGACCTCCGACGATCTCATCGCCTCCCCGATTAACTTTTGTTTCTACATCTTCATTAACCGTGTTCATCTCTGATTTATTCAATCAAAGATCGATCCCCAATCCTTCACCTACGCTGAAGTTTTCCATCCATGTCCATTAGCTTTTATTTCTAACATGCAAGTTGAGATCTGCCATCTCGAGTCTCTTAAGTCATCTGCAGGTGAAGTTGCTGAGCACGATATCAAATCATTTGAGATCGAGTCCTCCTTCAGCAATTGCATCTGGATCTTCACCCGGACTCAAGCTATGTGTCATCTTGTTATTTAGGACCATCAGGAATCGGATCCAAAACCGCAACCACCTCGAGTGAAACGCTTGAACCTTGATCATCATTAAAGCCTTCATCGACACTTGATTTGGTCAGATCATCTAAAGAGGCGAAACTGGAATATTGGTCTGAAGCGAATCCCCCATATCGGCTTGGACATCTGATTGAGAACCTCGAGGAATCATCACGATCCACCTGCAGAATCATTGCTTAACCAAGAACTCAGAGTTGCACAAAGTCTGAGCTTCACTTCATCACCTGAAAATGAACTACCAACGTCTTCATCATCCGCCACCTGGACTTGTACACATTTGGGAAAGAACCTGATCGAGCTGTTTTCGATTGGGGAAGAATGAAGCAGTCGCCGATCATCGAAGAAATTTGGGGAAGAATACCCATTCGCGCTCCAGATTGAATAGGAGCTGCACGATCAACCACAGATCATATGGTCCAAGTAGTGCCACGTGAAAGCATCATGCTGATTCGCATCTTATGGTCCATACATCGCACCGCCCACCGCTTAAGACCTCATGTGTGCGTAACATGAGGTCGACGATATATTTGGGATAATTGCGGCTTTTGCGCTCTGAATTCTCTATTCACGAATAGGTCCCTGCGAAGCTCCATTCACGTGAGCACACACGTGCTTTTTGGATATTTTATATTGAAGCCCCTTTTGAACGTTATTTTTGAGAACAGGTCCATACCTAAGCTAATCACGTGACATCGCAAGTGTTTTCTGTGATTTTTGTGCATCACACCCTCACGTTTTCCATATTATCAAGCATACTTTAAAGTTTCAAAAAATTACAATTTAGTCCCTATTCACGAAAGATAATAAAAAACTATAAAATCCAATAAAAAATCAAATAAAAATAATAAAAATTAGATAAAAATATATTAGAGTATTCTACTATATACAGTCCCACTATATTTTCAAAAATAAAAATACTTCTGCTATTTTTAATATATCAAAATAGAATACAAAAATACAACAAACAATGACAATACATAAAAAGAAAAACACCTCTAAAAATTATGTAAAAATTATATATAGTATATTTTATTGTATTTTACATGTAAAAACAAAAAAATTAAAAAGTGGTTATTAAAATCAATAAAAATATAAAATACATAAAAAATTCATAACTAATTTAATAAAAATCATAAAAAATCGTTTAATACCTCGTAAAGATAATTTCATATACTTTCCAATAAAATTAAAATATCATTTTTTGCTTCATGTTTTCTATTTAGAAGAAAAAATAATTTCTTATTTTGAATAAAACATTATTTTCCACTTTAAAATAATCTAAACACGTAAAAATTCTAAAAACCACTTAAAATATACAAAAACATTAAATAAAACTCAAAATATAAAAATCACAAAAAAATAAATAAAAATATAAAACTGAATATCTATATTTCTTTACTTATAGGTATATAAATATACAAAACAATACAAAATACATAAAATCAAATAAAAATTAAGAAAAATCCATAAAAATAGATAAAAAAATCAGGAATCCTCCTACCTTAGTTCATTCTTCTATTTTATCTTAGTTTCCATTGTTTGCCTCCCTAAGTTCGACACTCCCGTACTTATTTCTATACACATTAGTTTAGGAGTATAAATAAAAAATAAATACTTTTCTATGAATTTCAACCGGTCACCACAGTGATAGTTTTCTATCCTTTTAGACAACCCGGCTAGTTAATTTTTCATAGGCTCACTGCACTACACTCGACCATTGAGTGGGTTCTTATAGTTTCTTTCAATGTGTAATCAGAATCTTAAAGTTATTTGTTGTAGTTAAATATGTTACATTATAAATACATAATATGTCTATGATGCAATATCTCTTATACTTCCAACACGACAACATAAATGAGTTTACAATGACTTTTTTTAAATCCTTCATCTGTTGTTAAATATAAAATGACCTAATTAACAAACTTATTTTATACCTAAAATTAATAACGAATTTCAGATCGTTGATATACTCATTAGTGACTTTCCATATAATAATGTTAATCCAATGCTATTTTTGAAAATTGAAAGTAATTATCGCTAATTTTGAACTAAGCTTAGCAGAGGTTAGTTGAAATTTTGAAAAAGATAACAATGAACAAAGCACTACTAATGATATAACAACAAATATTACATAGTCACACATTTCAAGCATAGAAAATTATTTTGTAGTGGAAAAATGGTCATTATTATTTAACCAGAGATTATATGCAGATGGATTTCAAAGAAATGTCACAATAAAGTCATAATAAAAATTATTTACTATTTGATTCTTTAAATACCTAACAAATATAGTATTCATATTTATATTGGTAGTAAAGAATTATACAATCAATGTTAACCATTGGCTTCTCTTCCTGTGATCATTGCAAATTAGAGAAAATCAGTAGATATTTTTCATGAATATGAATTTCTTTATAGATTAAGAGAGAAAAAAGATAATTTTAGGATTAAAAATACTAATTTTCCTAATATTTAACATTGAAATATATAGTAATAAACATTCAAATTATTTGGTAATGTTGGACGATATTGTTGAAGTAATATTTCTTATTTATAGAGCTTAATTTTGTAGTCCCTTTGTTGATAATATCTTATATACAAGTTGGTGTTCTTGAGAAACCCAAGTTATTCTTAATATACAAGAAAGTTATGTGTTCTAGAGAAACTCAAGTTATTCTTAATATACAAGAAAGTTATTATGGCATAATCTAACCCTTCATTGAATAGGAAAAAATATTTGCATAACTTCGCTCTGACTATTAGTTGGAGTAGAGGTATACTAGAATATTATTACCGAAACTGACATTACCTTTAAAGATATTTTATTATGTTGTGTTTAAAGCTAATATAGACTATATACTTTATTATTATATATATATGTTGTCACTCAAGTGCTATTTAAAATTGTTTTTTCGATGCACCAGTACAAAAGAATATTCTTAAGACAACTAAGCTAAACAAAAAACATGAAATCATGATCATTCCTTGAATGGACATTGACAACTAAGTCATCACCCCCATTAAGTAGAGTCAATTGTTTTGATCTTGCAGAAAAATAGATATGTTAGGAAAATATCGACAATTGCATGAGGATCTATCTGTCTTTACATGATTAACTTGTTTATTTACCATGCATAAAAGAGAAAGATGCACTACTCTCACGCTCTCACAATCTGGATCTCTCAAAGGATCAACCCTCTTATGCCTTATCATTATTTGAGCCTTTTCTGAATACATAATAACAAATGTTGACCATTTTGGAGTTGTTTTTATTATAAATTCTACAAAGAAAAATATCCACTTTTATATCCAACTGTCGCCGTCGCATAGACTATGCATAAATATGTTTGGGTTGATTTTTATTAAATTTGCAAAAAAATAACATATATCTAATATTTTGAAAACTCTCATGAATATAATAATAAATTGTATGCGTTGTATCTTTTACATTTTTTAAATTTGCAATGATTGTAATATGTGTTTATTGGGACCATCCCAAGGAAAAGCCAAGTTAACTACCCCTTATTTTTGTATTTCTTAAGATATTTTCTGAAAACGCGTGGGTAATTTAGTCCAATAGACAACAATTTATTGTTATTCAAATTTCATGTAAAATAAATATTCCTAACACGCCCATTTATAATGGGTCAATATGAGCAGTTATGTAAATGTTAAAATTTGATAGGATGAATGGATGAAATATGAGACTCGAATTAAGTTGAAATTTGAATGAGAACATTGTGATATATAGTGATCTAAATACCTTTGGGTGTTTTAAGGAAATACATAAATACAAAAAATAAGGGTGGCAGTAGCTGATGAATCTCCCTTTCATAACCTTTAATCTTTCATTTTGGTCTTTAAACCCTAGCCAAATGCGTGTATATAGCATTATATTGCAAAAGATAACATATATCATTTACAATGCTACTATATAAAATACCGTATTTAAAGCCAAAATAAAAAAAATAAAGAAAAGAAAAACATAAATGAAATACCATAGACATTGAATGACCTTAAACCTCAAGACCTAGTCATCATGATGACTGGGTCGACAAGGACTAAAGTAGGGGGAGAAAAAGGCCAAAAATACAATAAAAACCCTACTTCTTAATTCTCTAATAACTCATTTTAGGACCTATTTTATCCTTTATTTTTATACCTCAAATTAATAAACTTTGTGCATAAAACTTATAGATAAAAATACATAGGAAAATACAAAATTTACTTCACATAAAAATAATGCACAACGTCCATTTGTACACTCAGAATAAAAAGCCAAAATCCAAACTTCACAGACCTCTATCTTCTCCAAATTGTATCAAAATTGATAAACCCACCTTTATATAAAATTTATTAAGCTATTTAATGAAGGTAATTTTACTTACTTTAGAGTTAAGATGCAAAAGTTAGATTTTGGGCCTCTATTGTGCAATTTACCTGAATAAAATAATTATCTTATTTTTCTTTATATATTTCATATTTTTATATTTTTATAATTTTGTAAATAGTAGTTATGGTATACATACATAGTTAGAATAAAGTAAAATCATTAAAATACAATAAAATAAATAAGTAAATTCAAATACATAGATGAATTATATGAACATACATTTATATAATAAATACAACTAATTATTTAAGTGTACAAATTTCTTCATAAAAACACAACAAAAATATATTTATATCTATTTAAATAAGCTATAGATATATAAAATATGTATATAAAAAAATTAAATATAACATAGAAAATAAAAATAAAAATAAAATATGTAATATATAGGTAAATATACCTATAAATGAACCTCCAAAAAGAAACATATAATAAATAACCTCAAAAAAATAAATAAAAATCATACTAAAATGCTACATAAAATAATAAATATTTTTCAATTTAAACAAGATATAAACAAATCATTTATTATTTTATTTCAATTTATTTTTGAATTTATTTTCTGGCTTTTTTTTTGCAGGCGACGTGGCCCAATCAGGGCATGTCTACCATTAACCCGCGGTCAACTCCCCTGACCTCGGGCTTAGGCATGCCAAACTTGTGATAGCCCCATCTTCCTTGATTTATCCCCTTTAACTCTTTCATTATTTTTGATCGGTCTCTTCTTGACATTTCCTCCTCGATCCTTGTTGTTTCACATCACACCGATTCCTCGATTGATGGAGCCCTGTTGTGAGTCATAGCCTTGGCCGAAGTCCCCTTGGTATATATACTCCTACGCCACCTCATCTGAAACTTGATCCCCCTTTGGCCGCGAAATCCCTCGATTTCTTCGTGCTTCAGTGCCTTGGTGACAACATGTGTCCGGCCGAGTTGTCTTGAGTGGAGAAAGAGACCTCCATGTGGTGATCCGAGCCCCACCGTCCTTCTGCGGTGGAGCTCTGACCATGCTCCCAGCTCAGTCAGGTAGTTACCTAACTCTTTTTCTGTTCTTAAGATGCAGATTGGGTAGGTTCGCATTTGATTTCACTTGGTTTAGCATTATATTTCGTAAAATTGAAGATTCTTAGTTCGTCGGAGATGAGCTCAGTCGACTGTCCCTAATGTGCCTCGCTATTCTGTGACCCGCATTTTGACCCCATCTCTTTCCATTTAGCTTCAGATACACTCCACGCACCTCTAGCCCCCTCGATCTTGTTCCGGTGAGGTTTCAGCCCTCTAACTCTGCCACCTCACTGGAGAGCTCTGCTCGACCTCACTCTGCTACATTTCACCCCGATCAGACCTCTAGAACCCCTTTGTTGAGTGCTTGTTCTTATCTGCAAGTTCTGGAGGGCCAAAGGGCCCCTCGTGAGTAGATTTTGTCCAGGTCAAAGGGTCCTGGACCTCTGAAGCTTCATCGACTTCGTCTGACTACGCCTGAGCTTCTGGGACCCTTCTAAAGCATCCAGCCAACACAAACCACCCTCGACGATGTTTTGGGCTACTTGGGAGCTCCCTAGGTGACCGGAGATACCTTGGAGAATGGATCAAAGCTTGCAGGAGGAGAGCTTCTTCCCTGTTCTTCCAGGTCTTCTCCCCACCGTCGGATCAGTAACTCATCCAGGATAACAACAACCGTCGGATGCAGCTATGCTTCACTGTCAGATCAACCGGCTAGATCTAATCTCGAGCGTTGATCATTGAGTTGTCATTCGTCGTTCATGATGCACACGTGGATAAGTGGAAGGATCTGAGCTGTCGAATTGCACCTTAGTGATGATATTTTGCATTTCATTCCCCTTATTTTATATTTTATTATTTAGTCCATAGATATTTATCTGCAATTATATATTTTCTGTAATATTTGCATGTGACCCCCATGCTTGTGGTATTTAAAATTAGGTCCCTCGCCATGCCACCTCCTGTGCCCATACATGTGAGGTGGTGGGCTTTTTGCAAGGGACCCGCTGACGGTTCTTGTTATTATTAATTTCAATAAATTTGTAATTCAGTTCAAACTTTTTACAATATACTTTTTGTAAATTGCATTTATACCCCTGCTAGTATTGCAAGATTTAAATATTTGTGCGAAATTGTGTGGAGGCCCTTGTACTTCATATTGTTATTTCTGATTGTGTTTTTATTTAAATATATTTATATTTTAATCCATGTCTGCTTTGCATTTTTATTTATTGTATTTCTTGCATTAAAAATACTAATTTTTAATTTTATTTCGTTGATTTATTAGATATTAAACACTCACAATCACTATGTTTTCCTTTAAAAATTCATGAAAAAATCATAAATTGTCAAAAAATTCCAAAATATTATTGTAGCTTCATTTCATCATGTTTAAGTTCCAGTAAAAAATTTCTTATTTTTTTATTCTTTTTGCATAAAAAATAGCATAAAAATCCCAAAAAAGTTTGCATTATTCGTTATTGCATTTTAATCCCAAAAATTCCAAAAAAAATACATTTTGCATTCATCATTGGATTAGGTTTACAGGAAAAATATAACTCGTCTGAATTGGATTAATTTCACATCAAAATTAATTTTGACTAAGTTGCTTATTTCCTTAATAATGTAGATCAATTGCATTTGTGCATTTGCATTTTTATCACATAAAAAATACAAAAAAATCCTGCTTGGAAAACCTTGACTTAATTCATCTAACTCGATCCGAAATTGTTCCTTTGCTTCCTTGAGTCGACCCTAGGGCTTGCCCAGGTTTAAATTACATCAAACCGCACATTCACTAATTCATCGATTTCATGCGGTTAATTTTTGATCGATCGTGATTTCCCGACTCCAACAAATAACGACATATATTAATTCACAAGGACGATTTCAGATTTATCAGTCAGATACTTAGATGTTTGGTTTAGTCAGAAACTTGTTCAGGAATTGTACTTGTAACACAATAACCTCTAAGAATCACAAAACCCTACAAGTCTCCTCAAAAGCCAATTCAGAACACTTCGATTCCATACGCAGTCCCTTATGATCATATGTCTATCATTATAGTGTGTGAGACATATATCTCCTCTCAGCTGAAGCAGTAGAAGTCAGTCTTCTCCAACATGGTGACCCTGATTCCCCAATCCAGCAACTCTTTCCTCTAAAAGTGGGGTATTCCCTTCTAAGTTCAAGTACAACCAACTCAAGAAGAGGAGGTGGAAAAGAGAATGGATGGTAGCCGGTGTAACTACCTATCCTAGGGTACTTGACCAGTGTAGCCAAGTCATTTGGTTGCAGGCTCACATGTCTTTGACTTTGAAGCTCAAGCTTGCTTATTGAATACATACATGCTCCGACGGGAATTGATTTTTTCTTTGACTATCCCTGTATATTCTTTTTGGAGTTTTTGAATTTGCATTTTCTAAAATAATACAATGTACAACAATGATTATATAAGGACTTTTTCCTCGTAAGACACTAGACTATTCCTTTTTTGAAGAACTATTGTAACCCACAACTTCTGTCATTAGACCTCATGGCTACTGGATCGGGTTGGGGTGCAATTTTCATAGATGTGTGACTTCTGATGTTTCCACTAGCTTGTGTCTCATGCCGGTAAATCCATCCCTCTACCACTTCAACTGAGTTGAGCATGGTGTAAGGTGCATGTGTGCAAGTTAGGTCAGTGTCGATAGAAGTGGTGCGTGTGTCTGAAATATTCTACTTAGGAAATCAAGACGACACTGAACTAAGTCTTGTGGTTTCAAAGAATTAAGTCCAGCAGACCTTAAGTGTCTCAATTCCAGTTCCCTTAAGGTTCCTGTGATTAAGAGGAATAAGGTCCAACCAAGATCCAATCTTCATATTTTACTTCGACTTGTTAATTTTTATAGTCAATATGAAAAAATGCAAATGCTATGCACAATGTAGAAAATATTTTTGTGATGCAATTTTCCTATTTGAATTTTTTTGTGGATTTTTGAAAATGTTTTTGCATTTTTATTCAATTTTGAAAACATTTTCCAAATTTTCACTTTTTTTTCAAATTTTTAGTGATTTTTCAAAAACAAAAGAGCTTTCATAAAAAAATATTTGCAGATATTTACATGGGAGTGCATTTGTTATTTACAAGAATTTAGGTGAGGAATTTACACAAGGTATTCACAGGTTTATGTATAGTATTTATAATGAATTTCTATTTGCTTGAGTTATGCACAAGGTTTTCAAAATAATCTACAAATATTTTGAAAACATTTTGAAAACTTTTTTTTTTGCAACAATAACTTTAACAAATATTTTTTGCAAACATTTACAAAATTTGAAAATCATTTTGCAAGGATTTTTCAAACAACATGTGTAGAGTTATCGAGCTATTATTGTAACCATTTTCAAAGCCGTTTGCAAATACATTTTCAAAACATTTTGTTTTTAACAAAGAAAAGAAACTTTTACAAACCAAACATTTTTACAAAGGTTTTACAAATGTTTTACAAAACTTTTTCAAACAATTTTACAAAAGATTTTGTAAAGAGATTTTCCAACCTTTTTTCAAACATTTTGCAAAACATTTTTAACCAGATTATTAATCAGTATATATAAAGAATTTTGTGTGTGTTTTAATTTTTCATGATTAGCCATATTAGTATAAATACACAAGTACGACTTATGGCTAAAATATATGCTGAATATATATGACCCCCCTATTCTTAGCATGAGCTATGTCCTCATAGATCGAAGAGAAAAGAAAGACATAAATCATATTAAGTGTAGGAAAGCTTATACTACAATGATTGAATAATGAATGATAAGTCGATCGTCCTCCCTATACTTAGGATCACTTAATCCTATGTGTAGTAGACTGTATTCTACATGCAAGGAGGGTCGAGGGTGGGAACGAATAAATCATCGGCACATCCTGTCCCCCCTATACATATGATAAAATATCCCCAAGAATAGACAAAAAATCAGAAGTGGAGGAGACAAGCGAGGGATCAAAGAATGAATAAATCGAGGGCGCTCACCCACCCCTCATACTTAGGATGAAGCTTAAACTAAGTATAACATAGATGAATGGGGTGAGGGAAACATGGAAGAAAGCCTTTGAAGACTGAAATTGAAAATAAGAAAAGAAGAAACAAAGAAAAAGATTAACTAATGAAAAATGTTTGTAGTGCCTTGTCTGATTGCACTGATATTGTGGCTTCAAGCTCATAATAGTAAACCATTGGTATTGAATCAGCCACTGATGAATACTCGTTCATCACTCTTTATTCTTTTATTTTAGCTATTAACCTTGGCAAAACATCATGCATAGAGATGAAAATACAATAAGTAACCAATAAGCATGCTGTTGTTAAATATCAATAATTAGCATGTATTTGTGCAAAAATAAAAGAATAAAGAATAAAGTAAAAGAAGGAAATATTTAGAATAAATATTGAGTGACCTAATCCCAAGAGAGAGCCCAATATGGGCCTGATCGCCAAATAAAATAAGTAGAGAGAGATAGGGCCATTCAACCTTGTGAATATTCCTTCTATATGTACATATTTTATTTTCACAAAATAAAAATATACATGTGTTTAGAGACCCTAGTACATATTTCTAAAAATAAAACAAAAATGAGAAAAATAAAATAAAAATATCTCTCTAGCCCCTTGTACATATTATATGTATATAAGTACCATATACCTATTTATTTTACACTTGTAAATAATCAATAAAAATAAAATAAAAATTATTTTATACTCTAAATTTTATGTTGTAAATAAATAAAATATAAAATTGGGGTATTTGTAGAAAAAAAGAAAATAAAAATAATAATATAAAATACATAGGTATTTTATACTTGTATATAATATAATATAATATATTGTATATACCATATTTATTTTTAATAAAAATATATAAAAATCACTAAAAATAGTTTGAAAAATAATAAAAAAACTTATTTTGAAGATATTTTAAAATAAAATAGTTTCCTATTTTTAATTTATTTTACAAATAATTTTGACTCTGAATTTTCTGATTGGTCCAGGAGGGATGTTGACCCCGGTCAACTCCCCCTCCTAGACCCCCTCTCGCGGATCCGTTTCACGCGCCCGATTTCTCCAAATTTTTCGGAACGGATCTGATCCTCTCATGCCCCGATTCTACCACCACTTCTTCCCCTTGGATCAGCGACCCTCGCGGATCCCTAGGGAGTAGCGGATCTTTCTTGGATTACGTGCTCCATCCGATTCTTCTTGGCCACCTGGGAACGCATATAAAAGCTTCATTCCTCTCCCCAGTCCCTTAGCTCATGTCGCACACCCTCCTACTACCCTAGTCTTCTTTCCCTTGGTGACAGCATTCGGCCGGAGCCTTTGGTGGCCGGAGAGGGTTGCTGTAGCTGACGCTCGCCACACGTGGCCGGAGATCCGCCACGTTTGAGCCTCCCCGCCTTTTGCAGCGTGGTTAAGGCAACGACCAAACTCGACCTCACCCTCTAGAACTAAGGATCAATCTAGGACCTTCAGGTAACCCTCCTTTTCTCCTCAGTTCTTGTTATTCAAAATCTTTCATCTGCCGCTCCGCCGGCTCCGACTCGACGGTCGGAGCTCCATCAGTCATATCCACCAGCTTCGATCGATTACCCCGTTCACCGCATCCTTCCCCCGTAGCCTGATCACCCAAATCTTGGCTATCCGAGCCAAGATTAGGTCTAGGTTTCACCCTCTACATCGATGGAACCTCCGTCCGCCTCCCACCGTCGCTTCCCTTTATTTCCAGCCAAATAACCCCGACCGGAGTCCCCTCCGAGTCGAAGCCTTCATCTGTAGGTCAAAGAACGCATTGTTACGTCCCAGATCACCTCATTCTAGCTTCGCCGGAGCTATTCCATGTCACGGTCACCTTCCCGAAGATCCGACCAATGGATAGCCCATCCGACCCTGCCACCCGACATGGAGGAGTGTTGCGAGTCGAACCCCGCTGCCCGATTGTCCATCAGAGCATCGGATCACCGCGTTTTCTCCAGTGAACTTCGCCCAGGCGGAGTTCTTCCGCCATCCTCCTCAGCCGTCGGATCGTTGCCAGTTCACATCCGAGCCGTCCATCGCCTGCGCCTGTCAGGCCATTAGATCCGACATCTAACAGCCTCCGTACGCCCATGTTCATGTCATCGCCAGACCATTGGATGCTCCAGGTGTCGGTGCCAGAGCCGTACGTCTCCAGCCTACCAGAGCACGCCACCTGCCTCCCCACGTGACCCGCACGAGTCAGCTGGGTAATTTGTGTCACTTCCCCTGCATTTCTTTTATGTTTTTTTTAGTCTGTTAAATAAAAAGTACACTGTGGACTATTTGCATTATTGCCCCTGTAGTTTTTATTATTTGCGTTTTGGTCCTTCCTATATGGTTGTACGTGCATCGTCACGTGTATCTTTGGAATATTTGCGCGTATGGTCATGGGTTTAGTGAATGTTATGTTTTGAATTTATAGTTTGATTATTTGCACTTATACCCCTATGCGTGTTGATATTGGACATGTGCTAAAATCGTGTGAAAATTGCAGTTGGCCCCCTAGGCTTTTGACGCGTGTTATCATTTAGTCCCTGGAAATTATTTTCTTTGCATATAGGTCCCTGTGTGTTGTGTCACTTTGATTGGTTGAAATAAATAGTAAATCATCCAAAAATCGTGAAATTTTGACACATGGCTCCTACCATATTGTAGGAATTTCTATGAATTTTTGGGCTCGTTTTGTTTTTATTTGCTATTTTTTAAAAATTCAAAAACCTTAAAATTTGCTTCTGTCCAATTCTGAAAATCAACTAAAAATACTAAAACTCCTCTGAAAATCCAAAAAAATTAATGTTTTTTTCTTGTATTTTTTATTCAATCCAGTTTTTGTTTCATTTGGATTTATAAAAGCCCTAAAAATTGAAAAACACTAAAAACTTAGAAAAATCATTAAAAAAATCAGAAAAAATAAAAAAATGCAATTTCCTTTTATGTAGTTAGATTTTTTTTTCTAGTTTCTCATAAAATTATTGCTGAAATTTTATAGGCTATTTAAGTATTTTTAAATACCCTTTAGGTTCTGGCTATACATTATCTTTTGTTTTTAGCCTTGTTTCATTTTTATAAAATTAACTAAAAATCAGAAAAATCCAAGAAAAATAACAAAAACACTTGAATATTTATAAAAACCAAAAACATTTTTATTTTGATTTTCTGACCATTTTTGGTGTGTTAAATAATTGATTGGTTGTGACTCGTTGACTTCTTTTCATTTTCTTTATTTAAAAATTACAAAAAAATTTGCAAAATATAAAAACCACCTTTTTCTTTATTTTATTTAGATTTTCGACTACTTCGTAGCCCACGCATTCCGTGCTCCTTGTGTTTGACCCTGGTAGCTATACCAGGTAAAATAAAATAGCGAGACCGCTATTTGAGTTCCTTGATTGATTTTTTATCTTGGTGATCTTTTTTTCTTGATTGACTTAGCCTCGTGGTTCGGGTCACAACGACCCTATTTACACCTTAACCCGATCGTGGGATTTCGCGTCGTCAACCACAGACATGAATGCATCATGTTCAAGACAAGGCTTTAGTAACTGTCCATTGATCACAAATTATTGTGCGTCAGCTGACAAACCAGATATAGCAATGCTTCCATTGTCACACATATGCTTCATTACAAAAGGCCCGATCCATTTGCTATTCACCTTCCCTGGGGATAATTTGAGTTTGGGATCAAACAAGCAAACCTTCTGACCAGGTTTGAAAGTCTAGCAGTGGATGTACTTATCATGCCACTTCTTGACCTTCTCCTTATACATCAAGTTATTACCGTATGCATAGTCACATAATTCGAGAAGTCTATTCAGATCCAGTTTTCTGTTCTTTTTGGACTTCTTGGAATCCAAATTATAGACATTAATTGCCCATAAAGATTTATGAATGAGTTCCATAGGAAAATGGCATGGCTTGCCGTACATTGGCGGTAGGGAAACATTCCTAATGGTGACTTGAAGGTGGCCTGATAGGACCAAAGCACCGAGGTGAGTAGTTGAGAAAGTTTTTCCTATCAGGATGTACACGTTTATGCATAAGTGTCTTAATCTCCCTGTTTGAACATTTGGCCAGGCCATTGGATAATGGGTGGTATGGAGAGGCGATATGATGTTCAATGCAGAGTTCCTGTGTCAGCTTCTTCAACTCTTTGTTGATGAAATGGCTAACCCCATCTGAGGTCAGTATTTTGGGGATCTCGAACCTAGCAATGATGTTTTCCTTTAGAAATGATAGAAATGCAACTGTCAGCGGCTCGGGTTGGGATAGACTCCACCTAACGACTAACGTAGTTGACAGTTAGCATAATATACTCAAAGCCCTGCCTGTTGGGTAATGGGCCCATGAAATCAATGCCCCATGCATAAAAAACATTTGGGATCTGATTGTACTTCAGGGGCATTGTATCTCTTATTCCTATGGTTCCGCCCATCTTCTGACAGTCAGTACATCATTTGACAATGTCTTCTACATCTTCGAAGAGAGTTGGCCACCAGAGGCCGCAATAGAATAATTTAGTTATCAAATGATTTACAGAGTGATGTCCTCCTGATTCTCTGGAATGGCAATGTTCGAGGACACTTTGAACCTCCTATTGAGGAATGCACCTCCTCTTGATGCAATCTACCGCCTCATGAAAGAGATAAGGATCCTCCCACTGATAGAAATGAATATCTGCCAGAAATTTGTCGATTTTCAGCTTTGGCTAATCTTGTGGAGATCTCTTGGACACAAGATAGTTCACAATATCGACGAACCATGGGAGCGAGGTGACTGACAGAATAGCTTCATCTGGGAAAGTCTCTGTAATAGGCAGTAAACTCTGCTCAGGAGTGTATGGCTTTCGTAGTCTTGATAAATGATCTGCCACCACATTTTTAACTCCAAATTTGTCATGGATTTCAAGAGGGAATTCCTAGAGCAGAAGGATCCATCTGATGAGTCTCGGTTTTACATCTTTCTTAGCTTGCAAGTATTTGATGGCAGAATGGTTTGTATATGCAATCACTTTGGATCCAAGGAGATGGAATTTGAATTTATCCAGGAAGAAGATGACTGCTAGCAACTCTTTTTTAGTGAAAGTGTAGTTTTTCTGAGCTTCATCAAGAGTCCTCCTAGAATAGTGAATTACAAATATTAGATTATCTCTTCGTTGTCCTAGAACCTTTCCAATGATGTAATCTGATGCATCTGTCATTATCTCAAATGGGAGTGACCAATCTAGCGGTTGAAGAACTTGGGCCAGGGTGATCAATTCTTTCAACTGATTAAAAGCTTGGAGGACTCTTGCAACTACAATGAAATGTGCTCCTTGCCTAGAAGCTCAGTCAGCAGTCGGGCGATTTTGTTGAAATCTTTGATGAAATGTTAGTAGAACCGAAATGCCCTATGAATGACCGGACTTGCTTCAAATTTGTAGGTTGCTCAAGTTCTGAATTCACATCCATCTTTGCAGGATTTACCACCATGTCACGTTTGTATATGACATGGCCTACCACGATCCCCTCGGTCGCCATGAAATGGCTCTTTTCCCACGAGAGCACTAAGTTCACTTCACATCATCTTTTTAGAACTCTATCTAGGTAACATAGACATTTATCAAAACTGTCATTGCAGACTTAGAAATCGTCCATGAAAACCTTGAGAAAACTTCCAACCATATCTGCGAATACGACCAACATGCATCGTTGGAATATCACTTGAGCATAGCACAAACCAATCAACATTATGCGGAAGGCGTAGCTCCCTATGGACAGGTGAAGGTTGTTTTCTCTTGATCTCCGGGAACAAATGCAACAAGAGTAACCATCCAAGAAGAAGAAGTATTCCTTTGCGGTCACTCTTTCGATTATTTTGTCGATGAAGGGGAGCAAAAGATAGTCCTTCTTGGTTTCTAAATTCAGTCATCCGTAATCTACACAAATGCACCAAGATGTTGGTAGTCTGGTTGTGATCTCCTCTCCTTTGTCATTATTTACCATGGTGATCCCTGATTTCCTTGGTACATCATGCAGGGGACGCACCCATTTCGAGTCAGAGATGGGATATATGAATGCCACATCACATCATTTCATGATTTCATTCGTTACAACCTCTCATAGATTTGGATTTAATCTTCACTTGATCTCTCAGGATGGCTTGTTGTCTTCTTTTAGATGTATGTGATGTGAGCACAATGACGGGTTGATCGCATGGAGATCTAAAATTTTCCAGCCTATGGCCTTGCAGTTTCTTTCGAGAACCTCAAGTAGATGAGATTTTTGTTCCTTTGTCAAATGAGAATTGATGATCACGGGAAACATGTTATGCACACCGACAAGGAATGCATATTTCATGTTTGTTGGAAGTGGCTTGAGCTCAAGCGTTGTCTGGTATAGCTCAATAGCGACCTCAGCTACTATTTAGATGGTGAATCTCATATTCATCACTCTAAAAGTGACTAATTAAGCTCAAATCCCCAAAATACATTGGCATTTCTTCATTTATATTGAATAATTAGCATCGATGCATATGTAAGTAATAATGCATTTTATCATGCATAATTGCATAAAATAAGAAGCCAAGAATTCCAATCCATTTGACTTGTAAAATAAGCTAACTTCCATGATTTTTAATTAATTCATGCTAACTCCAAATGACTTGAAAATACCTCCATTGCGTACATATTACTAACAAGAATACATGAAAAATATAAAAAAAATTCACTAACAGAAATAAGTGGACAAGAAACTGAAATCCTAATCTCTGGGTAATGGGATTAAAATGCTAATATCTCCCTCATACAGTGTCCTATTTGATCCTACTCACTTTTGAATTAATGTGCATTCCATTATCTTCAAAACAATACCAAGTTCAAGTGAATAGGAGCTCATATGTGAAAGTTGGGTTTTGGGCCTCTTTTGAACATTATGTAATTTACCTGATTTTGACCTATTATTTTATGTACATAATTAACTTATTTTATTTTATTTATTTTTCATTTATCTTATTTGATTAGAGTTTTTTTATAAAAATACTTAAAAATCTAAATCTAAATAAGACAAAAATCAAAGAAACTAAGTCTGAATATTCACTGATAGTCTCTACAAAATTCCTCTTTTTGTATTTTATTTTATTTCTTCATTTTCCTAATTAATAAAAATACAAAAAATAGACTAATGTGTAAATATTTATCTTTGGTTTTCTCATTTTTTCGGACTTTATCTTATTTAAAAATAACAAAGCATTATAGAACACAAAAATCAAGGTTTTCTATGTACATAGAATACCTCAAAAATATCACTTTGTGCAAATGATCGATTTTGGTTTTGGTCTCTTCATAAAATTTGTAGATATCATCGAGACAAGCAACTTTCATGAAGAAATGTTTCGATCCTAGGTTGTTTGCCATTTCTTTTAGATTTTCTTTTCTTTTATTTTTTTTTGATTTTTATAGAGCTGACACGTGGTAGCTCCTGGAACCGCCACTTGTCACTCATTTTTCGCATTTATTTTTTACAAAAAATAAATAATAAATAAAATAATAATAAGACATGTGGCTTTGTTTGGGCCATCCGATCTCGGCCGATCGGTGGCCCATGAGCCTTCATCCTCCTCCCATCTTCCCAGGCGCCCTCCTCTGTGGATCTCGTGACACAACCGACCACCTTCCCAATCTGGGCCACCAATCTTCCTCTTGTGGCAGTCGCCAAACTCAGATCTCCTTCATTCCTATCCCCACCATTCTCCTACCCGATCACAGATCCTCCATGATTCCATCTCGCCCTCTCCTTCCCAATCGAGCCAATCTCCATTTTCAATCAATCCCCCTGACCTTCCTTCTCTGACCCAAATCAATCACGACCCCTTCTCCAGCCCTATAAACCCACTGCCACTCCCCATAATTCTTTTCATCCTTTGATTGCACGAGGGATGGATGGGGTGACAGCTCGTCTCCTTCTTCCTCAACGAGGTCCGGTGGCTTGGCCCACCATTACAGCGCAACCCTACGTGTGAGCTGCTTCTGCTCCAGTTCCATCGCCTTTGAGCCAACCATCGTTATCTCGCATGCTCCGCCTTCACGAAACTCTTCTCTGCCAACTACCTCTCTCCGCCTTCACGGCCTCTCCCGCGTTCCTGCATGGACATCACAGAGAGGGGAAGTCATGTACTTCACTAGTGCTTCAATGACTTCAGAGAGGGACTGTCGCGAGGACTGACATCCCCAGGGAGCTTGCTCTGCTTCATCACAGTCAAAGACCAACTTCGCCTTTTCCGAGCAAGCTGTAGATCCACCTGATTTCACAGTATTGACACCGCTCTGGAGCTATGTAGCCGGTCATGTTGCATCATCATCTTGGTCAAAGCTCGCTAGTGTGTCATCTCCTCCAACAACTCTTCAAGGTTCAACATCATCGACGAGTCGAATCCCCGCCTCCTCTACCCGCAAGACACTAGTGCTCGAAGTCTAGGCACGCGAGGGAGAGCCTCCCTTAAGGAGAAATTGCAAAGGCACCGTCACAAATTCTTCTCATTCTCTCCAACTTTAGCCACAAGGGGGCACGTGCCATGCACGTGTCGCCCCTGGACATTTTGCAACCTCGCCCCCTAAGGTTTAGTTAATTAAATTAAGTCCATTTTCTGCAATTGGTTCATTTTCTGATATTGTAGTTATACCCCCAACTTTATCTGTAATTTTGTACATCCATATAACATTATTTCATTATTCCAAAGATAGCATTTTGTTCTACAATCAATTCTCTACATTATGGCCTACTTGTTCAATTCATATTATATATGGCTAATTAATAATTAATATTCTGGTGAAAATTTACATATTTTGCCAAATTGACACTCGAAAATTCATAGTTAAATACTCATTTCTCGAAAAATTGCCGAAAATTTACGAATCATAAGATTAATTGTATTAACATCGTGTCAAAAAAGAATCGTATTTGCATGCATATTTGCTCTATAAAAATCATTTTCTGTATTTTAGCAATATATTTTTAATAGGTATTAGATTCAACATTTTTAGGATTTAGGATTTTTCTAAGATAGATCACCTAGTGATATCTTAGATAATTTTATTTCCTGAAAATAACTAGATTAAATATTTATTCTAATTAATTATTGAAAATCTCATGTTCTACATTCGTTAATTCATAAAATATTCATATTGCATCTAAAAATTCCAAAAAATTATAGTGTGCTCTTTTTTATTTAAATCTCGACCAAGTTTCATAATTTTTGGACATCGTTTGATAGAGATCATTTTTCTAGTCCTTAAATTTGGCTCGCATTTGCATTAGCATCCAAAATATGCACTAAAAATACCAAAAATAATCTACCTCGAAAACCACACTTGAAATTTGATAGACACTAAACTAGATTGTTCCTTTGCCTCCTTGAGTTCGACCTTGGGACTTGTCCAAGAAAAACAAACATAAAATCAGTCAAATTAATTGAATTAAATATCTAAGTGATTATTTCTTGATTGATTCTGATTACCTGCCTACAACGAAATGACACGTCATTATATTTGAAATGATAATTCATGTAAATTAAGTAGGGTAATCCATGATTAATCAGATGGCACCGTTGATGGGGAGGAAAACGACTTCGATTTTTGTTTAGAAGATTAGTGTTATGTTATCCCCATATTTTCGGGTAGTCTGAACCCCGAACATCATCATTGTTAATTTTTTATTTTTAATTTTTCTGCATTTATTTTGTTTTTTGTTTTTTGCATTTAATTTCTTATTTTATTTTTGATTATTTTTGTGTCAATCTCTTACACACTCTCTCTTATTTTTTCGTGCGAGGTACCCAACTTACGTGGAGAGGTTCTCTCGAAACTGACACATTTTCACCGACCGTCAAGCCAAATTAAATTTAAGATCGAGTCGAGTCATGAGAGAGCGTAGAGTTTAGTAATTTATTTTCTATAATTTTAATTATTTGTAATTAATTGCTCATTTACAACGGTGTCTGTTTGGACTCTCGTGTGTGTAAACAAGACTTGAACTCCTTATTTATGGTGTGTTTCGCCTGTTTCACTCTTCGATGATGGTGGGGCTCAACTTGAGTGGCTCGTAGGTTAGACCTGTACATACGACTATTAGAGCTAATAGGATTTTTTTTATTGTGCTCATAGAATCTAGGACCACACTGCACATTAATCAAGGCACGGATTAGATCGTTCAACTTAATTAAAATTTTATCTCAATTCTTCACGGGTAATAGAGCTTTCTGCTAGGTGCAGTTTTGTCGGCTTGCATTCATATAGAATAATTTTGAATTCTTGTATTGCATCCCACTTGATGATTGTGAGGAATCACGAAAAGTCTTCTAACTAAGCATACATCATCGTTTTCCACTTGCATCGACTTTTCTTGAATTTTCTTCCTCATGTTTTGTCACTTAAGATTTAAAGGAAATTAGGACTGGACGGTAGACGTGAATTTCTGTTCATCTAATTTTTCAGTGATAGCTTAATAAAATTTTGGACTCCTAAATAAGGTTGACTAAATTAAACCATAAAATCAAGAATTTTTGATGGAGAGAAATCCTGCCCTTGGATACATTTATCTGTCTGAGTGAGCGAGAGACGACACTTAAGGCTAGTGCCCAACTCCGAAATCTTCGTTCAGACTACTGATTCTATAAAAATGATTAGCTACTTCTTAGTGAGGAAATACAGATAGCCGGTAAACAGTCTGAATTTCCTTAGCAGAGTGGGTGGTTTAAAGGACACTATGTAAGGTTCCATCCTTAAGTAACAAGAAGTCGTTTTATGGTCCGTACTTACACTGATACTAGCTGAAAGTTGGTGCAACTAGTCGTAAGAATTTGGGCCAGTCTTTAAGAAAATTTCTGACACCTAACAACTCGTTAATTCTTTTCCAAGATTGATTTCATCATCAATTAAAATTGACAAGATAATTGGCTGAACTCTTGCGGCCATCACTGTGTGAGTTGGTGAACTTGGGGTTTTGTTTTGTGTTTGCATTGGCGTGCATGAATCAATCTCGAATAGCAAAAAACGCACACTTGTGCCATCCCTCTCCTTAATTTAGAAAATATGGTTTCTTATGTTGAGTATCATGTGCACTTGAACATTTTCAACCAAGATCCATTATATCATCACATCCACCTTATTTGAAGATGTTGGGACATTGCTTTGAGTACCCATCAGATCTGTACTTTGAGAATGAATTCTTCTCGGTTAAACCCTAATTCTCCAAAACCGAATCATCTAACCCAAATCATCTAAACTCAAATGGTTATTTTGAAAATGAATTCTATTCGATCAGACCTAAATCCTCAAAACCCCATTCGGCCATACATACTTGAACATTTGAAGGAGACCCTCTCCCACGAATAAATCATGTTCACTCTACGAATCCGATCTACTTCATGAAAGACAATCCTTTATATTCGGATCATACATACATTCAACCGACCGAGGAATCCACTTCTTCACATGACAATCCTTTATTCAATTATCCGACCGAAGTCTCCGCTCCATCATATTTTCCACCTCATGAGACATCAATGCCAATCCAATTCAACCAATGGTACAACCCTTTATATTCTGATCATGAAGATCATACAAATTTTAAGATTGATGACCGGCCAAGACACCATTTCCAATCAACTTCATTCCCTCCTCACAATATTGTAGGAACAGGTCAACACTTCAAAAATCCACATTCCGACTTGACCTTAGGGAATGACATGATGGACCGATCAAACCAAATGGAGAGGCCCGCACATCGTACATACTTGATTGACCCTAACGATCATCTATAAAACTATCCCACATACTATTCCATCGGACAAGATACTCATACAACAGACTGGATTGATGATATCAATACACATGAATCTTGTATGACGACTTCACTATATGAGGGATCGATCAACTATAACGATAACAGGTTCTACTCAAATCAACTACACATGTCGGAGTCGTAGTATGTTGAGTATAAGACCTACAGATTCCCCCAGAATCCACCTACTGAGCAGACTCCTTCCATGGTTTTTTAAGATAAATTTTCAGAAGATAACGATCACATAATGAATATCTCAAGAGGATCTTCTCCCAGCTCATGCATGAAAATGGAAGATGAATTGATTAGATCTCAAATTGAAAACAAGAGAACATTCAGGAACCCGCACAAACTGCTCACATGATTGATCATGAAAAGTTTTTGGAGGATGACATTTCAAGTATAAGAAAGAGATATGAACTAATTAAGGATAAATTTAGAAATTTCACTTACCGATTAATTTCATTTTATGGTAGCCTGGGTGTGGAAGTGGAAGATAAAATGACTGGATCTCAAGTTGAAAACCTCGAGAATACTAAGAAACCCACAAACTCTACACATCCTAGGGATGACTTTGATAGTGACACTTCTGCATATTATTCCCTTAGGGATGACTTTGACCCGGCATATCTAAGCCCCTCATATTCTTGGGAAAACAACTCATCTACACACCACACCAAAAAGACCAAAAAAATTGAAATATTTAAAACCATCCAAAAAATGAAAAAGAAAAAGAAAAACCCATAAAATTTGAAGGAGGAGGATATTTGGACATTTTGGATCCTACTCTGAGGGAAGCACTGGATAAAAGATCAATTTTTGAACTTCCCTTAAATCAGGCCATTGAATGCTTCCCCAATTTGGAAAGATTTATAAAGAGTAAATTAATGCCGAAAAAGTCGGGCAGAAGAGAACTAAAATCGAAAGACATACATTGTCAATGTCCACCTCTTTGATGATGAGAAAAACCAAGAGCCATAGAGTAAAGCGGTTACCCTAATTTGAGTGTAGAATCAAAGACACAACATTCACCCATGCCCGAATCGATGACAACTCACCAATTAATATCCTCCCGACCTCTGTATTTGACAAACTCAAACTCGAACCTATCAAGAAGATAAGAGAGATCGTTCAACTGACTGATTGATCTATAAAACAGTCGAGAGGAACCATTCCAGTCCTCATGACATTCCACGGTGCTCCGTTCCAGGTGGATTTCACGATCATTGATATTAAGCATCAAGGAGAATTTACCCTGTCTCTAATAATTCTCGGAAAGTCGTTCTTAGCCTTGGCTAATGCAACTATTGAATGCGATACTAGGGAAATAAATTAAATGGCGCTGGGAGCACTTCAAGGTCAACCAGTCTTTGACGAATCATGATATAAGGTAACCCACAAAGCTTACAACAACCGTAACCGTCAAGCGGTAGATGAGCCCTACCCCGCTACCACAACTAAGATAACAACTGTTGAGCAGACCCTTGGTTCAGAGACATATCTCATCCTCCCATTTCTTGCTGCTTTTACCTCTACCACTATCATGACAAATCTTACGGAAGATCATCAGATATAAGACTTTTTATATGGTGACGAGGAAACACGAGCATGGCCTTACCTTTAGTCAAACAAGGTCTTCTCTGACCACCTTGATCAACTCAATCCGACATAAGAACTCACTAATGACATGCCAACTGAGAACACATACGTAGGGTGTCCGCTGACTAGGGAAGAATACTACAATGGTTACTCATCTAACGAAGACCCGGCTGTCAACACATCACAGAAAACAACGGACCAAATTGACTGTTCCCGATAAACAAACTAAGAAAGTCTCCCTCAACATTCCCAAAAAGGAATCTTCTAATGATTCCCCATCAGGTCCGTATAAGGTCATCTACATGAGTGAAATCAGTTCGGCATCTCTAAAACCCTATCTGAGAAAGCAACCAAATATCGACCCCCACTGGACTATTCCTTCTCCTAACTATTACTCGTCCAAAGTCGATTCTCCTTGTCTCATCAGATATACCAGAATTATTTATTATGAGCAGACTGAGACTGGTGCTTTAGAGTATTCATCATTCGGGGATGAATCGCTTGACCCCAAGAATAAGCGCAACTTAATAAAGCAGCTTAGGAACAAGAATATCTGGAGTACCTCCACCTTCAAGTATTATTCCTTTGAGAATAACTCAGACGATGGTTGGATATCATCTGATTCATATGCTTCATCTACTCTCTAGCATGATTATTCTGGGAATAACACTGATGATAGCTGGGACTCATCTGCATCATATTCTTCATATCATTACGATCTCCCACCACATGCTCACAAAAAGATCTGCCGAAACCTCCTTAATCATCGGCAACCCTGCCTCCCTCCAGACCCATCGGTTCCCTTCGCTCTTCTTCCTCTGCTTAGGCCAAGGCCTAAATATAGGGGGAGATCGATGTCATATGTATATACCACTATCCTCATCCAATCCTTCTCTCGGTCGTCACATTTCCACACTTCTTCCATACTTAGGATGACCAAAGACTAAGTATAGGGGGACCCGATGCCTACTATATTATACTCTCCTCATTCAAATTCCACATCCTCGTCGACCCCAATTTTCACCCTTCTTCTATACTTCAATTATTCACAACATAAGTATAGGGGGGCATGCCGATCTCTGTTTTTCTTTTTCTTTTTCATTCTCTTACGCTTAACCTGAGCTATGTCTTCTTTGCACTTCTTGTGCTTTGAGGACATAGCACTCGCTAAGTATAGGGTGCATGTATATATACATATATATATATATATATATATATATATAATGTGTATATATTTTACCCATAGCTCATACTTTTACGTTAGTCTATATATATTGACGGTATGGGTAACTAACTTGTAAAATAAAAAAATTAAAAAACAAAAAAAAACAAAACAAATAAAAGAGTTTAGCAACTAACATGGTCTGTGTCCAAATGTGTGCAACCAAATTTTTTTTTATAAAATTGGCTTCTTATTTATTTTTGCATAAAAAAATCTTGTATTGAAAAAAAACTAAAAAAAAGAAGTCATAAAATAAAAAAAATATGTTTGCATTTCCCGCACCTGCACTTTGTCTAGCATTACATGCATATGCATATGTGAAAAGCCATTGGGTTCTGAAATGAGTTATGAGTAAAAACTGAGAGTGGTCTGAACTTGACCTTAATCCACCTAATATTCAGAGGAACTTCGTCGAGAAAGAGGATTTTAGAAGCTTCGAATCTATGACTTAATTCTTTGAGTTCCACATGATAATGTGTAGCGTTTGACTCTTTGTGTCTAACCTGGTCGCCTCATTCTGAGTACGACTATGGAATAGGGAATTAATTTGTATTCTCTCACTATGCACTTAGCTCAACTCAGACGGGGTGTTGGAAGACTATGTGAGTTTCTTTTCTGGTAGCATGGACATCTAAAGACTGAAGTATATTTTGAAATAGAGCTTCGAAAAAGGGATGGATGGCTGGACATAATTTTTTCAAAGACCCCAAAACATGGAAAAAAAGATTCCATCTCCGTAGGGGCACAACAAGATCCACACAGAGATACCAAAAATCCAAACAAAGAGAAGCTAACTAGCAAATATATATTTGACCAAAAAGGTCCAAGCTTCAAAAATACCTGTAGATCTAGGTCAAGACTTGGCTAAACTAGCCAGCTTCACAAGGAGAGGTGATTACACTGGTCACCCTCCAGTTCTTTTCCCCTTCTTCTAATTCTCCCTCTTCCTGATTGTGAACACAGTGTGGCAAATCTTAAAAGGAAATACCCAACTCCCCGAGGATGAGTTACTGGAGGAGAGGTTTGCATGGTAGTCCAGCATTCTATATGGGAAGAGCTAAAACTTTTCACACACATGAGTCAATTGGTTAATGTCCATGGGATATGCTTTGGGAGGAGGATTGATCTAAGATGACTTCTGAGCCGAAACTATGAAAATGATGTGTAGAACTCGAAGGTTGTTGGTTTTAAAACCCTAATTCTCGTAGGAGTTCCGCCAAACCAATAATTTTAAAGGTCAGGTCTAGCTCCATTTTCACCTTCTGCTCATGGTCTTGGTATGGAATACAATCTCATTTCACCTCATTGCATTTCTTTAGATGCTCGGGGACGAGCTTGGTTTTAGTAGAGGGGGATGATGAATCTCAGATTCATCATACTGTAAAAGTGACTAATTAAGCTCAAATCCCCAATCCATTGGCATTTCTTCATTAATAATTCATAATTAGCATCCATGCATATGTAAATAATAATGGCATTTTATCATGCATAATTGCATAAAATAAGAAGCCAAGAATTCCAACCCATTTGACCTATAAAATAAGCTAACTTCCCTAATTTTTATTTAATTCATGCTAACTCTAAATGACTTGAAACCACTCTATTGCTTACATATTACTAATAAGAATAAATGAAAAATACAAAAAAATCACTAATAGAAATAAGTGGACCAGAAACTCAAACCCTAATATCTGTATAATTGGACTAAAACACTGATATCTTCCTCATGCAGTATCTGATTTCATCCTACTCATTTTGAACTAATGTACATTCAATTATCTTCAAAATAAGACCAAGTTCAAGTGAATCAGAGCTCATATGTGAAAGTTAGGTTTTGGACCTCTTTTGTACATTGTGTATTTTATCTGATTTTGGCCTATTATTTCATGTACATAATTAACTCATTTTATTTTATTTCCTTTTCATTTATCTTCTTTGATTATAGTTTTATTAAAATGTGGAAAAATCTAAATAAAAAATAAGATCGAAATCAAAGAAACTAACTAAGTCTGAATCTTCACTGACTACTTGTATAAAAGTCCACTTTTTCATATTTTATTTTATTTATTTGTATTCCTAATTAAAAAAATCTAATAAAATTAGAAATGTGTAAATATTTATCTTTGATTTTATCAATTTTATGGATTTTTATCTTATTTGAAAATAATAAAAAAAATACAAAACCCAAAATCAAGATTTTCTATGTACGTAGAATCCCCCTAAAATATCACTTTGTTCAAATGATCGATTTTGATTTTGGTCTCTTCATTAAAGTTGTAGATCTCATCGAGAAAGCAATTTCATGAACAAAATTTTTGTTCTGATGTCATTGGCTATTTCTTTTACAATTTTCTTTTCTTTTATTTTTCGATTTTTCTGAAGCTGACATGTGGCAGCTCCTGGTGCCGCCACGTGTCACTCATTTTTTGCATTTTTTTTAAAAAAATTATGAAAAAAATAATTAAAAATAAAAATTTAATAATAGTAAGACACGTGGCTTCATCTGATCCATCCGATCTTGGCTGATCGAACAACCCAAGAGCCTTCGTCCTCCTCCCATCTTCCCAGGCACCCTCCTCCGCAGATCTCACGACACAGCCGGACACCTTCCCAATCTGCGCCACCCACCTTCCTCTTGTGTCGGCCACCAAAACTCAGATTTCCTTCACTCTAATTCCCGCGATTCTCCTACCCGATACAGATCCTCCACGATTCCATCTCGCCCTCTCCTTCCCATCGAGCCGACCTCCATTTTCAATCAATCCCCTAAATCTTCCTTCTCCGGTCGCCGCCTCAAATCTCCCAAATAAATCACGCCCCTTCGCTAGCCCTATAAATCCACCACGCTCCCTCTGATGCTTTTCATCTGCCGATTGCACGAGGGATCGACAGGGTGATGAATCGTCTCCTTCTTCCTCGGCGAGATCCGATGGCTTGGCCCACCGCAGCAGTGCCACCCTCCGTGCAAGATGCATCTGCTCCGGTTCCATTGATGTCGAGTTAACCATCATTATCACCTTTGCCTCGCTTGCTCAGCCTTCGCAACATGATTCTCCACCAACTACCTCTCTCACTTTCATGGCCTCTCCCCCATTCATGCATCGACATGACAGAGGGGGAAGGCATCCACTTTACTGGCATTTCACCGACTTCAGAGAGGGACCGCTACGAGACAGACAACCCCAGGGAGCTTGCTCTTCTTCATCGCATTCAAAGACTAACTTCGCCTTTTTTGAGAAAGTTGTAGATCGACCTGATTTTGCAATATTAACATCGCTCTAGAGCTCGCAACTGGTCGTGTTGCATCACCATCTTGATCAAATTTCACTGATGAGTCATCTCCTCCAACAACTCTTCAAGGTTCAACCGCATCGATGGGCAGAAGCCCCGCCTCCTCCACCCACGAGACACCAGAGCTTGAATCCAAGCTCATGTGGGAATGCCACCATTAAGGAGAAATTGCAGAGGTACCCTCATAAATTCTCCTAATTCTCTCAAGCTCCACCCACCAGAGGGCATGTGCCATGCACGTGTCGACCCTGGATAGTTTGCAACCTCGCCTCATGAGGTTTAGGTAATTACAGTTAAGTCCATGTTGTACATTTTGTTTCATTTTTTGGTATTACATTTATACCCCCAACTTTATATGTACTTTTGAACATCCTTCTTACATTATTTCATTATTCCGAAATAGCATTTGGTTCTACAATTAATTATCTACATTGTGGCATACTCTATTTTTATTTTCTTTGATTAATTAATAATTAATATTCTTGTGAAAATTTGCATATTTTTCCCAATTGACACTCAGGAAATCATAGTTAATTAGTCATAGCTCGAAAAATTGCCGAAAATTCATGAATCGTAGAGTTAAATGTATTTAACATCATGCCCAAAAAGAATCAAATTTGCATGCACATTTTGCTCTATAAAAACCATTTCATGTATTTCAGTAATTAATTATTAAACATATTAAATCCGACATTTTAGGGTTTAGGATTTTTCTGAGATAGATCACCTAGTGATATATCTTAGGTAATTTTATTTCCTGAAAATAAATAGGTTTAACATTTATTGTAATTAATTATTGAAAATCTCATGTTCTACATTCATTAATTCATAAAATATTCGTATTGCATCAAAAATTCCAAAAAATTATAATGTACTCATTTCGTCATTATTTACATCTCGACCAAGTTTCATAATTTTTGGACATCGTTTGATAGAGATCAATTTTCTTGTCCTTAAAATCAGCTCGCATTTGCATTACCATCCAAAAATTGTATTAAAAATACCAAAATTATTTCGCCTCGAAAACAATGCATGAAATTTGATAGACACTAACCTAGGGTGTTCCTTTCCTCCCTGAGTTCAACCTTGGGACTTACCCAAGTAAAACAAACATAAAATCTCTCGAATTAATTGAATTAAATATTTAAGTGATTATTTCTTTATTGATTCTGATTACCTGCCTACAATGAAATGACACATCTCTATATTTGAAATGATAATTCATGCAAATTAAGTAGGATAATCTGTGGTTAATCAGCAGGGCGATGGTGTTAGTACTGTAAGCTCTTAGCCTAGTGTTGCACATAATTCTTCAATCACATAATCTTGTTAACAAAAATTTTCAATTATTTCCTCCTATTCCGCCAAGGACACGTGGCCAAAGATGTATTTTTCAAGAAACTAAAAAAAATCTCATTATCAAGGACATCTTGTAACTCGACTGTGTTGTTTACTCTTTCCTCTATGGAAAGGAATTCGTGGGTCTCGATATCATCCATAAAAAGATTTGTATCATGGATTTCAGACAGAAAGTCACAGTCTTCTATTCTTTGTTCTGCAGGCTCGCTCTTGTTTGATATAGACTCAGTCAGTTTCAGCACTTGGATAGTCTCAATATGCACATTGTCGCTGCCAGATTGGAAGGTGATCTACACAATGCCATAGTCCACCACTGCTTCAGTTGTTCGAAGGAACGGTCGTCCAAGTATTACCAAGGTATGCAGAAGAGGAACTAAGGTGTCCATGCCGAGCACTATGAAGTCCATAGGGAACTGCATTCCCTAAATGGTGACGATGACATCCTCCAAAATTCCTCGGGGCTGCTTGATTGAAGTGTCTGTGAATTACAGAATCATTCTTGTGGACATAATTAGTCCCAACCAAAATTATTGGAGTAGTGAAGTAGGCATTAGGTTGATTAATAATCTACTATCGAGGAGTGTTCGATCAGACTCATGGTCAAACATCTGACTTCTTACTAGAGGAGCTCCCATATCCTTCTTTTTAGTCGGGATATTGCTAATTGTGTTCACAGTGGTAATGGTCAGAATATGTTCCACAGTTCTTTCACGAGCTCTACATGATTGTCTCTTCGAAGTATATGCTTCTTTCAACCCTTTCTTTATGTTAGGCATATACTTGATGGCTTTGAGCAGGAGCACTTTAAGAACAAGATTCTGAATAATCTTGACCACATCAGGGTCGGACAAGACAGATTTTAAATTCCTATTTTTTGGATTTTCTTAAAGCATCTGAAAATGTAATATTTATAGATCAAAAGTAAAAATATTGTTCTTATTTACATCAAAATCTATGCCCACATCAGGATGTGCAAATGGATGACTTAAATAACCAGGGTCATCAAAGAAAGGTAAGCATCCAAAATCTGCAGGCTGGGCTCCATCGGTTGACATCGGGTGGCTGCAGGTGCGGTTTCCTTGGTGGCTGGCATAGTGGTGATTCGACTGTTGTTGATGGTGTTGTTTTTTTATTGTTTCTTATTTTGCAGATTTTTAGTGTTTTCTTTCTGGTGCTTCTCCTTTGTCTTCTTCTTCCTCACCTGGGTTGGATGCTGGATCGGTTGATGTAGAAGAGGATGATTTGACAGGTGAAGCTTTATTCTTCCTCTTCATGGTGGTAGTCGACTGTAAGGTCTTACCGCTCCTGAGAGTGACAACATTATATAAAAACAAATCATGCACATTTGACTCTGCTAAATTGGAGACAACATCACAAACAACCCACTCTTTCTTCCTAAAATTATTGGGTTGGCCTCTACCTGTGTCCAAATTGATGTTTTGGTAGTGGTGAGGTCATTAGGCTTCTGGCTCATTTCAGCAAGGCTCTTCACCAACAGAGCCAGGCAATCCAAGGTGGAGTTCACCAGAGTAGCCTCAGATGGTTCAACGTGTTGAAAACACTAATAGTTTGAATGGTGTGAAGGCTGCAAGTAGGAAAGATGGTTATGGTAATTAGGAGAAGGATGGTAGTGTTGATTCTACTGAGGAGGGTATTGGTAAGACACAATCGAGTACTACTAATTTTGCTAGTGTTAGTGGTACTGCGGTTGCTGGTACAAATTCCATCTCCAATTCTGCTAGTATGGAGTATGTTGGTTGTGTTGAGGCTTGTTCTGAAGAAATATCCCTCCTTGTCATTGATAGAATGGGAGGTCGCTAGTAGATTGGCACTGCTGCTGTCTGCCAGGACGGGCCAGTTGTACATCATTACTCCACTCGCCATTCAACTACTGAATGAGTGATGGTGGAGGAGATCATGGATCTGGTAAGATTTGGAGCTCAGATTGGTACACCACAAGCTATTCTTGCAGTTGTTGGGGCAATGAAGGCTCAGGGGCTTGCACGTAGTAAACATGTTGAACCACTGGCTATGATGGACTCTGATGAGGAGTCTGATGCGATGAGGGCTCCTTCATCTCAAAAGGAGTCGAGGCCGATGAAGACACGGATTGGAAAGCACTGATGGTACTCACCAGCAACTCCAATTGCTTAGTGATCTCATCAAATTTATCTAGATGTTGTGTCCTCTATTCGATCACAGATAGTTTCTCAAGATTCTGTGATCATTTCTCAATAATATCCACCGTGGCCAAGTGGCTCCCTATGATGCGCAGAATGGAGCTCTCGTCCATGTCCAGCTCATGAGAAGCCGCCATATGAACTGGCTTCTAGTGGCTGTATGGTTGGTGCTGATATGCGTAGGACGATGATAAGGTACCTCTCCTTAGGCCATATCCTCGAAGATCTGCTAAACGTGTCCTCGTTCTTGTTGAAGTATGAGCCACCACATGTGACATCCACGATCTTCTGACTCTCAATTATCAATTCCCCAAAGAAATGTTGGACCAAACTGGGCTTAGGAATGTCATAATGGGGACATTTCTCCTATAAATCTGTATCCCGTGCCTCATGAATGGATTCGTGGGTGGCTTGATTGACGTTAGCTATGCGGGCATGCATCAGATTCAACCACCCAAGAATGTATAATTTGTGTAAGAAGGATGACTTTAACTCCTCCCAAGTGGTGATGAATTTACCGATATGATTAATCCAGTGGAGTGCCATATCCTGAAGGCTGAAAGGAAAGGTTGTCATTTAGACTATGCCTAAAGGTACGTTAGGGTAGTGATTTGTTCTGCAGATGCATGCAAATTGTTGCATATGTATATAAGGTTTTTCATTCGCATTTCCGTGGAAGGTCGGTAGAACTGTCAAGAGTTCAGGCTTCAACTAGAAGTGTGCATGGATCGTAGGGATATGGGTCCACTTGGTCATCTGGCCCTCTTCAGGGTTGTAGGTCTCCTTGAGCATGGGCTTGGGCCTCTTTGCTAGGGCTTCATCTGCTAGCACTACAGGAATTGCCCTATTTAGGGACGACAACTAGCGACGGTTTTTGATTGACCGTCCCTAATGCCTCTTTTTAGGGACGGTCATCAAACAACCGTCCCCAATAACCACATAATGGGAGACGTTATGTGGACTATCGTCCCTTCTGTAATAACATAATAGGGACGGTGACCGTCCCCTCTGCCTTGACAATGCCACTGGATGTTGTCCACCCTTCTGGAAGGTCTTTGGGGACAGTCCTGACCGTCCCCATTGTTCCTCTGTTGGCGTCGCCCCTGACGAATGGACCAAAGTGGTCGACCAGAGGGGACGGTCATAAGTGACCGTCCCCTCTGCCTTGACCAGGCCACTGGAAGTTTTCGACCCTTCTGGAAGGGCTTTGGGGACGGTCCTGACCGTCCCCATTGTTCCTCTGTTGGCGTCGCCTCTGACGAATGGACCAAAGTGGTCGACCAGAGGGGACGGTCATAAGTGACCGTCCCCTCTGCCTGGACTAGGCCACTGGATGTTTTCGACCCTTCTGGAAGGGTTTTGGGGACGGTCCTAACCGTCCCCATTGTTCCTCTATTGACGTCGCCTCTGACGAATGGACCAAAGTGGTCGACCAGAGGGGACGGTCATAGTGACCGTCCCCTCTGCCTTGACCAGGCCACTGACGTTTTCGACCCTTCTGGAAGCGCTTTGGGGACGGTCCTGACCGTCCCCCATTGTTCCTCTGTTGGCGTCACCTCTGACGAATGGACCAAAGTGGTTGACCAGAGGGGACGGTCATAAGTGACTGTCCCCTCTGCCTTGACCAAAGGGGACGGTTACTGAAGACCGTCTCTTATGCCTTCCAAAGGAGACGGTCTTTAGTGAACCGTCACCGATCGTCACCAATGGGGACGGTCATTACGACCGTCCCCATTGGTCTGATCGAAAAAACCCCCTTCGACCTGCGTTTCTATTCCATTTTCACAACTCCAAGTCGCCGCCCCACCATCGCCCCTGCCGCCCCGGCGTCGCCTCCGGCTCCTCCTTGCTTGCCGACCTCGTCAAACTTCATTTCCGGTATCTATCAACACTCCTTTGCTTTTATTCTTGTTTATTTTACTTTATAATCTTGTTAGAGTTGTTTTTCCCCATATGATTTAGTTGTTTTGATGATATGCCTAGGTTTGCTTGATTTGTTTAGTATAATTGGTTTTTCCTCATGTTAGGGTTGCTTGATTTGTGTATAGTGATTTGTGTATACAATAGATATACTAGGGTTGTGTATACAATAGATATCCCCATAATGATTTGTGTATACAATAGATATCCCCATAATGATAGTGAAATCATACAATAGATATCCCCATAATGATTTGTGTATACAATAGATATCCCCATGATGATAGTGATTTGTGTATACAATAGATATCCCCATAATGATTTGTGTATACAATAGATATCTCCATGATGATAATGATTTGTGTATACAATAGATATCCCCATAATGATTTGTGTATACAATAGATATCCCCATAATTATTTGTGTATAAGAGAAACACTTCATTATGGTTTAGGGTGGAAAACTTGTTGTCTATAATAACACAATGGTGGATTTTTTTTTGATTGTGCAGTAAAATGGATAAATCATGGATGGATAAGAGATACGATGATTTTCAACAATATAAGAGAGGAGTGATTGCGTTCTTGGATTGGGCATTTCAAATAGAAAGAGTTAATAAGAAATTTGGTGGTCTTAAGATTTATTGTCCATGTGTGAGATGCAAGAATATTAAATGGGATGTTAGAGAGGTAGTGTATAACCATCTTATACTCAACGGATTTTGGTTACATTACTCCATTTGGACTGAACATGGAGAGGGTATAGATGTTAGAATGGACGAGGCATATCAAGCTGAAATGCAAGAACATCCAACTGATATTGTAGATGCGGATTTTTAATGTGTAAGTTTACCATCTTTTATTTTCCAATTTTTTATGTTAATTATATCATTGTTGTTATATATAATTTAAATATTTCATAATATGCATATATGCCTCCACGTCCTAGACGCATTCGGGATGCCCCGCCGGCACCACAGCGAGGGAGTAGTACCTCCGATCCTGACGGATCGAGTAGCTCAGGCAGACGTAGAGGACCATCTCAGTGCTGAGTGTTGGACCGTCTTCGTCCTGGTGAGACACTCAGGGTACGGATAGTTGGAGGCGATGCGGTGGGGGAGAACTCAGCTGTTTTCCAGAGTTACTTGGGACAGGTGTGCAGAGCCAGGGTCCCTCTCCACATTACAGACTGGCGTTTAGTGGAGCGGTCAATAAAAGATGCCATTCTTCATGATTTGGAGGTATATATAATAATAACAAAGCAAATTTTTTCTTCAGTATATATATATATATATATATATAAACTTATATCTGTTTGCTTTCTTTGCAGTCTAGTTTTTCTTGGGACCGTGACCCGTCCACTGATGCTCTGATTTTAGGCCATGGGGCGGAGATGTTGCATAAATATCGAGGTCGTCTGAAGGCCCGAGTGAGTACTTTACTATATATTTAAGTATAAATTTGATTTTCATCATCTAAGTATATAATTAATTTTCTTTATGTTTTAAAGTACTTCGACCCGGAGCTTCCATTGGAAGCCAATTTGGCAAATTGTCCTCCGAATGTACCCGCTGAACAATGGAGGGTGATGGTTTATATTTGGATGGGAGAAGAACATACGGTATGTGACATATATATTAGCATTTTATACATATATCATTTGGAATTCTTTTATTAAAATTACTATCTTCGTATAGGGCATCTCAAGGAGAAATGCTGAAAATCGGAGGAAAGGTTTCAAGTCTACCCATAGAATGGGGAGAAGAAACACAAATCAACTGAAAGATGACTTCGTAAGTAATCTAGTTTATTATTAGTGTTAAAATTGTAACCATTGTATATGTATTAAAATGTTATCGTAACTTTACTAATCTTTTCACATTAGGAAGTGGAGAACGAGCGAGTGCCCAGCCGAATGGAAGTCTTCGAGAAGTCTAAGAGCCGCGATGTGGGCGGGGAAGTTCATTGGGTGGATCCTGCCTATGGTCCAATTCATGTAAGTTATTCATAACATATTTCCATCTTTTTTACATATTAAATGAATTTGAACTTACTTAAATAAATTTGTAGGAGGAGATGGTCAGGCTCACAACCACTGGCTCTGTAGACAACACCAGAACGAGTCATCCACCTCTTACTCCTGATGCGGCCTTCCTCCAGGCGACCAGTCCAGAGCATCAGGGACGCATCCGTTGTGGTGGTCGTGGTGCCACCATACAGAATTGGTATGGAGTAGGGACCGGCTCGACCTCTCAGAAGACACAAAGGGAGAGGGAATTGGAGACTCAAGTGTCTACCATGAATATGGAGATCCAGGATTTGCGCCAACAAATGGCGATTTTCAATGCATTCATGCAGGCACATCAAGGTGGAGCGTCGACTAGCCACCAAACAGATGATGATACCGCTGCGAGGCTAGGCGACGACGATGACGACGAAGAAGAAGATGATGATGCTGATGATGACGAGGACGACGACGAGGATGAGGACGATGACTAGGATAGCTTTGCTACTTTGTAGGATATTGTAGTATATTGTAGAACTATTATGGACAATTACTGTTGGATACTGTAGTATTTTGAATGCATATGTTGTTGGACGACGACTTTTTGAATGTGTATTGCCTTTTTTTGTGTGGTGATTGTAATATTTATTATGAAGAAAGATTTTTTGTAACAGGTACTACATTATAGTGACATACAAGGCAAAATGAAGATCAAATAGGGGGCAATGGAAATTTTTTTTGTTAGCAGATGAACAAAGGGGACGGTCATTGTGACTGTCCCCTTCGTTCTTAGAGACGGTTATGGCTGTCTCCACTTCCTCCCTTTTGGGACGGTCGTGACCGTCCCCCCTGAGTGACTTTAAGGGACGGTCTTGACCGTCCACAATAAGAAACTTTAAGGGACGGTTATGACCGTCCCCTATACCAGACTTTTAGGGACGGTCGTGACCGTCCCCTATACCAGACTTTTAGGGACGATCCAGAATACCGTCGCCTATACCAAATGGGACACCACCTTTGGAGACGGTCACATGACCGTCCCCATTGACCAGAGGGGATGGTCAAGTTATCATTCGCGACGAATGTTGACCGTCGCCTGTTCTACTCTTTCTTGTAGTGTGGTCCTGCACGGCCTCCATATGCTCTCTCTCCTTTTTCTCCTCTTCCTCCTCCTTCTTGGTTGTCTCTCCTTCTCCTAAGATCATTGAGCATGTCATGGAAGGTGACCTAAGCCAATGCCTGGTCAGCGAGATGCTTCTTTATCGCCTGAATGGAGGTGAGAAGCTGTGCATTCACATCATTCAGGTCTAGCTGGCCCTGATCTGGCCACGGAGGATGCTAGTGTCCCTTCCCTTTTCATGTGGGAGCCATCTATATATCTTTCTCTGAATCTGAATCTGAGTGTTAAGGTAACACAGAATTTCATTAAGTATGGAGATGCATACAGAGTGAAATCAATTTACATCCAAAATATGTAGAGTTTGGGACTGAATGATCCTAGATTATTGAAGAAGGCTGGGAGTTTGGAGATTGGTTTGTGGAGTCCAAAGTGGCTTACCAGGAATCGTCTCCAATTATTGGAGAAGGCGATTGCATGGAATCGATGTTGATGTCGGTAGAGTCCCGACTAATCCATCCGTGGGTTGCCATCTCGAAGACGAAGAGGGAGTTCGAGAATGGATGAAAGATACAGTGATAAACAATGAATATAAGGAGTGAAAAATAGTATAAGGCTCAAAGCAAGCAGGGGATAAATGAGGAATAAAACGAACGAAAGTAAAAATGGCACAAAGTATCTAGGACTGATCTTTGATCTTAACTAAAATCAAACAAACACCAAACAAGTTTAAGTTCACCAACTCAGTACAGGTGAAGCCTAAGAGTTCGATTATTTTTATCTTTTCAAATTTATTTTTATAATTCAGGTAAGATCTTATAACAAGTCCTTATGAGCACTATCCCTATATTAGCGTGTATACTTCTGGGAAAGTTCCTCGTACTTCTAACACCTCCATTGTAACCTGTGATCTATGCACTTTGAGGTCCTTGTTCTCATGCTTGGGCAGCTACTTAGCCAAAGAAATAGAGGAGGAGGAAAATAGGTGAAACCAATACTTCCCTCACAAGTTGGGTACTTGAACACAAACTGATAAGACAGACACACCCGTGAGGGCGTGGCCTAGGCTCAATACATCATACCAAGTCATATGCTCCACACAAGGTGGGAGCACCATCATCGACAAGACCCTACTCGGTCGCGTATGATAGAAGCGCCAATACTTCACCAAACCGGTTGATAATAAAGGTCACCATAGAATGGATTTTGGGCTCTAATCCTTAGGGGGTCGTGCCTCACTCAGTCTGGAAGATACCTGGAAACAATGAGGGTATTATAAATCGAAAATAATGATTTCCATTAGATTTTTATTAAGGTTAAAGTTTATTAGCATTTCCATTCTTTAAATTTTGGTTGTAAACTTTCTTGAGTATTTTTCAAAGCATAATTTTTGTATTTTTCCTTTAATCCTAACTGATATAACACATGGGAGAAGGCAGAAAAGTAATGCATATGGATATGAGAGTTGAAATCTCACACTCGTATCAAATGATGCATGCAAAGTAAGGAGACTTATAGTGCTTCCCGACACTATCCATGTGGGATGCAAAATAAAGTATATAAACCTATACTACATGTGCGATATGAAAAACGAGAAAGCGTCCTAAACAATAATTTCTATTATCTGGAATAACCAATGCTAATCACTCAAAAATGGCTCCAAGTGTCCGATCTTGGAGACTCCTTGGTGCCTGCCACAATGAGTCTTGCAAGTGTTGTGTAGAGTCCTACGAGCGTGGTTCCAAATTCAAATAATTAGCAATTAATTATTTGACTAGTCTAAGCGAAGTAAACTATGGGCACATGCTTCTATTAGGGTTTTGGACCTAGCTTACCGATTCAAACAATCCTATATCAAAGGGCTCAACCACATAAAACAAAGAAAAATAAAGGTAAAAAGCTCAAAACACATGAAAAAAAACAAAAGAAAGGCAATCAAAACACAAAAACCATGACGAGGCACCTAGGTGAACAAACATCCAGGCATTGGACCTCGCTAAGTGTGGTAGTGTCCAAATTATTACAGTTTAATTTACAAAAATAAAATAAAACTCTTCTGACAAAATAAAATTAAAAAGCTAAGGCAGGGTTGCTCTCTCCTTCTTTCTCTGCTCCTCTCTCATGCTCTCTTCTTGTTGGCTAATAGGTAGAAGGGACAACCTCTACACAACTCGAGTACGTCCTCCTCCTATGAAGTGGCCTTCATCGAGAGGTCCCTCGCAAGAAAGATGAATAAAGAAAAATGGATTAGAAAATTCAAAGTAATTATAAAAAAATAAATGACAGAAAAATAAAAAGGAAAGTAAGCAGTGTAATATACAACTAGCTACACTCTGTTGCTCCCGGGCAACGGCAACATTTGTTCAACCACCAGGAAGCAGAGTGAGGCGGTTGTGTAGTCTCAAAAGGCTGACCACAGTCGCTCACTAAGCCCAATGATCAAAACAACAATCAACCCACACAATATAGGAATCATGCAATAAAATCAAGGTGTGAATCAAAATTTATTATACCATATAAACAAGAGTATGGTGGACAAGCAGATAGGGGCCGAACATAGGGAGGCAAGTTTGTGTAGCAAGTATATTAATTATAAATAATATTATGTATTTGTACAATATCCACTTATCTAAATAATTAATGTTTTTATGGGTTTTCATTAAATAAAATAATCTTTTTTTTTGAATTATATATATATATTAATTTTTAATTTTATAATTTTTATTCTTTTTCTAATATTTTTAAATTTTAAATTTCTATTTCTTTTTTATATAGAATAAAGGGTATATATCTATATATAATAAGTATATAATAATATATATAATAAATATGTAAAAATAGGAAAAAAATAAAAAGTGCAGTCCTTTTTACTTTTTTCTGGGATTTAAAAATATATTAAGGTATTTATAGTAATTAATAATAGTGCTAATTATATATAGTTATATATAAGTACATAATACAAGATAGGGTATTATAATTATAAATATATATAATAGAAATTCAAAAAAATAAAGTATATTTATGTTTTTTTATATTTTTCTAATGTTGTTGTCGTTTTCTAGTAATTTTTGCTAATGTTAGGTATTTTAAAGTCTAAAATATACAAAATCATGGACTTTGAAAATATGTCGAACTGTTTTGAGATTTAAAAATACTAACTAGGAATTTCTCAACACTAATTTTAATATGTAGATAATATATATATATACACAATAGAAACTGATATTTTTTTTCAAAAATATTTTGTAATTTTTAGGGTTGGCAAAGGTTTACCAAATTTTAGCTGTAACTGTAAAATACTATAGTAAACACTAGATAATTTTTTTATTTTTAAATTATGGTTTTATTTTTTTTTGTATTTTTTATAAATAAGGACTAAACGTGGTCTTTTTTATTATTAATAAATAGAAAATGTATGTGATGAAATAAACTTTATGGCATGAACATGCAATTAGACAAGCACATCATCCTATTTTTCATGAATTTTGGAGCATGGATAGTATTTTTACAAAATAGAAAACGTGCACTAAAATAATTAAGATGAAAAGGGTATTTTGCAATAATAATTAAATACAGGGGTCCATGTGCAAATATACCATAAACTTTAAATGAAATCCGATTTTTATATAGTAATTCAAAATACACAAAGACATAGGGGTGGAAATGTAAAATACCTAGCTCACGTGGGGCGTCACATGAGTTGAGCCAGCATTGAACTACTTGCAATTAACAAGAAATATATGAGCTTTGTTGCAAATATCCCACAAAGTTTTGAACATTATAAAATATTTACAGGACTTTTTACTAATTAAAAAAGAGGAGGGGTGTTCAGTGTAATTTACCCCGCCTCGTGTGTGGCTTGGACGAGGAATGAGCCACGTTAACTCACTTAAGTTGATCGCACAACGGGGAAGGCGCTTCACTTCAACTAGACGACCCAGATTAGATCTAGTCGTATCTTTGATCTAACGGTGCTAGTGTTCAATGGATGAACATGAAGAACATGTCAAAGGGTTTGCTTCATTCCATGAGTGCGTACTCCTCTGTCATCGATTCTTCATGGCAATAGGTCCAGCAGCTTAGTAGTGTCCCTCTACGTCTATAGATGGCTTCAGATGGGCGAGAGGTGGAGAAACGACGAGCCTGGAGGTACGGTCAGATCCAGGTGCTTGAAGCTTCTTCCTGAATGCTCCTCAACTCCAGAAGGGTCCCTTGGGGCTGAAACCTACATAAAAAGTTCGGGTAGCATGAAGGATACTCCCTCGGCTACTCCGTGAAGCTAGAATGTGAGCGGGGTGGAATGGCAATACAGCTCCAACGAAGGGGAGAAAGAAGGATCTAAAATCCCAAATCCATGATGGATCTGAAGGATATGGGAAAATCCTTAAGCACGTCATGAAAGAGTAGAGATGGCATCATATGCGATCGGGAGCGACTAGACATACTAGTTGACCAGTGCAACGGAATTTAAAAAATTTAAATCTATGAAACCACATGATCCAAGAAAACTTCTCAAATTGTTTCATCTAAGCCACAAACAAGATATTAGGGTTACCTCTTGAAGTGTGGTTGTGATCGAGTCTAAAGAAAGAGACCTCTTGTCTCAAGTCCGATCCGATAGAGTCGACACTTGCGAGGACGTTGATGAAACACATGCTCCTCGCAATCCATGTTGATGATCCAAGCGACGAATCTCCTGATCTCGTCACACGAGATCTGATGTCTTCTTTATGAGCAAGGCATACCTAAGGAGAGATAGATCCTCTAGCGGTTGAAGCAGAAGCATAACGATGATTCGACGACGATGGCGACCCTCTCTATGGTTTATGGTGGACGGCACTCTATGAAAGAGGGAGAGAGAGACTTGACATGCTGAGAGAGAGAGAGAGGGAGAGAGCATATATTTTCCGTCTAAAGAAGAGCTAGGGTTGCCTCTTCTTATATAATATTCTGGGAATCCATGGATCACAATCCATGGGAAACACAAAATCAATGGATGAGATTGATTTGTCTTTCCTTCAATGGCCATGATTTTGTTATAAAAATACAACGACAATTAATTTAATTTAATATATTGAATAATAATCAATAAGATTTAATTTCAATTAAATCAATATTCCATGGAGTTAATAGGAAGTAGTCAAGCCTCTTTCCATAAGAAGAGGGGACGACTCCCATCCATTCCAATTAGGAATTGGTGGTCGTCCACCCTCATCTCTAGGAAGGTGGCATGCCACTCCAATTTCATGAGATTGTGTTATCTCATGATTCTCTCCAATATTTTTGCAACAACTTTTGTTGTAAATTATTTCACAATAACAAATCCAATTTATTTTGTGAACATTACAATCGTACTATTGGAAATTTGTGAATCACATTCACAACTCAAAATAAAATGTAAATTAAATTTTCAATTAATTATCCAATTTGAATTCAATTCACATGAACATTTAAATTGTAAATTTTATTTACAAATAGTTCTCTCTTATATATATTATAAATCACATTTATAATATATATGAACAATATGGATAATGCTATCGACATTATTCATATCCATGATAATTAAATCATATTTAATTATCATGGAGTAACATTCTCATGCACCCATATAATATGGATCACATTCACATTATTCACATCTTTGATAATTAAATTATATTTAATTATCTTAGATAAATCTCATTATATGGCCAAATAATATGAATAAAATTCATATTATTCATGGTAATTAAATCACATTTAATTATCAGTTTTCCTCAGTGCTCGGATATATTATCAACAATGAAATTATCCTTGAACACTTTCAAGGAAAATGCGCTTTCTCCGTGGATACTTGGAGATAAGGACATGGAGATTGTACATTCCACATATAGTGACTTGGATATTGAGATCACATCTTAAATCCAGATCTCGGGGAACTCCCATAGATGTTTGGTTAAATCAAAGCCGTAGATCTAATCTTCTTATTGCATCTGAATCACATTCAAATCACTATCCAATATTTGGACTAAGATTAGATTACTTCTCTATGAGAGGAGTAACTAAAATCCAGACCTGTTTCATCACTTACTCAGAATGGAAGCGTCATGGTTATACACATTTTTATGATCACATCACCCTCAGGTATTCCTAATACATGTACATCTTGCATACTGGAAGACCTAAATAAACCCGAAGTTTTAGATTTATATAGATTGTCTCCTTCAGGGTTTTATCATTAAGTTTCTCATTTGATCATTGGGAGTCAGTGTCGATCATATACTTTCCAAAAGCATATATCATACATAGGTATTGATCATATAATTTCCAAAAGTATATATCAAACTTACAAATTCAGTCAAGCTTCCAAAGCGAGACGACCATGCATAAAATTTGATCCCAATGTCTCGTGAGTAAGCTAATGTCTTTTGGTTCAGTAAATAAACCTGTATGATCCCTTTGAGAGATCGTATTACTCATTTGCCCTTGTATGCACATCAACATATCCGGTGTATGGACATTGATTAGATCATCAACCTATCGATCTGCCAAATGTACATACTCAAACATATAGTAATACATTTGTCTCCGGTTATAGGATGCATGCCTATATCAGGACAACATACGATATAGGTCTTTGGTTATCTCAATCTCGTTAAGTCAACTCTTTGATCTAACTTATCTAACACCTCCGAATCTCTATACCTATACATAGGACCTGCATCAAGAGATCAGTTAGATATCAATTCATTAAAGAAAGGATTGCCATCTCCTACTCAGGCTGGAGGTCATCTCTTGATAATCATTTAACGGTGCTTGATGAGTCCTCAACCAAGCTCTTTAGATATTCATCCAAGCACTAGCCTCTGTGATTCAACAATTGAATCAAGAGTTATATGATTATCAAGATAGCCATGGTACATAACCCTAATAATACTATGGGACCAATTATGCAGATTAATTATTCTTCATTCGTACCAGAGAATGATATTTGCAATAACATTTATTCCATAATGACTTGCCATGGGCTCTCATGTCCAACAATCTCCCACCAACCCAAAGAGCCATTAATGGGCTAATCATTAAACCCACACTCATGTTATAATCATAAGGTATTTATTATAGCTAGGTAAGCTGGTCAGTCACTCTGTTCCTGAGTGACTATGCCAAATCATTTTATGGTACTTGCATATCCCCCAGCAACAGTGCGAGCATCCAATGTGAATGTTGCATCTTATACAACCTATACTCAATCTTGAAGCAGTTATAGTGCCTTTGACGCTACAACTCGACTATTATAATCACTATGTAATTTCTATTATCCTTATCAGAATGTCCCGATTCCTGAAGATCTCTATCTCCTAAGACTAAGATCCAATCTTATGTCTTATAAGGCATCTGCAGTTGAGACCTTTTATATCACTATCTATAAAGTCTTAAGTTCTTGAAGATAAGAATTTTGAGATCACTATCTCTAAAGTCTTATAGTCTTTGAAGATATTGTTATTACTACAATCAAGTGTTTTATTTCTATAGTAGAATCAGCAACAATTTACTACTCCCACTACATGGTATACATCTGACTTTGTACACATCTGGCATACACTTGTCTTCTCATAAGTGATGCACAAGGGCAAACAGTTTTAGCATTCACTTCCCCAACTCTTTGAGGTGCTATCCCTTCAGATACTTTAGTACCATATCTGAAGGGAAGGAAGCCTTCCTTAGGGTTTTTCCAATAATGGAACATGTCCAAGTGTACCACTTAATGTGATGGTCCCAATGCCCTCTTCTCTTCGCTTCTGAACAACTTCAGAAATAAGATCTAAGAGGTATCTTTGAGATTAAATCTCAATGTATGGAATAGCCAGACTATAAAATACTTATTATTGTCCTTATATCTTTCCAAATGATTAATATATCATCTACATCTAGCATGATGAACACAATGACACTCCCACTAAGCTTTACATGGTTCATCAAAATTTTATCTTAAATCATCGCCTTTATAATTTCATCAATATGATGTTCCAGCTACACGAAGCTTATTTGAGTCCATAGATGGAGTTATTCAGCTTGCACACCATGCTTTCCTCATCTATGAAGAACTGTGGCTACTTCATATTAATATCCTCGGAGAGGTATTCGTAGAGGAATGCAATATCATCTTCCATCTTGTAGATGCCAAAGTCAAGTTGTGTAGCTATAGTTAGCAATATTCTGATGGGTTTAAGCATGGTCACTGAAGAGAAAGTCTCATCTCAAGTAATGTATTCTCTTCGGTTGTAGCTTATGGCTATGAGTCATGCTTTGAAGGTCTCTACCTTCTCACTAGGATTCCTCTTTCTCTTGAAAATCCATTTACACCTAATAGGTTTTATCCTTATATGTGGATACTCGAGGGTCCATATACAACCCTTGTATATGAAGTCTGCTCATAGACTTTATTGCTAACATCCATCTTTCCATGTCATGATCCTCAGAAACTTCATCACATGAAGTAAGATAATTGTCAGACTTAACTGATACATGGAATCCATCCTCAAAATATTTTTGAAGATGTATGAGTGTTTCATCTTTAATTATCCTTTTAATTTCAGATTTCAGGAGCCTCAATATATTCTCAAATTAAATGAGTTCCTTCACTTCATTTTCATCTTGATTCTCAAGAGAGTCATCATCTAAGAATCATTTCCTTAGAGATGAAATCTTTTAAGAAATCTCAAGGTCATAAAGTAGGTATCCAATACTATCCTTTATTTTCAAAATGAAGCAGCACTCTCTAGTGCTAGATTCCAGCTTACTTGCATCTTTGACAAAGTTATGGACCAAGCAACCCTAAATCCATAAGTGTCCAACACTAGGCCTTGGTTCCAAACCATAACTTTTTAGATTTTCATGGAATCTTATTAAGGATATATATTGTAGTCTCTACTATATATATACCTAGAAAATAAGATGTAATTATGATAATATTCATCATTGATCAAATCATGTCACACATGATCCGATTATATCTCCCTACAACTCTATTGAGTTAAGGTGTATTAAGAGGACTAAGATAGTAATTATATTCATTGCTCCATAAGGTATTACTTGAATTCATCTAATAGGCACTTTCTACCATGGTTAGATCAATTCATTTCATCTTCCTTCAAATTTTTCTTTTAAACCGAAAATTGAAATCCTTGAAAATTTCAAAAGTTTCTAATGTGAAAGGAATAAATCTCATATCACAAATAATCATAATAGATATCCATATCATTAATGTTTATTGTGATATATATGATCCACACATATCAATATGAATGAGATCTTGAATACGTTTACATCTTACACCATTCCTACATAAGGGTGCATTGGATATTTTTACTTTGAATACAATATTCACAAGCATGTAAGATTGAAATTTCAGACATTTTAAAGCTTCATCTCTTACTAGTACATTGATCTCATCAATAGACATATGTCCAAGGATTTATGCTAGATCACTGTCAAATGATCTTCATCCTCCTATTGATCTTTTAAGGTACAATTTCCAGTATTAGAAATGTTAGTGAACCATTCATTAATATTCTAATTTAGTAGTGTCCTCTAGATGTTAGATGACTATCTGAAATATATCCATCATAACTCTCTATGATAGGTCTATTCCAGAATTCATGTTTATTTTTAGAATAAACTATGAGTGTATTCTGTTATCTTGGTCATAGAGACATTCTCTAAGACTAAGGGCTCTCCCATTGAAATTATGAAGTCCATCTATACAATAGAGATTTTTGCAATAATTGCATCAATATCCATTGTGGATAACAATTAAACCATAAGATCAAATTTTCTAGTCTTTCCAAAACATATGCAACCAATTGCAAGTGTTAGTAGAAGAGTGAGATACAATTTTAAACTTTTATCTTATCCAATAAGCAAGTCAATTTTAATGATTATATGTAGATGTATAATATCCCGATGCACTGTACGGATCATTCTCTAAGGATCTTAAATAGACTTGATAGTCGTACTATTAATACATCAGCATCTTGCAGTATTGGCATTCATCCAATTCTTTGGATGTCATATGTGTGCAAACCATAGATGTACAATCAATTCTTTGACTTTCCTTCTTACTTGGGTAATACCCATGCTTCCATTGTGCTCCATTCATATATAAACAACCATTGCTTAAGACAAAGAGTCTCTTATGTTGAACTCAAAAGATTTCAATATAAGAGTATTTCAACATTTATACAAGCTTCATTCAATTCATATGATATGGATATTATGAAGCTTCATGAATGACTTCAGTATAGATAATATAATGATAACACTCGTCATAGCTACATCAAGCTTAACTCTTAAAGACTTTGGTTCAGACAGGTACTCAAACATTTTGAGTACATCTACCATCCTACATAATGCAGTGAACCATGTCATTCACGATTAAATGTCGAGAGCACATATGTATGCCAAAACATTTTCTTAGATTTTATAAGGATTTTCGATAAATACGATCATAATCACATGATACTTCCAATGCACACTCTATGATAGATCAAGACTATAGAGACACACAAACCATATGTTGTTGTCCTATTGTCTATTAAGTTGTAATTCCTCATTATTATGAGCAAACTTACACATTGCAACCACATACATTATGTGTCTAACTACAAGTACACTATCTTGATCATGAATCCAATTCATGAGAATTTACTGGTTATTATTGAGTATATTATTAAGAGAGCTTAATGAGGATTATCTTAAATAAGATATTTGCATAAATACATATTTTACTTTGATTTAGGATTTTTATATCAAAGTTGTCTTGCCTTCTCAACACTGAAAGTTCATTCCCTTAATAACTTTCAATGTAAGAGATATACTTACCATTCTATCTAAAGCAAGATATAGGATCTCCTTTCTTATCTTTGTTACATCTCAATACTATGAAAAACTCTAACTCGGATAAAAAGAAGTGGGAACTCATTCCTCCTTGCAAGTCCAACTTGCATTTCCCAATTCGGTCTTTAACACCCTGGCCCACCACCCCTAAGGCGATGTTGACTCGTTGTTAATTGAACCAACCGTCAACATGAATAACACTCACTATGCACAATCCAAAATCGCCTAATGCCTTACAAAAAATATATGTGATTTAACATAGTCCCAAGCAATTAAAATAATTTCTATAATTTGTAGATGAAAAATGCTATTTTTATTGATCAGAATATAAGAAATAAAAATCAATGTACTAGTAGGGACCTGAATGTAATAAAAAAATGTTCAATACATTCTAGAACACATTTCAAAAGTCCATGGTCCTTTGAGTAAAAATATCAAAAATATTCTATTAAATAAACATGGAAGTGGTATATATGCAATATCCAAAAAGTTACAGGGCTTGATTACATCTATACCACAAAATATAACGCTATAATAAGAACTCCTTAGACTAAATAATAACAAAATCTCAATTGGGGTCCTTTGTAAAATGCCACGCCCCTCACATGTATGTACATGTGAGGTAACATAGATTGGAGTGAGTAGTAAATATAATAAATGCGGGTCCCTAAGTGTAGCTATTACAAAAGTTTACAAAAAAGGAGGGGTATCGAGAAAAATTACCCCTCGAGGCGTTGATCGACGGTTGCCGAGCTTCACTTAAACACGTGGACGACCCTGATCTCTCGATATCGGTTTGTGTTGGATGGAGGAGATTAGATCCCTCGGATGGATCTAGTGATTGAGGGCTCCTTCATCCAAAGGTGGCTTCTCCACTTGGAGTTGGCTCTTGATGGGATGACGGAGAAGGTGGCAGGAAGTAAAGGGGAAGAACTGGTCTTCGGTGAACTTCGAGCATCGGTCCTAAGTGGCTCTAGGCACCTTCTGCCCAACTGATGGTCAGAGACCTTCTTGGAAGGCTGACAGAGTTGCTAGAATCGTCAAAGAAGTTCTAGAGCGCACGTACGACCCTGGAGGTCGGAGAAGTAGACGGCATCGTGGAGATTTGTCTTTGAACCAAAAACACTTCAAAGGAGGCTATAGACTTCAAGACCTGCATGGTCATCTCAAAAACTAAAAGGGAAAGAATTATGGGGTCTTAAGTAGTGGAATGGATGAAGATGATGTCGATGCAGCCACTCTAGTGAGGGGCGGCGGAGGAGAGCAGTTCTCTTGATCGAAGGTCGATCAGAGAGAATGGAGATGCGTAGGGTGTAGAGAAATGATAGGGGAAGGAGATGTGGCAGTCAAGTGGGTTAGAATAGGGCAGTGATGATGAGGAATGGTGGTCGGAGCAGGAGCTTCGACGAACTACGAAATTGAATTTATGAAAAGGTGGACAAAACTACGCGAAATAGAATGCTAACCTACTCTAGTGCTAGTGCTAAGAACAGAAACATCAAAGAATACTAAGTCCCAACATGTAGATTTAGGAGCCACGAAGGAGTTCCGCCTGAAGGTCTCGGGTGAGCTTGGATCACCAACTCCACTCCTCTTCCTCTACACTGAAAACTCCGGCTAACTCGTTGATGTCACCAGCAAGATTGGGCATGATAAATCCTGGGTATTTTGAGGTTGAAACGAGATCAAGTTTGATTGTAGGTCTGATGAAGTTATTTGTATAGGGGGTTTTATCAAGGACAATGCTCGATTCAGTGATCTTCAGATCGAGGCAAGATGCTGGTGGTAAAGATCAAGATCGAGGTGGAAAAATTGTGAAGAAATCGAGTCAACAAACTGAAAAAATCATAGGGGAAAATTTGACAATACAAGGGGAGGGGGGGAGTCAGCAGGTTTGGCACCCCTATAGGAATCGGGGCCTAGTTGACCGGCAGGTCATCGAAGGCCAACCGCCTATTGGGCCACGTAGGCCACTAATTGACAAAGAAGAAAGAAAAGATTTAATAAATCAAAATAAAATAATAAATAAATTACTTAAATAAAACTCAAAACATGAAATTATTTATTATTTTATGTTGTATTTTATTATGATTTTTATTTATTTTTGAGTAAATTATTAGGAGTTACTTTTTGCATGTAGTATTATCAATGTATTTAGCTATATATAGTTTATTTTATTTTTATTTTATATTTTAGATTTTATTAGTTATAGTCATAACTTATATATTTATAATTTTTAAATATGTATTAAGATATTTTTATTGTCTGAGTTTAATATTATACTTAAATAATTACGTATGCATAATATAAAGGTATGTTATAAGTAAGTTTAACTTTGTTATTATAGTACATTATTTATTTTAATGTAATTTTAATTATTTTATTCTAATATTATAATGTACATGTATTTTAAATAATATTTAGAAGTTTAAAAATATAAGAAATCTAAAAATAAATAGAATAAATATATTGAATATTATATAAAGGTATATAGCACAATGAGGGCCCAAAACCAAAGTTGTGTATCTAAAGTCCAAAGTGAATGAAACCACCTTCATAAAATAAATGATTAAATTTTATTAACAAAAAAGGTAAGTTTGGTGAATTTTGAGCTTGCATAGAGAAGATGCACGTTTAGAAAATTTTCTTTATGACTTTTTATTCTGAGTGTCTAGGGCATACTGTTCATTATTTTTAAATGAAATAAACTTTATATTTTTCTTTGTATTTTTATCTACAAGTTTCTTGTTTAAAGTTTATTAATTTGAGTTATAAATAAATGATAATAAAATGGGTTTCTGGCGAATCTACATTTCTTCACTTTTATTCTATCATTTTTTCCTTAGTCCCTAGAGAAATGCATGTATATATCAAAAAAACACATAATAAAGTGTACAAAATATTGTATAAAATAATGTATATTTATTGTATCTAATTCCAAAATATAAGAATAAAGGAAGAAAAGAAAAAGAAATGAAACACCATAGGTGTTGACTGACCGTAAACCCGAGACCAAGTCATCATGATGACTTGGTCAACAAAGAATAAAGTAGGGGGAGATAGAGCAGAAGAACGATACAAAAATCTAAGAAAACCACATATAAAACACTAATTTCAGTCCATCTATAATTGATTTTTGGCACCTATTTTATTTTAATAAATTTACACCTCAAATGATAAAACCCTATATATGAATAATGTAGATAAAAATACAAAGAAAAATACAAAATTGATTTAACAGAAAAATAATGCACAACCTGCCCGGGACACACAAAATAAAATATTAAAAATAAAAAATTCATAAACCTGTATCTTCTCCATACTGTATTAAAATGGAACAAAATCACCTTTAATTTTATATAACTTTTAGTAAGCTGTTTAATGAAGCTGGTTTCATTTAATTTGGAGCTAAGATGCAAAATTTAGGTTTCGGGCCCATGTTCTGCAATATACATGTATAATTTATTCAATATATTTATTCTTTTTATTTTTCAAACTCATTTATTTTTTAAAATTGTAAATATTATTTAAAGCACATACCCATAATAAAAATAAATTAAACCATCAAAGTAAAATAAAAATAAACCATATACTTCAATACATAGATGAAATATACCAATATATATGTATAAAGAATCTATACATAATTATTTTAGTGTACAAATAATCTCATAAAAATACAATAAAAAAACTTAAATATATAATTAAATAAATCAAAATTATATAAAATAACTGTATAAAATAATAAAATATGTGGTACATAATAAAAATTAAATATTCAAATACATGTATATTTACCTATTAATGTAGTAAATATTAACTTGTAAAAAAATCTTAGAAAAATAAATAAAAATATGTATAAATTACTACATAAAATTAGAAGCATTTATATTGTATGACCTAAAATTAATTAGTTCATTTATTAATTTATATTCAATTTCTAAGTCATTTTTGCCTCGTAATTTCGTGGTTGGTCCAGTGGACCAACCATGAGTTTTCAAATGTTGATCGCACGTCAACTGCCCTGTCTGACCCACAACTAATGTTAGAACTTACAGTGAGCCCTTTTTCTCCCCTTTTCCACACATCATCCATACACATCCTCTCCCTCGAGCTTCGCCATCTCTAATCCTTGCACATCCTCAACCCACACCGACCTCCAATCCACCGAACCTCGCTCTACAACATGCAAGCGTGCCTTGAACTTTGCCTTTCATTAGTCTATAAAACACCTCCTCCACCTCCGATTTTGGTTTCGATCACTCCTATGAGAGTCTTATCCCCTTAGACTATGCCACAAGGAGGATCTTGGTGACACAGAGCATCTCTTAGCCTTCTGCAACAAGGGGCAAGCTTACTGGAGCTTGATCCAGCCACCAACGGAATTCAACTCCGATCAGTTCAACTTCTCTAGTTTCCTGACCAGTTCCAGGCTTTTTTCCTACTTCATTACGTAATCTCTAGGTCCTGATTTTATTTTCTACATTTAATTTCATAGTTAGCGTATTAGATTAGGTGTAATCACTCTAGACCTAATTTGACCTGGAGCTCGAGCACTAGGCCAAATACTCCTTCCATCGCTGGTGTCTCCACTCCTTGATCATCCCGTAGTACTCCTCATTTCATTCTCCACTCATCGAGCCATTTGACTAACTCGGATCCTGTTGGACATGCGAGCCCACGACGAACCATTGTGCATACATGTTATCGTAAATATCATTCCCTCATCTGAAATGAAGAATAATTAATATGCATAGTAGGTCCCTTAGTACAATTAGGGTTATAAACCATGGTCATATTTATAATTATATAGTTGGTGATTCATTCTTGAATCATAGAGGATGGTGGTTGGATGAATATCAAAAGAGTTAGATTGAGGACTCATCAAGCACCGTTAAATGATTATCAAGAGATGATATCCATCCTGAGTAGGAGATGGCAATTCTTTCTCTAATGGGTTGATATCTAATTGATCTCCTGATACAAGTCCTATGCATAGGAATTGAGATTCAGAGGTATTAGATAAGTTAGGTCAAAGACTTGACTTAATGAGATCTAGATAACCTAAGACATATATAATATGTTGTCATGATATAGCCATGCATTCTTTGACTGGGTATTTACTATATGTTTGAGTATGTACATTTGGCAGACTAATTGGTTCATGATTTAATCAAGGTCTATACACTGGCACACTGGTGTGCATACAAGGCCATATGAGTAATACGATCTCTCAAAGGTATTATACAGGTTCATTTACTTAACCGGAAGACATGAGCTCACTCATGAGACACTGGGATCAAATTCGTGCGTGGTCGTCTCGCTTTGGGAGCTTTACTGAATTTGTACATTTGATATATTCTTTTGGAAAGTATACGATCAACACCTAGGTATGATATATGCTTTTGGAAAGTATATGATCGATACCGACTCCCAATGATCAAATGAGAAACTTAATGATAAAACCCTGAAGGAGACAATCTATATAGATCTAAAACTTCGGGTTTATTCTAGGTCTTCCAGTATGTAGGATGTATAGTTATTAGGAATACCTGAGGGTGATGTGATCGTAGATGATTGTATAACCATGATGCTTCCATTCTGAGGGAGTGATGAAACATGTATAGATTTTTGTGACTCCTCTCATAGAGAAGTAATCTGATCTTGGTCAAAATGTTGGAGAGTAATCTGAATGTGATTCAGATGCAATATGAAGATTAGATCTACGGCTTTCATTTAATCAAACATCTATGGGAGGTCCCCAAGATCTAGATTTGAGATGTGATCTCAATATCAAAGCTACAATATGTTGAACATAGAACCACCATTTCCTTTTCTCCAAGTATACGCAGAGAAAGCACATTGTCCTTAAAAGAGTTCAAGGATGATTTCATTGTTGATAATATATCCGAGCATTGAGGAAAAATGATAATTAAATGTGATTTAATTATCATGAATAATATGGAATTTATTCATATTATTTGCCTATATAAGGATATTTATCTAAGATAATTAAATATGATTTAATTATCAAAGGTGAGAATAATGTAAATGTGATTCATGTTATTTGGGTGCACGATAATGTTGATCAAAGATAATTAAATATGATTTAATTATCATGGATATGAATAATGTAGATATCACTATCCATATTGTTCATATATATTATAAATATGACTTATAATATATAAGAGAGAGCTATTTGTAATTAACATTTATAATTTATTTGTTGATGTGAATTAGATACACATTGTTAATTAATTGAAAATGTAATTTACATTTTTATTTTGGGTTGTGAATGTGATTAACAAATTTCTAATGGCATGATTGCAATGTTCACAAAATATACTGAATTTATTTTTTTGAAATAATTTGCCACAAAAGTTGTTGCAAAAATAATTTGGAGAGAATCATGAGATAATGCATCTTCATGAAATAAGAGTGACATGCCACCTTCCTAAAGAGGAGGTTGGATGGCCACCAATTCCAAATTGGAATGGGTGGTCGTTCCCTCTTCTTATGGAAGGAGGCTGGCCTCCTTCCTATTATCTCCATGGATGATTGATTTAATTGAAATTAATTTTATTGATTATTATAAATATATTTAATTTAATTTAATTTAATTAATTGTTGTTGTATTTTTTACAACAAAATCATGGCCATTGAAAGAAACATAAATCTATCTCATCCATTGATTTTGTGTTGACCATGGATTGTGATCCATGGACTCCCATAATATTATATAAGAGGAGGAAACACTAGCTCTTCTTTAGACACACGATATATGCTCTCTCCCTCGCTCTCTCTCTTTCATAGAGCAGCTGTCCACCCTAAATCCTAGAGAGGGTCATCATCATCATCGCATCACTGTTATGATGCCGCTTCGATCGCTTGAAGATCTCCGTCTCCTTCGATGCATCTTGCTTGTGAACAAGACTTCGGATCTCGTGTGACGATATCAGGAGATTCATCGCTTGGATCATCAACATGGATTGCTAGGAGCTTGTGTTTCATCAACATGCTCGCAAGCGTCTACTCCATCGAATCGGACTTGAGACATGAGGTCTCTTTCTTTAGAGACTTGGTCACAACCACGCTTCTTGAAGTAACTTTAAAATCTTGTTGTGGTTTAGATAAAACGATCCGAGAAGTGTTCTTAGATCATGTGGTTTCATTGGTTTAAATTTTTTTGATTCTACTGCCCCGAGCTACTCGTATGACTAGTCACTCCCGATCGCATGTGATGCAATCTCCATGCTTCCGTGATGCGCTTAAGGATTTTTCCATATCCTTCAAATTGTATAAGAGCCATAGTTCAGAGTTTTCGGATACGATCCATAAACCTAGGATGACATGGGAACTTTAGGGTTTGTGAAATTTTATTGCATATTGTTCACACAAACCAGTTTTGTGTGATTTTTTCACCATGTTTAAATCTGTTTAAACTCAAAATTATCAAGTGTATTATGTTCCCCATTAAATTAGGAACCATGGGACTCAAATTTACGCAATTTGGAATCCGTTTGCTCAAGTTATGATATTTTTAATGAACATGTATCCACTATTTCCGGGATGACGAATCTTGATGTTGTTAAAGAGTAAATTATGATTTTAATTGACCTAAAAATGTGCGAACATCACATGGGTTCTATTATAAATCAAATTGAAAAATAAAAGAAACTTAATTTGCGTAATTTGGTTGAGATATGTTAATTTTAGTAAGTTGGAGTCACTGTTTAAAATTACTTTCCCTATCAAGAACCTTGTGATTGTCATTTAATCATTTAGTGGAAATTAATTGTCAATTTCCTATAATAATTGTCGATAAATATTTTTTGAAATATTTAAAGATGTTTGTTTCCTTAAATGGCATTACCTTAACCAGAATTATTCAGATATGATCTAGATCACAATTAGTTACATCAATCCCAACAAACATTGTTACTTGACTAGGAATGTGAACTTGTTTAGAATTGAGTATCATATATGGTATAACTTCGGTTGAAAGACTGATTATCATCTCAAATACAATATGATCAAATCACATTATCCTGACCTGAGGCGGATATGGTCTCTAGTCGGGGGTCATTGGGGTAGAAGATTGCTTCGTGAGCAGTCTATCCCAATCCCGTCTGTATTGGACATGACAATGGGTAAGAAAAGGATAATGCTTGAAGCGATCAAGATATATTTTTCTAATTATTAAATTTCAATTAAAACGTATTTTGAGATTATACCATCTATCAAGTAATAATAAAAAATTATTTGTTGATTAATTGATTGGATTAATAATTGATCTAATAAGATTAACTTAATTAGATCCAATTAAATACTATATTATGAATAGAGTAGTATTTTCCATGGAAGAACTAATTATGTGAATATGAATCATAATAATTAATTAAAATTTAAACATGATATGGAGGATCGCATGAGTGACATCCATGGTCTCTCGTCAAGGCAAAGGGTTCCGTCGCCACGGATTGTTTGTAGGATATGCCTGTCCGAAGTGACAGCTCCGGCATACAAGCACATCTGGATTGGGGTCTTTACTTCTAAAGAGTAAGGTTGTATGCATAGTGACCCCAATATCGAATCCTCGATAAAATATTTTTGAAAAATTCCAAATTATTGGAGTATATTTATTATTGTACTTTTCAACTTCAGATTAAAAACCACTAAAAATTACAAAAAAACCTTAAAATTCAAAAACTTCAAAAAAATTATAAAAAATTATTAAAAGTTATCTAAAAATCCAAAAATCTTAATTTTTATATCTAAATTATATCTAAATTATATATTATATATTAAACGTAAAAATAGTTTTGGGAAATTTTGAGAAATTTATTTATTTTTAAACTCCAAAACAATCTGACCTATTATTATTAGTCACTATTTTTATATTTTTAATCATTTGAAAATACAAAAAATAGAAAAAATAAATGAAAATTAATAAAATAGAACAAAATAGTAAAAATAAAAAATATTTTGTTTTGAAATTTTTGTTTATATATTGTTGTATTTACAAATAGAATACTATAGACATATTATATATTACTTTTGTATACTACTTATAATTATTATTAATATTTATAAATACATCAAATATTAAGAAGCCCTTATAAAAATAAAAAGGAATGTTCTTTAGGCTATTTTTATAATATATATATATATATATATATATATATTATTTATATCCTATACAATTATTGTAGTCTACATATTACTTATATATACTTATATATAAATATTTATTATATATGATAAAAAGGAAACTAAAAGTCAGAAAATATAAAAAGGAATATAAAAAAATAAAATTAAAAACAAAAAATATATAGAAATATAGAAATTAAAAATAAAAATTCAAAATATTAAAAACCCATAAAAATAAAAAATCTTTATAAAACATAAAAAAAACATTTGTTGATTTTTATCAATTTTTGTGGCTATCCCTAATGCTCCTTTGTGGTTTGACCCCTACAGTTGCATATTATACATATCATTTGGTAGGGTATAATAAATTTTAGCTCACCTTCTTCATTGCTTGACTATTATTGCAGGTCAATTGTTGATGCACTTGATTGTGGATTGTGAGAGCCGAGAGAGCGGTCGACACAACGATTACCGGAACTACATACCCTTCAAGACCGGACATTAGGATCCCTCCGTGTTCTCAATATCCATCAAATGGCGTCGTTGTTAGGGAGTAACACTTAGGATAGATTTTGTGTGTATTTTTCTCTTTCATTATTTTCTGCTTTGTTTTTATTTTATTGATAAAATTGTTTATCTGTGAAAATCCATTTTCTCTATTGACTTTCTTGCAAGGGACCGTATGACAAAGGCAACTTCTTACGAGGTTGGTGCACTCGAGCTGTGAGGAGATTAACCCTTCTTCCTTTGGGTCAACTGGAGAGAGCAGGAGAGAGATACACAGTAGAAATTGGCATAGCATATTTCTTTTATTTTTGTGACTGTCATTTTATTTCATATTATTAATTTGTAATAGTACACATGGGCACTCATGCCTATTTTACTAAGTGATTATTCACTTGGGGTCTCACCCGATTTTTTGCGAATTTCTTTGCCTTCTACACTTTTGATTCTCCATATTTTCTCCTTTATTTTCTTTTGTTTCCTGTGATTTGTGCTTTCCTCCTTTATTTTTATTTGTTTTTGTGATTGAGCCCATAGCATTTTAGGATTGCTTGATAGACTAAACTATGTCCCCACATCTATTATATGCATGTTCCTATAGTCAATATTTGGATCTAGATAAAACTCAAATTTGTGCTTCATGCTAATAAAAATTCCTACTTAGGGCGATTTCACCATCTTGCATGTCATATAGATTAGGTTTAAAAATAATTATTATCTTGCATCCTGCATGGAGAGGGCTAGGAAGCACTCTAAGTCCTCTATCTGAGCATTCATCATTTTGACAAAAGCGTGTGATTTCCATCCTAGTGTTACCTTGCATTGCTTTGCCACTATCTTCCTATGAATTTGAGCACTTATGTTTACAAGAAAAAAAATTGTTAAGTGCTTATTTTTGCTCAAAAAAAGTGAAAACCCAAAAATTAAAACAAGGGGATTGGTTAATAACTTTGACCTTAATTAAAAATCTTAACGGACATCATTGTTTGGGGTTTACGAAGCCCTCATTATATTCAGGTACACTTCAGACAGAGTGAGGCACAATCCTTAAGGAATAGAGCCAAAAAATCCGATCTATGGTTGCCTCAATTATCACTGGGGACTAGTGAAGTATTGGCACTTCTATCGTATGTAGGCGAGTAGGGCCTTGTCGACGATGATGCTCTCATCTTGTGTAGAGAATCCAACTTGGTCTGAAGTATTGAGCATAGGCCATGCCCTCATGGGTTTGTTTGTCTCATTGTATTGCGTCTGAGTACCTCATTTTCTAGGGAAGTAGTCCTTTCACCTACCGAATTCCTCTTTTCTTCTTTGTCAGAGTAGCCCCCCGGGCTCGGTATTGAGGAGCTCAAAAAGTATAGATCACAGGATATAAAGGAGTTGGAACAAGTACGGGGATACTTTCCCGGCAGTACATGCTCTCCTCTAGGGTTAGGCGTTAAGGACGAGTTACAATTTTTGCCTGAATTTAATACACTAAAGTTAAAAAGATAAAATAGTTGAACCTTCACAGATTCACAAGGGTTGACTTGATGAACCCAATTTTATTGGTGTTTATTTGTATCTAGACTAGGATTAAAAGATCAGTCCTGCGCACTTGCCTTATTTTGTCATTTCTCCTTCTTACATTTCTCTTTGACCCTTGATCATTGTGAGCCTTCTACTATTTCACTCCTTTTATTTCTTGTTCCTCACTGTATCTTTCATCCTTCGTCAATCTTGTTTTTTTCCTTTGTGATGTCGACTCCTAGAATGCTTTGTCGGGACTCCGCCGACACCCACATCAAGTCCATGAGTGCGAGATTGATGAATTTGTGATTCATCACTCTAAAAGTTGAAAATAGAGCTTCATTCTTGAGTAATTAGTTGCATATCTCCATTTAATTTGCATTATTCTCATTTATGCATTTAGAATTAATGTCTGCATTTTAGTATCTATATTTTCATTAGATAAGAAGCCAAATTCACTTGTAAATATCACATGTATATTACCCTATTTCCCTTATTTTTATCTATTTTTCACTAACTCAGAATTGAATAACATAAACTCTATAGCCTATATATTACTAACACTAATAAATGGAAATATCAAAAAACTACTAACTTGTAAAATTGACCAATAAAACCCAAACCCTAGTTTGAGACTAAGAACCTTAAAAAGTGAATATCTCTCTCTTGCAGTCTCCTATGAACCTCTACTGACTTTTGAATTAATATACATTCAGTTACCTTCAAAACAAGACTAAATTCAAAAGAATCGGAGTTCGTATGTGAAACTTGGGTTTTGGCCACCCTTTTGCATATTGTGCATCTGTTCTTTTTATTTATCTATTTATTTCTCTTTTTTCTTAGTTATAAAAATAAAAAAAATCGGTTTAAGTGTCAATATTTGTTTTATATTTTCCTGTTTTATTTTATTTTTATCTAACTTAAAAAATGCCAAAAAAATTACAAAAGACAAAAATGTGGTATTTTATACCTATAAGGTACCCCAAAAATACTTTTTGCACATATGACTTCTTTTGATTTTCAATCCTTCTTAATTTTAGATTTTTTGGGAGCGACACGTGACCACTGTTGGAGCGGCCACACGTCACCCCATTCTATTTGTTATTTATTATTTATTTTACTTTCATTATTTTATTTAGTTATTTATTTATCTTTATTTATTTTATTAATATTACTTAATATTATTTATTTATTATGTATTTGTTTTATTTATTATTTTAATGATTTATTATCTATTTATTGTAATTATTATTATATATATTATTTCATTTATTTACTTTATATTTTTAATTTATCTTAACCACGTGGGAGCCCCCAGGCATGTCACGTGGCCCTATCCTTCTCTCTATTCTTCGCTCGGTTACGTACCTAGCATGTGACCATCCTCCTTCTACCTTCCCGCTCCTCGCGGGACTTGCATCTTCCACCTCCTGCGGTGGTTGCAACCGCACCGCCTGTGTCGCACTGTAACTGCCTCCATGCGCGCCTCATCCTCACCCTGCTTACCACACCATCTCTAACCTCTCCCCCACTCTGCAGGGCTGCACTCGCTCACCAAATGCCTCTGATTCCCTCTCTCCTCATCCTACTCCCCACATGCTCCCCTCTATCCACACAACTACGACCTCCTCCCTTCTTGCCTGATGTCAACCACCCTTTAAAGCCCAACGGCCGCTACCATCACAGATCATTCGCCATTCCTCAGTCAAGAAGGAGAGACCACCAGCTCCCTTCTATTGAAGGTGATAGCTTCAACATCTCAGGATGAGCGACGACGGTGCCTGAGGCGAGATCCATGAGGCCTCCCCCTTGTGTTGTTGCACCTTCCTCAGAAGACAACCTAGCTCTCCCCATTTCTGACATGGAGATCTAGCGACAACCCGGAGTTGAGCCTGGCTCCTCCTCATCCATCGGCGAAACCCCCAAGTAAACTTCTTTCTCCTGATTCCTCCTCTTTCTCTCTGTTCTTGCTTTTATTCTACGCATCTCGTCTTCCTTCTATCAATCTCCCTACTCGACTGCACCACCTTCTGTTCCACCTCACTTTACTCATCTTTCACCAAACGACCTCCATTCTTGCATGCCAATCATCCTCCACCTATCAGCCTCCGTTGCACACTACCATCGTCCTCTATTCCACGATCAACCGATGCTACTGCCATGCCTTTACCATCGCCTGCTATACGCCACTACCTCGAAGTTCAATCGTGAGCCTCCGCTCCCTTGCACCACCATCAGTCGCACCCGCACCGTCACCTTCCCAATGCGTTGGCCACCTCGCAATCTCGAATAACTCCCCAGCACGTGCCTCCAGCCATGCCATTGAGCTTCGGGCGTGTGTCTCCTGGAGCAGCACCGCCATCGACAACTGTCTTATGCAATCGCACCTGCGCACTCGCCACAGCCAGTGTCAGGTAGCCTGCTCACTGTCTCGCGCTTACCCTCCTTGCGACCCTCTACCACTCTCGATCGCCTCTAGAGGATCCGAGCCACCTCAGGTCGCATGCCCTAATACAAGGACCCCCCTGCACGTGCCACACACGCGGGGGTCAGTGAATTTTGTGTGCATCCCCCATTTCAGCAATCAACAAGAAGCCGTGCATCCAGGCCTTTGAAGGGCTCCAATATTGCGATAGACCCCGCCTTCTAGACACACGTTCCACACATGTGCATGTGTGGATATTTTGCTCGGAAACCCCTATGTTCCTGAAAATTCACGTCGTAGCCTGCTTCAGCAACATCACGTGCAACACAACCACCTGCCTGGAACATTTGCACAAATACCTGTGTAGGTATAGGTAATTGCATCTAAGTTCCATCAGCATATTTTTTTGTCAATTTCATTTTTGTAATTTCATTTAGGTCCTTGTATTTGAACCTTAATTTAGCATCTTTTTATCATTCTAAAAATTGCATACTGTAAAACAACTTATGCTTTAACATTGAGGATATTGAATTTTTTATGAGTTGTGTTTTATTTAATATAATTTTTTTAGTGGAAAATTATATAAATTACCCAATGTGTGCTATTTAATTCATATTAAATTAACCACTGCTCAAAATATTCTCAAAAAATCAAAATAGCCAGATTTTAGTGTTTTCTACATTGTGCCTGAATTTAACATCATTTGCACACATATAAGGTCAGAACAAAATGAATAGTGATTTTCTTAATTGATTTTTAGTAGATTGAAAAGTCATTATTTTTAGGTTTTAGACTTTTTCCTAGATAGATATCCCATAGACTCCTCTAGGATAATTTTATTTTTGAGACATAAATTTGTTTGCTTTTTATTAAAATTAATTGTCTCAAAATAACTTAGTCTGCATATTTAATTCATAATTAATTCATATTGCATCCGAAAATTCTAAAAAAAATTATAGTAGATTAGTCTTGCAATCATACACATTCTTGTTAAGTTTCATTAGGTTTTGGAGTACATTTGATCGAAATTTGCAGTTTAGCCACTGAAATATGCCAAGTTTGCATTTTTTCATAAATTGCATTTTGAAATTCCAAAAGAAAATATTCCCTGAAAGCCTAAGTTTTAGATCGCCTAATAATTAACCTAAGGAGACAGTGACCTCCCTGAGTTTGACCTTGGGCTTGCCCAAGTAAAAATAATTTGACCGATCACTTTAATTAGAAAATTAATTAATTTAGCGATTTTTTATTAGTCCGAATTGCCTTCCTACAACATTCATATTAATAGTTAATTCCACCAAATTAACTAGGGTAAATTCGCAGGTTCATCAGATGGCATCATTATTGGAGAGGCACAACTTAGGTTAATTTTTAAAAATCTAGACTTTAGGTTTTCCACCCCCAAGTAGTTTAACCCCCAATTTTTCTTGTGTATATGTCTTTGTTAATTTTTCTGAATTTGTTTGTTTATTTATTAATTTGTTTTCTTTATTTTTTTATTTTATTGAGTCTATCTCTCTAACCATCATCTTATTTTTTATGCAAGGGACATGATGCGGCATCACTTAGGAGGCTGAGCAACTCAAGAGTATTGGAGGCTGACTTTTCTGGGAAATTAACCGACTGAACGATTCACATAAATTTAAGATCGGATCGAGTCATGAGAGAGAGTAGAGTCCTTAGGATTTTATTTTCTGCATTAATTTCATTTTGTAATAATTGCACATTTCCAGTGGATTCTGTTTAGGATCTCGCGTGTGTACTCGAACTTGTATATTATTTTGTTGTGTGTCGAAACCTATTTCACTCTCCAACGAGGGTGGGGCTCGACTTGAGTTGCTCGTAGGTTAGACCTACACATGCGACTCTTAAATCTTTTGATAGGTTTTATCTCCTTGTGCTCGTAAAATCTAGAACCACACATTCATACTTAATAAATACACTCCGTAGATCTTTCTACTTAGTCTAAACTGAAATTACATTCTTCTCGACTAATAGAAGTTTCTGCTTGTGGCGATTTCATCGTCTACATTCCATATAGTATAAAATTTTCATTTCAATTGTGCATCTTGCATTGTAGAGAGATGGAGACATTTTAAGTATTCTTACTCTAGCATTCATCATCGTTTTCTTGATCGCATCGGCTTTTTCTGATTCCCTCTCTCAATTTTTCTAACCTAGGATAAAGGAATTGGGACTGGATGGTAGATGTGATTACTTGTGTGAATTAATTAGAATGACAACTAATCTCTAAAATAGGGACTACTAATTGAATTAGACACAAAACTTGACTAAAATTAACACTTGTTTGCGGGAGAGCAACCCCGTAATTGTTTGAATTTACTTGCAAGTGAGAGAGAGAGACGACCCTAGGATAGAGCCATGCCAGGATTTCTTTATAGACTACTGGTTCTACAATAACGATTAGCTACTTGTCAGTGAGAAACTACGGGTAGCCGGTAAACAATCCGGATTTCCTTAGAAAAGTAGGTGGTCTAGAGGATACTGTGTAAGGCTCCGTTCTCAAGTAACGGTAGCCATATTTTTACGGTCTGTACTTACTCCCATACTGGCTGAAAGTGTGTGCAAATAGTGGTAAGAATCGGGCCAATCTGTAGGGAAATATATGCACCTAACATCTCGTTAACTCTTTCAAAGTTAGCATTTATCACCAACTAAAACTAACAAGATAATTCGATCGAACCTTTGCGGCCCTCATGTGTGGAGTTGGTGAATTTTGGGTTTGCTCATGTGTTTGTTTTGTGTCTGTCCTCATGTGTTATTTTGTGTACTTGCACATTTTCTACATCGATCTACTTACATCCATCCATTCCTCTTCAAGATGTCAGAATATTGGTCCCCATACCCTAACATCTTTGGTCACTCCTCCTTGACCATATATCGCTCATCTTCACCTTCTCTGTCTACCATGTATCCTCCACCATCTATGGGAAACCCTTACCCATGGTCGGTTCCACCTTGACCCAATTATGAAGTCGGACCTTCGACTAACTTTCCCACTTCTTCGCATTTCTCACCTATCCTGCCTCCTTACACCCCGGATCCACTTCCACCCTCGGTTGGTTCACCTTATAGTCAGACACTTGATAGAATCCAAGAATCATATGAACTATAAGCTACTGCTGAGACATAGAAATAGCAGAATTATTTACCCCGACATACCTCTTTCTCACCTCAAGTTGGGACTGGACGTCAATTCCCATATACACATCTTGACTTGACCTTTGTGTATAACATGGTCGATCGAACAAACTGAATAGAGAGGCATGTACAACATGATCCTCCAAACATGAATGGCCTTGGTGATCGAGTCCACACTGGCCAGTCTTCATATCACAAGTTCGGGGAGCCTGCACATGCATGGGCTCGGACTCATGAACTAGAATTACAAGCCCCCCGTTCATTGACTACATTATTTGAGGCTCTGACCAATATCTTCCATTCGGATAGTCCATCCTCAATCCAGCATTACATGCCAGAGTCTAGGTATGTTGATTGTGAGACTTCAAGATCTCAGCAGTATCCTCCGAGTAAACAGATAACTTCCATGATTTGTTATGAGGAATCTTTGGAGGATAACATTTCTAGGACTATAAAGAGATATGAATTAATTGCAGATAAATTTAGAAATATCATCTACCGACTAATTTCAATTTATTCCAGCTTAGGTATGGAAGTGGGGAATGGAATAATAAGTTTCAATGTTGAATACTTAGACACAAATAAACGCACACACTATGTACAACTGGAGTCCATTCTACCTCCCTCTTCTACTAACCACTTACCTTCAAATCTAGAGTTTGTACATCCTCCCATTCCCCCTTCTACTATAAAAAACAACAAAAAATAAAACATCTCAAAAAGACCAAAAAATGAAAAACTATAAAAATTCATGAAAATTGAAAATGACTTAAAAAAATTGGATCATGTCCTTAGGAAAGCCATTGCTGAGGAATTCATTCTTAAGCTTTCCTTAATAAAGGCCATAGATCACTTCCCCGACCTCAAAAGATTTGTGAGGAGTAAAATGATGGCTAAGAGGTTGGGAAATAAGAGGACAAGAACTGAGAGACATATAGTGTCTATGGCCACCTCCTTAGTTATGGGGAGAAAGAACAAGAGCTGTAGAGTTAAGCGGTTGCCCAGGGTTGAATGTGAAATCAAAGACACCACCTTTACCCATGCCAGAATCGATGATGACTCACCGATAAATATCCTCCCAACCTCTATGTTTGACAAGCTCAAACTCAGGCCAATAAGAAAGTCAAGAGAGATTGTTCATCTGGCTAAGCGATATATAAAACGGTCAATAGGAACCATTTCAGACATCATTACTTTCCAAGGTGCTCTACTCCAGGTAGACTTCACAGTCATTGATATTGAGCACCGAGGAGAGTTTACCCAGTCTCCTATTATTCTCGAGAAGCTGTTCTTAGCCTCGGCTAAGGCGACTATAGATTGTGAGACTCGGGAGATTGATGTCACAGCATTGGGAGCACTTCAACCTCACTCATTCTTTGACGCACTATACTCTAAGGTAACCCACAGAGATGTTGAAAGTCGTGACCATCGAGAGTTAGATGAGTCACACCTCTGTGCTAAACTTAAGATACCGATTATCGAGCCGACCATTGGATCAAAGACTCCCCACACATACATGACTCATACAGCTTGCATCAATATCAATGTCAAGCCAACTGAGAACACTATCACCTATCCGAGACACATGTTGACCTTTTAGGAATATCACAATCTATATGGTGACTCATCTTATGAGGAACCCATAGTCAACACCGCACCATATCCTAGACCTACAATAAAAGAGACAACCAAGACTAAATTGACCCCACCCAAAACCACGATTGCTCCTTCCTCTAGCCGGTTATCCAATTAGAGGAAGTCAAGAATTGATTCCTCGATATGTTCCCCTGAACCACTCAAGGTACGCCACTCTCCTCTCCCTCTCAATGCTTCAGGTTCTAGAAAACCGACTAAGAAAGTTTCCTTTCATATAACGGAGAAGGAAATTTCTGAGGAGACCTCATCAGGTATGGATGAGGTGATTTATATGAGTGAGCTCAATTCAGCTATTTTTAAGCCATATCTGAGCAAGCAACCGTGTGTCGACCCTTGTTGGATGATCCATTCACCTCACTATTATTCATCTGAGGATGTTTTCGATAGCGACACATGTGTATATTACCCACCTCCTCACTCTCGGAAGAAGGTTTGTCACAAACCTTCTTGATCCTTGTATACTCTCACCCCTCCTTGTATACTTTTTCTTTCTTTTCTTTCCCTCCCTCCTTAATGATTCGTATCACTCATCCCGACTCTATATCGTTTCATTTTATGGCTATACTTAGGATGACCATATTGATGAATCTGCGATTCGTCATCTTTATTCATTTATTTTAGGGTAAAATCCCTTATAAAACACCTGCATATAACACTAACTCCATATTCTTACTAACTTGCAACTGTGTGTAAATATTGTACACTTCTTACTAATTTTAACCTAAAATAAATAAATAAAGAAAGAAAGCAAAAGTAAAGAAAAGAAAAAAAAGGAAGACTGTATACAGGCTGACCCAAACCCTGAGAGAAGGTCAAAACTTGACATAATCGTCCAGGAATAAAGTAGGGGGAGATAAGGGTCCTTAAGCAGAAAATCAAAAAAATGTATGTCTGTTATTGTAAATACTTCTCACTAATTTTGTATATGTCTGTATAAAACTGACACTAATTTATTTGTGCCTTAATTGACCTCAAATCAAATAACTTTCAAAACCAAAGTTGTAAATAAAAATGTGTCCTAATTAATAAAAATAATTGCACAACTAAATCATGTACATAATAAAAGTAGCCACACTTGGAAAAAAGCCACTAAGCATTAATTGAAAGACCAATTCCGACTATATATGAACTCAAATTGAACCAGTCTCACTTCCATTGGAGTCTAAATTAAATTATCTTCAAAATGGCTGTGATTTCATAATTTTTGGAGTTACGAGTAAAAAGTTGGTTTTCCAGGGTGGTTTGTGCAATTTTCCTATGTATTTTGTAAATATTGTATTTATATATATTTGTAAATTAGTCTTACTAATAATTTAAAATAAAAATAATAAAATAATAAAATTCTTAAAACAAAAAAGGCTAATTTCTTCATTTACCCTTATATATAATGTCATATATGTATATAGTACATGTATATAGTTGCTATTTTTAATTAACCGCCATAAGAAATAAAAAAATAACTTTTTGTAATTCAAATAAATAAAGTGACGAAAATTCAAAAAAAAATCGATAAGTTTGTAAATAGTTTTATCTCTTTTACTTTATTTCATTTCATCTCTCTTATCTCTTACACCAAAAAAATTCAAAAATTAATTTCAATTTTCATCTCTTTCATCTCTTTATCCAAAAAAATTCAAAAATTCAAATTTCATTCTATATTTTCTATTTATATGGATCCTTCTCCCTCATTTCAACTTTATCAATCTTTAGAGAGAGGAGCCCGATCTCCGAGAGAAAATTTCGTCGAGAAAGTTGCCTAGTCTCCAAGCCGTCCGGTGACAGCGAGTCGACCTTGTCGAGGTGATCACGATTCATTTCCGCTCCTAAGGTGAGATCCATCAATTTTCTCATTTTTATCTTAGGTTAATTGTAGTTTTATTTATCACACTTTTATCTCGTTATCATTTTATCTAGATCTTAAAATCCATCATGTTTTTGATTCGACATCGATCTCGAGTTTTCATCTCATTCTCTCGATCTCTACACGTTCTATTCCTATCCTCCACGATCTCTCAACTCTGGCCACTTACGATGGCCGAAGATCGGATTCGAATCTCTCATTTCTGTCGAATCCATTTATTTTTTTTCGAGTTGTAAACAAATAAAATAAAATAATAATATATAAAACACCATGTGTTTTCTTTTTATATCTCATATTTGTTTTGCAGGATAATTAAAAAAAGAAAATAATAAAAAAAATTCTGTTTACATTTCCTATTTAAAAAAAACATTTTTTACTTATTCATTCCTGTTACATTCACAAAAAATAAAAAAATATTAAAAAAAATAAGTCGGTCGCCCTGCGTGCCCCGCGCCTACCACCCTCCAGGCGCTGCCCGTGCCTCGCACCACCGCGTTGTGTCGTGGCTCTCCACCGATCCAGCGCTGCCCCAACCGCGGCTCCATCTGCGGCCACTTGCGCACAAGCCTCCTCCCAGGCCGACACCCGACACCAGCCCCCCACTGCTCAACCCCACGTGCAGCCCTGCTCCAACCTCCAGTCCATGCAGGCACCTCCCACCTCCGCTGCGCCTTCATCTCCAAACGATGCCCGCTCCTCGCACCATCGCGTTGTGCCACAGCTTCTCCAGGTATGCTAGCCGCTGCCTTGACCGTGGCTCTGCCTGCAGCCTCCTGCGTGCAAGCCTCCTCCCAGGTCGACCCCCGCACTGCCTCACACGCGCCCTCTAGTCGATCTACTGCACCGCCACGCGAGCGGTCGCGCGTGGCCGCCCTCCACCGATCCAGCGCTGCCCCGTGTCCCGCCACCCCTGCATGGGGAGAAGGAAGGTGGGCGGCGACCCCATCCAAATCTCCCCTTGGCCTTGAAGATTGAGAACGAAGGAGAAACCCTAGAGAATATTTAAAAATTAGGAAATTTACAAGCAAGGATCCAGAAGTTTTTAAAATTACAAATGCAACCATGCCAGAGCCTCAAGCACGTGCCATGCACGTGATATAGTGGTAAAATTGCGCATTCTCCCCTGTGTTTTATTTTTATTATTTATTTGATGCAAAAACAAAACTTATTTACATTTTAGTCCCTGTTCTCAGATATTACATGATTCTTCTTTTGAAATAAATATTTTTATTAGTGCAAAAATTTTTGAAAAATTATGCTATGCTCCTGATGTGCATATCCATCTAGCATAAAATTCCCACCATTTTATTTTCATTTATTATATTTAAAAAATCAAAACAAAGTCTTTTTGTCTGTCCAGAATTTGAAAATTCATAAAAAATTCGAAAAATTGCATAAAAATTCCAAAAAAAATTCTGAAGGTGTCTTCTAATTTCTGACCATATTTTGTGCATTAACTCTTTACAAAACCCAAAAAATTGAAAATTACTAAAAATCTTAAAAAATCATAAAAAATTCTATAAAAATCCAAAAACTGTGATTTTAGTTTCTGATTGTAGATATTTGCATGTAGTTGTTCATAAAAATAATTGCCAGTAGTTTTGGGCACTTAAAAAATTTTTAAGATGCAAATTACTCCAGGCTGTGCACATTTTCGCATTTTCTCACTGTTTGATTTAAAAAAATAGAAAAACCTATGAAAATTCCACAAAAATTCTCAAAAATATTTCAAAACTTTTAAAACCCAAAATTATGTTCTCTGAATTTTTCTGAGCATTCTTTGGTATAATTAAAAATTAGAAAAAAATTTGGTGTGCATATTTCTTATGCTTGTGCATATTGTTCGTTATTTGAAAATTAAAAAAATTGCAAAATCAAGATCATTAAAAATTTGAAAATCAGAAAATATAAAAAAATAGAAAGAAAAAAAATAAAAAAAATAAAAAATCACAAAAATCAAGGATAGTTATCCTTTGAGATTCATGTTTTTCTCTTAATTGATTTTTGATTAATTTAATAACCCTCGAGATTTGTAGCCTCCCTCAATTCAACCCTGTCCATTATACAGGTTAATAAGTAGCAAAAATAAAAAAAATTGTTTGTTTGTCATGGGATTTTTGGGGATAGCAACGGCCAATCTGTATCAATAATATCCGATCCACCGAGAATACAGTGTCAACAAAATGGCGCCGTTGCCGGGGAGGCTCGGCGAGGGTAGTTAGGTTTCTCTTTTGACCTGATATTCTTGGTTGTAAATATCTGTTTATAATTTGCCATATTATTCTATTTTTCATATCACTACATTTATTTCATTTGTTTCTCATATTTGATAATTGTATTTCTTACATATTCTCTCTTCTTTTTCTTACGAGGGCCCGTGGAGCGAAGGAGGCGATCCTAGGAGAGCCGAAGCACCCAATCGACGTGGAGGCGGCTTGATTCTTCACCAAGCCGCAGGATAGCATGAGAAGAGGAGAAGAAGAATTGAAGGAGATGAGAAAAAAATTAAAAGAGAGAGAGAGTTTATCTTTTCCATTTGAACTCTGTAAAAGGACATTCATTTGTTGCGGGGTCTGTTTTGCCAAGTGCCGGTGCACTTGGGGGACCTCATCAGTTTTGTTTTCATCGCCTTATTTTTCTTTGTTTCCCATGGATTTCATGAGCTACCTCTTGATTGTATTAATTAATTTGCTTGAACCAGATAATTTATTAGGTCCAAACACTCTAAACAAAAAAATTTTGTGCCTATAGAGTAGAGCATAATTTGGACTTAGTCAAATTAACTTGTTCTAGCCCGTTAATAGAAGATATCATCTAGGACGGTTCACTTGTATCATATAGGATACTTTATTTAAATTATGCGCGGATCACTTGCATGTAGAGTGCTGGCGACAAGGTATGCATCTCTAACCTCTGCATGCATCATTATTTTAAATCGCGCATTGGCATTTCCGATTTCCTTCCTTGTTTTCACTCACATAAGTTAAAAAGGAAATTTTACACTCGGTAGGCGATTCTTTGAAAATATTTTAAACCAAGTGATAACTGCTAAAATCGGGACTGCCAAAGAAAACTCGACCCTAAAAAAATACAAGGAAAAATCATTGTTTTGGGGAGAGTAACCCCCTCATTATTTGGTTTGCTTGAGCGAGAGAGAGGCCCACACACTAGGATAGAGCCATACCCGAACTCTTTTCAGACGATTATCTTGGGTTAGTCGTTCTCCAGCGAGGATCTCTCCGGTAGCCGGTAAAGCGGCCCGTGATGTCCTTAACAGATTGAATTGATCGGGTAGCCTGTAAACGGTCTGCAATTCATACTGGTTGGGAAAGATCTAACTTTGAGATTGGGCCAGTCTCCTGAGAGCATTGGGTTCCTAACAGCTCGCTTTAACCGCTCTGATAGATTGTATTGTCACCAAACTCTAAAATTGACAAGATAATTGATCGAACCTTCACGGTCTTTACATTGAGTTGAGTTGGTGAACTGGGGGTTTGTATTGTGTTTGCTTGCTAGAAGTAAAGATCCTTGTGCACAATTTGCGCCTTCATTCACTTTCACTCTTGCATTGACCTTCGTGTTCTCATATCCTGCCTATTGATTTCGAAGATGTCGGACCAGAGTATTTCTCATTCGGACTCTGCGAACTCATTCTACACTCCGAGTCGTTCCCCTTGTATTCGGGGAGACTCACTTCCCGAATATTCCTCTTCCTCCACTTCGCCCTTCACAACATCCATCAATCCACTATTTGAGATTGGCTTTAATCTCGAATTAATATCTGAGACTCCATAAATTCTGAGTACCAATCGAGTATCATGCACATTTTCAAAGTCAGACACCGAACACTTGATGTCACCAAAGGGAAAGGGAACCATGTCGGAGTAGAGAGAGATCAACAGCACCATGTTAGCCTCCATTCAGACAATTCAAGCCCAGATAGCAGAGCGGGCTAATTTTCAGAATGCATTGAGAGACATGATTCTCGAGCTGAGACAAGAAAGAGAAGATAGGAGAGAGGGGGATAACAGAAACATTGGAGGTAGGAATGGGGGAGAAGAGCCTCATATAGAACCTAGGCCTAAGCCTACACTAAAAGATGCCTATAATCTAGGGGCAGGATAGACAAATTCATGGATACAAATCCCTGCGGTTCATGGGTATTTTGAGCTTAAGCCTACTATTTTGCCTCTTCTCCCAATATTCCATGGAAATATTAATGAAGAACCTTATATACACCTCCAGCGGTTCGATCGCATTTGTGGAACAACACACTACCCAAATGTCCCATTAGAGGTAGTACAGATGACCGCCTTTCCATTCAGTCGGATGGGAAATGCTTTGTATTGGTTAAATCACTTGGGGAAGGTTGTCACTACTTGGGAAGAGTTGAGGTCCGCATTTCTGAAAAAGTATTATCCACTTGGACCACTCAACCAAATGCGATCCTTGATTGCTAATTTCTCCCAGATGCCCTAAGAGACTATTCATGAGGCATGGAAACAATTCAAAGATCTGACAGAGAAATTCCCCCATCATGATATTCCAAAGACCAGCCTTGTACAAAATTTCTTTGGGGGTTTAAGCATTGAGAACTAGAAGCTGGTAGATGCCTCTTGTGGTGGAAGTCACTTCAATAAGGATGAGGATGTCCTTTATCAAATTTTTGAGGAGATGGTGGAAAGTTCAGCAGCTCTTTCTTCTTCACGTGCTTTTCAGAAGCACCACGTCACTACCCCTGCAGTACCCCACAAGGATGCCAATATAACGACAACAAAAGAAGTGGATAAGGTGGATAGCACTGACCTGGCCATAATTGGAAATCACCTATCCAAAGTGGACATTATTGAAACGCGATCCCAGGAACTTGATAAGCTTCATGTGATCGAGAAGAGGACAAAGAACCTGGATAAGCTGGATGAGATAACAAAGCATCTGGAGCTTCTTGTAAATTCGATCAGCGCAGTCCACAGTACGAATGCAGCAGCCAATACCTCTACTAGGGAGCAGACGTCTTCCACCAAGCAGAGTAGCAGGAGGCCATCCATAGTTCAGCATGTCTACTACGTGCAGACACCGATCAGGTTCAGCAACATTCACGTCAGATAGTTTCGTAAAAACAGGAAGTATCCTACATTCTTGAGTAGCAGTCTCCACCTCCACCTGGTATTCGGGAGGTGAACGGTATCTGGTTCGACCGTGAGCGAAACCAACCCCGTCCGTCAGGGCAAGGCCAGTTGGGTTCACAGCAAGGTCAGAGACCCGCCCACCAGTTTCAGGGAGGAAGACAATAGAAATACCAGTACTAGCACCAGCAGTTCTAGCCTCAGTATTAGTCTCTACCTCAGTTTTAAAATTGGAGACAGGGCCAGCCTCAGCAGCAATATATGTATTTCCCTTATCCTAACCAGTAGCAGACGGCATATTATGGACAGTATTCTCCCCCTCCTCCTCATTATCAGAATCCGTATGGGTACCAACAGCCTCCTTACTATCAGCGTCCGTACTATCAGCCTCAGCAACAGCCAGTCAATGAGCAACTTGAGGCCCCTTCAGTCAATCCAGCACTGGACAAACTTACATTGCTTATGAAGAACATAAATAAACGGACTCAGCGGATTGACGACATGACCACCACCAAGACACTGATTCCAGCACAGGTTGAAGCCAACCCCAACAACTTCAGACGTAAGGAGCAGGTAGCCAATGTCCCACCCACCCCTGAGACAGGTATGTCCCTTGATTTTACATGTTTATCTGATGCCATTCATCTCAGGAGCGGTAGGAGATTGCAACTGCCTACACAGCAGTTGGGGTTGGGAGATCGATCCACTGAGAGAGCATCATCTTCTACATTATCTCATTCACCAGCAGTCGAGAGGCCCAGTATAGCAGCACCCACATCTGGAGTTTCACCTCCTTCACCACCACCTTCACCAAGCAGATGCAGATCACCATCAGCAAGGGAGAATATACTAGTCGCAGATTCTTCCTCTTCACCAGCAGTAGCATCCCGTTCTGTTTTAGATTCTGTTTTTCCTTCACCTAGATTGGACAACATTGTACAGACATATTCTGGTTGTCCTCTTGTACATGATGATTCTAGTTTGAATAAAGTAAATGAACATTTGCATGTTTATTCTGATTCCGTGCCATTTCCTTCTGCTCTCAAAGCTAAAAAAATCAAAAATTAAAAACAGCACTATCTAATCCTGAAGTGGTTGAGATCTTACAGAACATCTTTTTAAAGATGCCACTCCTTAAGGCCATGGAATACATGCATAAAGTAAAAAAAGGAATGAAAGAGGCATGTACCCAAAAGCGTCAACCAAGGAAGATCATACGAAAGGAAACCGAGAAACGCATCTTGACCATGGCCACAGTTCATGCCATCATTAACCTTCCACCTAAAAAGAAAGACAAGGGAGCACCTCACATCCGTTGCCATATCTTTGATCAAGAATTTGATCGTACTCTTCTCGATAGCGGTTCCTCCATTAATCTCATGCCTTCCTCTTTATTAACTGAATTCCAGTTAGGGCCTCTTAAATCAACCAGAATAATCCTTCAGTTTGCTGATAGATTAATTAAGAGGCCAAGAGGCATTCTAGAGGACGTTATTGTAACGGTGCAGGGAATGAAATTCCCTATTGATTTTGTTCTCATGGATATGAACACACCTGTGCCGTTACTTCATACCCCGATCATACTAGGTCGACCGTTCCTCCGAACGGCCGAAGCAGCAGTTGATTATGGTACTGGAGAGATCATCTTTCACTCTCGTAGTGACAAGGTGAAAATTGAGACGATCTCTGGTCCTAGACCATCACCGCCACCAGCAGTAGATGATACAGATAAAGTTATATCAGAGCCAGATGACTATGATTTTCTTGTTGAATTCAGAGAGACAGATATTTTCACGGATTTTATAGATACCCGAGAGTTCTTTTCACAAAAGGACTCTTTGGAAAGTACAGTCGACATGAGTTACCTTGGTGGTCCAATTGAGACAGTTACCGATGAGCAGTTTGAGCAGAGTTCTGAGATCCAGATATCTGAGCCATTTGTTGAATTTCCTGATTTATGCACAGATGAGAGACATCTTTATGATATTATTGCTGAGATATCTGAGTCATTCATTGATAATAATATTTAACATCCTGATGAGCCATTCCTTTCTGAGTAGAGATCATTCATTACAGATCTATCAGATATTCTATTTGCTGAGTTGTCAATAGCCAAGGTGGATAGTCGACAAAGCACAGATCACATACCATCTGCCAGTACAGTAGTAGAGGTTATCACAGAGCATATTTAGACCCTACTTGTGCTCAAGGTTTTACCATCAACGTTGAAATATGCCTTCCTTGCGGGTCCCCCCAAATGTTTCTGATCATCCTCAGCTCGCAGTTGACCGTTGAACAAGAATCTCGTGTGCTAGAGGTTCTTGAGAGAAACCACAAGGCCATAGGATGGAATATCTCATATCTTCGTGGGATCAATCGAGCGTTGTGCTCGCATCATATCTACATAGAGGATGACTGTAAACCCTCCCGTGAATGTCAGCGTCGTCTATATACAAACCTAAGGGAGGTTGTCATGAAGGAGATCAAGAAATGGTGTGATGCTGGCTTTATATATCCCATTTAGGATTCCAAATGGGTCAGGCCTTTACATGTGGTCCCAAGGAAATCTGGGATTACGATCGTAAAGAATGACCGTGGTGAGGAGATTCCGCCCGGGTACCTACATCATGTCATGTCTGTGTAGACTACCGATGCCTGAACTCAGCTACCAAGAAGGATCACTTTCCACTGCCCTTTATTGATCAGATTATTGAGAGGTTGGCAGGGAAAGAGTTCTTTTGCTTCTTGGATGGGTACTTAGGATACAACCAAGTTGCTATCGCTCCTGAGGATCAGGAGAAAACTACTTTCACTTGTCCGTTTGGCACTTACGCCTTTAGATGGATGCCCTTTGGATTGTGTAACGCCCCCGCTACATTTCAAAGGTGTATGTTGGCCGTTTTTGCTGACATGGTGGGTAATTTTCTTGAAGTCTTCATGGACGATTTCTCGGTCTACGGGGATAGTTTTGACACATGTCTTGCTCATTTAGACCGAGTTCTTCAACGTTGTTGTGAGGTAAACCTAGTGCTCTTGTAGGAGAAGAGTCACTTTATGGTGACTAATGGGATTGTATTGGGCCATATCATCTCCAAACATGGTATGGAGGTTGAACCGGCTAAGATTGATGTGATTTCCAAGTTAGAGCCACCACAGAATTTGAAGCAGTTGAGGTCATTTTTGGGACACGTAGGATTCTATTGGTGATTCATAAAGGACTTCAGCAAAATCACCAGACCTTTGACTGATCTTCTGTGTAAGGAGACGGATTTTGTTGTCGATGAGAAAGTTCTCCTTGCATTCAATCAAATTAAAGAAATGGTTACTAGTGCTCCTGTCTTACAGCCACCTGATTGGTCTCTTCCCTTTGAGATCATGACGGATGCATCAGATTTCACAGTTGGAGTGGTTTTAAGACAGAGAAGGGATGGGATACCATTTGCTATACACTATGCTAGCAAGACTCTGGATGAAGCATAGCAGAATTATATAGTTACAGAGAAGGAGATTTTAGAAGTTGTGTTTGGGCTTGAAACGTTCAGATCTTACCTCATCGGTTCACACATTATTGTGTACACGGATCACACTGCCAGACGATACTTACAGGCAAAGAAGGATGCCAAACCACGCATTATCTGATGGATACTTCTTCTCCAGGAATTTGATTTAGAGATTCGAGATAAACCTGGAGTGAAAAACGTTGTGGCAAATCACCTTTCCCGTATCACAGACACAGAGACCTTTGAGAAGAACATAATTCCTATTTCCGAAACCTTTCCAGATGAGACCATTTTGTCTGTGGACTTACTCACATGATATGTTGATATTGTGAACTATCTTGTCTCCAAGAAAGTTCCACAAGATTGGCCGAAGTACAAGGTAGACATATTTCTGTCAGAGATTCATTATTACCAGTGGGAGGATCCGTACCTATTTCACGAGGGTGTGGATTGTATCTGGAGAAGGTGCATTCCTAAGGAGGAACACACCAGTGTACTTGAGCACTGTCATAAACTAGAATCTGGTGGGCATCATTCGGGGAAACGCATGGCAGCAAAGGTTTTACAGAGTGGCCTATGGTGGCCCACATTGTTTAAGGATGCTACAAATTGTCAGAAAATGGGAGGAACTGTTGGTTCCAAAGATACCATGCCCCTAAGACATATACAGATTTCTGATGTTTTTGATGCTTGGGGTATAGACTTCATGGTCCCATTTCCTGTCAGTCAGGGATTTCAGTACATCCTGCTCGTTGTGGATTATGTTGGTCGATGGGTGGAAGCTATCCCCACCCGAGCTGCAGATAGTGGTACAGTGTGTTCCTTTCTCAAGGACCATATTATTGCACGGTTCGGTATTCCCAAAATACTGATTTCAGATGGGGGAAGCCATTTCATTAATAGATAAGTAAAGAACCTTGTGAAGGAGTACGCCATTGAGCACAGAGTTGTGTCTCCTTACCACCCTCAGACTAATGGCTTGGTAGAAATTTTAAATAGGGAGATCAAGATGATATTGCAGAAACTTGCACGTCCAGATAGGAAGAACTGGTCCCAGATGCTTGATTCAGTTCTATGGGCTCATCGGACGGCGTAGAAATCTCCTTTGGGTATGTCTCCCTATAGATTGGTATATGGAAAGCCTTGCCACCTGCCAGTGGAATTAGTTCACAAATCTTTATGGGAACTCCGTGTATGCAATTTAGATTATGAGAAGGCTAGAAAGAACAGGAAGTTGGATTTGAACAAATTACTGGAATTCCGAGACTTTGCATATGATAACTCACTTATGTATATGGAGAAAGTCAAGCGCTGGCATGATAAACACATCCAAAGAAAGTCTTTCTCCCCTTATCAGAAAGTTTGGTTATTAGATGCTAATTTGAAGTTGTATCCAGGAAAATTGAAAAGCAAGTGGTCAGGACCGTTCATCGTGAGAGCTGTGCGTGACAATGGGAGTATTGTCATATCTGGGTTGTCATCTGACGCACCGCCATTTGTTGTGAACGAATAGTTGCTGAAGCCATATCTAGATCATGATACATTCATGTCCATTGTTGACTCGATATCTATGGTATCAGATGATGATCTCTTGATTCCATCTTCTGCGTCTGATACATGATCATCCACTCCTCTTGTATATCCTTTCGTTTCACTCTTTCTTCTCATGTTTTATCATTTACCCCTTTTTCTCTCTGTGTGTGTGTGTGCTATACTTAGGATGTGCTTCATTCTAAGTATCGAGGGGTGAATGATTTGTGTTGTTCATATTCGTCATGTTCATCACTCTTGTTGTTGCCTATACTTAGGGATACTCTACCCTAAGTATAGGGGGTAATGTTGTTCATATCGTGTCTTTTTATTTTTGAGTCTGTACATTCTCTTCATCGATTTTCCCCTTTTGTACACTCTACTATACTTAGTATTACTTGATCCTAAGTATAGGGGGGATCACCAACTTCTCTTCTTTTTTGTCCTTTCTTTGAGTCATTGTAGCATAGGAGTCTTTTCACTTTTCTATAATTAGCACGAGTTATGTCTTCCTTTTTCGCTCTCTGATCACTATGAGGACATAGTTCGAGCTTAATATGGGGGGGGTGCCATGTATATTGTATATATACTTTAGACATAAATCGTACTTTTTAATACGTTTATTTGGGAGTTATGTGTATAATTTTGTAAAATCCACGTGTGTAAAAAACAAAAACAAAAAAAACACAACAAAAAAATCACAACAAAAAAATCAACAAAACATACACAAAAAAAACAAAAAAAAAACAAAAACAAAAAAACAAACAAAACAAACAAAAAAATCTTGTATATACTTGTATATATTTTACTAACCCTTTTTCCTTTAAAAAACTAGAAAACCAAAAGTCTATAAAAATTTGCATAATTAAAAAAAACTTTCTTTCACATCTGCATTTTTCCTCCAAAAATCCATAAAAAGTTTAAAATTAGAAAATTGTTTTTAAAAAAATATTCTTTTCACATGTGCATCATTTCTTTTAAAAAAAACTCTCTGCATTGTTCATATTTTGCATTTGCATGTGCATTTTTCTGGATAGTATTGATATTTAAACTTTGTTTGGAATAAAATTGAAGAATGGAGCTTAGTTGGACCTTAATCCACCTAATTCTCAGAGGAACTTCACTGAGAAATAGAATTTTAGAAGCTTCAGGTCTTTGACTTAATTCTTTGAGTTACACTTGACAATGTGCAGCGTTTGACTCTTAGTGTCTAACCTGGTCTCTTCATTATGGATATAACTCTGGAATAGGGAATCAATTTGTACTCTCGCACTATTCACTTAGCTCAACTCAGAAGGGATGTTGGAAGATTGTGTGAGTTTCTTTTCTGGTAGCGTGGAAATCTAAAGGTTGGTGTATGGGTTGAAGTAAAGCTTCGGAAAAGGGATGGACGGCTGGGCACAATTTTTTCTAAGACCCCAAAACATGTACGGAAAGAAAAGATTCTATATCCATAGGGGCACAACAAGATCCAAGCAGAAACACCAAAAATCCAAATACAAAGAAGCAACTACCAAATAAATATCTGACCAAAAAGGTCCAAGCTTCAAGAAAACCTGCAGATCTTGGTGGAGACTCGGCTACACTAGCCAGCTTCACAAGAAGAGGTGACTACACTGGCCACCCTTCAGTTCTTTTCTCCTTCTTCTAACTTCTCCCCCAATTCAATTGTGAACAAAGCGCGTCAGACTTTAGAAGGAAATACCTAACTCCTCGAGGACGAGTTACTGGAGAGGAGATTTGTATGGTAGTCCGGCATTCTAGATGGGATGAGCTAAAATCTTTCACACACATGAGTCGATTGTTCAATGTTCATAGGGTATGCTTTGGGAAGAGGATTGATATAAGAAGACTTCTGAGCCGAAACTGTGACAACGATGTGTAGAACTTGAAGGCTGTCGATTTTAAAATTCTAAGTCCCACAGAAGTTCCGACACACTAATAATCCAAAGGTCCGACAGAGCTCCAAACTACAATTTTATGAAGATAAGTTTAATACTCAATGTGGTCCTACTTTCTTTATTTTCCCTTTGTTTTTCTTTTTCTTCACTTATTCTTTCAAATAAGTGTTTGCTAAGGGACTAGCAAAGGTAAAGCATAGGGGGATGATGAATCTGCGATTCGTCATCTTTATTCATTTATTTTAGCTTAAAATCCATTATAAAACACATGCATATAACACTAACTCCATATTCTTACTAACTTGCATCTGTGTGTAAATATTGTACACTTCTTACTAGTTTTAACCTAAAATAAATAAATAAATAAATAAAGGAAAAATAAAGAAAATAAAATAAAAAAAGGAAGACTGTATACAGGCTGACCCAAACCCCGAGAGAAGGTCAAGACTTGACTTGATCAACCAGGAATAAAGTGGGGGGAGATACGGGTCCTTAAGCAGAAAATCAAAAAAATGTGTGTGTGTTGTTGTAAATACTTCTCACTTATTTTGTATATGTCTGTATAAAACTGACACTAATTTATTTGTGCCTTAATTGACCTCAAATCAAATAACTTTCAAAACCAAATTTGTGAATAAAAACTTGTCCTAATTAATAAAAATAATTGCACAATTAAATCATGTACAGAATAAAAGTAGCCACACTTGGAAAAAAGCCACTAAGCAATAATTGAAAGATCAATTCCGACTCCATATGAACTCAAATTGAACCAGTCTCACTTCCATTGGATTCTAAATTAAATTATCTTCAAAATGACTTGATTTCATAATTTTTGGAATTACGAGTAAAAAGTTGGTTTTCCAGGGTGGTTTATGCAATTTTCCCATGTATTTTATAAGTATTATATTTGTATATATTTGTAAATTAGTCTTACTAATAATTTAAAATGAAAATAATAAAAAAAATAAAATTCTCAAAACAAAAAAGGCTAATTTCTTCATTTACCCTTGTATATAATGTCATATGTGTATATAGTACATGTATATAGTTGCTATTTTTAATTAATCGCCATAAAAAATAAAAAAATAATATTTTTAATTCAAATAAATAAAGTGACGAAAATTCAAAAAAATAGATAATTTTGTAAATAGTTTTATCTCTTTTACTTTATCTCATTTCATCTCTCTTATCTCTTCCACCAAAAAATTCAAAAATTCATTTCAATTTTCATCTCTTTCATCTCTTTATCCAAAAAATTCAAAATTCAAATTTCATTCTATCTTTTTAATTTATATGGTTCCTTCTCCCTCATTTCAACTTGATCAATCTACAGAGATAGGAGCCCGATCTCCGAGAGAAAATTTCGTCGAGAAAGTTGCCTAGTCTCCAAGCCGTCTGGTGATAGCAAGTCGGCCTTGTCGAGGCGATCACGGTCCATTTCAGCTCCTAAGGTGAGATCCATCAATTTTCTCATTTTTATCTTAGGTTAATTGTAGTTTTATTTTTCGTACTTTTATCTCGTTGTCATTTTTTATCTAGATCTTAAAATCCATCACATTTTTTATTCGACGTCGATCTCGAGTTTTCATCTCATTCTCTCGATCCCTACACGTTCTATTTCTATCATCCACGATCTCTCAACTCCAGTTGCGTACGGTGGCCGGAGATCGGATTCAATCTCTCATTTCTATCGAATCCTCGTTCATTTTTTCTGAGTTGTAAATAAAAATAATAATAATATATAAAAAAAATCATGTGTTTTCTTTTTATATCTCACATTTATTTTAAAGGATAATTAAAAAAAGAAAATAATAATAATAATTTCTATTTACATTTACTATTTAAAAAAAGCAACATTTTTGTATTTATTCATTCCTATTACATTCACGAAAAAATAAAAAAAATATTAAAAAAAAGTCGGTCGCCCTGCGTGCCCCATGCCCGCCGCCCTCCTAGAGCCGCCCACGCCTCGCACCACCGCGTTGTGCCATGTCTCCACACCGATCCAGTGCTTCCCCGACCGTGGCACCGTCTGCGGCCGCCTGCGCGCAAGCCTCCTCCCAGGCCGACACCCGACACCAACCCCCCACTGCTCAACGCCGCACACGGCCCTGCTTCGACCTCCAGCCTGCACGGGATCCTCTCACCTCCGTCGTGCCTTCATCTCCAGGCACTGCCCGCACCTCGCACCACAGCGCTGTGATGCGGCTTCTCCAGGCACGCCAATCGCTGCCCTGAGCGCAGCTCCGCCTGCGCGCAAGCCTCCTCCTAGGTCGACCCACGCGCCTCCTATGCTGCCTCACACGCGCCCTCCAGCCGGTCTACTGCACTGTCGCGTGAGCGGTCGTGCGTGGCCGCCCTCCACCAATCTAGTGCCGCCCTGTGTCCTGCCGCTCCTGCGTGGGGAGAAGGAAGGTGGGCGGTGACTGAATAGCGTCTCACTATCCTTGATAATTCAATCAAATTAATGGTCAAAATAATCGATGTCGTTCGTTGCAGTCGGATAATGAGAGCAGATCAAAAACCACTTTTAATTAAGTTCAATTAATTTCGAGCGGCAATATTTTTTTTACTTGGGCAAGCCCAAGGTCGAACTCAGGGAGGCAGTTGTCTCCTTAGGTAGATTTTTAGAAAATTCCAAGGTTAAATTTTCAGAGGATATTTTTTATCTTTTTCAATAAATTTTATGCAGGGAAGAAAAGACACATGCACAATAAGGGCAATTTACAAGTTAATTCTGATAAGTGATCAAATCAAGTCTAAAAATTATGAAACTTGGTCAGATGATGAAACGCAATGAAATTAAGCTACACTAATTTTTTTAGATTTTTTGAAACTAAATAAATTTACTGTGAATTAAAAATGAATGCAGAGTGATTTTGACTAAATTAATTTTAGTAAATATCAAATCACAATATTTTTAAAAATAAAAATTATCCTAGATAGATCTGATGGTGAGGAATCCAGGAAAATTATTAAACCTAAATTTCTATGTGAAATGATCCTATTAAAAATTAATTAAGGAAATCACTAAATGATTTATTCAGGCATCGAGATGCGTGTAAAGGAGATGAAATTTTTATGTAATGTAAATCTAATTATCCTAGATCTAATGTGATTTGTTGAGGATTTTTGGAGTCACAGAGAAATTACTATGAATTAAAAGGTATAAATGGGCAAAGTATAGCAACATTCAACCAATTAATTAATAGAAAAATCCACTGATATTACAAAAATGTGCCAAGAGTCACATGTGAAAGAGGACAACATAAGCTACACAATGCAATTTTCCAAATTGAAAAATGAATTAAATTGAGTGCCTAAATATGCGTGTAAAGACAAGGGTATAAATGCAATTATAGGAATTAAAATTGATAAAAATAAAACATGCTGACAGGGACCAATATGAAATTACCTATAATATTGAGGGGGTGGATGCAATTTTTCCACAAAACACGTGCTCCTCTCGTGGGGTCTCCTAGCAGGGACTGAAATCAAATCTGGAAACCTCCAGGGGCCTCAATGCAAATAACCTAGGTCGCACGTACAGATCACGTGGGGGTCCCAGGCTCGATGGTCTTCGGAGGCTCGGAACGAGGCTCAGGTGGCTCTGGAGGTCTGGATCTGGCTCGGAGTAGCTTCGGGGATCCGAGCCTAGTGGTCGGGGAAGAGGCTCGGATCGGGCGTCGTGGCCTGATCTGGACCGTGGATCAAGTGACGATCCAACGGTGATGAGCTGCTGGTGTGTGGTGTATCTGAATCCGTTAGATCAAGATCGATCCAACGGTGATGGGTCGCTCCTGAGACGAGGGCGTGGGTGATCAGTGACCGTTGGATCTAGATTGATCCAACGGCACCTGGAGCGCGGAGAAGCGATGACGTGGTACGATTTGGATGCGTAGGATCTGCCTGATCCTACGGCTGCAGGACGTGGGTGATGTGGATGGCTCCTGACCGTTCGATCAAGGGGATCGAACGGCTGCTGGCTTTCGTCCTCGATGGTCCTCCGCCTCCTGTGGCAGAGAGGACTGTGCTCCGGTGAAGCAGACCTAGCTCTGCCTCCTCTTCCCGTCGTCGGTGAAGGGTTCTGAAGGGTCTGGTGTAGCTCAGAAGAGTCGTGGAGGCGCGGCGGAATGTCCGGCGATGTTGGCTGAGGCTGGGGTGGCCCGGAAGATAATGGCGATGAAGCTCGAAGATGCGCCGGTGAAGCTTCTGGCCAATCAAGGAGAGAGTACCTGAAGGGGTTAGAGGCATAGCCAATGCATGCAAATTGATCATGGAGTGGTCGGGAATGAAATGCGAGGCATGTGGTGCAGTGATGGTGTCCGGTGAAGCTGCTCCGCCAAGGTGGCAGAGCTTTGGTCGGAGTAAGGTGCGGTGCGTCGTCTAAGAAGATGAAGGGGCTCGCGAAGATCAGAGCTCCCTTGCGGAGCTCGGAGGATGATTGGCGGAGCGGGATGAGGCTCGTGGATGGCGAATAAAATGGAAGAAAAAGAAGAAAAATCAAGAAGAAGATTGGGGAGAAGATGGAGGGATCTACCTGGGATCAGAAGCTCGGATGGAGCTTCCAAGTCGTCGCTCGAAGGCCGGTAGGGAACCTGAGCTCGCGCAGCTCACGGAGGAAGCTGCAGCACGGCGGTGGAGGGACGTGGATCTCGCCGGAGGTGGATCTCGGTCGTCGCTCGTCCTCACATCAAATTGATGTCACCAACTCGAAGGTGGGAGCTCGAAGATACTCTCCGTGGTGGCGGATGGGGGTAAAAGTGGCCGGAGGCAAAGTATTTAAAGGGTGGAGGGTAGTCATGGAGATCGAGGGGGGTGGCGAGGATGTGGGGAGAGTGGGTTGTGTCGTGGTGGCGCCAGGGGTTGGAGATGATGGTCAGCACGGTGCCCAAAATAGAAAGGGGGCAGCCCCTTGCGCACGGTGGAAGACGTGGGCACGGGGTGTGCGGGAGGTAGACGACGATGCCTCGACCGTTAGATCGAGCGATCCAACGGTCAGGAGAGGGGCAGTAGCGAAGGGTGACGATTAGATCGGCACAGGACTGCCACGTGGCGGACGCAGGGTGACGATTAGATCGGCACAGGACTGCCACGTGGCGGACGCAGGGCGAGGTGCTAACGAGCGGTACTGATGAGGTCTGGGGTTTGATCGGAGGGTGCAGATATGGTGTGACATGGAGGGCCAAGATGTGATGCTTCTGGCGATGATCGGAGGGTGCATAATGCACCACGTGGCGTATTGGGCATGCAGCGCGAAGGGATGGACATGATTAGATCAGATCTACGATCGGATGGTGGGGAGCGAAGGCGGTGATTGACGGTATAGATCAAGGCGCCTACAGCGAGATCGGATGGCACACAGAGCGCCACGTGGTGAACTGTGGGCGAGGCGCTATCGGACGGTGTAGATGTGAGCTGGTTATGATCAGACAGTGGGAAACCAAGGGTGTGTGTGGAAATCATTGGACCGCTGGATCAAGAAGAGATCCATTGGTCAGGGTGCAGGCGGACAGGTCAACGGGGGCGAGCCACGTGGCTCAATCAGAGGGTGCCACGTGGCCAGCTCTGAGTGGCTGAGAAAGAAAATGAATTTAGAGAGAGAAGGAGGCCGAATTTGGAAAAACTCAAAACATGAAAGTTGTAGATCTCGTTAAGATCTACAAGTTTCATGTTGACCAAAATGGGGATGAGGTCAAATATGATACCAAAAATACAAGAATACAAATATACATATATGTAGTACACAAAGGGACCCAAAAACCCAAGTTTTGCATACGAGCTTCGAATTGAATGAAATTAGTCTCATTTTGAATATCTCTGAATGTATATTACTTTTAAAGTGAGTAGACCTAAATCGGACACTGTATGAAAGAGATATATGCGCTACAAGGTCTAAGGTCTCCAATCGAGATTAGGGTTTTATTGGGTAATTTTACAAGTTAGTAATTTTTGGCCATATTCCTTGTATTATTAACTAATAGTGTACACATTATAAGGAAGGTGTGATTTGATTTTTGGAGGGGATATAAAATAAATAAACAGGTGGTTATTTTACAAGTGAAATTTACAAATGAATTGGTTTCTTATTTAAATGCAAATATGAATGTTAAAATGCATATCTTGTGGATTGATGCATGAATGCTATCTCTGCAAGATAAAGGGAAATATGATACTAAATACCCGGGGACAAAGCTCTATTTTCAACTTTAAGAGTGATGAATCACAGATTCATCACCCCCTATAATTAAACCTTGCTGGTTCCTGAGCAACTAAAATGAAATGCAAGGGTGAAATGATTTTGGGTTCCATACCAAGGTCATGAACAAAAGTTGAAAATTGAGCTTGACTCGACCTTTGGATTACTTGTGTGGCAGAACCTCGTTGGGACCTGAACTTAAGACCTAACAGACTTCAAGTTCCACAAGTCTTCTATTCAAAACTCCTCAATAGTCAGGTCAGAACAAATCCTCAAACGCAAATTTCTGATGACTATGATTCTTACTTGTACTGTGTAAGTGAAATGTAACTCTCCACATCAGAAATGACTAAGAAGCAGCCTCCTCTAACAAGGTAACTCAAATAACCCGGTCCAGTAACTCTTTCCTCGAGGAGCGGGGTATTCCCTTCTAAGTTCAAATGCAACCAGCTCACGAGGAGGGGTAGAGAGGAGAATGGATGGTAGCCAGTGTAGCTACCTATCTAGGGATGCCTGACTAGTGTAGCCAAGTCATCCGGCTACATTTCTTTGCTAATATACAGACTCCGACATGTATTTTATTTTTACTTGGACATGTCTGATTTTTTTGGAGTTTTTGCATTTTTTTTTAAAATATATACAAGGTGCAGCATGTATATCAGGAGTTTTTCCTCTTGATCCAGTAGACTATCCCTCTTTTGAAGCATTATTGCAACCCACAGCATCCCGTCCTTAGATGTCAACACCACCAGACTAGGTTGAGATGCACTACCCTCCCTAGAGGAGGACGGATGTTTCCACCCGTGTGCTACTCCAAGCTAAAGGATTCTACCTCCTCACCACCTCATCAATGAAGAGCTACGTGCATTGTGCTTGTCCAAGTTAGGTCATTATCTAAAATAATTATGCGTGTGCACGAGATATTCTACTTAGACTAATCAAGATGACATGTGAATATAGACTTGCGGACTCAAAGATTAAGTCACTTGACCTGAGAAATCTTAACTCCAGTTCCTATAAGGTTCCTCTGAAATTAGGTGGATTAAGGTTAAATCAAGTCCATCCTCAATATCTACTCATAACTTGGTTCAGAACCCAATAGCTTTTCACCTTGCATATGCAAGATATGCAGATGAGATGCAGATGACATGCTATGAAATGCAAGACTCTTTTTCTTTCTTTTCTGATGTAGAGATGATATGCAAGAGTAAATAAGAAGCCTTTGATTTTTTTTCATTTTTTTCCGATTATTTGGTATACCTCCTATGTTACAATAATTTACCAGAGTTTTATAAGTATTATACAGATTACACAAGTGTATTTTACCAAATTTTCTCCAACTTTTACCTAGCCCGTAATTATTACAAAATATATACAAAGATACGCGAAAGTACGAGCTATGAGTAAAGTATATATGTAATATATACACGCCCCCTAAACTTAGCGTGTGCTATGTCCTCAGAGCATGAAAAACGAGGAAAAAGACATAGCACGTGCTAAGCGTAAGAGAGCCAAAAGGACGAAAATGTAAAGAAGTCGTCCTGCCCCCCTATACTTAGGCTCTGGTAGCCTAAGCGTATAAGAAGAACAAGAATGGGGCGGACGAGGTCAAGAGGAGAAATGGATGAATATACAATGCGGGCATCGGTCCCCCCTATACTTAGGCTCAGGTCAGCCTAAGTATAGGACGGAAGTGAGTATGAGGACCAATGTGATCTGGAGGATATACAGAGAACAGACTCAGGTGGCTCATCCCCCCTATACTTAGGATCCGGTCATCCTAAGTATAGTCCAAGATAGTGATCAATGAAGCTGGGATGAGTTACTAGAGTCGCGGGGGAGAAAGGACATAATGTACAGGAATAATGGGTATATACAAGGGTGCCGGTCTAAATCTTTCAAGATGTTGCTGATGGCTAGAGCTCACTGCTGCAAGGTCTCATGCACGGCTCGATGTGTATCTGTTGAATCTGTCTCACGCATGAATACAATCTCCTCAACATGAACTAACTGCTCATTAGATTCAACGAAGTGCTTCAACAGTTGTCCATTCACTAAGAATGTCGGTGCATCATCTGCGAGAGCTGAGATCTCGACACATCCACTATGCTGCACTGCACGGACGACAAATGGGCCCGTCCACTTGGACTTCAACTTGCCTTGGAAGATCTTCAACCTAGCATTAAACAACCATACCTTCTGTCCAGGAACAAAGGTCTTTCGTCTAATATATTTATCGTGCCAACTCTTAACCTTGTCCTTGTACACCAAACTGTTGTCGTATGCACGGTTTCTGACTTCCACAAGCTCATTCAGATCCATTTCTCTCTGCTTCTGCCCAAGGTGTGTGTTCCAATTGACCTTCTTGATTGCCCATTCTGATTTATGCACTAACTCTGCGGGCAAATGGCACGGTTTTTCGAATACCATTCGGAATGGGGAGGTTCCTACCGGTGTCTTGTAAGCTATCCTATACGCCCATAGGACTTGATCCAAAATCTGAGACCAGTCCTTCCTGTCTGGGTGGACAAGCTTTTGCAATATAGTTTTCACCTCCCTATTCGACACCTCAGCCATACCATTAGTCTGTGGGTGGTAAGGATTAGAGACACGGTATTCAATGCAGTAGTCCTTCAAGAGCTTTTTCACCTCTCGGTTTACAAAGTGGCTACCCCCATCTAATATCATCATTTTGGGGATCCCGAACCTAGAGATAATATGCTCTCTGTTGAATTTGTAGACAGTCCTATTGTCTGCGGCTCGGGTCGGGATAGCCTCCACCTACCTGGATAGGTAATCTACCACAATAAGGATGTACTCGAATCTGTGGCTAACAGGAAATGGGCCCATGAAATTGATGCCCCAAGCCTCAAATACATCACAAATGATGACAGGCTGCATCAGCATCTCATCCTTGGAACCAACAGTTCCTCCCATTCTCTGGCATACTAGGCACGACTTCGCAAAGGTGATGGTATCGCGAAAAAGAGTTGGCCAGTAAAAGCCACATTGAAGTACCTTCCATGCGGTCCTCTTCTCGGAGTGGTGTCCATCTGCCTCTAAGATGTGGCATAAAGAAAGGACACTCTGGTATTCCTCCTAAGGAATACACCGTCTCCAGACACAATTCGGTCCTTCAAAGAAAATGATCGGATCCTCCCAATGGTAGTGTCTAGCATCCGACTTCAGTCGGTTGATGTGGCTCTTGGGCCAACCTTCGAGAACCTTCTTGGAGACAAGATAGTTCACGATGTTGGCATACCATGGGAGTGAGTCGACAACAAAAATTGACTCGTCAGGGAAGGAGTCTCAAATTGGTGAATCCTCGGAAGTATTGATATTTTCGAGACAAGAGAGATGATTGGCTACTATGTTCTTCTTTCTAGGTTTATCATGAATGTCCAAATCAAACTCCTGGATAAGAAAAATCCACCGAAGAAGACGCGCCTTCACGTCCTTCTTTTCCATCAAGTATCGTAGTGCCGTATGGTCAGTGAACACAATTACCTTGGACCCGATTAAGTGAGATCTGAACGTGTCCAAGGCAAACACTACAGCAAGCATCTCCTTTTCCGTAACTCTGTAGTTATGCTGAGCGGTATTGAGCACTTTGCTTGCGTAGTGGATTGCAAATGGGATGCCATCCCTCCTCTGTCCTAACACAGCCCCAACAGCAAAATCTAATGCGTCTGTCATGATCTCTAAAGGTAGAGACCAATCTGGGGCTTGTAGGATAGGTGCGTCCATGATCATTCCTTGCAATACCTTAAAGGCTTCAAGACATTTGTGATCAACAATAAACTCCATGTCTTTGCCTAAAAGCTCAGTCAACGGTCGGGCAATCTTAGAAAAATCCTTGATGAATCTCCGATAGAATCCGACATGTGCCCGAGGAACGACTGCAACTGCTTAACGTTGGTTGGTGGCTGGAGTCATCTGATCACATCCACCTTGGCAGGGTCAACCTCCATTCCTCTCTTGGAGATGACGTGCCCCAACACAATGCCCTCCATCACCATGAAGTGACTTTTCTCCCAAGAGAGCACCAGATTAACCTCATAACAGCGTTTGAGGACTCGGTCCAGATTCCTAAGACAGGAATCGAATGAATCGCCATGAACCGAGAAGTCGTCTATGAAGACTTCTAGGAATTCGCCGACCATTTCGGCAAATATAGCAATCATGCACCTTTGAAAAGTACCTGGAGTATTGCATAACTCAAAAGGCATGCGCCTAAAAGCATAGGTACCAAAGGAGCATGTGAATGTGGTATTTTCATGGTCCTCTGGAGCTATGGCTACTTGATTGTAACCCGAGAACCCATCCAAGAAACAGAAGAACTCCTTCCTTGCTAGTCTCTCTAGGATCTGATCAATGAACGGTAGGGGGAAATAATCCTTCTTCGTCGTGGCATTCAGGCGCATGTAATCCATACAGACGCGCCACGACATGGGCACTCGCGTCACGATCTCCTCTCCGTCCTCGTTGGTGGTCGTATGAATTCCCGACTTCTTCGGGACAACATGGATAGGAGCCACCCATTTAGAGTCAGAGATGGGATAAATGAAACCCGCGTTGCACCATTTCTCTATCTCTTTCTTCACTACCTCTCGTAAATTTGGATTCAAACGATGTTGGAATTCACGAGAGGGTTTGGATTCGTTCTCCAAGTAGATATGGTGTGAACACAGAGCGGGATTTATCTCGTGAAGATCGAAAATGCTACAGCCTATTGCCTTGCGGTTTTTCTCCAGGATCTCTAGCAAGCGAGATTCCTGCTCCTCGATCAATCGTGAACTGATGATGATCGGATATTTCTTCTCCCGACCCGCAAGGAAGGCATATTTTAGTGTTGTGGGTAAAGGCTTGAGCTCAGGTAATGTGTGATCGTCTAAGAAGTCTGGCTCAATCGAATCTGGTTCAGTATTGGAAGTGGCTGGATCTGTTTCTGTAATTGTTGCCACCAAGTTATTCAACTCTGGAGTCAGATCGTCAAAGGTCTCCATGCAATCAGCAAAAGCCACGTCCGACTCGTCATCCTCATCTTCTGATTGTCCTAAAGGAGGAAGGACTGACAGGCCCAGCACTGGGCCTCTAAGTCATCGAAGATGTAGGGGGATGCAGGTTCTGAGTTGTACTCGTCTCTGAGGATCTCGCAAACTGACTCATGCACAGGATCATCTCCGGAGGGGAGGGACTCATCGGTGTTGGTTGGGTTCTATCTCCATGGCCCAACTATGTCTACATGGTCGCAGTCTACTTTGGTTGAAGAGTACTCGGTGCTGGATTCGGAATCCGGTCTCTGCCATCTGGTTTGCTTCATCTCAAGTTCTTCATCTCTGCCTGGAGTTTGGAACTGGATTTTCCCGATCTTGTAATCAAACAAGGCCCTCGCTGTTCTGAGGAAGGGTCTGCCGAAGATGATCTGGGAATCTCTCCAATTACGAGGGGTTTCCATATCTAGGACAGTAAAGTCCACCATGTATTCTTGACCCTCGACTTTGATGACAACATTCCTCAATTCTCCTTGGGACCTCTTGGTTGATTTATCAGCAAACTGAAGGAGGGCTCTAGATTTCCTAAGAGGTTTGAGATTAAGCCGCTCATAGAGGGTTGTAGGCATTAAGTTAATTGAGGAGCCATTATCGAGAAGAGTGCGTGCAAACGCAAAATGTCATCAACATGATTTACTACATAGTGTACACCCATGTCTCTTCGTTTCCTTGGAAACGAGTTCTTTATTGCACAAGTCGTGGCTACTGGCAGAACGTGTTTCTCAACACGGCTTTTGGTCTTCCAGCTAACTCTAGTAGGTGTGCATCTCACCCTAAGGTATTTCTGAAACGCATGAGTCATTTCCACGTACTTGTCAAAGGGGATTGTGACCTTGATATGTTTGTTGCAAAACTCTGCCATCTTAGGGTCATCTTTTTGGATTTTTTTAGTTTTCTTCTTTCCACCCTTAAGAGCTCAGGGGAAAGGGATTATTGACTCCAACTTAAATTCTGAAACTGAAATGTTTTCATTTAAAGAAGGAACTGAGTTCTATACAAGACTCGGACTCTAACTCTGACTAAAAGGAAAATGCAGCTGCGAAACTAGTGATGCGTCTTCCGCGACTTCTGGACGGTCGTCCTTAGATGGAGGTGCAGGCTCTTCATCGGTTTCGGTGGATTCTCTGCTGGGGTGGGTATGTTGATGCTTCAAGGACCTGGAAGTCCTCTTCTTCTGCCAGTGGTGGTGATGGTGGTGTTGCTCCTCTTCTGCCTCCAAGTTCTCCTCAAGTAGAGACTTGACGGCTTCTTCCTCCGGTGCCGTTGCCCAATTAGGTACGATCATGATCCTTCCGCTCCTGAGGGATATATGATTTACATTATCATACGAAAGGATCTCATGTTCGGATAAAGAATTATCTGAATAGTATACCTGATCACGAGGTCAGTTCTGGCCTTTAGTTAAGCTATTCGGGTTGGCCTGAACCTAGGCGGGAATTGGGGTCTTTGGCACCATTTGTTGATCTTGGGTACGAGAAACATGATTCAGATCGGTTCTCATATCCAGATAGTCATTCTGGATCTGTTGGACCCTATCAGACAGGGTCTGGATCGCCAAGGTGAGGGACTCCAATTCGATGGGCTGGGGCTGGCTAATGTTGACTTGCGGATGAGGTTCTGTAATGGCCTTGCTGGCCATGTCGATACTACTGCTGCTGATGGGACGGTGACGGGCCCTGCTGGCCCGAGTGGAACGTGCGCTGCTAGTGGTGCTGCTAAGGCTGGTACCCTCGTTCGGGCCTGGACTGAACAAAGTGTGGTCCGGGGACGGAGCTGGTTTCCTGATAAGCTGGGGAAGGTCGGTGAGGCTGACCGTTACCCATACTCGACTATCTACCGATGGGGTCATGGTTGTACCACAGCATGTTGATCTCGAACACCTGCGGAGGCTCCTCGTATCCGGTTTCCACTTGTGGGGGTGCATGCTTGTCCTGGTGGGTGTAAGTCTGATCCTCCACCCAGCCACTCTGAGGCCCTGGTGCCTGTTCCTGTACAAGATGGACTTGGTGTACAGGAACAGGTGGTGCAGAAGGGGCAGGTAGCTTGATCTTAGCTACACTTTCAGTAAGTTCCTCCACTTGCTTCGGCAAACGCGAGAGAGACTCAAGGTCAGTGACCCTCTTGTGGATCTGCTCGACCATGGTTAACTTATCAGCTATCATCTCCATACTGGGAATGAGGTCCTCTATCAGATCCGCTACAGTCCTCCTAGTTGTCTCGTTGAATAGAATTTATGGAGACAATTGATAGGCCCTGGTGACCTGCGACCTACCTGTTTCCGCCATCTGCTCTTGTATCTTCCATACAGCATTCTCATTCTTGTTCAGATAGTTTCCTCTACAGGCGGCACTTACTAACCCCTGCATCTCTGGGGTCATTCCACAGAACAAGGTCTGGACTAAGATCGCCTTAGAAATGCCATGGCAGGGACATTTCTGAATTTGGTCATTGAACCTATCCCAGGCTTCATGGAATGGTTCACTGGGTCCCTGGGAGAAACTAGCGATCTTTGTTCTCATTTGGTTAGTCCTATTGAGGGGGTAGAACTTCTTCATGAATAGGTCCTTGAACTGCATTCAGGTTGTACATATCACCCCTAGGTTCTTCAACCAATGTGTTGCCTTATCTCTTAAGGCAAATGGGGTGGCCTTCAGTCAAATGTAATCCTGCCCAACCCTAGGATGACTAAGGTTGTTGCAAAACAACTCGAAGTCTCTAAGGAAGGCATATGGTTCTTCGTTCGCATTTCCATTAAACTTCAGTAGCATGCTAAGGAAGTGGGGCTTGAGCTCGAATGCTTTGGGGTAACCGCTGGTGCCAACCAACTGTGCATATCATTCTCTGCTGGATTATAGGCATCAACTATTGGTCCGTCGATTTCTCCTACCGCAACGATATGCCCCATTCTAGCTGTAAGATCCGCATTCTGTTGTTCAGCTGTGGCAAGGCGGTTAAGTATCTGTTGCAACGGGTCCTCATCCGGTGGATACTTAGGTGGCATCTTGTCCTCTAGTCCTGGGTATGAAACATGGTCTAGGTTAGAGGTCAAATCAAGGAAGGGATTTTTGCTTACCGAGGCGATTGTCTTCCTCGGTAAGTTCAGAGGAGAGGAAAGGGTTGGTTTGAGAGTAACCACCCTGGGTGTGAGGGATCTAGAACTCAAGAGGGTCATGAGTTCTAGGCGGTCCAAGTTGCGCTTGGCCCGGTGAAGAGGAGTTTCATGGGGGGCTCAAAGAGAGATTGGAGAATAAGGAGTCGATATCCCCCCAGTCACTCATCTTGGATTGGCGAGAAGAGTCGGGAGTTCTATGTGAAGATAGGATTTTACTCCTACCTGAAGCAAGCAATTCAATTCAAAACCCTGGATTGACACTCAACACAGTGAAGGACCCAAAACTGAGTCCAATTAGTCTTGTTAATTTTAAGTGTGATTTTTCAAGCAAGATAGCAAGAAGTTACGCTGCCTATAGGGAAGTCAGCTCAAAGCCGGATGCGTCTTCCCTATTTAACCTGTCGCTGAAGATACCGTCGGTCCTTCCTTTCTTCGCTTCTATCCCAAGTTGATGGATTCAAAGACCTGCCCCTATCTACCTGCAAGCAGATGGAGGCTGACAAGGCAGGAACTTCACCCCGGGGGGTTACTGGCAACCTGTCGCGAAGTACAGCAATTTCGCCCCTATCTACCTGAGACAGGCAGAGGCTACTTGGTACTAGTCAGTGAACCTTAATAATTCAACTTGTGATATTTGCTAGGATTAGTTGAAACGTGATATGGAAGGCAGGGATTTGGGCTCTGCCTTAAGGTGTTCACACACTCTCAAGTAGCCTCACTCAGCCTGAAAACAAGGTCAGGGATTAGTCTCCCGCAAACAGATTTTCCAATTTTATTAATTTTTTTGGTCAATAATGTTAGCAGTCCCGGTTTTAAGTTAAGTTATCACTTGTTATTCCAACCACACAGCACGCCTATCGTCCAGTCCCAATTTCCGTTTAACTTGAGTTGGAAAACTAAGAGAGAAATCGAGAAAAGCCGATGCACGAAAAATAATGATGCATATGCTGAGTGAAGAATACTTACAGTGCTCCCTTCGCTTTTATGCAGGATGCAAAACAGAATTAAAATCTTTTTACAATATATGCAAATGCAGACGACAAAATCAGCTCCTAGACAAGCAGTTCTATTAGCGAGTGAAGCATAGGCTGATTTGACTAGATCTGCGGTCTAAGTGCGTCTTTTAAGTGTATTGTGTGGTCCTAAAGATTTACGAGCACAAGCAAATCCTAGGGTAGCTCGAAGAGCTGCTAGTGCAAGCCTAATCTATAATTCAATCCACACAGCACACGGGGACACAGTTCCACTATCTTTACACACAGGAGAACCCAAATGGGAACCGCTGGAAATAATGCGAAAATAAAGAAAAATAGAAATAAAGTACAAGTCCTCTCAAATCACTCAAACCAAATTAAAATGCATGTTCCTCGAAGCGTCTTCGACTCCTCGCGTTCCTCGCACAAAAACAGGTTGAGGTCAGATAGAGAATGACACAAAAAATACAAAGATTAAAGGACAGAAAATACTCACAAGAAAACTGGGGGTCAGACTACCCGGGGATAGAAAGTCAAACACTCAGAAATTAATGCAAATTAACCTAAGTTGTGCCTCCCCGGCAACGGCGCCATTTTGAACAGTGTCTTACTATCCTTGATAATTCAATCAAATTAATGGTCAAATTAATCGATGTCGTTCGTTTTTGTCGTATAATGAGAGCAGATCAAAAACCACTTTTTATTAAGTTCAATTAATTTTGAGCGGCAATATTTTTTTACTTGGGCAAGCCCAAGGTCGAACTCGGTGAGGTAACTATCTCCTTAGGTAGATTTTGAGCAAATTCCAAGGTTTGATTTTCAGAGGATATTTTTTTATCTTTTCCAATAAATTTTATGCAGGGAAGAAAAGACACATGCACAATCAGGCCAGTTTTCAAGTTAATTCAGATAAGTAATCAAATCAAGTCCAAATATTATGAAACTTGGCGAGATAATGAAATGTAATGAAATTAAGCTACACTAATTTTTTTAGATTTTTCTGACACTAAATAAATTTACTGTGAATTAAAAATGAATGCGGAATGATTTTGACTAAATTAATTTTAATAAATATCAAATCACAATATTTTTAGAAATAAAAATTATCCTAGATAGATATGAAGGTGAGGAATCCACGAAAATTATTAAACCTAATTTTTTATGTGAAATGATCCTATTAAAAATTAATTAAGGAAATCACTAAATGATTTATTCAGGCCTCAGGATGTGTGCAAATGAGATGAAATTTTTACGCAATGTAACCTAATTATTCTAGATCTAATGTGAATTTTTGGGGATTTTTGGAGTCACAGAGAAATTACTATGAATTAAAAGGTATAAATGGGCAAAGTATAGCAAAATTCAACCAAACAATTAATAGAAAAATCCACTGATATTACAAAAATGTGCCAAGTATCACATGTGAAAGAGGACAACATAAGCTACACAATGCAATTTTTCAAATTGAAAAATGAATTAAATTGAGTGCTTAAATATGCGTGCAAAGACAGGGGTATAAATGCAATTACAGGAATTAAAATTGATAAAAATAAAACATGCTGACAGGGACCAATATGCATTACCTATAATGCTGAGGGGGTGGATGCAATTTTTCCACAGAACACGTGCTCCTTAAGTGAGGTCTCCTGGCAAGGATTGAAATACAAATCTAGAAACCTCTAGGGGCCTCGATGCAAATAACCCAGGACGCACATACAGATCACGTGGGGGTCCCAGGCTCGGTGGTCTTCGGAGGCTCGGGTGGCTATGGAGGTTCGGATCTGGCTCGGAGTAGCTTCGAGGATCCGAGCCTAGTGGTCGGAGAAGAGGCTCGGATCGGGCGTTGTTGCTTGATCTGGACCGTGGATCAAGTGACGATCCAACGGTGATGAGCTGCTGGCACGTGGCGTATCTGAATCCGTTAGATCAAGATCGATCCAACGGTGATGGGTCGCTCTTGAGACGAGGGCGTGGGTGATCAGTAACCGTTGGATCTAGATTAATCCAACGGCACCTGGAGCGCGGAGAAGCGATAACGTGGCGCGATCTGGAAGCGTAGGATCCTCCCGATCCTACGGCTGCGGGACGTGGGTGACGTGGATGGCTCCTGACCGTTCAATCAAGGGGATCGAACGGCTGCTAGCTTTCATCCTCAACAGTCCTCTGCCTCCTGCGGCGGAGAGGACTGTGCTCCGGCGAAGCGAACCTAGCTTCGCCTCCTTTTCCCGTCATAAGTGAAGGGTGCTGGAGGGTCTGGTGTAACTCAGAAGAGTCGTGGAGGCGCGACGGAACGTCCGGCGATGTTGGCTGAGGCTGGGGTGGCCCGGAGGCTAATGGCGATGAAGCTCAAAGATGCGCTGGTGAAGCTTCCAGCCAATCAAGGAGAGAGTACCTGCAGGGGTTAGCGGTATAACCGAGGCATGCAAAATGTTCGTGGAGTGGTCGGGAATGAAATGCGAGGCTTGTGGTGTAGTGATGGTGTCCGGTGAAGCTTCTCCACCAAGGTGGAGGAGCTTTGGTCGGAGTAAGGTGCGGTGCGTCTAAGAAGATGAAGGGGCTCGTGAAGATCAGAGCTCCCTTGCGGAGCTCGGAGATGATTGGCGGAGCGGGATGAGGCTCGTGGACGACGAATAAAATGGAAGAAAAATCAAGAAGATCAGGGAGAAGATGGAGGGATCTACCTGGGATCAGAAGCCTGGATGGAGCTTCTAGGTTGTCGCTCGAAGGCCGGTAGGGAACCTAAGCTCGCGCAGCTCACGGAGGAAGCTGCAGCACGGCGGTGGAGGGCTGTGAATCTCACTGGAGGTGGATCTCGGTCGTCGCTCGTCCTCACGTCAAATTACTATCACCAACTCAAAGGTTGGAGCTCGGAGATACTCTCTGTGGTGGCGGATGGGGGTGAAAGTGGTCGGAGGCGAAGTATTTAAAGGGTGGAGGTGACGGCATGGATGGCGAAGAGGTGGAGTTCGTGGGTATCGTGGAGCGAGGTTGAGGGTAGTCATGGAGATCGAGGGGGTTGGTGAGGATAAGGGGAGAGGGGGTTGTGTCGTGGTGGCGCCAGGGGTTGGAGATGATGGTCGGCGTGGTGCCCAAAATAGAAAGGGGGCGGCCCTTTCACACGGTGGAAGACGTGGGCGCAGGGTGTGCGGGAGGTAGACGACGATGCCTCGACCGTTGGATCGAGCAATCCAACGGAGAGGGGCGGTAGCGAAGGGTGACGATTAGATAGGTTGAGCGAAATCGAGGGGCACAGGACACGCCACGTGGCGGACGCAGGGTGAGGCACTAACGGGTGGTCCTAATGAGGTATGGGGTTTGATCGGAGGGTGCAGACATCGTGCGAGATGGAGGGCCAAGATGTGATGCTTCTGGCAATGATCGGTGGGCCGTAATGCACCACGTGGCGTGCTGGGGATGCGACACGAAGGGACGGGCATGATTAGATCAGATCTGCGATCGTATGGTGGGGAGCAAAGGAGGTGATGTACGGTATAGATCAAGACGCCCACAGCGAGATCGGATGGCGCATAGAGCGCCACGTGGTGAATTGTGGGCGAGGTGCTATCAGACGGTGTAGATGTGAGCTGGTATGATCAAACGGTGGGGAACCAAGGGCATGCGTGGAAATCATTGGACCGTTGGATCAAGAAGAGATCCAACGGTCAGGGGTGCAGGCGGACAGGTCAACGGGGGCGGGCCACGTGGCTCAATCAGAGGGTGCCACGTGGCCAGCTCTGAGTGGCTGAGAAAGAAAATGAATTTAGAGAGAGAAGGAGGTCGAATTTGGAAAAACTCAAAACATGAAAGTTGTAGATCTCGATGAGCTCTACAAGTTTTATGTTGACCAAAAACGGGGATGAGGTCAAATATGATACCAAAAATACAAGAATACAAATATACATTTATGTAGTATACAAAGGGACCCAAAAACCCAAGTTTTGCATACAAGCTCCAAATTAAATGAAATTAGTCTCATTTTGAAGGTCTCTGAATGTATATTACTTTAAAAGTGAGTAGACCTATATCGAACACTGTATGAGAGAGAGATGTGCGCTATAAGGTCTAAGGTCTCCAACCGGGTTCGGGGTTTTATTGGGTAATTTTACAAGTTAGTAATTTTTGGCCTTATTCCTTGTATTATTAACTAATAGTGTGCACATTATAAGGAAGGTGTGATTTGATTTTTGGAGGGGATATAAAATAAATAAATAGGTGGTTATTTTACAAGTGGATTTTACAAATGAATTGGCTTCTTATTTAAATGCAAATATGAATGTTAAAATGCATATCTTGTGGATTGATGCATGAATGTTATCTCTGCAAGATAAAGGGAAATATGATGCTAAATACATGGGGACAAAGCTCTATTTTCGACTTTAAGAGTGATGAATCACAGATTCATCAGCGACCCAATCCAGATCTCCCCTTGGCCTTGAAGATTGAGAACGAAGGAGAAACCCTAGAGAATATTTAAAAATTGGGAAATTTACAAGCAGCAATCCGGAAGTTTTTCAAATTACAAATGCGACCCTTCCAAAGCCTCAAGCATATTCCATGCATGTGATGTAGTGGTAAAATTGCGCATTCTCCCCTCTGTTTTATTTTTATTATTTATTTGATGAAAAAATAAAACTTATTTACATTTTAGTCCATGTTCTCAGACATTGCATGATTCTTCTATTGAAATAAATATTTTTATTAGTCCAAAACTTTTTGAAAATTTATGCTATGCTCTTGATGTGCATATCCATCTAACATAAAATTTCCATTGCATTTTAATTTCATTTATTATATTTAAAAATAAATAAAAAATAATGTCTTTTTGTATGTCCAGAATTTGAAAATTCATAAAAAATCGAAAAATTGCATAAAAATTCCAAAAAAAATATGAAGGTTTCTTTTAATTTCTGACCAATTTTTGTGCATTAACTCTTTACAAAACCCAAAAAAATTGAAAAATACTAAAAATCTTTAAAAAAATAAAAAAATCTACAAAAATCAAAATTGTGATTTCAGTTTCTGATTGTAAATATTTGCCTGTAGTTTGTCATAAAAATAATTGCCAGGAGTTTTGGGCACTTAAATATATTTTTAAGTTGCAAATTACTCTATGATGTGCACATTTTCGCATTTTCTCACTGTTTGATTTTAAAAAAACAGAAAAACATCTGAAAATTCCACAAAAATTCTCAAAAACATTTCAAAACTTTTAAAACTCAAAAACATTTTCTTTGAATTTTTCTGAGCATTCTTTGGTATAATTAAAAATTACAAAAAAAATTGGTGTGCATATTTCTTGTGCTTGTGCATATTGTTCGTTATTTGAAAATTAAAAAAATTGCAAAATCAAAATCACTAAAAATTTGAAAATCAGAAAATATAAAAAAATTAGAAATAAAAAATATAAAATTTAAAAATATAAAAAATCACAAAAACCAAGGATAGTTATCCTTTGATATTCATGTTTTTCTCTTAATTAATTTTTGATTAATTGAATAACCCTCGGAATTTGTAGCCTCCCTGAGTTTGACCCTGTCCATAATACAGATAAGTAGCAAAAATAAAAAAAATTGTTTGTTTGTCACAGTATTTTTGGGGATAGAAACGACCAATCTATATCAATAATTTCCGATCCACCGAGAAACTCGTGTCAACACATATCCTAAAGTATAGGGGGGTTGTGACCCGAGTCTCTTCTTCTCTTCTTCACCATTCTCTATATATTCTCTAGATTTCATCAGTTCTCACAATCACTCGTGCCCTAGACTTAGGCTGACCAGAGCCTAAGTATAGGGGGGCGAATCGACTTCTATACTTTTTGTTATTTTAGCTCTCCTACGCTTAGCACAAGCTATGTCATTTCCTCGCTTCTTATTTATGAGGACATAGCACATTCTGAGTATACGGGGTGACACATATACTTTACCCATAGCTCATACTTTCGCATATTTTGTATATTATGCAATAATTACGGAGTGGGTAAAATTTGGTAAAAAAGGAGGCTTCTTATTTACTCTTGCATATCTTCCTTGTATTAAAGAAATAATAATAAAATTTTGTAAAAAAATGTCTTGCATATAGGTTGCATGCCATCTATATTTCATTTGCATATCTTGCGTATGCGAAGGGAAAGTTAGTGGGTTCTGAAACAAGTTATGAATAGAAGTTGAGGATGCATTTTGATTTGACCTTAACCTACCTAATTTCAGAGGAACCTTATAGGAACTGGAGTTAAGATTTTTCAGCTCGAGTGACTTAATTCTATGAGTCCACAAGACTATGTTCACATGTCTGTTGGACATGCGAACCCACGGCGAGCCATTATGCAATAAATGTTATTGCAATTCACTCCTTAATCTGAAATAAAAAGTACATAATTTGCATAATAGGTCCCTTAGTACAATTAGGGTTATGTACCATGGCCATCTTGATGATCATACAGTTGTTGATTCAAGTATTGAATCATAGAGGCTGGTGCTTAGATGAATATCTAATGAGTTAGATTGAGGACTCATCAAGCACCGTCAAATGATTATTAAGAGATGATCTCCAGCCTGAGTAGGAGATGGCAATCCTTTCTCAGTTAGGCTGATATCTGACCGACCTCTTGATGCAAGTCCTCTGCATAGGAATAGAGATTCGGAGGTGTCAGATTAGTTAGGTCAAAGAGTTGACTTAACGAGATCGAGATAACCATAGTCCTATATCATATGCTATCATGATATAGGCACACATCCTCTGACCGGAGACAGATGTGTTACTATATGTCTGAGTATGTACATTTGACAGACCAATAGATTGATGACCTAATCAATGTCTATACACCGGTGCGTTGGTGTGCATATAAGGGCATATGAGTAATACGATCTCTCAAAGGGATCATACAGGTTCACTACTGAACCGGAAGACATGAGCTCACTCATGAGATATTGGGAAGAATCAAATTCCGTGCGCACAGTCATCTCGCTTTGGAAGCTTGACTGAATTTGTAGGTTTTATATATACTTTTGGAAAGTATATGATCAAGACCAAGGTATGCTATATGGTTTTGGAAAGTATATGATCGATACCAACTCCAATGATCAAAATGAGAAACTTACTGATAAAACCTTGATGTAGACAGTATAAAGTTGATCTAATACTTTGGGTTTATTCTAAGTCTTCCAGTATGCAGGATGTACAGGTTTTGGGAATACCTGAGGGTGATGTGATCATAAACGATTGTATAACCATGACACTTCTATTCCTAGGGAGTGATGAAAAGGGTCTGGATTTTAGTAACTCCTCTCAGTAGAAGTAATCTGATCTTGATCCAAATGTTGGACATTGATCTGAATGCGATCCAGATTCAATGAGAAGATTAGATTTGCGGTCTTGATTTAATCAAGCATCTATGGGAGGCCCGAGATCTGGATTTGAGATGTAATCTCAATATCCAAGTCACTATACGTGGAACAATACAATCGCCCTGTCCTTATATCCAAGTATTCGCGGAGAAAGCGCATTATCCTTGAAAGAGTTCATGGATAATTCTATTGTTGATATATGTATCCGAGCATTGAGAAAATTTATAATTAAATGCGATTTAATTATCATGAACAATATGAATTTGATTCATATTATAAGGAGAGTTATCTTAGATAATTAAATGTGATTTGATTATCAAAGATGTAAATAATGTGAATGTGATTTATATTCTTTGAGCACATGAGAATAAGTTATCCAATATTATTAAATGAGAATTAATTATTATGGATATGAATAATGTGGATAGTAATATCCAATTATTCATAATATATTATAAATGTGATTTATAATGTATTAGAGAGAGCTAATTATAATTTATATTTGTTGATTAATTACTATGTGTATTGGATACACATTATGTAATTAATTGACAATGTAAATTATATGTTGTTTTGGGTTGTGAATATGATTCACAATTTTTCAATGGAAAGATTGCAATATTCTCAAATATAATTGTGAACTATTTTTGATGAATAAATGCCAACAAAAGTTGGTGGAAATAAATAGAGGAGAAATTCAAGGAGGCATGCAATCTCATGGAAATCCATGAGATTGCCCCACATGGAATGTGGTGGGCGGCACCCATGTCCTATTTGGAATGGGTGGCCGTCCACCTTGATTATACATCGGAGATTTGATCTCCATGTATATTCTCTCCTTATTTTGTTGATGTAATTTAGGATTGATTTATATTTGATTTTGTCAAATATTTTTTAATCTAAATTAGATCATAATTTATTGGCTTTACCAACAACAATCTGACCATTGGATTGATATAAATCAATCACATCCATTGATTTTATATGTCCCATGGATTGAGATCCATGGATCCCAAAACCCTATAAATAGGGAGGCATACCATGCTCTATCTTTACACAACATGCTATTGTAGCACATCTCTCTCTCTCTCTCTCTCTCTCTCTCTCTCTCTTTCTCTCTACACGCCTATTCTCTCTCCCTCTCATGGTCGTCCACCATGGATGCCCTAGAGAGGTTCTCCATCGCTGCAACATCGTCGTTATGCTGCCCGATCGTCTGCTCGTGGATCTCCGTCTACTTCGGTGCGCCTCGCTCATGAAGAAGACGTCGGATCTCGTGTGTCGAGATCAGGAGATCCACCGCTTGGATCATGGATTGTAAGAAGCACACGGTTTATCCTCGCGCTCGCAAACGTCTCCTCCGTTGGATCGGACTTGAGACAGGAGGTCTCTTTGTTTGGAGACTCGATCGCAACCACGCTTCAAGAGGTAATCGTATTACTTGTTTGTGGTTTAGATGAAACGATCCGAGAAGTGTTCTTGGATCATGTGGTTTCGTCGTATGAAAATTTTTTTAAATTAAGCTGCATCGAGCAACTAGTGCGACTAGTCGCTCCTCGTCGTATTCGATACGACGCTCACGCTTCTGTGATACGCTTGAGGATCTAACCATATCCTTCAAGTGGTATCAGAGCCTTAGGTCGAAGGTTTTGGATATGATTCATAAAACCAAAGGCGACTTAGGTTCGTTAGGGTTGCGAAAGTTTTATCGCATTTCATTTTCGCATCTCTATTTAGTGTAATTTTTCGGCCCTGTAAAAACTGTTTAAACACGAAAATAGCACTTGACTTTTGTTCCCCATTAAATAAGGGAACCATAGGATCTGAGTTTACGTAATTTGGATTCCGTTTGCTCGAGATATGATTGTTTTAATGAACATGTATTCACTGTTACGGGAACTGCGAATCTTAACGTAATTAAGGAGTTAATTACTGTTTAGAGACGCCTTGAAATGCATATAAATCACATAGGTTCTGTTGTGAATCAAGTTAGAAAAATATGGAAACTTACTTTGCTTAATTTGGATTTAAATTGATTGAGATATGCTAATTTTAGTAAGTAGGGGTTACTGCTGAAATTACTTTCCTAATCAAGAACCATGTGATTGTCAATTAGTGAAATTAATTGTTAATTTAATGAAATAATTATGGAAAATATTTGAGAAATATTGGATGATGATTATTTCCTTAATTGACTTGGCCTCAACCAATAATTGATTAGATTTGATCTAGATCAAAATTGGAAACACAATCATCAAACTCCTTGCTTGAATAGGATTGGGAATTTGTCTAGCAAATTTCTTTATAATCAAAAATGTTTTGATTATTACTATATGGTATAATTTCGGTTGAAGAACCGATGATCATATCAAGTACAAAGTGATTGACTTGGCATTATTTTTTCTTGAGGCGAATATGGTGTCTAGTCGGGGATCGCTGGGGTAGCGGGTTGCAACGTATGCGGTCCGTCCCACTCCTGCCGGTATTGGCCATGACAGCGGGTAGGGAACGAATGATGCTTGAGAGATCATGATGTATTTTTCTAATAATTAAAATTCGAATTAATACGTATTTTGAGATAATACCATATATTCAAGTAAAATCAAGTTTGTTCATTGAATTGGATTGATAATTAATTTAATATGATTAAGTTAATTATATCCAATTAAAAACACTCTATTATAATAGATGTGTTATTTTCCTTGGAAGAATTAATTATGTGAATATGATTCATGATAATTAATTAGAATTTGAATATGATATAGAAGATCACAAAAGTGACATCCATGGTCTCCCGTCAAGGCGAAGGGTTCCGTCGCCAGGGATTGTATATAGGAGACGCATGTCCGAAGTGACAGCTCCTATATGCAAGCGCATCTGGATCGGGCTCTTTGCTTCTCGAAAGAGTAAGGCCGTATGCATAGTGACCCCAATATCGGATCCTCATATTATTGGGGTGATATTGGATTGCGCATAGCGAGTTCTATTCCTGTTGACGGTTGGTTCAATTAATGACGGGTCAACATCACCTTAGGGGTGTTGGCCCCAGGTATTAAAGACCGAATTGGGAGATGCAAGTTGGACTTGCAAGGCGGAATGTGTTCCCGCTTCTTTTTATCGGAGTTACAGATTCTCATATTATTGGGATGTAACAAAGATAATGAAGGAGATCCCAGATCTTGCTGAGATATAATGGTAAGTATATCTCTTACATTGAAAGTGATTAAGGGAATGGCATTTCAATGTTGACAAGGCAAGACAACTTTGATATAAAAATTCCTAAATCAAAGTAAATTTTATATTTATATACGTCTATGCAAATTTCTTATTTCAGATAATCTTTCTTTAATCCCTCCCAATGTTATACTCAAGAATAACCAGTAGAATATCATGGATTGGACCTGTGATCCAGATATTGTACTTGCAATTGGACACATAATGTATGTGGTTGCAATATACAAGTTTCCTCATAATAATGAGGAATGATAATTAAATAGACAATAGGATTAAAACCCTAGTGTTTGTATGTCTCTATAGTCTTTATCTCTCATCGAATGTACTTTAGAAGTGACATGTCGATGATGATCGTAATTGTCAAATAATCTTTATAAAATTCTAAGAAGATGTTCTGACATACATATGTGCTCTCGACATTTAATCATGAATGATGTGGTTCTCTGCATCATGCAGAATGGTGGCTCTATAAGAGATTATGTATTCAAATTGTTTGAGTACCTACCTGAACCAATATTTTAAGAGTTTAAATGGATGTAGATACAATGAGTGTCATCATTCTACTATCTATACTCTAGTCATTCATGAAGCTTCATAATATTCATATTATATGAATTGAATGAAGCATGTATAAATGTTGAAATACTCTTATATTGAATTTTTTTATTTTAATATAAGAAATCCTTTGTCTTGAGCAATGGTTGCTTATAAATAAAGGGAGCGCAGTGGAAGCATGGGTTGGTCCCAAGTAAGAAGGAAAGTCAAAGAGTTGACTGTACTTCTGTGGCTTCCATATGACATCCAAAGAGTTGGATGTATGCCAATACTGCAATAAGTTGATGTGTTGATAGTATGACTATAAAATCTATCTAAAATCCTTAGAGAAGGAATCGGATAGTACATCAGATTAATCTACACATAATCATTGATATTGACTTACTTATTTGATAAGATAAAGTCTAATAATTGTATCTCAATCTTCTAATAACACTTGCAATTGGTTGCATATGTGTTACAATATTAGAAATTTGATCTTAAGGTTTAATGGTCATCCATGTTGGTATTGGTGCAATTGTTGCAACAATTTCCACTGGATGAATATACTTCATATTTTCAATGGGAGAGCCCTTAGTCTTAGAGAATGTCTCTGTGACCTAGATATTAGAATACACTCATAGTTTATTTCTAAATGTTGGAAATAAACATGAAATCTGGAATATACCTATCATAAAGAGTTATGATGGAGATATTTCAGATAGTAATCTAGCATCTAGTGGACTCCACTAAATTAGAAAATAATGAATGGTTCATTAAGATTTTTAATACTGAAAATTAAACCTTTAAAGATCAATAGGAGGATATAGATCATTTTACAGTGATCAGGCATCATGTTTTGGACATATTCTATTGATGAAATCAATGGACAAGTGAGAGATGAAACTTTAGAATGTCTAAAATTTCAAAACTTGCATACTTATGAATATTGTATTCAAAGTAAAATGTCCAATACATCCTTCTTTGGGAAAGATGTAAGATGTCAAGGTATTCAGGATCTCATACATATTGATGTATGCGAATCATCTATATCATAGTAAACATTATGGATATGTGATATCTATTGATGATTATTTGTGATATGAGACTTCTTCTCTTCACTTAGAAACCTTTGAAATGTTCAAAGATTTCACAATTTTGGTTTAGAACCAAAGTTTGAAGGGATATTAAATGAATTTGATCTAATCTAGGTAGTCAGTACCTATTAGATGAATTCATAGAATACCTTATCGAGATATGAATATCATTTATATCTCACCCCTCCTAATGATCCTTAACTCAATAGAGTTGTAGGGAGATACAATTGATCATGTGTGACATGATTTGATCAATGATTAATCTTAGCATAATTATCTCTTAGTTTCCAGGTATATGTATATGTGGTAGAGACTACATTATATATCCTTAATAAGGTTCCATGTAATTAAGCTGGAATCTGGCGCTGGAGAGTGCTACTTCATTAGGAAAATAAAGGATGGTATTGGATACCTACTTTATGACCTTGAGATTCTTAAAGGATCTCATCTCTGAGAATGTGATTCTTAGAGGATGACTCTCTTGAGAATCAAGATGAAAATGAAGTAAAGGAACTCATTTAATCTTGAGATGATAATGAGGCTCCTGGAATTGAAAACTAAAAGGACAATTAAAAATGAAACACTAATACATCTTCAAATTAGTATGAAGATGGATTCCATGTGTCAGTTGAATCTGACAATGATCGGACTTCATGTGATGAAGCTCCTGAGGATCATGACATGGAAAGATGGATGTTAGCAATAAAAGTCTAACGTAGACTTCATATACAAGTGTTGTATATGGACCCTCGAGGATCCACCTATAAGGGTCAAACCCATTAAGGTGTAAATGGATCTTCAAGAGAAAGAGGGAACCTGATGAGAAGGTAGAGATCTTCAAAGCACGGTTCGTAGCCATGAGCTCCACACCGAAGAGAAGACATCGCTTGCGATGAGACTTGCTCTCCAGTGACCTTGCCTTAACCCATCATAATATTGCTAACTGTAGCTACATAACTTGACTATGACATCTTCATGATGTGAGTCAAGATTGCATTCCTCTATGAATACCTCTCTGAGGATATTCATATGAAGTAGCCCCAGGGCTTCATGGTTGAGGAAAGCAAGGTGTGCAAGCTAAAGAACTCCATCTTTGGACTCAAATAAGCTTCCTGTAGTTGGAACATAAGATTTGATGAAATTATAAATGTTATGATTTCAGATAAAATCTTGATGAACCATGTGAAGCTTAGTGGGAGTGCCATTGTGTTCATCGTGCTAAATTTAGATATTATTCTAATCATTTAGAATGATATAAGAATAATAATAAGTGTTTTATAAATTGGTTGTTCCATACCTTGAGATAGGATCTCGAGGATACCTCTTAGATCTTAATTCTGAAGTCGTTCAGAAGCAAAGAGAAGAGGGTATTGGGACCGTCGCATTAGTAGTACACCTTGGACTTATTCCATTTTTCTGGAAAATTCCAAGAAAAGCTTCCTTCCCTTAAGATGTGGTAGTGACATGTCTAAAGGGATAGCACCTCAAAGAGTTGAGAAAGTGAATGCAAGAACTGCTTGCACTTGTGCATCAGTTACGAGAAGCTGAAGTGTATGCTAGATGTGTACAAAAGCCATATGTCTGCCATGCAGTGGGAGCAGTAAACTGTTACTAATCCTACTCTAGAAATAAAACACTTGGTTGCAGTAATAACAATATCTTCAAAGATGATGAAACTTAGAGATAGTGATCTCAAAGTCTTATCTTCAAAAGTTTAAGACCTTGTAGATAGTGATCTATAAGGGTCTTAACTATAGATACCTTAGGAGATAGAGATCTCCAGGAATGAAGGTATTCTAAAAAGGATTATGGGAATACGGGTTATGATAGTTAATAAGATGTAGTGTTAAGGACACTATAACCGACAAAATAGAGTATTGGTTGCATAAGATGCAACATTCGCAATGGATGCGAACACTGTTACTAGGAGATATGCAAGTGCCGTAAAAGGACTTGGCGTAGTCTCTTGGGAACAGAGTGACTAATCATCTTACCTAGCTATTTTCTAAATGGCCTATGATTGTCACATGAGTGTAGGTTTAAATGATTAGCCCATTAATGGCTCTTTGGGCTAGTGGGAGATTGTTGGACATGCGAGCCCACGGTGAGCCATTATGCAATAAATGTTATTGCAATTCACTCCTTAATGTGAAATAAAGAGTACATAATTTGCATAATAGGTCCCTTAGTACAATTAGGGTTATGTACCATGGCCATCTTGATGATCATACAACTGTTGATTCAAGTATTGAATCATAGAGGCTGGTGCATAGATGAATATCTAATAAGTTAGATTGAGGACTCATCAAGCACCGTCAAATGATTATTAAGAGATGATCTCCAGCCTGAGTAGGAGATGGCAATCCTTTCTCAGTTAGGCCGATATCTGACCGACCTCTTGATGCAAGTCCTCTACATAGGAATAGAGATTCAGAGGTGTCAGATTAGTTAGGTCAAAGAGTTGACTTAACGAGATCGAGATAACCAAAGTCCTATATCGTATGCTGTCATGATATAGGCACGCATCCTCCGACCGGAGACAGATGTGTTACTATATGTCTGAGTATGTATATTTGGTAGACCAATAGGTTGATGACCTAATCAAGGTCTATACACCGGCGTGCTGGTGTGCATATAAGGGCATATGAGTAATACGATCTCTCAAAGGGATCATACAGGTTCACTACTGAACCGGAAGACATGATCTCACTCATGAGATATTGGGAAGAATCAAATTCCGTGCGCACAGTCGTCTCGCTTTGGAAGCTTGACCGAATTTGTAGGTTTGATATATATTTTTGGAAAGTATATGATCAAGACCAAGGTAAGATATATGCTTTTGGAAAGTATATGATCGATACCAACTCCCAATGATCAAAATGAGAAAATTACTGATAAAACCCTGATGTAGACAGTATAAAGTTGATCTAATACTTTGGGTTTATTTTGAGTCTTCTAGTATGCAGGATGTACAGGTATTGGGAATACCTGAGGGTGATGTGATCATAAACGATTGTATAACCATGACACTTCCATTCCTAGGGAGTGATGAAACGGGTCTGGATTTTAGTGGCTCCTCTCAGTAGAAGTAATCTGATCTTGATCCAAATGTTGGACATTTATCTGAATGTGATTCAGATTCAATGAGAAGATTAGATTTGCGGTCTTGATTTAATCAAGCATGTATGGGAGGCCCGAGATCTGGATTTGAGATGTAATCTCAATATCCAAGTCACTATACGTGGAACAATATAATCGCCATGTCCTTATTTCCAAGTATTCGCGGAGAAAGCGCATTATCCTTGAAAGAGTTCATGGATAATTCTATTGTTGATATATGTATCCGAGCATTGAGAAAATGGATAATTAAATGCGATTTAATTATCATGAACAATATGAATTTGATTCATATTATAAGGAGAGTTATCTTAGATAATTAAATGTGATTTGATTATCAAAGATGTAAATAATGAGAATGTGATTCATATTATTTGAGCACATGAGAATAAGTTATTTAATATAATTAAATGAGATTTAATTATTATAGATATGAATAATGTGGATAGTAATATCCAATTATTCATAATATATTATAAATGTGATTTATAATGTATTAGAGAGAGCTAATTACAATTTATATTTGTTGATTAATTTCTTATGTGTATTGGATACACATTATGTAATTAATTGACAATGTAAATTATATGTTATTTTGGGTTGTGAATATGATTCACAATTTTTCAATGGCAAGATTGCAATATTCTCAAATATAATTGTGAATTATTATTGATGAATAAATCCCAACAAAAGTTGTTGGAAATAAATAGAGGAGAAATTCAAGGAGGCATGCAATCTCATGGAAATCCATGAGATTGCCCCACATGGAATGTGGTGGGCGGCACCCATGTCCTATTTGGAATGGGTGGCCGTCCACCTTGATTATACATGGGAGATTTGATCTCCATGTATATTCTCTCCTTATTTTGTTGATGTAATTTAGGATTGATTTATATTTGATTTGTCAAATATTTTTTATCTAAATTAGATCATAATTTGTTGGCTTTACCAACAACAATTTGACCACTGGATTGACATAAATCAATCTCATCCATTGATTTTATATGTCCCATGGATTGAGATCCATGGATCCCAAAACCCTATAAATAGAGAGGCATACCATGCTCTCTCTTTACACAACATGCTATTGTAGCACATCTCTCTCTCTTTCTCTCTACACGCCTATTCTCTCTCCCTCTCATGGTTGTCCACCATGGATGCCCTAGAGAGGTTCTCCATCGCCGCAGCATCGTCGTTATGCTGCCCGATCGTCTGCTCGTAGATCTCCGTCTACTTCGGTGTGCCTCGCTCATGAAGAAGACGTCGGATCTCGTGTGTCGAGATCAGGAGATCCTCCGCTTGGATCATCAACATGGATTGCGAGAAGCACGTGGTTCATCCCGACGCTCGCAAGCGTCTCCTCCGTCGGATCGGACTTGAGACAGGAGGTCTCTTCGTTTAGAGACTCGATCGCAACCACGCTTCAAGAGGTAATCCTATTACTTGTTTTTGGTTTAGACGAAACGATCCGAGAAGTGTTCTTGGATCATGTGGTTTCGTCGTATGAAAAATTTTTAAATTCCGCTGCATCGAGCAACTAGTGCAACTAGTCGCTCCTCGTCGTATTCGATATGACGCTCACGCTTCCGTGATGCGCTTGAGGATCTAACCATATCCTTCAATGTCATCTTGAGTGGTCAAAGTAGAATATTTCATACACACGCACAATTCTCTTAGATAGTGGCCTAACTTGGACAAGCACCATGCACATAACTCTTCATTTATGAGGTGATGAGGAGGTAGAATCCTTTGGCTTGGAGTAGCACATGGCTGGAAACATCCGTCCTCCTCTAGGGAGGGTAGTGCATCTCAACCTAGTCTAGTGGCGTTGAAGTCTAACGACGGGATGTTGTGGATTGCAATAAAGCTTCAAAAGAAGGATAGTCTACTGGTTCAAGAAGAAAAACTCCTTTTGTACATGTTGCACCTTGTATATAGAAAAAAACTCCAAAAAAATGACATGCCTGATTGAAAATTAAATGACTGGCGGAGTGTGTATATGTTTAGTAAAATAAGCAAGGCATATGCTTAAATGTCACATACCAAGGAAACCTGCAGTTGGAGACTTGGCTACACTGGTCAAAATCCACGGATATGTGACTACACTGGTCACAATATATTCTCTTCTTTAGCCCCCTCTTCTTGAGCTGGTTGCAGTTAAATGATGAACCTGTGATTCATCACTCTAAAATTCGAAAATAGAGCTTTATTCCCAAGTAGTTAGATGCATATCTCCATTTATTATGCATTATTCACATTCACACATTTAGAAATAATATTCACATTTTAGCATGCATATTTACATTAAATATGGAGCCAAATTCACTTGTACATATTCACTTGTATATTGGCTAAATTTACATGTTTGTATCTATTTTCACTTACTCCAAACCCAATAAAAATCAACTCCATATTGTATATATTACTAACACTAATAAAAAATATCAAAAAATACTAACTTGTAAAATTTAACAATAAACCCCAAACCCTAGTTTGAGACTAAGCACCTTAAAATATGAATATCTCTCTCATAAAGTGTCTAATTTTGGTTTACTCAATTTTAAAGTAATATACATTCAAATACCTTCAAAACAAGACCAAATTCATAAAAATCGGAGTTCATATGTGAAGCATGGGTTTCAGGCCCCTATTTTATATTGTGCATATTGACCAAAATACCCTTTAGATTATTCTTTTATTTTCTTAATTATTAAAAAATCCAAAAAATAGATTAAGTTGTAAATATTTGCTTCACATTTTATGTAATTTTATTTTGGTTTTTCTCTTATTTAAAAATGATAAAAAAATCTGCAAAAGAGAAAATACAGTATTTTATATCTATAACATTCTCCCAAAAATACTTTTTGCATATATGACTTTTTTTGTTTTCAGTCCTTCACCAAAGTTGTAGATCTCGTTGAGACAAGCAACTTTCATGTTGAACACTTTTTTATCTGACCCCATTTGTTATTTCTTTTTTATTTTTGTTTACATTTTGAATTTTTTGGGAGCGACACGTGGCACCTTCAGGAGCTGCCACATGTCACCCCCATTTTAATTTATTTATTTATTTTAGTAATTTTATTTTAATTTACATTATTTATTTATCTTAATTATTATTATTAATTTTATTTTAAATTTTATTTAAGCCCCGCCATGTGGCCACCCCCGCGCGCGCCACATGGCGCCACCATCCCCCTCTCTCTCCTCCGCCTTCTCTCTTTTTTTTCTCTCTCTCTCCCCCTCACGATTCCATGCACGCACATACGCCTCTACACCCCTCTCCTCTCTCTCTCTCTCACACACACTCACACACTCTCCCCTCTCGTTTATCTCTCTCCAACCCATCTCCCAACTGCACCTGCGACACCATGCAACTGCCCCGCGCATCGTGCATAGGTGCACGACTCCATATATCCACCTCTATACCCTCTCACCCTCCCATCTCTCTCACGGCCGCTTCTCTCTCCCCCACATCTCCCTCTCTTCCACGCACAAACTGCACCCCTTATTTCTCTCGCCACCTCCGCACGACTTGCATCTCTTAACCACCCATAAAAGAGAAGGCATTGGCTCCATTCGAATCATCCACCGATGGAGAGCTAGAGGGCCCATCTCGTTCCCACTTGTAGGTGACAACTGCAACCCGGAGTTGGAAGTCGACGACGAGCCGATCCTCTCTTGCCGAGGAGATCCATCGAGGCTCATCCTCGTTATTTCAACCCACTGACATGGTTTTTGATCTTTGGAGCTCATCGCCAAAGCTCCTCGAGGCAAAGACCGGCCAAGGTGCCTTGCAGCCCCATGCCACCCCTCCAGCGAATCCATCTTCTCGATCGTTCTTCTACTTTCATTTACTTTTTACTTTCTTCCTTTACAGCCATGAATCCTTGATCACCTACAATTCTCTATTCACGATCGGCTCAATCCTCTCCACTAGTCACCACCAATAACCAGTTACGCTGACTGCCTCGTACGAGGGTCATCCTTCGAGCATCCACGCTCTACATCGACGCGCCAGCGACCAGTCGTCCCTGCCTTGCTTCGCGTAACGTGCTTCACCATCAGCCATCGACCTCCCCGTTCCATCTTGATCCTAGTCACCAGCAGCGACTCCTGCATCGTGTATAGACTAGGGGTCGTGGTTCGCACCATCTAACTATCACTCTACGCCCCCCGTGGATCCCCATCGACATGCCCATCTCCGCTAGCAGGCTATCGACTTCCAACCTGCAGGTCACCTCCGCTCCACTGTCGCCCTCCCTGTGGCTGCCAAGGGAATAACAACCATCATCCACCGCAGGACACCTGCGATTGTGGACGCCCATCTTCTCGCCACCACCAACCACCAGTCATCCGCTCGCTCTGCCTCGCCAACAAGCTACACGACAGGAGCACTACACCTGCTCACCACCTCCTGTCGTCGACGTAATGCCCACCAATCTCCTACCGTCCAGTGGCCGAGACCGTACCCTTGTCGCACACCTCCGTGCCACCACCCTCCAACTGTCGCACCTCGGATAGGAGCTAGCACCACCAGCACGCTCCTCCGTGCTCCAGGTCACCTCCACCCCAACCACCTAGACACCAACTGTGGAATAGTCCTTCTCCCCATCACATGAGAAGCATGTGGGGAGGGAAGAAAAATTTCACAGACGCCCTCCTCCACTTCCACATTCACCAATAAGCCAAGCCTTCCAAAAGGCACATGAGGTGCATGTGCCTCACTAGAACTTTTGCAAGAAAGCCCCTCACTGTTTCGGTAATTGCATTCGCATATTTCCTTTTATTAACTTTATTTCTGAAATTGTATTCATACCCCTGTGTTTGAACCTTAATTTTAACTGGCATTTGGTATCATTTCTATAGTATAAAAATTGTATTTTGTAGAAAAACTTTTTCTTTATCATTGTGGATATTGAATATGATTTTATGAGCTTTGGATTATTAAATATAATTATTTTGGTGAAAAATTCAAGATTTTACCCACTGCTTGATATTAATTCCATGTTAAATAATTATTGCTCTAAAACAAATCCCAAAAAATCACAGTAGGTAGATTTTAGGTCGTTCTACATTGTGCCAAAAGTTTATCTCATTTGCACGTATATCTAGGTCAAAATTAATTAAATAATAATATTAGTAATTGATTTTTAATTGGTTCATCGCTTAGTACTTTTAGGAATTAAAATTATTCTGGATATCTTTCACATAGAATATCTAGATAAACTAATTTCTGGAAAATATTTATAGTCGGTATTTATTAAAATTAATTAACTCAAAATCACCTGGTCTGCATTATTTTATTCATCATTAATTCATTTTGCATCCAAAAATTCCAAAAAATACAATCGTTTAATTTCATCACATTTCAGATTTTGGCCAAATTTGAGGTTGTGTTGACTTAATTTGATTGTAATTTGCATTATAGTCTCTGAACTTCGCTAAAAATTACATGTCCCTCATTTATTACATTTCAAAATACCAAAAAATGCCTCTTTAAAAACCTAATCTTTGGATCGATTAAAAACCACCCTAAGGAGACAGTGTCCTCCCAGAGTTCAACCTTGGGCGTGTCCAAGTAAAAAAAATTAACTGCTCACTTTAATTGGAAAAATATTTAAATTATGATTTTTTATAAATCTGAATTTGTGTGACTGCAACGAACAAAAATTCAACGTTAATTCTGACAAATTAACTTAACTATCTGAGGGTTTATCAGATGGCACTGTTACCGGGGATGCTGCTTAGGTTAATTTTTAGAAAATCTTTATTTTAGTTTTTTAACCCTCGAGTAATCTGACCCTCGATTTTTCTTGTTAATATTTCTCTATTTATTTTACTACATTTTTTTATTATTTTGTGTCCATCTCTCGGACATAATTTCTATCATTTTGTGCGAGGGCCCGATGGACTTGGAGTGGTTTTTTTGAAGTCGATGCATCTCAAAGTGCATCAGAGGCTGATGATTTGTGGAGTTAGTCAGTTGTTGAGACCAAAGAAGATTTTTTAAGAGAGATTTTCATTTTCATTAATTTGTACTAGTTGCTTGATTTCTAGAAGATTCTATTTGGAATCTCGCACTTGTACTCAGGATTGGATATTGTCCCTGTGGAGGTTGTATGGTTGATTGACGTAGACTAGGACCTGCACTAGTGGCTCTCAGAGCATTTCCTTAGATTATATTATTGCTTATGCCCGTAGACTATAGGACCACACATCACACTTAATGAGACGCACTTAGACCGTAGAGCTATTAGTCAAAATTAAATTGTTCATCACTCGTTCATAGAATTGCATGTCAAGGAACGATTTTCTCGATTGCATTTCATGTAGTGTAAAATTTTCAATTCAGTAATGCATCCCGCATGTAGAGAGCTGGAAGCACTGTAATATCCTTACTCAAGCATTCATCATCATTTTCTTAATCGCATCGTCTTTTTTCGATTCCCTCTCTCAGTTTTTCTAACCTAGGATAAGGGAATTGGGACTGAACGGTAGACGTGATTGCTTGTGTGGATTAATTACAGTGACAACTAATCTCTAAAATCAGGAATGCTAATTGAATTGGACCAAAACTATTGACTAAAACTAACCATTATTTGTGCGAGAGAAACCTCATCATTGTATGAATTTATTTGCAAGTGAGAGAGAGAGAGAGACGACACTAGAATAGAGCCAAGCCAGGATTTTCATATAGACTAGTGGTTCAAAAAAATGAATAACCACTTTTCAGTGAGGATCTACGTGTAGCTGGTAAACCGTCCGTATTTCCTTAGGAGATTGGGAGGTTTAGAGAACACCATGTAAGGCTCTGTCCTCAAGTAATGGGTAGTCGTATTTATATGGTCCGCACTTACTCCTATACTAGCTGAAAGTGGGTGCAACTATTCCTAAACCTAACAGCTCATTAATCTTTCAAGACTTTCATTTATCATCAACTAAAACTGACAAGATAATTCGATCGAACTTTTACGACCCTCACGTGTAGAGTTGGTGAATTTGGGGTTTTCTCTTACGTTTGTTTTGTGTATGTCCATGTTTGTTATTCCGAGTACTTGCTCGTTTTCTACCTCAATCCACGTACATTCATCTTCAAGATGTTGGGATATTGGTCCCCATACCCTGACATCTATGGTCACTCCTCCTCGTCCATATACCGTTCATCTTCGCCTTCTCCTTCTTCCATGTATCTTACAACATCTGTGGGAGACCCTTACCTGTGGTCAGTTTCACCTCGACCCTATTAAGTCAGACCTTCGATTGATTTTCCCACTTCTTTGCATTTCTCACCTGCTCCACATTCCAACACTCGGGATCAACTTCCATATTACACCGACTCTCCATATTCTCGAGAGCTTGCTGGAATTAAAGAACCATTCAATATGCAAGCCACTATTGAGACGAATAACTGGAAGAATTACATACCCCCACATACTTCATCTCCTCTTCACATGATTGATGGGACAAGTCAACAAATCCCACATACACATCCTGACTGGACCTTAGGGAATAACATGGTCGATTAAACAATCTGAATGGAGAGGCTTGCACCATATGATCTTCCCGACTTGATTGACCCTAGTAATAAAGCCCACATTGACTAGCCTTCATATCACATATTCAAAGAGCCCAGCAGTATCCTCCGAGTAGTTAGACTGCTTTAGTGATTTGCTATGAGGATCTTTGGAGGATAACATTTCTAGGATTGTGAAGAGATATGAAATTTATTGAGGATAAACTTAGAAATGTCATCGACTGAATCATTCCAATTTATTCCAACTCAGGTATGGAAGTGGAGAATGGAATAAGCGGGTTCAATGTTGAAAACTTAGACAATACAAGGAAACACACACACTTTGTATACTTGGAGTTCATTCTACCTCCCTCTTCTATTAACCACTTCCTTTCTAATATAGAGTATGTACAACCTCTCGCTCCTCCTTCACCTATCCAAACAACAGCAAAATCGAAAAGACCAAAAACATTGCAAAATAAGAAAAACTCATAAAACTAGAAAATGAAAAAAACCTAAAAAATAGGATCATACCCTTAGGGAAGCACTTGATGAAGAATTGACTTTTAAACTTCCCTTAATAAAGGCCACAGATCACTTCCCTGAACTCAAATGATTTGTGAGAAGTAAATTGATGCCTAAGAGGTCGGTCAATAAAACGACGAGGACTAAGAAACATCTAGAGTTTATGGCCGCCTCCTTGGTGATGGGGAGAAAGACCAAGAGCTGCAGAGTGAAGCAGTTTCCTAGGGTTGAATGTGAAATCAAAGACACGACCTTTACCCATGCAAGAATCAATGATGACTCATTGATAAATATCCTTCCGACCTCTGTGTTTGATAAACTCAAACTCAGGCTAATGAGAAAGTAGAGAGAGATCGTTCAGTTGGCCGATCGATCTATAAAATGGTCGAGAGGAATCATTTCAATCATGATTACTTTCAAGGTGCTCTACTCCAGATAGACTTCACGGTCACTGACATTGAGCATCGAGGAGAGTTTACACAGTCTCCAATTATTCTCGGGAAGTTGTTCTTAGCCTCGGCTAAGGCGACTATAGATTGTGAGACTCGGGAGATCGATTTTACAGCATTGGGAGCACTCCGATTGCACCCATTATTTGACACACTATACTCTAAGGTAACCCAAAAGGATGTTAACAGTCGTAGCCATCGAGAGTTAGATGAGTCACCCCTCTCTATTACACCTAAGATACCAGTTGTCGAGCCGACCATTGGATCAGAGACTCCTCCACATCATTGACTCCCACTTCTTACATCACTACAAATGTCAAGCCAATAGAGCTCCCTAACACCAATCCGAGTCGTGTGCTGACCCTTCATGAATATTACAATCTATGTGGTGACTCGTCTGATGAGGAACCCATGGTCAGCACCACACCACATCACGGACCTTCAATGAAGACAACGGTACTGAATTGACCCCACCACAAAACACGGTTTCTCATTCCTCTAGTCGGTTATCTAGTAAGAGGAAGTCAAGAATTGATTCCCTGAGGTGTTCTCCTGAACCCCTCAAGGCGTGTCACTCTCCTCTCCCTCTCAATTATTCAGGTTCTAGAAATGCGACTAAGAAAGTTTCCTTCAACATACCGTAGAGGGAATTTTGGAAGGAATCCTCATCGGGTCCGGATGTGTTGGTTTATATGTGTAAGCCCAGTTCGGCTATTCGGAAGCCATATCTGAGCAAACAGCCATGTGTCGACCCTTGTTGGATGATCCCTACACCTCACTGTTATTCATCTGAGGACGATTCTGACAACGACATATATGTATATTACCCACCTCCTTGCTCCTGCAAGAAGGTTCATCACAAACCTTCTTGATTCTTGTAATTTTTCATTCCTTCTTGTAGATATTTTCTTTCTTTTATTTCCCTCCCTCCCCAGTAATTTGTATCACTCGCCCCAGCACCATATATTTTCATTTTATGGCTATACTTAGGATGACCAGATCCTAAGTATAAGGGGGAGAGTGACCCGAGTCTCTTCACCATTCTCGGTATATTCTCCAGATCTCATCGGTTCTCATACTCACACATGTCCTAGACTTAGACTGACCAGAGCCTATGTATTAGGGGGACCAATGTCCGCCCTATATACATACTTGTACATTTCCCCTCTTGACCTCATCCACCCCATTTTTTATCTTCTTCTACACTTAGACTGTCAGAGCCTAAGTATAGGGTAGCAGATCGACTTCTATACATTTTGTTAGGTTTCATACACTTAGCATGAGCTATGTCTTTTCTTTGCTTCTTGTGCTCTGAGGACATAGCACATGCTAAGTATAAGGGGCGTGTATATATTTCATATATACTTTACCCATAGCTTTTACTTTCATGTATTTTTGTATATAGTATGCAGTAATTACAAGGTGGGTAATGTTGGTAAAAATAAATAAAATACATGTATACTTGTATAGCATGTATATTGTATAATTTGTATAATACTTGTAAATATACTTTTGTAAAATTTGTTGTAAAATAGGAGGTATACCATATTTTTATACTAGATTTTTGAAAAAAAACTTTTGAAAAAAACCAAATAAATTAAAATAAACTTCTTATTTACTCTTGCATATCATCCTTGCATTCATTAAAAAAATTGTATCTTGCACTTCATTCACCTACATTGCATGTCATCTGCATTTCATCTGCATATCTAGCATATGCAAAGTGAAAAGTTAGTGGGTTTTGAACCAATCTATGAATAGATGTCAAGGATGGATTTGATTTGACCTTAATCTACCTAATTTCAGAGGAACCTCATAGGAATTGGAGTTAAGATTTTTCAGGTCGAGTGACTTAATTCTTTTAGTCGACAAGTCTATGTTCACATGTTATCTTGATTGGTCTAAGTAGAATATTTCGTACCCAAGCACAATTCTTTTAAACAGTGACCTAACTTGGACAAGCACCATGCACGTAGATCTTCATTGATGAAGTGGTGAGGAGGTAGAATCCTTTGTCTTGGAGTAGTACACGGGTGGTAACATCGTCCTCCTCTAGGGAGGGTAGTCCATAGTCTAGTGGCATTGACATCTAACGACGGGATGTTGTGGGTTGCAATAAAGCTTCAAAAGAGGGATAGTATACTGGCTCAAGAAGAAAGACTCTTGATGTACATGATGCACCTTTCATATAGTTCACAAAAAAAACTCCAAAAAAATGGACAAGCCTGATTGAAAATAAAATGTCTGCCAGAGTATGTATATTTACAAGGTATATGCTTCAAAGTCTCATACCAAGGAAGCCAGAAACTGGAGACTTGGCTACACTGGTCAATCTCCACGGATATGTAATTACACTGGTCACAATCCATTCTCTTCTCTACCCCCTCTTCTTGAGATGGTCACACTTGAACTTAGACCCCGCTCCTCGAGGAAAGAGTTGCTAGACCGGGGAATTAGAGGTACCTTGTTAGAGGAGGATGTTTCTTTGCCATTTCTGATGTGGAGAGCTATATTTCACTTACACAGTACAACTAAGATTCATAGTCATCAGAATTTGCATATAAGGATCTGTTCTGACCTGACTGTTAAGGCGACATAAGTAGAGACCTGTGGAACTTAAATGATGTTAGGTCTTAAATTCAGTTCCCAATAAGGTTTCACCACACTATAAATAAAAAGGTCGAGTCAAGCTCCATTTTCGCCTTCTGCTTATGACCTTGGTATGGAATCCAAAATCATTTCACTTTTGCATTTCATTTTAGTTGCTCGGGGACGAGCAAGGTTTAAGAATAGGGGGTTGATGAATATGTGATTCATCACTCTAAAAGTCGAAAATAGAGCTTTGTTCCCGAGTAATTAGATGCATATCTCCATTAATTATGCATTATTCGCATTCACGCATTTAGAATTAATATTCGTATTTTAGCATGCATATTTGCATTAAATAAGGAGCCAAATGCACTTGTACATATTCACATGTATATTAACTAAATTCACTTATTTGTATCTATTTTTCACTAACTCTTAACCCAATGAAATCAACTCAATATTGTATATATTACTAACACTAACAAAGGAAAATATCAAAAAATACTAAGTTCTAAAATTTACCAATAAATCCCAAATCCTAGTTTGAGACTAAGTACCTTAAAATACGAATATCTCTCTCATATAATGTCTGATTTAGGTCTATTCACTTTTAAAGTAATATACATTCAAAGATCTTCCAAACAAGATAAATTTCATAAAAAACAGAGTTCATATGTGAAACTTGGGTTTTGGGCCCTTATTGTATATTCTATATATTTACCAAACTACCCTTCATATTATTCTTTTATTTTCTTAATTATTAAAAAATCTAAAAATTTTAGATTAAGTTGTAAATATTTGTTTCACATTTTCTATAATTTTATTTTGATTTTTCTCTTATATAAAATGATAAAAAAATCTGCAAAAAGATAAAAAAATATGGTATCTTATATTTATAAAGTCCCCCAAAAAGACTTTTTGTACAAATGACTTCTTTTGACTTTAAGTCCATCACAAAAGTTGTAGATCTCATTGAGACGAGCAACTTTAATGTTGGCTACTTTTCTATTTGACCCCTTTTGTTATTTCTATTTTATTTTTATTTACATTTTGATTTTTTTAGGAGTGACACGTCCTAGAGTTGCCATGTATCACCCCCATTTTTATTTATTTATTTATCTATTTATTTTCATAATTTTATTTTAATTATTTTTATTTTATTTTACATTATTTATACATCTTTATTATTATTAATTTATTTTAAGTTTTATTTAAACCCTGCCACATGGCCACCCCTGCACGGGCCACGTGGTACCACCATCCCCCTCTCTCTCCTCTGTCTTCTCTCTTTTTCTCTCTCTCTCCCCATCATGATTCCATGCAAAGCACGCATCCCTCTAACCCCTCTTTATATATTATCTCTCTCTGTCTTACCCCTAATGCACTCTCCCCTCTCGTTTCTCTCTCTCTCTAACCCATCCCCCAATTGCACCTGCAACTCCATCTAGCACGAGTGCGTGGCTCCATCTCTCTACCTCTATCCCCTTTCACTCTCCCATCTCTCTCATGGTCGCTTCTCTCAACCCACATATCCCTCTCTTCCACGCACAAACCACCAGTTTCTCTCGCCATCTCTGCACGACCTGCATATCACAATAGCCCAGAAAAGGGAAGGCATCGGTCCCATTCGAATCACATGCCGATGGAGAGCTGAAGGGCCCAGCTCGCTCATGCTTGCAGGTGACAATTGCAACTCGGAGTTGGAAACCGATGACAACCCGATCCTCTCTTGCCTACGAGATACATCGAGGCTCATCCTCGTTGTTTCAACCACTAACGTGGTTGTTGATCTTCGGAGCTCACCGCCAAAGCTCCTCCAGACGAAGACCAGCCAAGGAGCCTCGTAGCCCCAGGCCACCCATCTGACGAATCTGTCTTCTCCATCATTATTCTTCTTTCATTTGCTTTTTTTTCTTTCTTCCTCTGCAGTGATGAATCGTCAATCACGTCCAAATTCTCTACTAACCACTAACTCAATCCCCTCCACCAGTACCCACCGACAACCAGTTACGTTGACTGCCTCGTATGATGGTCATCCTTCCAACAGTCGCTCTCTGCATCGATGCGCCAACGACCAGTCGCCCCTGCTTCGTGCAATGCACTTCACCGTCCTCCATCGACCTCCCCGTTCCATCTTGATCCCAATTACCAGCATCTACTCCCACATCGTGTGTCGATTGGGGGTCGTGGTTTGCACCATCTCGCCACCGCGTTACACCCCCCTGGAGCCCCATTGACACGCCCATCTCCACTAGAAGGTCGTCGACTTCCAACCTGCAGGTCACCTCCTCTCCACCGCCACACTCCCGCAGCCACCAAGGGAACGACAACCACCATCCTCTGCAAGCCACCTGCGGTTGTGGCCTCCCATCTTCTCGCCACCACCGACCGTCGGTCGTTCGCTCACTCTGCCTCGCCAGCAAGCTACACGATAGGAGCACTTCACCTGCTCGCCACCTCCTATCGCTACCGCACCACAAGCCAATCACCCACTATCTAGTAGTTTAGGTCGCACCCTCGTCGTGCGCCTCTGCACCACCACCCTCAATCCATCACACCTAGGATAGGAGCCAACACGACCAGCGTGCTCAAGGTCGCCTCCAGCCCAATCGCCCAGATGCCACCTATGGATGATTCCTCCTCCCTATCACGTGAGAAGCACATGGCGAGGGGGAAAAATTTCATAGATACCCTCCTACTCTTCCACATTCACCAACAAGCCTAGCCTTCTAGGAGGCACGTGAGGCGCACGTGCCTTACGGGAAATTTTGCAAGAAAGCCCCTCACTATTTCTATAATTGCATTCATATATTTCCTTTCATTAATTTATTTCTGAAATTGCATTCACATACATGTGTTTGTACCTTAATTTGAACATGTATCATTTCTACAATCTAAAGATGTCATTCTGTAGAGAAAATTTTGCTCTATCATTGTGAATATTGAATATATTTTTATGAGCTGTGGATTATTTAATATAATTATTTTGGTGGAAAAATCAATATTTTACCCATTGCTTGCTATTACTTCCATGTTAAATTAATGATTGCTCTAAAAAATCCCAAAAAACATACTAGGTGGATTTTAGTTTGTTCTACGTTGTGCCCGAATTTCGTTTCATTTACTCGCATATTTAGGTCAAAATAAATGAAATGGTGAGTTTAGTAATTGATTCTTAATTAATTCCTCACTTAGTACTTTTATAAATTAAAAATTATTCTAGATATCTCTCACATAGATCTATCTAGGATAAATTAATTTCTGGAAAGTAGTAATGTTTGGTTTTTATTAACTCAAAATCACCTGGTCTGTATTATTTTATCCACTTTTATTCATTTTGTTCCAAATATTCCAAAAAAAATACAGTAGTTTAATTTCATCACATTTCACATTCTAGCCACGTTTGAGGATTTTTCGACTTAATTTGGTCGTAATTTGCATTTTAGTCCCTGAACTTCACCACATATGCATCTCCATCATTTATTTCATTTAAAAATATAAAAAATGCCTCTTTGAAAATCTAATCTCTAGATCAACTAAAAAACAAACCTAAGGTGATAAAGGCCTCCTTGAGTTCGACCTTGGGCTTGCCTAAATAAAAAAATTGACCGCTCGCTTTAATTGGAAATATAATTAAATTGCAGTTTTTTATTAATCCGAATTTGCCCGACTGCAACGAAAAAAATCAACGTTAATTCTGACAAATTAACTAGGGCATCCGAGGGCTCATCATTGAACATAGAAGGGAATACCCCACTCCTCGAGGAAATAAAGGCTTTAGATCGGGCAATTAGAGTTACCTTATTAGAGGAGGATGCTTCTTTGTCATTTCTATTGTGGAGAGCTATATTTCACTCAATACAAGTAAGATTCATAGTCATAGAAATTTTCCGTACGAGGATTTGTTCTGACCTGATTGTTGAGGCGGCCGGAATAGAGACTTGTGGAAATCAAAGGTTGTTAGGTCTTAATTTCAATTCCCAATAAGGTTCCACCATATTATCAATCCAAAGGGCGAGCCAAGCTCTGTTTTCACCTTTTGTTCATGACCTTGGTATGGAACCCAAAATCATTTCGGTTTGGCATTTCATTTTAGTTGCTCGAGGACGAGCAAGGATTAAGTATAGGGGGTTGATGAATCTGTGATTCATCGCTCTAAAAGTTGAAATATAGCTTTGTTCCCAAGTGATTAGCTGCATATCTCCATTAATTTTCCATTATTCTCATGTATGCATTTAGAATTAATGTCTGCATTATAGCATCTTCATTGGATAAGAAGCCAAATTCACTTGTAAATATCACTTGTATATTACCCTATTTCCCTTATTTTTATCTATTCATCACTAACTCGGAATTGAATAAAATCAACTCTATAGTGTATAACTATTTACATTAATTAATAAAAAATATCAAAAAATAACTAACTTGTAAAATTGACCAATAAAACCTAAACCATAGTTTGAGACTAAGAACCTTAAAATATGAATATCTCTCTCTTGCACTTTCCTATGAACCCCTACTCAATTTTGAATTAATATATGTTCAATTACATTCAAAACAAGACCAAATTCAAAAGAATCAGAGTTTGTATGTGAAACTTGGGTTTCGGGCCCCCTTTTGCATATTGTGCATCCGTTCTTTTTATTTATCTATTTTATTTCTCTAATTTTCTTAATTATTAAAAATCCATAAAAATTAAATTAAATTATAAATATTTGTTTTATATTTTATCTAATTTTATTTGATTTTTATCTAATTTAAAAATGCCAAAAAAATTGCAAAAGATAAAATGTGGTATTTTATACCTAAAAGGTACCCAAAAATATTTTTTGCACAGATGACTTCTTTTAATTTTTGATGCTTCAAAAAAGTTGTGGATCTCGTCAAGTTGAGCAACTTTGGTGTTGATCAATTTTCGATTTGACCCCTTTTGTTATTTCTTTTTTTTATTTTTATTTTCATTTAATTTTCGATTTTTCTGGGAGCGACACGTGGTGGCTCCTGGAGCCGCCCTCTATCACATCTATTTTATTTACTTTTTATTTTTATTCTATTTTCATTATTTTATTTAGTTATTTATTTATCTATATTTTTTTTATTATTAATTCTTTATTATTTATTTATTTATTATGTATATTTTGTTTATTATTTTATCTATTATTTATTTTATTTATTAGTATTAGTATTTTTTTAGTTTGTTTACTTTATATTTTTAATTTATCTTCGCCACGTGGCAGCCTCATGGCATGCCACGTGCCCCCCTCCTTTTCCCTCTTCTCTGTCTGATCTCGTGCCAAGCACGTAACCACCCTCCTCCCGCCTGCCCGTTCCCCGCAGGATTCACATATGCCGCTTCCTACGGTTGCTGTGACCGCACTGCCCGTGTCGCACTGTAACCGCCCCATGCGTGCCTCGTCCTCTCCCCGCTCACCACGCCATCTGTAACCACTCCCCCACCTTGCATTCGCTTGCCAACCACCTCTGATTCCCTCTCTCCTCATCCAACTCCATGCACGCTCCCCTCTCTCCACACAATTGTGACCTCCACCCTTCTCGCCTGATGCCAACCACCCTTAAAATCCCAACTGCCACCCCCGACGCATATCATACTCCATTCCTCAGTCGAGAAGGAGAAACCACTAGTTCCCTTGTGTTTATGGTGACAGCTTCAACATCTCAGGTAGAGCGACGATGACTAAGGTGAGATCCGCGAGGGCTCTCCCTCATGTTATTGCACCTTCCTCGAAAGATAGTTGTTAGCAATGTGAGCCCGACGCGAACCATTCCTGTAATAAATTTTATTGTACTAAATGATTTATCAATAAAAGTTATGTTTTTCACTCCCGATCTGAGATTAAATGAATGAAAGCACTATAAGGGCCCTCTGTACAATAAGGGTAGTACCATGGCCAACTTGATAATCATACAGCTGTTGATTCATTGATTGAATCATAGAGGTTGATGCTTGGATGAATATCTAAGGAGTTAGATAGAGGACTCATCAAGCATCATCAAATGATTGTTAAGTGATGATCTCCAGCCTGAGTAGGAGATGGCAATCCTTTTCTCATTTCGTTGATATCTAACCGACCTCTTGATGCAAGTCCTCTGCATGGGAATAGTGATTCGGAGGTGTCAGATTAGTTGAGTCAAAGGGTTGACTTAACGAGATCGAGATAACCAAAGACCTATGTTGAATACTGTCACACCATAGGCATGCATCCTCTGACCAGAGACAAATGTGTTACTATATGTCTGAATATGTACATTTGGCGGACCAATAGGTTTATGACCTTACCAAGGTCTATACACCGGCGAGCAGGTGTGCATGTAAGGACATATGAGTAATACGATCTCTCAAAGGGATCATACAGGTTCACATGTGAACCGGAAGACGTGAGCTCACTCATGAGGTATTGGGACTGATCAATTTCCATGCATGGTCATCATGCTTTGGAAACATGGCAAGAATTTGAAGGTATGATATATGCTTTGGGAAAGCATATGATCAATACCAATTCCCAATGACCAAAATTGAGAAACTTGGTGATCAAACCATGAAGATGACATGTGTAAAATTGATCTATATCTTCAGGATGATCATAGATCTTCCAGTATGCAGGATGTACAGGTGTTGGGAATACCTGAGGGTGATGTAATCGTAAACGATTGTATAACCATGATGCTTCCATTCCGAGGGGGTGATGAAATAGTTTTGCATTTTAGTGACTGCTCTCAGTAGAGAAGTGACCTAATCTTAGTCCATGTATTGGACATTGATCTGAATGAGATTAAGATGCAATGAGAAGATTATGTCTATGTCTACCGCCTTGATTTAATTAAGCATCTGTGGGAGGTCCATGAGATTTGGATTTGAGATATGATCTCAATATACAAGTCACTATACGTGGAACAATACAATCGCCATGTCCTTATCTCCAAGTATCTGCGGAGAAATCGCATTATTCTTGAAGGAGTTCAAGAATGATTCCATTGTTGAATTATATCTAAGCATTGAATGATTGATAATTAAATGTGATTTAATTATCTTAATGCATGTGGATAATTACCCAATATAATTAAATGTGATTTAATTATTGCGGATAAGAATAATGTGGATAGCAATATCCAATTATTCATAATATATTATAAATGTGATTTATATTGTATTAGAGAGAGCTAATTGTGATTTATATTTGTTAATTAATTATTGGTGTGAATTGGATTCACATTGTATAATTAATTGAAAATGTAAATTATATTTTGTTTTGGGTTGTGAATGTGATTTATAAATTTTCAATGGAAAGATTGCAAGATTTTCTCAAAAATAATTATGAATTATTTTTGTAGAATAAATCACAACAAAAGTTGTTGGAAAATATGGGAGATTTTCATGGAGATTTGCAATCTCATGAGATTGCATGGGATTGCCTCCACCATGGGATCATGGTGGACGGCTACCAAGTCCCACAAGGAAATTGATAGCCGTCCTACCTACTCCATGTGGAAATGCAATCTCCATGCTAATCTCTCCATATTTGTTTGATTTTATTTAGGACTGAATTGTATTTGATTTTTCAAATATATTTAATCTAAATTAAATTATTAGTTGTTTGTTTTTTTACCAACAATAATCTTGACCATTGGATTAAACACAAATCAATATCATCCTTTGATTTGGCGTGTCTCATGGATTGTGATCCATGGACTCCCAAAGCCCTATAAATAGAGAGGCATGCCTTGCTCTCTAGGGTTATGCAATTGAGATACATCTCTCTCTCTCCCTTCCACACACCAACCTTCTTCTCTTCTTCATTGGTGGCCGTCCATCAAGCCCTAGAGAATAAGCTTCGATGTCGCTGCGCCATCACGCTACCGCCTCGACATTCCTCGGTTCTCCATCTTCTTTGGAGTGCTTCGCTCACGAAGAAGGGGTTCGATCTCATGCAACGAGATCAGGAGTTCACCGTGCTTGGATCAACTTCTTGGATTGCGAGGATCACGTGATTCATCCTCGTGCTCGCAAGCGTCTTCTCCGACGATCGGACTTGAGACAGGAGGTCTCTTTACGTAGAGACTAGATCAACTATGCTAAAAGAGGTATTCCTTTATACTTGATGTGGTTTTAGATGAAATGAACGAGAATCATTCTTGGATCATGTGGTTTCATCACATGAAAAAAATTTAAATTCCGCTGCATAGAATGACTAGTACGACTAGTCGTTCTTCGTCGTATTCGATATGATGCTCACGCTTCCGCATTGCACTTGAGTATTATCCCATATCTTTCAAGTGGTGTCAGAGCCTTAGGTCGAAGGTTTTGGATACGATCCATAAACCTAGGACGACTTGGGTTCGTTAAGGTTGCGAAAGTTTTTTGCCGCGCTTCATTTTTCGCACCTCCGTTTAGTGAATAAATACATCCATGTTTAAAACGTTTAAACACGAATTAATCACTTGGATTTTGTTCCCCATTAAATAAGGAAACCATAGGATCTGAGTTTACGTAATTTGGATTACGTTTGCTCGAGATATGGTTGTTTTAAAGAACACGTATTCACTGTTGCGGGAACTGCGAATCTTAACATGATTAATGAGTTAATTACTGTTTTGATGTACCTTAAAATGCGTGGAATATCACTTAATTTCTGTCATAAATCAAATTATAAATCTTAGGAAACTGATTTTGCGTAATTCGGATTTGGTTTGATTTAGATAATTTTAGTAAGTAGGGGTCAATGCTGAAATTACATTCGTAATCAAGAACATGTGATTGTCAATTAGTGAAATTAATTGTTAATTTCATGAAATAACTATGGATTATATTTGAGAAATATTTAATGATGATTATTTCCTTAATTGACTTGTCCTCAACCAATAAAATGATTAGATTTGATCTAGATCATAATTGGAAACACAATCAACAAACAACTTGCTTGAATAGGATTGGGAATTTGGTTAGCAAATTTCCGTATAATAAAAATTGTTTTGATTATTACTATATGGTATAATTTTGGTTGAAGAACCGATGATCATCTCATGTACAAAGTGATTGGCTCGACATTATTTTTTCCCGATGTGGATATGGTGTCTAGTCGGGGAGCATTGGGGTAGCGGGTCGCACCGGTTGCGGTCCGTCCCACTCCGACCAGTATTGGCCATGACAGCGGGTAGGGAACGAATGATGCCTGAGAGATCATGATGTATTTTCTAATTATTAAAATTCAAATTAATACGTACTTTGAGATAATACCATATATTCAAGTAAAATCAAGTTTGTTGATTGAATTGGATTGATAATTAATTTAATGTGATTAAGTTAATTATATCCAATTAAAAACACTCTATTATGAATAGATGTGTATTTCCCTTGGAAGAATTAATTATATAAATATGATTCATAATAATTGATTAAAATTTGAATATGAGGTGGAGGATCACATAAATGACATCCATGGTCTCTCGTCAAGGCAAAGGGTTCCGTCGCCAGATATTGTATGTAGGAGACGCATGTTCGAAGTAACAGCTCCTGTATACGATCCATTTGGATCGGGCTCGTCGCTTCTCGAAAGAGTAAGGACGTATGCGTAGTGAACCCAATATCGGGCCCTCATATTATTGGGGTGATATTGGATTGCGCATAACGAGTTGTATTCCTGTTGACGGTTGGTTCAATTAAAGACGGGTCAACATCACCTTAGGGGTGGTGGGCCCGGGTGTTAAAGTTCGAATTGGGAAATGCAAATTGGACTTGTAAGGCGGAATGTGTTCCCGCTTCTCTTTATTGGAGTCACAGGTTCTCATATTATTGGGATGTGACAAAGGTAAAGAGGAGATCCCAGTTCTTGCTAGAGATATAGCGGTAAGTATATCTCTTACTTTGAAAGTGATTAAGGGAATGAACTTTCAAAGTTGACAAAGCAAGACAAATTTGATATAAAATGCCTTAATCAAATGTCTTAAAATGAATATATATATATATATATAATTATATGTTATGATATAGTGCATTCTTAATTTCAGAAAATGAAGTCCATGAACCCACTAAGCAGGCTTCTGGTGGTCAACTAGTTGATTGGATCGAATTACTCAGATTAGATCCGTAATTTGGAGCTTGTTCTCTCGGTTGAGCGCATAAGTTATGTACTCACAGAAGACAAGCATGAAAGCCCTAAATCGAAGGAAGAAAAGCAATACAATGACAAGTATGATGAAGATCATGTCTTGGATAGATGTTATATCATGGGTTCTCTCTCCAATGTTCTTCAGAAGCAACATGTGGAGATGAGCACATGCCAGGAAATAATGCAGAATCTGAAAGATAGGTTTGGTGACATTAACCGCACCCAGTGTTACAACATTATGAAAGAACTCGTTCGCTGCAAGATGCAGGAAGGAACTTCAGTCCGGGAACATGTACTCAAAATGTTTGGGTACTTGTCTGAGCTGGAGGCCCTAGTGGCAAACATGGATGCAGACATGCAAGCTGATTTCATTTTGTTGTCTTTGCCCAAGTCTTTCAATAATTTTGTGGTTTATATCCACATGAACAAGTTGGCTTGACTAACGCTGGACTTCTTGCTGCATTAAAGTCTGCAGAAGGTAAACTAAAGAAAGATGGTCCCTCTGGCAGTATAATGGTTGCATGGGTCAAAGGGAAGCAAGGTTCTCGGAAAGGCCTAGCTCAGAAGAGAAAGAAGAAGAGTCAAGACGTTGGCTCATCTTACAATGCATCCACACTGATAGTGTCGAAGAAAATCAACATTTGTCACCACTGCAAGAAGCCGGGGCACTGGAGGTGTAACTGTCCGGAATACCTGAAATCGGACGACAAAGGTAAAGCCCCAGCACGTATGAAATCTACTTTCATCATTGAAACTAGTTTTCTCGTCGGACGAGAAGGAAGTTGGGTTGTAGATTCTGGTGCTTCTGTTCATATATGCAATTTGTTGCATTTATTTCAGGAAACTAGGAATCTGGAAGAAGGGGAGAGTCATCCAGATGGGATCTGATGCAAGTGTTGCAGCAGTCGCTGTCGGGACTTGTCGACTATCATTATCTAGTGGTAGAGTATTAGTACTTAAAGAGTGTCTTTATGTTACTGAAGTCAGAAGGAATTTAATATTTGTATCTAATCTTGTTAGAAGTGGATATTCATTCCTTTTCTGTAATAAATTAGTCATAAATCATTATGATAAATATATTACGAATGGTATTTTGACTTCTGGTGGACTCTACAAATTGTGCATTAATGAGCATTTCATGAATGTTACTACCACTGATAAAAACCCTAAAAGATCCAGGGAGAATGAAAATCATTCGAATATGATTTGGTATCAAAGGCTTGGTCATTTATCTGTTGATAGGATCAATAGAGTGATAAAGGATGCACCTTTAGATTTTCTACAGGTTCAATCTTTGCCTACCTGTGAACATTGTATTCAAGGTAAAATGACCAGGATACCTTTCTGTAACAAGGTTACAAGATGCGAAGGTATTATTGACTAATACATACCGATGTATGTGATCCCTTCAGTACCGCGACTCGAAATGGATATCGATATTATTTGACATATATCGATGACCATTCGCAATACGGTTCTATCTTCCTATTATGTCATAAGTCTGAAACCTTTGAAAAATTCAAAGAATTCAAGGCTTTGGTTGAGAACCAAACCGATTGTAAGATCAAACGGATTCGATCTGATCGAGGTGGCGAGTAACTCTCAGATGGATTCAAGGAATATCTTAAAGAGAATGGAATTGTCTCTAATCTCACTCCTCATGGAACTCCCCAACTTAATGGTGTTGCTGAAAGACGCAACGAGACTATCATGGATATGGTCCATTCAATGATGAGCAAAGCACATTTACCACTTAGTTTCTGGGGATATGCATTAGAGACTGTAATATATATCCTGAATAAGATTCCTAGCAAATATGTACCTAAGACTCTTCATGAGCTTTGGTATGGAACCAAACCTAGTGTTAATCTTTGAGGGTTTGGGGTTGCTTGGTCCATGCAAAGAACATGGACGCAAGTAAGCTATAATCTCGCACCCGTGAGTGTTACTTCATTGGGTATGTTAAAGATGGTATTGGATACCAGCTCTATGACCCTGAGACCCAAAAGGTTTTTGTCTATAGAGATGTGAAATTTATGGAGGATGATTTCCTTAAAGGTCAAGACAAAAATGAAGTAGAGGAACTCATTGAATCCCCTGAGGATTCTGAGCTTCCTGAGCCAAAAACTGAAGAGATAAATAAAGATGAAACACCCATACCTCTTCGAAGAAGTTCGAGGGTGGTTGCACCACCTGAAAGGTATGGATTCCATGTGTCAAGTGAAACTGACAATGATCCTTCTTCATTTGATGAAGCACTCGCGGATCATGACATGGATAGATGGATGCTAGCAATGAAGTCAGAAATTGACTCCATGCATAAGAATGGTGTATGGACCCTAGAGGATCCACCTATAGGGGTAAAACCCATTAGGTGTAAATGGATCTTCAAGAGAAAGAGGGGACCTGATGGAAAAGTAGAGACTTTCAAGGCACGGCTCATAGCCAAATGCTACATACAGAGAGAAGGCATCGATTACGATGAGACGTTCTCTCCTGTGGCTATGCTTAAATCCATCATGACACTGCTAGCTATAGCTGCGTATCTTGACTACGAAATCTAGCAGATGGACGTCAAGACGGCTTTCCTCAATGGATACCTCGAGGAGGATATCTATTTGGAGCAGCCCCAGGGCTTCATAATTGAGGATGACAAAGTATGAAAGCTGAAGAAATCCATCTATGGGCTCAAGCAAGCTTCTCGTAGCTGGAATATCAGATTTGATGAAACCATAAAGAGTTATGATTTTGTGCAGAATCCTAATGAACCTTGTGTGTACAAGAAGCTTAGTAGGAGCGCCATCGTGTTCATCGTGCTTTACGTAGATGACATCCTTATCATTGGGAATTATACAAGGATGATGACCATTGTAAAGATTTGGCTATCCCATACCTTTGAGATGAAAGATCTTGGAGAATCCTCTTACATCTTAGGTCTGAAGTTGTTCAGAAACCGAGAAAAAAGGATATTCGGATTGTCACAGCATGGGTACATTAAGAAGATTCTTGAACGATTCTGTATGGATAGTTCTAAGAAAGGTGTCCTCCCCTTAAGACATGGTATCCACCTGTCCAAAGGGATGGCTCCTCAAACTGTTGAGGAAAAGAAAGCCATGGCTGGATGCCCTTATGCATCAGCTGTAGGAAGCTCAATGCAAGTCATGATGTGTACTAGGCCAGATATCTGCCATGCAGTGGGAGTGGTAAGTCGTTACCAATCCTGCTATGGAGAGCAACACTGGAATGCAGTAAAGAATATATTCAAATATCTAAGACGGACGTAAGATTGCATCTTGGTCTATGGAGATGGTGATCTCCAAGTCTTGGGATATACAGATTCTGAATTCCAATCGGATATTGATGATCGAAAATCAACATCAGGGTTTGTGTTCCTAGTGAACGGTGGTGCTGTGAGCTGGAGAAGCAAGAAGCGGGACACTACAACAGATTCAACAATAGAAGCCGAGTACATTGCCGCATCATATGCTACAGAGGAGGCAGCGTGGTTGCGCAAGTGCATCCTGGAGCTTGGTGTAGTTTCCTATGATACTCCCATCCCGCTACTCTACGATAACACGGGAGCCATTGCCCAGGTGAAGGAACCCAGATGGCATCAAAAGAACAAGCACGTGGAAAGGAAATACCACATCATTCGGGAGATTCAAAAGCGTGGTGATATCATCATCACCAAGGTGGCCTCTGCCGATAACGTTGCTGATCCTCTTACCAAACCTCTCACAAAGAAGGTTTACAACCAGCATGTAATGAATATGGGTTTAAGGATTGTTCCTGAATGGTTCTAAGGGCTAGTGGCAGATTGTTATCAATGTGAGCCCGAGGCGAACCATTCCTGTAATAAATTTATTGTAATAAATGATTTATCAATAAAAGTTAATGATTGTTTTTCACTCCCTTTCTGAGATTAAATGAATGAATGCACTATAAGGTCCCTCTGTACAATAAGGGTTATGTACCATGGCCAACTTGATAATCATATAGCTGTTGATTCATTGATTGAATCATAGAGGCTGATGCTTGGAAGGATATCTAAGGAGTTAGATAGAGGACTCATCAAGCATCATCAAATGATTGTTAAATGATGATCTCAAGCCTGAGTAGGAGATGGCAATTCTTTTCTCATTTGGTTGATATCTGACTGACCTCTTGATGCAGGTCCTCTGCATGGGAATAGTGATTCGGAGGTGTCAGATTAGTTGAGTCAAAGGGTTGACTTAACGAGATCGAGATAACCAAAGACCTATGTTGAATACTGTCACAGCATAGGCATGCATCCTCTGACCAGAGACAGATGTGTTACTATATGTCTGAGTATGTACATTTGGCGAACCAATAGGTTGATGACCTAACCAAGGTCTATACACCGGTAAGCTGGTGTGCATCTAAGGACATATAAGTAATACGATCTCTCAAAGGGATCATACAGGTTCACATGTGAACCGGAACACATGAGCTCACACATGAGGTATTGGGACTGATCAAATTCCATGCATGGTCTTTATGCTTTGGAAGCATGGCAAGAATTTGAAGGTATGATATTTTCTTTGGGAAAGCATATGATCAATACCAATTCCCAATGACCAAGATTGAGAAACTTGGTGATCAAACCCTGAAGATGACAGTGTAAAATTGATCTAGTATCCTCAGGATGATCATAGGTCTTCTAGTATGCAGGATGTACAGGTGTTGGGAATACCTGAGGGTGATGTGATCATAAACGATTGTATAACCATGACGCTTCCATTCCGAGGGAGTGATGAAAAAGGTTTGGATTTTAGTGACCCCTCACAGTAGAGAAGTGACCTAATCTTAGTCCATGTATTGGACATTGATCTGAATGAGATTCAGATACAATGAGAAGATTATATCTACGGTCTTGATTTAATCAAGCATTTGTGAGAAGTCCATGAGATCTGGATTTGAGATATGATCTCAATATCCAAGTCACTATACGTGGAACAATACAATCGCCATGTCCTTATCTCCTAGTATCTGCGGAGAAATCCCATCATTCTTGAAGGATTTCAAGAATGATTCCATAGTTGAATTATATCTAAGCATTGAGAGATTGATAATTAAATGTGATTTAATTATCTTGATGCATGTGGATAATTATTCAATATAATTAAATGTGATTTAATTATTGCGGATAAGAATAATGTGGACAGCAATATCCAATTATTCATAATATATTATAAATGTGATTTACAATGTATTAGAGAGAGCTAACTATGATTTATATTTGTTAATTAATTATTAGTGTGAATTGGATTCACATTTTATAATTAATTGAAAATGTAAATTATATTTTGTTTTGGGTTGTGAATGTGATTCATAAATTTCCAATGGCAAGATTGCAATATTATCAAAATTAATTATGAATTATTTTTGTAGAATAAATCACAACAAAGGTTGTTGGAAAATATGGAAGATTTTCATGGAGATATGCAATCTCATGAGATTGCATGGGATTGCCTCCACCATGGGATCATGGTGGACAGCTACCAAGTCCCACACGGAAATTGGTAGTTGTCCTACCTATTCCATGTGGGGATGCAATCTCCATGCTAATCTCTCCATATTTATTTGACTTAATTTAGGATTTAATTGTATTTGATTTATCAAATATATTTAATCTAAATTAAATTATTAGTTGTTGGTTTTTTTACCAACAACAATCTTGACCATTGGATTAAACACAAATCAATATCATCAATTGATTTGGTGTGTCTCATGGATTGTGATCCATGGACTCCCAAAGCCCTATAAATAGAGAGGTATGCCTTGCTCTCTAGGGTTATGCAATTGAGATACATCTCTCTCTCCTTCCACACTCCAACCTTCTTCTCTTCTCCATTGGTGGCCGTCCACAAAGCCCTAGATAAGAAGCTTCGTCATCGCTTCGCCGTCGCGCTACTGCCTCAACATTCATCGGTTCTCCATCTTCTTTGGAGTGCTTCGCTCACGAAGAAGGTGTTCGACCTCGTGCGACGAGATTAGGAGTTCACCGTGCTTGGATCAACTTCTTAGATTGCGAGGATCACGCCACTCATCCCCGCGCTCGCAAGCGTCTTCTCCGACGATCGGACTTGAGACAGGAGGTCTCTTTTCGTAGAGACTCGATCAACCACGCTACAAGAGGTATTCCTTTATACTTGATATGGTTTTAGATGAAATGATCCAAGAATCGTTCTTAGATCATGTGGTTTCATCACATAAAAAAATTTCAAATTCCGCTGCATAGAACAACTAGTACGACTAGTCGTTCTTCTTCGTATTTGATACGATGCTCACGCTTCCGTGATGAGCTTGAGGATTATCCCATATCCTTCAATAGCCCAGCTCTCGCCATCTCCACCATCAAGATCAAGTGATGACCCAGAGTTGAGCCTGGCTCCTCCTCATCCATCGGCGAAACCCCCAAGTAAGCTTCTTTAGTGATCTCTTGACTGTGAAAAAGCAAGGCATCAAAAACTGCCCATGGCGGGGAAGAGGAGGGGCAAGACCCTGGTCGACATGCTTTTCTTCTTCACATCTCGTCTTCCTTTTATCGATATCCACACTCGACTGCACCACCTCCTGTTCCACCTCGCTTTACTCATCTTCCAACAAACCGCCTCCATTCTCGCACATCACTTGCGCTCCACCTATCATCATCCACCGCACACTACCTTCATCCCATGTTCCCCCAATAATCTGACGTTATCGCCACGCATTTACCGTAGCCTGCTCTGCGCCACTGCCTCGAAGCTCAATCGTGAGCCTCCGCTCCCTTGCACCACCATCGGCCACGTCTACACTGACGCCTTCCTGATGCGCCAGCTGCCTCGCAACCTCGACCACCTCCCCAACATGCGCTTCCTTCCACGCCATCGAGCTCAATGCGTGTGTCGCCTGGAGAAGCACCGCCATCGACCACCGTCTCGTGCCACTGTGCCTGCGCACCATCCACCTCGCCATCGCTAGCGTTGGGTCACCCGCTTGTCGCCTCATAATCGCCCCCCTCGTGGTGCTCCACCGCTCGCAGATCGCCTCCAGAGGAGCCTCGCCACCGCGGGCCTCTTGCCCTTATCCAAGGACCCCCCCTGCACGTGTCGCGCATGCGGGGGTAGGTGAATTTTACACGCAGCCCCATTCTGTCAGCAATCAATAAGAACCCCCTCCAGCTCCGACTCACTTGCGAGACATGTGAGCCTTGGAGATTTTACATCCTTGCCCCTGAAGGACTCTAATAATGCGACAGAACCTGCTTTTTGAACGCACATGCTGCGCATGTGCATGCACGAATATTTTGCTCGGAAATCCCTATGTTCTTGGAAATTCACGTCGTAGCCTACATCAGCAACATCACGTGCAACGCAACCCCCTATCTAGAAAATTTGCATAAATATCCGTGGAGGTATAGGTAATTGCATCTAAGTCCCGACAGCAGTTTTTTATCAATTTTATTTTTGTAATTGCATTTAGGCCTTTGTGTTTGAACTTTAATTTGAACCTTCATTTAACATCTTTTTATCACTCTAAAATTACTTAGTGTAGAATAATTATTCTCTATCATCATGGATACCAAATTTATTTTTATGAGTTGTGTTTTATTTATTATAATTTGGTGAAAAATTGTATAATTTACCCACTGCATGTTATTTAATTTATATTAATATTATCACTGCTCAAAAAATACTCAAAAATTCAAAATTGCTAGATTTTAGTGTATTCTAAATTGGGCTCAAATTTCTGCCATTTGCACGTATATCGAGGTCAGAATAAAATGAATGGTGATTTCCTTAATTGATTTTTGTAGAATGAAAAATCATTATTTTTAGGGTTTATAATTTTTTACAGATAGATATCACATAGACTCCTCTAGGATACTTTTATTTCCGAGAAATACATTGGTTTGATATTTATTACAATTAATTTTCTCAAAATCACCTAGTCTGCATATTTAATTCATAAGTAATTCATACTGCATCCGAAAATTCCAAAATATTGTAGCAGCTTAGTCTTGCATTCATACACAATCTGGTTAAGTTTCATTGAGTTTGGACTTCATTTGATTGAAATTTGCAGTTTATCCCTGAAATTTGCCTAATTTGCATTTTGTTCATAAATTGTATTTAAAAATGCCAAAAAAATATTCCCTGAAAACCTAAGTTTTAGATCGCCTAATAATTAACCTAAAGAGACAATGGCCTTGTTGAGTTCGACCATGGGCTTGTCCAAGTAAAAAAATGTTGACTGCTTACTTTAATTAGAAAAATTGTAAATTTAGCGGTTTTTGATTAATCTGAATTGTTTGTCTACAATGTTCATATTAAAAGTTAATTCCACCAAATTAACTATGGCAAAATCCTAGGTTCATAAGACATATCCAATAATCTGGGGTGATTACCTGGTATTGGGTTCAAACTCCATGAATCATCCTTAGGACTCCCCGCTTCTTCTACCTCCCACAAATGAGGAAAACTTTCTTCTTGAGTTCTTCCTTTTTCGAATGGAGATTGATTTCACTCCTTACACTTCTCCATCATTAATAAAATTCAGGATTGACCCTAATTCTAAATTATTCTCTACATCTGTTGCTTGTGTGCAGTCTGATTGGGATATTTTCACAATTACAGATCAAGACCCTGATCTAGAGTTAGTGCAGTCATAGTTAGATTCTAAGATGGCTCCTACATGCAGAGGAAAGGAACCACAACTTCCGAGCACTGAGCAGAACACAAAGTAGGGAACGGACCAGAATGATGTGCACATTTAGCTTTTAGCCTCCGTCCATGCCATTCAGCACCAGTTAATCGATAAAGCTCTTGCATATATCACCTTTCAAGAATTGTTGAATAACATGAGGAGGGGGTCAAAAGAGAGAAGCACATCTAGGAGGAGGATTTGATGAATTACATGGTGATGATGAAGATAACCACTCTGTGGATGGACCTCGTGTAGGTGAGGGAGAGGGAAGGAGAGGTCGACCCAAGCCCACATTGTAATAGACATACAACCCTGGGGCAGGCTGCATCATCAAGTGGATCTTGATTCCGTCGATCCACGAACACTTTGAACTGAAGCCGCAACTCCTTTCTCTCCTCCATAGTTTCCACGGGAACCCAAATAAAGAACCATATATTCGTCTATAGCAATTTGGACGCATCTACATCACAACTCACTACCCTATTATCCCAATTGGGGGTGGTCAAGATGACTGCTTTCCTATTCAGCCTTCAGGGTAAAGCACTCTACTGGATCAACCACTTGGGGAAAATGGTGACAATGTGGGAAGAGTTGAAGTCCGCATTCTTGCATAAATACTACCCACTTGGTTGTATCAATCTGATGTGCTCTAAGATCTTCAGTATCTCCCAGGGATCCTAAGAGTCTATTTACGAGACCTGAGAGAGGTTTAGTGATTTGATAGAGAAATGTCCCCACCACAACATCTTGAAGACCAGTTTGGTCCAGCACTTTTTTAAGGTACTAACTAAGAATAGTCAATGTCTAGTTGATGCCATCTGTATAGGATCACATTTTAACAAGGATGAGGATGCAGTTTGACAAATCTTCGAGGAGATGGCCGAAGGAGAGGCCACACTGTTCGCCTCTCGCTCTTTTCAAGTCCAGCCGTAAATCCTCTACAAGAGTGTCAATATGGCGGACACCCATGAAGTGGACATGTGCGAGAACTCCGATATCAACATCATTGGCAGTCACCTGTCCAAGGTGGACATCATCAACAAGCGATCACATGATCTTGAGAAACTCATTGTGATAGAGCAAAGAATGAAGGGCTTGGGCAAGCTTGATACAATCAGGCCAAAATAAGGAACCAAAGAATTTTTTGTTTATTCAAAACCACATCCAAAAATACAAAAAATGAAGAAACAAGAAAATACAAAAAGATAGAAACAATCATGGCAAAGTCACACCAACAAAGGAGAACTAACCAGTCGCAATCGAACCAGTGCCGCCAATGGAACCTAGCCTGCAGAATTTTTTGGTCCTCATGATGTAGATGATTATTAACATTTTTTCCATCTACCTATATACAATTATATGGACATAAATTTATAGAATTCGATTTTTTCTGATGTACAAATTGATGAATATGTGATTCATCATACTAAAAGATGAAAATAGATCTTCGTTCCCGAATAATTAGTTGCATTTCATCATTTAATATGCATTTTTATCATTCATGCATTTAAAATTAATATTTACATTTTAACAATCATAATTGCATTCATAATCATCTTCACATTTGCACCCAACTTCATACATTTTTAACTAATTCATTCTAATTCCAGTTGACTTCAAATCACCTCCATTGTGTACATATTACTAATAAGATTAAAAGAAAAATACAAAAATAATTATTAACTCAAATAATTGGCTCGTTGGACAAAACTCCAATTTCAAAATAGGCAGACTAAAACATTTATATCTTCCTCATACAATATTTGATTAAGGTATACTCACTTTTAAAGTAATACATATTCAAAGACCTTCAAAACAAGACCAATTTCATAAAAATTGGAGCGCGTTTGTGGAAGTTGGGTTTTGGGCCTCTTTTGCGCGTTTTAAGTTTTACCTAATTTTTACCTATTGTTTTATGTATATAATCAACCCCTTTTCTCTTATTTCTTTTTCATTTATATTTATGTTTTATAAAATCCACAAAAATACAAATTTATAATAAGAAAGAAACTGACCAAATCCGAGTGTCTCCTGAGAGTATGTACAAGTATCTCACTTTTTCTTCTTTATTTTATTTTCCTATTTTCTTATTTACTAAAAATTCAAAAAATCATATTATTGTGTAAATACTTATCTTTGATTTTATCGTTATCTTTCTCGATTTTTCTTTTAATTAAAAATCACAAAAAGATTTATAAAACCCAAAAATCAAGGTATTTTATGTACATAGAGTACCTCAAAAATATCATTTTGCAAATATGACTTCTTTTGCTCTTGGCCTCTTCATGAAATTATAGATCTCATCAAGAGCAATTTTCATGTTGAGAACTTTTTGATCTGAGGTCGTTTGCTATTTCTTCTAGATTTTTCTTTTATTTTTGTTTTCTGAATTTTCTAGAGCTGATACGTGGTAGCTCCTGGAGCTGCCACATGTCAGTTAATTTTAACCCCCTTTTATTTTCATTTTAAATCAAAAAAATAATTTAAATAAAAAATAATAATAATAAAAATAAAAAAAAATACTTCTTTTCTCACCTCAGGTGTTGTACACGTGAGGGACTTCTCCTCTCTCCATGTTCGGTAAAACCCCCGCATCCGCTGCTCGCCAACCTCCTTATCCTCTAGCGAGCTACCTCCCTCCGGCGTTGACCAACTCATTCCCCTTATCTCGCCACCAGACTAATGGCCACTCGCTAATGCCACGCCCGATCTCGTCGCCAACCACCCTTATTGCCTCTATCTCCTTCTTATAAAAGCCCATCATCATCAACGACACACAACATCCGCCATTACTGAAGGAAGAGAGGCCTATGCCCCGGCATCCTTAAGGTGACAGCTGAAGGACTTCACCGTCGAGCGACAACACCCTGTCTTCCAGGCGATATCCGACGAGCCTGTTCGTCATAGCTGTGATCCCTCCGTCGCAGCCAAGCTCTGAAGCCGTCGTCATCTTCATCGAGCGAAGAACACGGACCTTGCTGGTCCTCTCCCAGACGACTCCTCCATCACCCCCACATAATTTCTTGGTTCCTTCTCCCTTACTTCTCTTTTCCTTCCTCTCCCACTATTCTTCTTCATATTCCACCGTTCTTCCCTCCCTCGATTCCTCTGTTTTCCACCAAATACTATGTTCCCTCTCTCACATTATTCTTCCACCACTCAAATCCTCTACTCGACCACGCCTCGGCTCTTCCCCACCTCTGCAACATCAACGCGCTGCCAACTCCACGACCAGGAACTGCATTCGTACCTCGCCTCAGGTCTCCGCCCTCACCCCACAGCCACCGGTGGCCACCACGTCCGTCGTTCGCCACCTCTGCGGCCCTGCGCCTCCATCACCAGTCGTCACGCCTCTGTCCGCCTTGAAGCTCAGCCTTCGACGACCAACCTTTGATAGAGAAGCACCTCCAGAGCTTGAAGCTCCTCGCATCAGTCACGCCCCCATCAGGAGCACCCTCAACAACCACGTACCACCTGGAGATGCATCCACCGCGCGCGCCCCCTTCTCTATCGCCTTGACTGTGTGTCGGTCGAGGTCTCCAGCCACGCTCCCCCGCTGTTGATCGTTGCACCCTCCTCGACCTCACTGCCATTAGGGAGGGAAGAGAGGCCTATGCTCCGGCAACCTTAAGGTGACAGTGGAAGGACTTCACCATCGAGCAACAACACCCTGTCTTCCAGGCGAGATTCGATGAGGCCGCTCATCGTAGCTGCGATCCCTCTGTCACAACCAAGCTCTGAAGGCATTGTTGTCTTCATCGAGCGAAGAACAAGGATCTTGCAGATCCTCCCCCAAACGACTCCTCTATCATCCCCAGCGTCTCATACTTCACCTCCACCTTCACACATCACCCCCGCACCTCCAAGTTCTCCACAACACCTCCATCTGCTCTATATTGCCCCCCCCAACATTCCAGGCACCGCCTCGCAACACAGCTCAAATACCAGCCCATGCGATCCCCCTGTGCGCCACTTGCACCAGCAGCCACCGATCCTCTAGTCCCCCACAGGTGCGCGCCTATAGCAGGAGACCAACCGCCACCTCTAGCAGCTGTGCATCTTCCACCGTCGCACACCCTAGCTGCCTCGGCTGACGTGTTGCATGCTACCTCCGCTAGGCACGCCTCTCCACCAACTTCTACGACAACCGACCTCCGTGCATCCCCATCCCAACCTTCCCTCCAGAGAGTCACCGTGAGGAGCCATCTCCTATCGTTGGCTCCACCTTTGCCCCACCATCTTCAAAGAGAGTAAAGAATACTCTCATGTGCAAAGCACGTGAGGTTTGGATATATTGCGGCCACCCCCTGGAGATCCCAGAAACTGCGCCAGAACTCCCAAGTCCAAGCACGTGACCGTTTGGTAAATTTGCGAAGGAGTCCCAATAGATCTAGAGAAATCGCAGAAAATCCCCAGGTCCAGGAGGTACGTGAGGCATACGTGCCCTTTGGGAAAATTGCAAATCTGCCCCTGTAAGTATTGGTAATTGCATTCGAGTCCTTTCTGCATTTTTATTATTTCCTTTTTCTGTAATTGCATTAAGACCCCTGTGTTCTCCATTTATTTTGAACCTCATTCTGGCATCATTTTATTTATTAAAAATCGGTGTTTTGTTCTTCAATTAATTCTCTACAATATGGCATGCTTGTGTATTTTTACTCTCTGTGGTTAATTAACTAATATTATTCAAGTGTAAAAGTGCCTATTTTGCCATGTTTGAGTTTAGAAATTCACAATTAATTAACCATAGCTCCAAAAATTTTCCAAAAATTCATGGATCGTAGAATTAATTGTTAGTAACATTGTGCTCGAAAAGAATTGCATTTGCCATGTAGTTTTCTCTCTAAAAATCATTTTGTGCATTTCAGTAATTAATTTGTAATAGGTATTAAATCCAATATTTTTAGGGTCTAGGATTTTTCTGAGATAGATCATCTAGTGATATATCTTAGATAATTTTATTTCTTGAAAATAATGAGATTTAGTATTTATTATAATTAATTATTGAAAATTTCATTATCTGCATTCATTTAGTCACAGAAATTTCATTTTGCATCCAAAAATTACAAAAAAAATATAATAGCCTAATTTCATTGCATTTCACATTCTAGTAAAGTTGGAGGATTTTTTAAATTTATTTGATCGGAATTTGTATTTTAGTCCTCGAACTTCGTCAAAATTGTATATCATGCATTTATTGCATTTAGAAATACCAAAAAAATAACTCTCCAAAATCATAATTTCTTGATTGATTGAAAACCAACCTAAGGAGACAGTTGCCTCCATGAGTTCGACCTTGGAACTTACCAAGTAAAAAAATAAATTGATCACTTGCTTTTAATTGACATATTAATTAAAATTGATGTAATTTTGGTCAATCTGAATTTATCCGCCTACAACGCATAGAACAACATAAATAAAAGGATTAAATTCGTGTTCTTCACATATTTCTTTTCACGATGCAATGAAATTAAAAAACATAAAAATTTGAAAGATGTTTTATCTGATCCTGGAATTGTAAAATTATTGCAAGACATTTTGCGTGAAATGTTTTTGCTTAAAGCCACGGAGTACATGATTGCTGTGAAGAAGGGACTAAAAGAGGTAGAGGCATGTACAACAAAGCATCTGAACTGTAGAAATTGTTAGAGGAAATTACAGATGCATATTCTCACCATGGCCACTATGAAAGCCATCAATAATCTCCCAAATAAAAAGAATAGCAAGGGACATCCACTCGTCAGATGCCAGATTTCAATCAGGAATTTGAGCACACATTGCTTGATAGTGGATCGACTGTTAATTTGTTTCCTTCTTCCCTACTCACCGAATTTGGTGTAGGACCGCTCAAGCCCACAAGGATAATTCTGCAATTTGGAGACAGATTAGTTAAGCGGCTCAGTCCATGTTGGAGGATATGATCATCATCATTCAAGGGATGCAATTCATTTTGATTTCATTGTCCTGGATATGAACATCTTCATGGTCCACACCCCAATCATTCTTCGATGGTCGTTCCAGGAAACAATCGAAGCAGTAGTGGATTATGACACTATAAAGATCACATTCCACTCCAGCAATGACAAAATGGAAATAGAGATGGGCCCTGAATTGAAACCCGCTGAAGTGGAATTTGTGTTTAGAGAGATCGAGCCACACAACCAAGAAGACAGTGATTTTTTTAGCCAAGATCAGAGACACCAATTTTTTCTTGGATGATAATGAAACACTTGACATCCTCTCCACTAAGGAAAGCTCGGGTAACGCAGTCAGATTCACTAATGTCTTTGAAGACGAGATCTTTGTTAATGGTTATGCTAAAATGATTGAACCGTCCTCGTCTGAGCATGATGATTTTATTGCATATCTATATGATGTTTTGAATCATATTATGAATGCACAATGATGGAAAAAATACAGTTGAAAGATTTGAAACACTTGTCACAGTTGATGAAGTTGCCATCGAACCGACTCCCATCCCACTAGAGCTCAAACCTTTGTCCTCAAACATGAAATATGCCTTCATTGTTGGTGAACCAGCTGAAGAACAAGAATCTCGCCTCTTGAGGTTCTTGAAAGAAACTAAAATGCAATAGGCTGGAATATAGCGGATCTCCATGGGATAAATCCTTCACTCTACTCCCATCACATCTACCTTTAAGAAGATAGCAAGATCTCCCAAGAATTCCAATGCAGACTAAACACTAACCTCCGGGAGGTTGTCATGAAAGAAATTACCAAATGGTGTGATGTGGGATTCATCTATCCCATCTTTATGGTGAGTCCATTGCACATCATGCTGAAGAAATATGGGATTACCATTATTACCAATGACAATGGAGAGGAGATTCTTACCATAGTACAGACTTCATGGCACATATGCATGGACTATAGATGCTTAAATCTTGCAACCAATAAGGACTACTTCCCATTGCCCTTCATCGACGAAATAGTCGAAAGATTGTCCATGAAGGAATATTTCTATTTCTTGGACGGTTACTCTGGGTACGATCAAGTCACCATCGCACCAGAAGATCAACAGAAGACTACCTTCACCTGTCCATTTTGGACATACACCTTCAAAAGAATGCCCTTTGGATTGTGCAATGCACCTGCTACATTCTAAAGATTCATGTTGACAGTTTTCGCAGATATGGTTGGTAGTTTCCTCGAAGTATTCATGGATGACTTCTCGGTCTATGGTAACAGCTTCGATCAGTATTTGGGATACTTAGATTGAGTCTTGAAGAGGTAATTATAAGTGAATCTTGTGCTCTAGTGTAGGAAGAGTCAATTTATGGTGACTGAAGGCATTGTACTAGGTCACATTATCTCCAAGCATAACATGAAGGTTGACCTAGCCAATGTGGATGTAATTTTCAAACTTGAGCCACCGACAAATTTGAAGCAAGTCTGGTCATTCTTGGGGTACATTGTATTTTATCACAGATGCATGCCATTTGGGCTTTGTAATGCCATGGGCACATTTCAACGGTGTATGATCGTCATATTTGCCGAGATGGTGGGGGATTTCCTGCAAATCTTTATGGATGACTTCTTGATCCATGGTGATTCCTTTGATGCATGTTTAGCGCACCCGGACCGAGTTCATCAAAGGTGTAGGGGAGTTAATCTAGTGCTCTCCTAGGAAAAGAGTCATTTTATAGTTTAGGAGGATATTGTGTTGGGTCACGTCATCTCCAAAAAGAGAATGGAGTTTGACCCTGCCAAGATGGTTGCGATCAAGAAACTTGATTCACCAACCAATGTTAAGTAACTGTGTTCTTTTATATGGCATGTTGGATTTTATAGGAGATTTATCAAGGACATTTCAAAGATTGCTCGACCACTGACTGAGCTCTTAGGGAAAGGACACCGAGTTTATTGTAGATCACAGGTGCCTAGAGTCCTTTGAGTTCATAAATAGAAAAATAAAAGATTCTCCTACCGTACAAGATCCCGATTGTTCTCTTTCCTCTGAGATCTCGACTAATGCATCGAATTTCATGATAGGAGTTGTGTTAGGACAACGTAGAGATGGGATCCTATTTACACTTAACTACGCAAGCAAAGTATTAGATTCTTCACAGAAATTATATGGTTACTGAAAAGCAGACGATCGCCATAGTTTGGGCTTTAGAAAAGTTTAGGTCATATATTCTTGGATCTAATTCGACTATTTATATAGATCACTCAACGAGTCGTTGCTTAATTGAAACCAAGGATGTGGAGGCACGTCTTCTTAGATGAATTTTTTTACTTTAGGTGTCCGATTTGGAGATCGAGGATAAACCTGGAGTTAAGAACGTTGTAGCTAATCACCTTTCCCGACTAGACTATAGAGATTCCCCTAATTTAGATCCTATTAGAGAAACTTTCCCTGATGAGTCGATTTGTGTTGTCGAGTCACTCCCTTGGTATGCCACTCTGGTAAACTTTCTTTGTCTTCAAGAAATTTCCCCCAAGGTTGGACTAGGAGCAGTATTAACTAACTAAAGTTGGACTCGAATAGATACCACTGGGAGGATCTGCTTCTTTTCTTTGAAGGATCAGATTTTGTATGGAGAAGGTGTATTCCTCAGGAGGAATAGCATAGTGTAATCACCCACTATCATATCATAGAAGAAGGAGGACACCACTCGGGAAAGAGAATCTCTTATAAGGTTCTTGAATGAGGATTCTTTTGGTTGGCCATGTTTTGAGATGTCATGAATATTGTAAGGTCAAGCCTTGTTTGTTAGAGAATGGGAGGAACCATTGGATATAGAGATGAGATGCACATGCAGCCTGTGATTGTCTGCGATGTATTTGTTGCATGGGAGATTGATGTTATGGGTCACTTACCAAACAACATTGGATATGAGCACATTCTATTAGCGATTGAATACTTATCTAGGTGGGTGAAGGTTATCCCAACCTGAGCTGCAAACATCAAAACTATATGTAAGTTTAAAAAAGATCACATTATTTATAGGTTCGGTGCCTCAAAGGTAATGATTTCAGAAGGGTGAAGCCACTTTATGACCATAGAAATGAAAAACCTAACTAAAGACTATGGTATTGACCGTCGAGTAACTAGTTCTTACCACCCACAGTTGAACGACATGGCAGAGGTTTCAAATCAAGAAGTAAAAAGAGTTTTACGTAAGTTAGTACATCTTGATAGGAAGAATTGATCTTAGTTGTTGGACCAAGTTCGGTCAGCCTACAGGATGGCCTCTAAAAAGCCGTTAGGCACTTCTCTATTTAGGATGATATATGGCAAGCCATGTTATTTGTCTGCTGAATTCATTCACAAGTTTGATTGGGTAATAGAGAAATTTAATTGGAGTTATCACCTGGGGAAGCTGTATAGAGACCTAGACCTAGACCTAAATGAGCTCATAGAGATCAATAATCAGGCGTACAACAACAACGTGGTCTAAAAAGACAAAGTTAAGAAATGGCATGACAAACATATTTGTATTAAGAACTTTGTCCTAGGATAGAAGGTATGGTTGTTAAACACAAAGTTAAAGTCCTTTCATGGAAAGTTGAAATCAAAGTGGATGGGCCCCTATTTGGTGAAAGAAGTGCACATCAATGACAATGGTGAAATATCCGATCTTCAATATAGTGCACGTTCTTTCTTAGTGAATGGGTAGTTGTTGAAGAACTTTGCTGACATCAATGAACTTCTAGTCCATGTTGAACATATTTTATTCATGCATAGTACATACATTGGTCCCATTTCAACTTACTCTATATGAAGCCGCAATTAGAAGATTCAGATCGGAGTAGATTCAACAGCTAGCAGATTCACCCCTTCTGTCTTACTTACCCCTTCTGACTTGTCATTTCATTCTTTTAGATTTAGTTTATCCCTTCTTTAGATCTTACTACTTAGGCTAATTAGATCCTAAGTATTGGGGGAGCATGAACCATACTTTTGTACATACCTTTAGATTTTTTGTAGTCATCTTCTCAACCTCTCTATTCTTTCTTTTCTTTTTCTTACCTAGGCTATTTTCAGCCTATGATAAGGGAGGTTGAGCCCCTTGTTCTCTTAGTTGTTCTATTTCTATTCTATTGTACCCAGTATATTCATACTTCAATCCTATACTTAGACTATTTAAAGCCTAAGTATAGGGGGTCGTACTTGTTTTCACTTCCTTGTAATGTTATTCCTCTTAATACTAAGTATGAGTTATGTCTTTCATTTCAGTTTGTGCCATGAGGACATATCACAAGTTATGTTTACATATGACATATAAACTTTATTCATAGCTCGTACTTTCACATGTCTTGTATATTATTATTATTATTATTATTATTATTATTATTATTATTATTATTATTATTATGGCTATGGGGATCTGAAAATGTTTGTAAAAATGGCTTGTAAAATGTTTGGAAACTTTTTATATCTATTTGACGTTAGTTTGTACAAATATTTTACAAATTATTTTGAAAAGGTACAAATTATTTTGACACCATAACACCTTATTTTCTGTATATATACTTACAAAAAAATTAATTAAACAAAAAATGCTAACTAATAAATGGTATTGTCCCTAACACTTTAACTTTCACATAAGAGTTGTGTACTTTATGATACTTGATTTAGAGTGATGCTTGGTTCAGAGTTTAACCCTTCTTAGTCATTAAGGTTTATGACTTAAATACTTGAACTCCCTAGTTTGAAAGATGTGCATGCTATATTGCGTGTTTAATCTCTTCCTTAAAAGAATATCACATGTACTTCACATGCACGATTACATGAATAATGTGATGAGTTGTGGTTTCTCCTGAGGAAATAGGGTGTGAGGTTTGACTTTGAACCTGATCTTATGATGCTCGAGGATGGGATAAAATTAATGAATGCTTCATGAAACCTGAGTGTTAACACCTTAGCCAGTAAGAGAACATGGTTCTTATACTATCTTGATATGAACCTTAGTGCCAGCATGTGTAAAACCATTAAATTTGTTGATCAATGTGCATCAACTTTGGTAAGAACATTGTAGCTAGACAAAATGAAAAAATAAAAAAATGATGAGAAGGCGGTCATACACTATAAAGTTACATTCCAATAATCTTACACCAGTGGAGAGTGGTCCAAATCTTTTAAGTATCCACTTGGACTAAAATCTTAGGCTTTTATGACTCAGGATAGCACCCAAAAAGGGCTCTACATCGCATAGTGCAAGAAGTCTGGGTGTAGAAAGGTATGATAGATACTCAAAAAAGACACGCCCCTATGCTTTCTCGGGGAAAGAAGTACGGATGACTAAGAATTCGCTTAACAAGCACATTCACCAACACTAAAAAGGTCTGTGTGTGTGTAATAAGACACTCAAGAGATTCCTTATTCCCATGAGAGGAGAAAAGAAATGACACAAATCATATCCTTCATAATTGGCCTTTCCATCTACACTTTTGAGTCTAACAATTAAAGAGATGGTAGATTGAAGAAAGATTAGATTTATACCCTAGTGTTGAGGCTTTGATCCTGAAGATTTTTCAAACTGGAATCTAAAGTGAATCGTTGACTCTACACATGTATATGTAGTCTACAATGTCATACCTCTTATAAATGTGTGTGTATAGAGTCTGAAAGTTAGGGATGTTGAGTTCCTTTTGACCAAGACAATTCAAATTTGGAGTTTTAGAGTGACATTTAAAATTCATGTCATAAATGTCAAGTCATGTATTTCACATGCACAGTCAGGGATTCAATTTTTTATTCATTATTTATTTGCTCGAGGACGAGAAAAGTTATAGTATAGGGGTTGATAAATCCTAGATTTATCCTTTTTATTTACATTTATTAGCATTCTATCTTAATTTTTTCTTTAATAAATAATTGAGTATTGACTTAATTTAAGAACTAACATTTTGTAATTAATTAACACTAATTACATGTACATTAATAATTATATTATTGTGCCTATATTTTATGTGTTTTATTATTAAAAATCAAAAACATAGTTTAATGTCGTATATAATATAGGGTATATTATTCATAAATTAAAAATACAAAAGATAATAAGAAAAGAAATAAAATAAGTATTTTTAATACTTTAGAAATACTTGTAAACATTATAGTGTGTATATTATTTATTTTGATTTCAAGTTCTACATGAAAATTGTAGATCTTGAAAATATATACAACTCTCATGTTGAACACTTTTTCTAATTTTACCTCTTACTAATTTTTATTGAATTAAAATTATTTGTCTTATTTTTAAATTATTTTATTGTGCCATGTGGCTCACTCTTAGTGAGCCACAAAGTCAGCACTTTTATATGCCCTGCCTATTTGTTTGGACCATGTGATCAATCAGATCAGATGACATTGACTTAATCTTGCCTGCCTTGCTCATGAGCCTTTCGATCTCCTGATTAGCACCATCTAGTCATTGCATCGCACCCAAATTTGGATCGCCTTATCAAGATAAAACAGTGACCAAGTTGTTTTCTTCCTCCAACCCCTCTTCCCAAGCTACACGTCACTTCGCACCTTGCCAACTTCTTTGATTTATCCCAATCACTCCACGTGGCCCCTCGCCAAGAGACCGGTGCCGACTGTTGGCCCATAGTTCTCTCATCTATGCTAGTACCTCCTTTCTCCTTTTCCTCCTCATGTTCCTCTTCTGGAGATGGTTGAAACCACCTCCAAGAAATCATCTAACAACCACTCTCAACCATACAAAAACCCTACTTCTCCACCGTAACCACCCATCCGCCCTTTATTAGAGTGTCCTTCGTGCCTACCCTCCCTCTAATGAGAGTGAGAGCGAGTGAGTATGAGTGAATAATGAGGCTTCAACTCTAGCGAGATCCATGATTCTTGGACATGTCGCAGCATCTGAATAATGCTGCTCGAGATTTGCATAGTCATCATGTGCATCACATAAATATCAAGAGCACGTCAGAGCTCTATTCCATGCCTCCATTTTGTCTCTGATCATCTTCTTCAGATTTCCAAGTACTCCATCATTACCGTCTTTCCGACTTCTCTGAATTTATTCAACATATACACTCAACTTCACGTACATTTAATCACTTCCACACCATCACCTCACTTTTGTCATCATCGCAGACCAATCAGGACTCTTCTCTTGCACCAGCGATTGAGCCCCCATTTCACTCCAAAGCCCCTAACTTCACTTCGGCTATCTCTTCTAACCCATGTAGGTCCAATCAATTCTTTGATGATCAAAGATCTTGCGTAGATCTGATCAAGCATTTCAGCTCTGACGCCCGTACATCGCCAACATCTTTGAGCTGCCTACAGGCCATCTTCGAGCCACAACTACCTTTGCCAGGCTACCAGCGAGCTTCCCTGACTTGTAGATTAGTGCGAGGGCCATGGAGGAGGAGCTAGTGGATTGTTAGAGCCCAGCCTTCGAGTCGTCATTCAAGGTAGAGCATCGAGATCGCTGAAGAGTAGTTACCGTCAGATTATGTTGATCTGGCAGCTAAGACAGATCTTGAGCCACCTCTTCAGATCCCCAGCCTCAAAGGAGATGAGCCTTAGATGAAGCATAGAGCCTAGCCATGCATCCCAAGTCTAGAGAGCTTCCCGAGCATGAGCCCTCGTGCACTACCCATTCCCCTTCAGTTATTTACACTCAGGACCCACCGACTTCAGTTAATTGTAGCAATACCCTTACGTATGGGGTAAATTACAAGGATAAGTGATTGGTTTCTCGTAATTGCATTTCAGCCCTTGTAGGGATCTATTTGTATGACTTTAAGTATTTTTAATTATATTTTCTTTGCATTTATGCCCATGTTTTAAATGTTGAATAACTTTTGAACCATGAATCCAAATTAAATGAAATTAGTAAAGTTTTAAAGATCATTTAGTTCTCTTCATTTTGACAGAATTAAATATCTAAACTGCTCTGCTAATTGGACTAAAAAATCAGTATGTTTTTAGACTCTTTATTCATCAATTATTGATCCAATCTGAATTGATTAATTAAGTTTGTGATCGCTTTTCACCCATAATTGTCTTGGATAATTCTAATCTAGTTGTTACTTATTTTAAATCATTATTTCCTAATTAGATCTAATTTAAAGGTGAATTGTGTGATTGATGGTATTAATCAATTAATTAAGCATATACATAAATGATATATTGATTAGAAATCTTTAATAAGAGCTTTATCTTTGAACATTAATATGGATATATGGATTGCTTGAGTATTTCATGTTGACTGTCTATTAAATCAGGAGAATGTGTTGCTTTGTGTATTATTGCACTTGTCATATCATTTGGAGCATATTTAATTGCATCTAAAAAAATACATGCATGCATTATGTATCACATAATTTAACCTAGGTTGCACTATTTAATCACTCAGTTATTAAAATCAAATTAGATCATCTAATTAGCTCGTATCCATGAGTTCAACCCTGGACTTATCCAGATAAATTAGACTAAGTCATCTTCACATAGATTTATCGACTTAGTTTTGATAAATCGATAGTTATATTGCAAAGTGACATTATTAAACTAGCCAATTAACGATTAATCACCCAACTCACTCAAATTGTCTCCCTCCACTTGTCGATTTCCTACTTAATCTATCGCACCTACTCCTCGTGCCCTAGTGGATCCACCCTTAAGCGATCTAAGATTGAGCCTCCTCTACCTATAAGTGACAACTTTAAGTCCTAAGGTTAAGCTAAGACCAACTCCAACTCCAGTGAGATAATGGTTTTGACCATCATTGCAGTCGCCCTGTGCGCTGCTCGAGCTCGGTAGCCTAGTTGTGTACCTCGAGCGAAGAATAGGAGCATCTTCAGCTCGAGCCCAAGCACTATGACCATCCCTCTGACATTCTTCTTCGTCTTCAGGTAGCCAATATCACAATCCATTTTATATTTCTCCCATTTTATTCATCATACATACAAATGTTTGGATAAATCCAGTCCCATATTCAGCTCTATTGTATATTAGTAATCTTTACCATCCCTTTATGGCTCCACCTCCCCTTCTCTAGACTTTCATCCACGATGTTCTGCCCTCCACCTTGCATGTGATGAGGATCTATCGGGTCCCCATTCTGACAACCTCCCTGGACCCTCCATTCTTCTCCTCTTTATTCCCTTTGTATTTCCTAACCCATGCAGGTTCCACTCCCTTCATTGATCAAATAAGATGATGAAGCTCTTGTCATTCCCTCCACATCTGATATACCTTCACTACCAAGCTTCACTGACCATCTCAACAACATCTCCAAGCCACATTGACCTTCCTAGAGCTTTAGACAAGCTTCAGGATCCAGGAGGAGATCAAACGAGGTCGTGGAAGCTCTACCTGACTCAGTCTCATGCGTAGGAGTGGCGAGTAGTAGCTACCATTGGATTAGGCCCGACCTGATCAAACAGTTCACATCAATAGATGCCATCACTTTCTCAGTCATTTGATCATCACATAGGAGCATCATTGTCATCCACCCTCACCTCAATCTGAACCCTTAGATCATGTATGATCCCAACATGTAGATCTTCACCTAATCTCCTTGCTAGACCACCAGGCTCAGAACCTGCCGAGCCTTACCGCTTCGCCAAGTATGCCCACACCTCAACACTCCCTCCCCCCTCCAAAACCATCGTAGCCATGTACCCCTTTACAAGGGTGGGATTTTTGTAGTAATGGCCCTTATTTTTGTTGATTCGCACTTCAGTCCAACCCCCACGAGTGATGTACGTTCCTTTCTAGAGAAATAGCATAGACTCCCTAGTCTTGGTAATCACTCACTAGTCCCTATTGGCTTTGTTTATTTATTTTGATTTATGTAATTTGCATTCAGACCCTTTTATTAATGCATTAATATGAACCTTCATAGGCCTTGCATTTTTATAATTCAAAAAATTACAATAGAAAGTACACGTTACGCTCTGCATAACGATTAATTTTGGATAGTTTTCTGAGGCTTGCACGTATTTGTTATAAGTTAGAGATTGAAAATTAGTGATATTTTGTCCATTTAAATGTCTGAAAATAGTAGATCTATAAAAATAATATAAAATCATTTATTTATCATAAAATTATCAAATACACAGAGAATGTGTGTTTATGGTGCTTTACATTGTGGCCAAGTTTCAACTCTAGTGCACATTATTTGTGCTTGACATAAATTGTTGAGTGCAAATTGTAATTTACTTTTTACTTGGATCTCCTAATATCTTTTTTGTCGAAATTCCAACTCTATTGTATTTATCATTTAAAGATACATGTGTTATGAATTTTGCTTTACCATGATTTATTGTGATGGATTTTAATAAAAATTAGTTACCGAATTTCACTCTGTGATAGTAGAAAACCTAATAAAAATTTAAATCAACTTTGAAAATTCCAAAATTTTCACAATAACACATTTCATCATGTTTAAGTTTTTGTATAATTGTCACAGTTTTTGGTGTCCGTTTGTTTCATATTTTCTGTAAAAACCCATTAAAGGTGTCCATTTTTCTTGCATGCAAATTAGTCACAAATAGGCCATAATAATATATTTTGCATCTATCATTAAATTATGTATCTAGGAAATATAGTGATCGGCTAAATTGGATTCATTTCATTTCAAAATTAATTAGCTAAGTTGCTTGACTTTCGTATGGAATCTAGTTCATTTGCATTATTTCACTTACATCACATTGTGTAGAAAATACCCCCAAAAAATATTCTCCTTGAATGCATAACATTAAGTATTCTGAATAAAGTTTAATCCACATATACTTCTTTGTGTTCGACCTTAAGCCAAGTAAAAATTTACAACCACATTGACATAATTAATTGATATACATTTGTGTGGTTATTTTGATTGAATCACTTTTATCTTTGCTATAATTTGACTATAATTTGGGTAGAAAGTGATTCACCAGCTATGAAGGAAGGACATACCTTTAGTCCAGGTCTTGTGGCAGAGTCAGAATGTCGAAGAAGCCACTTGGGAACCCGAGGCCGATATGCGATAGAAATACCTCTCACTTTTTGAATGTATGACTAAGAAAATCTAGTTCAACCCTCTTTAAAATTTGTAAGTTTTCATTCTATTTAATATTTTTATGCACGATCCATGTCCTTATTAAAGTACTTTAGATCTACATCTCTCGGACGAGACTTCCTTTAATATCTTTATGATATGAAATCCCAATTTTTAATTATAAATTTTGTTGCATTCCTTACATCCAAAAAAATATAAAACATTGTTTTGTAGAACTCCTCAAGACCTTTGCAACTATTGATGGTTTGATATTCCTCCTCTTTAATAATATTAAATTGTAGTAGTATAGGAGGTGGAAATCAGACCAATAAAAACCACCTTTTTGAATAGTTTGGTATTTTTACCTGGTAAGTGTACCAAGATCAACTCAGGGAATAGTATATTATCTAGTTGCATAGTTTTAAATTAATCTAAAAGTATCTGCAATGTTAATTTCTATGTCAGAAAATGAAGCAAGAGAAAGGATTAAGGATAACCAAAGAAAATGAAGTAAAACAGACAAAAGAAGAGGAACAGATTAGCAAATGTAAATTTAATCCTCAATAAAAGAATGTTATCAATAAACTTCCAAATAGTTCATTGGTCTAAAATGGATTCAAGAAATATTTCATTAATTTCATTTCAAATGCAGACAATGAAGATTAATTGAGCGGTTAGGCATACTTTAGCATTGTATTTGATTAATCATGTAATAATACAATTTGATATACCAAGAATAATCATAATAATGAACTCCTCAATATCTGCAATAAATCTTCCTCAAGAATATTTTCCTAACTCAATAATCCGAGAGATAAATGATATAACCCTCCTCTAGAAATCCATGTAAAAAATGATGAATTTTCTTCGAATTTAATTGATGCAATATGTCAAATTAAGCATGTTCAAATCAATTAATTCATCGAATACTATTTCAAAACAATGATCCTATGATCTGTTCACAATTGAGATAATAAGGTAGAGCATAAAAATAGCTTTAAAAAGATAGAAAATATGTGAAATTTGGATTTAAAATGAGAAAGATAATTAATAAACAAGTTATAAGGACTAAAATGCAAAAAAAAAAGTTTCCTAATCAATTTGGTCCTCAAGAAAGACTTATCTACAATTCATAAAAGCTAGAGAGGAATGGATTAATATATTCCTGGTGGGTGTATGCTTTGCATGTGAGGAGGACCTAGATGTAATTTACTAGAGCTGAAGGGTATAGCTATAAAAACTCCATGAGAATGTGCCTTCTGCACGTAGGGCCTAAGAGCGGATGGAGGCTTGGAGACGAGCATGCATTTGGCGAGAGGCTGATGCTCAAGAGGTGTCTTGGGTCTCCCGAGCCAGGAGGCGTGGGTGGAGGCTCGGGCACTGATCATGGTCATCAGATCAGAGTGATCTAACTGCTCTAGATGGAGGTGTGGATGAGCGGTGTGGATGACCCCACATGGCTAATTAGATGGCTGACGAAAAGCATGCACAAGCACCGTTGGATCAGAATCTATTGGTGTCTACTTGTCATGTTCCTCCATGGGAGGTGGTGTGATCTGGCGGGGCTCTGGTGAGGTTGCATGAGCTCCTCCCATGTTCTGAGGGCTGGTTGAAAGTCCTGGCAGCTCGGGAAGGTGATGTCAAGGATGTTGGGTGTTCTTTAAAGGTGTTGTGAGTGCCGAGGCATCATGGTGATGAGTAATTGTTAGAGACGAAGGGTGAGACCGGAGTTCTATTGCTCTTTTCGACCAATGAAGCAAAAGAGATCATGATGGTTAGTGGAAAAGAATGATGCAAAGGGAGATGAAATGGAGGTCTGAGTCATGTGGGAGGAAGGGAAGACCTAGAGTGTCAGGTCTATGCAAGACATAGAGACAGAGCTTGGTAGAGGTGGTTGTGGAGAAGGGAAGAATGTTAACATATGGGTCGACGAAGATAAGTGATGCGAGGCGGAGGTAAATAGACACTCACGAGGGTTGGAGATGCTTTGATGTGGGCATGGTAAAATGGAGAAATGGAAACTAGGAGGTGATGGGAGAGATACCTAAGAGGGCAGGGAAGATCGGGGTTGGAGTGAAGCTGGAGGTCTTGAGATTGGAGATAGGGATGGTGAGGGAGGCAGGTCACCTGAGGAGGAGCTAGAGCTCCTAGTCTTTGCTCTAAGGGATTTGGAGAGGAGGAGTCGAAGCTCTACAGCTTAAAGAAACTGCTACATGGTCAAAAAAGGGTCACAGATCACACTGCCTCTACCCTCACCGTAGCTCGATGGTTGCCTTGTTCTCAGCTGTCACTTGGGAGGCTAATCGGAATTGGAGGAAGAGACTTCGTAGTTGTGGATAGTTGGTGCAACAGGGGTCAAGAGGATTTTCAGGGCTTGATCAGCGAGCATTATAATGAGGAGGAGAGGGAGTGAATGGCTAGAGATGGTGGCAGACATGCAGAGGTTACATGCGTGTTGAAATCAAGGATAACAAAGGGGAGAGATGTCGGGTATCCAAGGGATATGGAGGGGTAGTTGTGGGTTCGGGTGTAATGGTTGGAGGGCACCCTAGTTGATTGGGTTCAATTAGGGGCGAACCGCAATTAGCTAGTGGAGATGACGTAGAAAGGAGAGATAGAAGGGGGGAGCGCTTAGGTAGGCCAATCAGAGGGCGTCGACAAAATTGACCATTACCCAAGTAAGGAAATGAAATAAAATAAGAAAATAAATAGCAGGAAACTTCAAAAGAAAAAATGGTCAACATGAAAGTTGTTGGTCTCATTGAGATATACTACTTTTATGAAGGACTAAAAGCAAAATAAATAATTTGTACAAAATACAATTTTTCAACTTAAGAAAAGGCGGGATTGGCGTGCGCATTGTATCTCATCATGTGCATGCCATGTGCATGCCCAGCTTATGGGCGAGTACATGTGCTCACCCAGCATGTGCTCGTTGATAGCCCACTCGTCCGATCAGGAAGGAGAGCACCAATACTTTCTTGATGCTTGCCTGTAGATATGGGTTGCACAAGTGGTTGCCCCACTGGCTTGCCGGTTCTGTATAGGGCAAGCATCTTGGCGAGCACATGTACTCGCCATTCTTATGAACCTGCAAAATAATATACAGGTCCGACTGGATTTTGACGCATCGTCTTACCTATAAAACCTGCATAGAAACCACTGCATGTGTTTATAAGAGTGGAGTTAAGTACTTGTAATTCCGATGTAGCTGACATCTACCTCTAAAATTAGATTGATTCGAGAATATAGATATAAACTTACAAAACTAACATTTAAGTTCATAGAAACCACTAGAGGATATGTAAAAAACCACATATAAGAACTGACATCATATATATATATATATATATATATATATATATATATATTCCACATATATATGTTCTAATGGTTCTATGGATGAATTATACAAGTATGGTGGAAAATAATATAAGAGTTCTTACAAAATTAAAGACTTACCCAACAATCTACAACTACGAAAGAAAAAAACACAAGCCATTTCCTCTTTGACCTGAAAATTTTTGAAATGAAACTCTTTTTTATTTTTTTTTCTGCTTCTGCATCCCCTTCCACATGGCATACATGTGGGCCTCTTGTTCGAGGTCATTTTCCTCCTCTTCGTCATCCAATTGAATCTCCTCATACTGAGATGCATGCCCTTGTGACCTATGATAAGGAAAATATATAAAAGATATTATGTGATGACAAAGAACTTCGAAACTATTATGTCGTGAAATCTTCTTGGAGCTTTGTCACTTTCTTCATCGTTGTCATCATCTGGGACTCCATATGTGGTGATGGTTGCTGGGATGGATGTGATTGTGAATACGAAGGTCGATCATAAGCAGAATAAGAATGACAAAGTTCCTCCACATAGTATGGAGGAAGACCACCAAGTTTCTTCTTCATCGCCACAACATCCCTCTCCTCCGACATCTATATAAATTTTGATTGTCCAAGATGTCAAAATGGTTAAATGATTAAATAAAATAAATTAATGTTTTACAATACATGTTTCCAAATTGCTTTATCAAATGGGGGATGCTCTATCTCAGGAGTCCCACCCCATTTCTTTGCCGATAGAGCCAAATAACGATCTTGAAACATAAGTTGAAATTCATTTCATGATATAATTATAAAATAAATTAAAAATTACTTTGAAATCAAATTATTAACAATCAATTCTCCTGCTTAAGGAGTGGACCATTTAGACTCTCCCTTATTCCCAGTCATATGGGACCTGGACCACCACTACTGAAATGAGTGCTCTCTCTCCATCCTAGCTGCATGAAAAATAAAGACAATTATTATTACAACTTGTTACTATATAAGTAAGTGATTAAAGTATAGGTATTTTTTAAATTACCAGCTTAGCTCTAATCTGATTGTACCTTTTGAAGCCATTGGTCGACCTGATCTTCTTCTTTTGGTGGTTTATCCTTCCCGCCGTCAACCTTCTTGCAAAATCAAAATCAGAAATGAATGCATCACAAACCAACCCACTTGTAATAAATATTAAATGAACTCATTGAATAAAATTTAATTTAAAATATAAGAAAAGACAATACCTATCCTCTGTGCATCATGTCAGTGGGCATCTCGTCATCTCCTTGAAATTCATCTCCATGCCTCCTATCTTCGCATGCGAGTCTCTCCTTGCCTTGAAAAAGGTATCTCTCATCCTCTTCTCCACTAAACGTATAAAATATCGATGATAAGCCTCCTTCCCCAGACTAAACTAGGAATAAAATGATACCTACTCTGAAAATTTAAAAAATGTGTTGACACGCTTTTCAAGGGTTTTTAATTACAAGAATTATGAACAAGTCGTTGCAATACAATGAAGTGTTAACAAACAAATTTATTTTTTTCTTCTCAAGCCAATAATTAATTACAAAAGAATAATATAGCAAGAGAAATTTTTACTACTTATTTACTGTATAACTAACAGGATCGAACTTAGGGAGGCTACAATTTATGAGGGTTATTCAATTAATCGAAAAAAATCAATTAAAAGAAAAATGAATCTCAAATGCAAACTATCTTGCGCTTTTTATGAAATTTTTTTCAATTTTTTTTATTCTAGTTTTTTTCCTAATTTTCAAATTTTTAATGATTTAGATTTTTGCAATTTTTTATTTTCAAAAATACGATTCTCAAAACAAATTCATGCACAAAAGAAAGGAAAATTATTTTTTTGATTTTTCAAATATAACTATAATGCTCAAAAATATCCAAAGAAAATTTTTTTTGTGTTTTTATGATTTTTTTACTGTTTTTATGAATTTTTTAGAGATTTTTATTTTCAAAAATATGATTCTCAAAATAAATTCATGCACAAAACAAAGGCATTTTTTATTTTTGAAATATAACAATAATGCTCAAAAATATTCAAAGAAAATCTTTTTGTATTTTTATGAATTTTTTTATTGTTTTTGTAATTTTTAAGGGGTATCTAAATTTATTGTAGGATTTTTAAATTGAATAAAAACAGGGAAAATGCAAACAATGAGAAAGCAGGATTATTTTTCAATTTAAAAACAGCAAATAAAATCAGAAATTGCTACATTTTTTCCTAAAAACAAGAATGCATTATCTACAAATAGGAACTGAAATCATAAATTTTGGATTTTTCTAGAATTTTTTATGATTTTTTAAGATTTTTAGTATTTTCCATTTTTTGGGTTTTATAAATAATTATGGCATAATATATGGATAGGTATTAAAAGACAATAACAGAGAACTAATCTAATTTTTAGAATTTTCAATGTGATATTTAAATTTTTATGAATTTTTGATTTTCAGGAGAAGAAAACGATGATGTTTTTGATTTTTTTTAATAATATAAAAATATAATAAACTACAAATTAAAAAATACACTATTATAACACACATAGCAGGAGTCCACATAATTTTTTGTAGAATTTTTAGAGCAATAAAAACATTTATTTCAATATAAAAGATATGCAAAATAATTGTTTAAATAGCAGGACTGAAATATAAATAGTTCAAATTTTAGCATCAAAATATAACGAAAAAATAAAGTAGAGGACTGAAATCGTAATTTACCATGTACTGGATGTTGTTCTATACGTGATGTTCTGGAGGCGGGGGTCTTTATTGCTTAGAATCTATGGGTATCCTTCACGCAATTTTTCCAAATAATGCTTGATGCGGGTAGCACTGATTTGCCATTTTTGAAACTACTAGGTTCCGACTTGATAATTTACCCCAAAAAAATATTCCCTAGGGTTGAAGGGGGCTTCGATCTTTTCTTGTTCCACGCTTAGAGAAAGGGGGCGCCCCCTCCCTTTTCTTCCTTCCTTCGCTAGCAGGCGCGGCAGACGGTGGTCGACCCACGGCGGCGCGGGGATGCTTTGTAGCTCGGCTAGATGGTGGCGCGTGAACCGCGGTGGTACCCTTGTGGCTGGCGCACGGAGCACGCAGGCGGTGCTCAGACGCGAGAAGCAGCGGTTGGCTGTGGTCGGTGGACCGCGTCTCCTTCACGCGTCGGTGTAGAGGGTTAGAGGTGTTGCAGCCAAACGGAGAATGGGGGCGACACACGCCCCTCTCACTGAGATCGAAGGTGCTCCTTTCTCTGATCTGGCGACGGACTATGGTTGATGACTTCACGCGGGAGGTGATCGACGAAGACGATAGTCAGGAGGCTCGCTCATGGTGGCTGGCGGCCATGCAGTAGAGAGGCAAGGAGTCGCAGGTGGCTGCGGTGTTGGGCTCTGCCCCAGACGGAGTTCTTTGCGGCTGACGGTGGGGGATTGCGGTGGCGATGAGGCGCGATGCGGTCTGGCAGCTGTGCCTAATTTTTTTATTTTTAAATGTAAAAACAGAACTAAAAAACTTTTTTTAAAAAAAACAGAAATTACAAAGATCGTTTATATATATATTATTTTATTTTTTGTAATCTTTTTCTTTATTCCTGGAAAACAAATGTTAGAAAGAAAACCTATATAATTTTTTTATTTTTTATTTATAAATAAATTAGGATGCGAGCACATATGCTTAATCCCGAAATCAAAATGGAATATGTTAACAGGAATTCGGCGAAAATGAGGAATAGATCCATGTCTCTGGCCACTGTACGTGGCCAAAGTTGGAATAATGCGTGAGGTAGAATAGGAATGTGAATAGATCGACATGTGAATGTCAAAAATCGGATCGGGTTCGGATCAAATCATGATGTGTGATTCTAAGATCTAGAAAAAAAATGACGATGAAATAAAAATGTGAAAAATTAAACTACGATTATCCTAGGTTAAAAATAAAAGAAAAAATGGATCTCACCTTAGGTGCGGAAAATACCGTGATCGCCTCGACGAAGGTCGACTCGCTGTCACCGGACTGCTCGGAGGCTAGGCACCCTTCTGCGACAAGAAAGCTCTCGGAGAATAGGCTCCTCTCACCAAAGATTGATCAAGTGAGAATGAGGGAGGAGGAGCCAATTAAATAGAGGACTAATTGAATTTGAATTTGAATTTGAATTCAAATTTAAAATTTGAATGGAGATAAAGAGATAAGAAAGAATTTGAAATGAGATAAAGATAAAAAAGAAATTAGTGTTTAAACTATTTACAAAACTTATTTTTTTGTATTTTCGTCACTTTATTGAATTGAATAATAAATGTTAATTTTTTTTATTTTTTTATTGTGGTTATTTAAGAATATCAACTATATACATATACTATATACATAAGGTACATTATATACATAATTAAATAAGGAAATTAGCTTTTTTTTATTTTCTTATATTTATTTTAAATAATTAGTAAAAATATCTACAAATACAATATGTACAAATAAATGGTAAAATTGCTCAAACCACCCCAGAAAATCATCTTTCAAATCGTAACTCCAAAAATTATGAAAGCACATCCATTTTGAAGATAATTTAATTTAGAATATAATGGAAGTGAGTTTGGTTCAATTTTGATTTCATATGAAGACGGAATTGGTCTTTCAATTATCGCTTAATGGATTTTTCCGGATGTGGTTACTTTTATTCTGTACATGATTTTATTTTGCAATTATTTTTATTATTTAAAAAATATTTTATTTTGGTTTGAAAAATATATAGTTTGAGGTAAATTTATGTACAAATAAAATAATGTAAGTATACAAATATACACAACAAATTTTTTGGATTTTCTGATTAAGGACCCTCTCTCCCCCTACTTTAATCCTGGCCGATCAGGTCAAGTCTTGACCTTCTCTCGGGGTTCGGGTAAGCCTGTATATATTACATATATATACAGTACTCTCTTTTTTATCTTTTCTTTATTTTTCCTTTCTTTCTTTATTATTTATTTTAGGTTAAAATAGTAATAAGTATACAATATTTATACACGGATGCTAGTAAGAATATGGAGTTAGTATTATATACAAGTGTTTTATAAGGGATTTTAAGCTAAAGTAAATGAATAAAGATGATGAAATGCAGATTCATCGTTATGTTAGCTAAATGAATTGTAACAGTTATTAACTAATTTGATAAAATACTGTTCCTTCTAGGAAAATCTCAAACAATCTCTTCTACTCGACAACAGGAATCTGACATCACTGGTATTGAGTAGTAGTCAAATGGATCTTTATAACGTTTGTTATATCCTTTGCAACCTTATTGATATTTAGAAAATCCCTGTAAAATTTTGTTAAAAATTTCTTAAGAGGATATATACGAAAAATAAAATACGAAAATTTTAAAAAATTACGTCCCATCTGAAGAAACCTCTAATAAATGGGAGGACTCATAAATTTTGCTACCTCCACTTTGTAAAGGCACGTGGATGCTCAGACGTCCAGGAGAATGAGAACCTAAATCCATTGAAGTCCACGCAGGAATCAGTTCAGGACATGGTTAGGGACGATAGAGGAAGATGGCTCTCCATAAAAGGGAGGAGGAGCATAACCAAGAGACTCGTAATAGGCTAAGATTCGTAGAGCCTCGGGAGGAAGAGGTCCTGAATCAACAGGCGTAGTAGGCTGCCTACTAGAAGAAAATGAACGTGAGGAGAACATATGACTGGATCGCTAGGACCCATGTGGCCACCACATCCAAAACCTACCATGGCTGGAATGACCATATAATAGTTAGTTATAAAATCCATGGTGTCTCTTCGGCCACCTCTGCTCCTTGGTATAATAACCAGGTATGAGCTGTGCTATTTTATTATTCCTAGGTTAGATTTAGTGTTAGTTTCATTTTATGCATTTTAGGTAATGTTTCTAGTAGTGTTTTACCTTTGATTTTAGTTAACCCCTCGCCGGAGCTCTAGAGCTCTGGCCGCCCCAATTTTGCTGTGAACAAACTCGTTCCAACTCCCCCTTGCCCTCATCATATTCCCCATCACACGTTCTTTCATTTCATGCATTCACTCATCTCTGATTCAATGTGAATCAGAGGACTAGGGCTGCTTCTCCACAATTCGCTACAGCTCCTCCACCCGCTTCATCCCTCCTTTGAACTTCACCAATAAAAGATCAGGGACCTTCGCCCGAGTCCCCCTTGTCTAACCCTGCAGGTCCCTGGCTAAATGAGGCACATATGGAGCCAACTTGATTGCAAGAAGACTTCTAGGTATGCCTAATTCCTCGAGACCTCCAGAGCTGCAACACCGAGCTCTAGAGATTCACACATACCTGGAGGTGTGGAATAATGAGATGGAGCTATTCAACCCACCATTGGCCCTGGAAATGGTCGGAGTCAAGCTCAACATTAAATCAAAGCTCGGAAGTGCATGCCTTCTTGCCTGTTCTTCCAGCCCCCCAAAGGCATCCGATCAAGATTGAAATGCCATGTGGAGTGACGGTTCGCGAATTGCCTATGTTAAGATGCGTGTATTATCATTCGCTTAAAATTAATGTGTCATTTCGTTGTAGGCGGGCAATCAGAATCGGTCAAAAAATAACCACAATTATTTAGTTAATTTTTAATCACATGGTTTTATGTTTATTTTACTTGGCCAAGTCCCAAGGTTGAACACAAGGAGGTAAAGGAACAACCTAGAATTTTGTCTATCAAAGTTTGTGCACGATTTTCGAGGCGGTCTTTTTTTGTAATTTTTTATGCAATCAAGGATGCAAAATGCAATTTTGGCCTATTTTAGGGACTAAAATGTAAATATCGATCAAACGATGTCTGAAAAATACGAAACTTGGCCATGATGATAATTATGATGAAATGAATGCATTGCACTTTTTTTGGAATTTTTTGGATGCAAGATGAATTTTTTTTATGAATTTTTAAGTGCAAACACCGTGAATTTCAATATTTAATTATAATAAATATTAAACTTACTTATTTTTAAGAGATAAAATTATCCAAGATCAATCACTAGGTGATCAATCTCAGAAAAATCCTAAACCTTAAAAATATGAGATTTAATACCTATTAAAACTCAAAAATTGAAATATGCAAAATGATTTTTACAAGACAAACTATGCATGCAAATGCAATTCTTTTTGGGCACAATGTTAACCACGATTAATCTGTGATTTTTTCGGGAATTTTTAATATTATAATTCACATGAATTAAGTGATGGAGATTAACTGTAAGATTTGGTAAACTATTTTGTCATAAGCAATTAAAAATTTTCTTCTATCTCTAACAGACGTCAGAGGCGGGGGAAGGACAATTGATTTGAGTCAATATTCCTTTCCTCCTGATTGGTTCACATAGGACACTACAGGACAAAAGAGAAAGCTTTATTCAAAAATAATTAATTAAAAATAGTAAATGATTTTAATAAATTTTTGTTATAAAATAAAAATGTTTATAATTTTATGTAGTATTTTAATATGCTTTTTATTTATTTTTATTGTCTTATTTATTACAAGTTAATTTCTAAGGGTATGTTTATAGGTATATTCATCTATGTTTTGTATATTTTATTTTAATTTTGTATTTTTAATTTTATTATTTTTCTTTATCAATTTATATATTTATAAAATAATTTTTATATACATAAATATATTTTTATTATGTTTTTCTGATATGATATATACACTTAAATAAATATAGATATATATTACATAGGTATAAGTATAGGTATTTCATCTATGTTTTTCTATAGGTTATTTTATTTTAGTGTTTTCTTTATGGTTTTATTATATTATAGATATGTACATATACTATAAATAATATTTACAAAATTATAAAAATATAAAGTAGTAACAATAATAATGAATAAATAAAATAAATATTTTATTCAGGTATATTATACAATAAGGGTCCAAAACCAATCTTTTACATATTAACTCCAAATCAAATAAAACCAACTTCATTAAATAGCTAAATAAAATATATATAAAATTAAAGTTATTTTGAGGCTTTTTTAGTTTTCATTTAGGTGATATGGGTCTGGGAAGTTTGGGTTTTGCCTTTTTATTCTGAGCATAAAATGTACATTGTATGTTATTTTAGCGCAAACTCAATTTTGTATTTTTCTATACATTTTTATCTACAATTTTTATGTACAAAGTTTATTAATTTGAGATATAAATAACAAAGAATAAAATGGGTCACAAAATGCTTTTTATTGATGAATGAATAAATGGAAATTTTAATATATCTTTGGCCTTTATCTCCCCCTACTTTATTCCTTGTCGATCAAATCAATTCTTGACTTCATCTCGAGGTTTAGGGTCATAAAATACATTTGGCATTTTATTTCTTTTTCATTTCTTTCTTTATTCTTTTATTTTATCTTTAAACATTGTAATTTCTACAATAATTATATAATAAATAATGAATGCTAATTTGTATAAAATAATGATATTTATATGCATTTAAATAGAGTTTAAAGGCCAAAATGAAAGAATAAAGGTGATGAAATGAGGATTCATCACCCTCCCCTATACTTGCCAAATAATTATGCAATGAGTGTAGAAATAAAAATGAAGAAAAAAAAGAAATAACCTGGATTAATTGTCAACTTTTAAACTAGTCTTTAATAAAGTAAAAGTTTGGAGCTCATAGAAGGCCTTTGGATTAATGGTTTGTTCGGAACCACATGGAATTCGGGAAGTGTGACATAACAGCCCTTAGATTCCAAACTCCTATTATCCAGTCCAATTCACAGCCAAGTCAGAACCATCCTCTCAGTCGCATACTCTTGCTACCTTGATATGATAGAACCATCTGTGTGAATTTGTTCAACTCTTAGAACCATCTGTGTGAATTTGTTCAACTCTTCCCAGACAATATCATTCAAGGCGTCCGCTCTTCTTGTAACTTATCCTCGTCGAGATAGATATGCCCTTCTAAGGGCAAGTGCTCCTGATCTTTACAACCGAATGGGGGAGAAGTTAGAAGAATTGGAAAATAAGTGGGAATGGACGAGTGTAGTCTCCATTCCCTTGCGAAGTCGGTCAGTGTAACTGATTCTCCACCGAGAAGCAGGATTTTTCTAAAGCTCAAATTTTTGTGAAATTTTTGGTATAGGTTTCTTTGGATATTTTCTTTGACTTTGTACATCTTCTGTATTCTTATTTATACCCCGGTGGATAAAGCATTGATGAATCCACCATTCATTAAAATTCTGTCTGCATTTTGTCTTAAAACCCTTAACCAATACTTGTAAATATCCATTAAATTTCACTTTTTAACAAAACCTTAGTCATGTATAAAAATGCACTTTTTTGCATTAAAATCATGTAAATAAATAAAATAATAAAAATAAAGAAAAATAAAAATAAAGGCAAATTGTAGATATGTATATATGTATAATATGACTTGTAAAAATAAATATAGTTGAAAGATATATTTATAATGTAATCTCCAAGACCAAGTCAGCATGGATTGGTCAATAAATAAATAAGTAGGGGGAGATAAAGAAGAAAATAAATAAAAATAATTAATTCCACACTCCACACATTCTTCATTAATTATCCAATAAATATCAAAACTTTAAAGAATTTTAATTAATTCATATTAACATATTTTTCACCAAACTCTTTTCCTAATTATTTCAAAAAAATATTGAAAAAAATAAAAAAAATTAAAAAATATTAACTTGTATATATGCCAAGAAATCCAACTTGTAAATCCTCAAAATTCAAACTTCTGAATATCATAACTTTCTCATATGAACTCCAATTTCACTCTACTAACTTTTGAATTTCATAAAATAATATTTTATAATTAATGAAGGTGATTTTTGGGGTCCATTTGCAAAAAGTCGATTTTGGGACCTAACTACAACTAGATTTCTAGGCTATTTATTTTATTTAGAACACTTTATTTATTGTTTTAATGATTTTATAATTTTTTAATTAATTTCTTGATCTTGTAGCTTAACTCTAATTTATTTCATAATTTTTGGATATTATTTATTATTTTAAATAAATCAAAAACCCTAATTTATAAGCATAAATGAACTATATATCTTATATATCTATTTATTAATATATCTCAATTAATTTATTAAAATCCACAAAAATTTTATATACTTTATTTATTAACCTATAAATTAAGAAAATATAAAATTAATATACTATTTATTAACTTATTTATTAATAATATTTATATTCCGAAAATAATTATTATTTATTAAAATTAATGATACTATACTTTAGATAATTTAATTATCTACATTTTTCATTTTTATACCTAATTAAAATAAGGTTATTTACTATTTAATTCGTATTTATTAAGGTATTTCTTGAACCTGGCCAACCAAGTGCTGACACGTGTCAGTACCTGGGACCTTCTTCTTCAAGAAGGTCGATCGGCTTTCTGTTCCAACCGCCAATCTTCAACTTTTTCTCCACACTAACTCCTAACCTCCTCCTCCAATCTGATCCGTTTATCTTCTTCCTCTAACCACCCTCTCTCACGTCCACCATTGATTCTCAACAAACCCTCTTCGTTCGCTTATAAAATCCTCTTCAAATCGCCATTTTCGAACGTAACTTCTCCTGAGCTCCAGCTTCCAGAATACATTTGGTCATCATCCAACCTTTACTATCGTGCTCCGCCTAATCTAGAGTTGACAGCTCCATCCAAGGCTGCATGCGTGGAAGAGGATCGAACGGAGGAGCGTTCCAAGGCGAGTTGTCGCCTGGCATCGCACTGCGCCACCATGTTCAGCTCCAAGAAGACCGCTCATCGAGCTATCATCAGAGGGCCCTACACCTTCGAATCCCCAAGTCAATTCCTCCACCATTTGCATTTTAATTCTCGATATACGTGCCTCTATTAGCGACATTAAGTACGTGATTAGGGACCTTAATCATCGATATTAGACATTATTCTCTAATCCATCTCAAACTCGATCCAAATCACTCTGAATCAATTTCCATTCTCGCATTGTATTTGTTCTACAGTTTCTAGAAAGACTACCTTAGAACTGTAAAGTCTTTTAAAATTGTGATTGATTTGCATGCAAATCGAGCAAGAAGATAATCCTTTGCAGGTCATTCATCATCTCGAGCACAGGATTCACCATTTGGATCTTCGAATATCGAAAGATCCTCCCAAATCGCAAGTTGTTGCAATAACTTCCAGGTCAGCCGGACCTCCACCTTCACCGGCTAATACCCACTGCATCTGATCACCTCCGGCTATCTTCACCCGCAGGTGAGCTCGGAGGGAGAGGGTGTCTCCCTCCTTGCCCTACAGGAGGTCCATTCCAGCATGTCTACGCTGGAGATAATTCGTCGAAGTCGCAACTGTCGCCAGCCGAGCAGATGAAGCTAAGAACATCAAGAACACTTAGACTCTACAGGCTTGCGCCACGTGTCATCCACGGACGGTCAAGATCAGCCAGCCGCATCTAATTCCAGTCGTTAATCTTGAAGGGGTAGAACAATTGCATAATAAACCCAGGAGAAGATCCGTACTCTTTTTCAGTCCAGACTATCCAGAAATTGCATTTAGGTCCCCGTGTAGGGACCTAAATGCAATAAAACTTACTTTCTTTGCAAATCAGTCTCTGCAAGGACTTAAGTGTAATAGAACTTTAATATTTTTCTTTGTGGTTGTGCCCCTGGCTTGTAGGGGTATTTTGGACCCTATTTTTATTGTATTTTCTTCCCAAATTTTTAGGGTAGTTTCATAACTACCCAAGCTACATTGCTAGGTATTTTTCATGGTTTTTCTTCGCTTCGTTTCTTCGATTTGATTTTTGTAAAATTGAGTGAATTTTGAGTCTTTTCTCGAAGCTATTGTAAAACCAAGAATAAAGAGAAGTTTTCAATATTGATTTCTTACATCGAAAATTGAAGTTCTAATATTATGTCTCCTCGAGTTCGACCCAGGCACACTTATCTAGATAAATAAAATAGTGTAGATGAAATAGGAGAGAGAAGAGAAAGTCGCTCTCCTATTTCATTGATTTTTTTAGCAACTCGAATCTTGGTTCGGAGCGACTCCTACAACTGACACCGACATCTTATCGCTCGCCAAGATTCGAGTTATCAAAAATGGCATCGTTACTGGGGAGGCATTATTTCTACATCGGTTTTTGACTTTAATTTCAAAATTTCCTGATATTTTTTGTTTTACAAATTTTATTTCTTTTTCGATTTTCATTTAATTTACATTTTATGGCTTTTCTTTGATTTATTTTGATTTTTGATTGATTCTTTTTACGGCTTTTCGTCTGTTTTTCTTTTTCTCTAACTAATTTTTGAGGGCTTGCAGGTTCAGCATGCTTTCTCGGAAGCCGAAGCAGTTGAAAGTGCATAGACCGACCCTTTCTCTCACGGGTCAGTTGTAAAGGGCAGAGTTAGTTAGGGTTTTGTGTTTTCTTGTAACATTTTTGTAATAAAAAAATAAGGCTACTTGCCTATTTTTCTATTTTCGTAGAAGGGGCAGGCATCCCGACTTGTACCTCCCCTCCCTTTTTCTCAGGGTCTACTTCACCGAGTGCCATGCATTCAAGGGAGCAGGGCATCCATCGAGGTTTTTTTCGCGCATCGTCGGTTTTCCACGATTTTCATGAGGCTAGGTGCTTACTTAGGTGTTTTCTGATTTTTCCCTTTCTGCTTGCGCCTCCGTAGTTAGTTCTAGGACTCATGACCTAGTTGCATGTTTTTAGGGTAAATAAAAAATAAAAAAATCGTTAGACATTTGTCTGAAAAAATCAAAAAAAGAGAAAACCAAAAATAAAATCGGGATTGCTTTAAATATCTGACCCAAAAAGACGTAAGGGATCATTTGCTTTGTGAGAGTAATCCTCGCACATCAACTACATGTACATTTCCAAATAATTGTGATTGAGGGATGGTACTTAAGGCTAGAACCTAAGTCTGGATCTCTTTAAGAATACTACTTAGTCCATACATCTAACCATAGTTCTTCAGTGGGTACTCTCGGGTAGCCGGCAACGGTCCAAGTTTACTTAGCAGAGTGGGGGGTCTAGAGGATACTACGTAAGGCTCGATCCTTAAGTAACATGGGTAGCTAGAAACGGTCCGTACTTACCCCCATACTAGCTGAGAATAAACGGTTTTCTGTAAGGACTCGGGATAGTGTCTCGGGAAAACATCGGGCACCTATCAGCTCGCGTTAATTTGTGAATATACTTGTATGCCAAAATGACCCTAAAACTAACAAGATAAACGACTGAACTCTTACGATCATCATCGGGTTATGTTGGTGAATACGGGTTTTGATTTGTGTTTTCTTGTGAGGCGTGAGTTACCGCATTTTATACGCCTTCTCCTATTCTCTTGATTTGATATCGTGCTCTCCCGATCATTAAATATCGAAGATAACGACTGGACAATTATTTTGCTCAAACTCCGTGAGCTCTCGATTTTTCACTGTTTGTCGTACATCTTCACAAGATCGGGATGACCCTCTTCCCGAGTTGGTTCCATCTAATCCCGAGGAGAGTCAGACCTAGACTCCCTCGCCTCCTAGCCCATCTTTTGAGGCAGACCCTCGCCTCAATTTATCATCGCTTTCTCTAGCTGATTTTTCTCTGAGTTCTTACGAAAAGTTTTCCTTCCTAGAAGATTTGAAGCAGATGGCTCGCGGGAAGGGACAAGTAGAGGAGCGACCAACTGAGGAACATCACGCTGATAGAAGACCAGATCCAGCTACAGATATCACAACCGGTATTCTCGATACATTACAGCAAATGAATATTCAGATTCGAGACCAATTCAGAGCGCAGAATGAGTTGCTAGCTGAGATCGTTGCGCTCAGAGCAGGAGCCGGGAACACACTGCTTCCTGGCATGGTTCTCGCAACACTCAGAGATGAGTATGACCCGAGTGCTAGAACTCTACATCATTGGATTCGGTTACCACCGAAACAGGGTCCATACGAGTTGTGTTCGTCATTCATCTCACCGCTTCCCATGTTTTATGGGAATGTCGTAGAGGAGCCGTTTACCTTTTTGCAACAATTTGAGATGATCTGTGGTACGACTAATTACCCTGGAGTTACACAGGAGGTCGTTCACCTCAAAGCCTTCCCCTTTGCCTTAGCAGATAAGGCGCTTTACTGGCTCAGTCATCTGGGGAGAGAGATTTCTAGGTAGAGTGACCTGAAGTCCACATTCTTGCGTAATTTTTTTCCTCTCGGATAGATGAACATGATGAGGAGTCAGATTTCTAATTTTACTTAGTTGTCAAATAAATCGTTCTACTAGGCGTGGGATCAATTCAAGGATCTTACCGAGAGATGTCATCATCATGACATTCCATTGAAGGTGTTTGGTCAAAACTATTTTTAGAGGACTCCACCTGGATATACAGGGGCTTGTGAGTGCCGCATGTGGTGGCAGCTATCTGAATCGGGATGCTGAGCCTGTATGGTCCATCTTCGAGGGGATGGCCAAAAACTCGAGTTGTTAACTCTACTCGGGTATTCCAGAAGGTCCCTCAGCCACCGCATCACCGAGAACATCATAAGGTGGTGAACATTTCAGACTCTGAATCCAATACCAACATGGGATATATCAACGAGAAGTTAACGTTGGTAGACGTGATTCAGAAGCAAGTCCAAGAACTGCAGTCACTGCGAGAGTTGGAGAAACTCTCATCACTGCCTCAGCAGCTGAGTGATCTAATAAAGAAGGTGACGGAAATGCAGCTTCAGTATCAACAAGCTCAAGCTTCTTCGACCGCACAACCTGCTCGGAGATCTTTACCCGCTCTGCCCATCTGGCAGATTCATTTCATCTAGAACGAGCTGGAGACTCGATAGATTGATTGGCATGAGGATCAAACTCATGCCAATTCCAACCAGATCATCAGCCCGGGAAACATTGATGTTGAGCCTCAAGCCACTCTTGAGATCAATAGAATATGGTACTCTCTGATTCAGCCAGCTTCACAGTTTTCTCCTCAGAGCTTACATCACCAGCAGCAACCGCAGCATTATCCGTAGCATGGACGCCAATATTACCAGCACCGACAACATTACACGTAGCAGCAGTCTCACCAGAACGTTTATCATAGACCACATTCTGTTCATCATCATGCTCCGCAATCACAGCCCAATTATTATCAGCAGCAGCATCAGTCCCCATTCACACCACAACAATCTCCTCAGCAGTACGCTCCGAAGTAGCAAATGCAAATGCAGGAGAGAGAGTCAAGATTCAGGGATACCACGCCGAACCAGAAACATCTTCGCAAGCCCTGGCCCTGAATCAAATCATGGACATGATGAGCACGCTCCATACTACGCACAAGATAGAGATGGAGAGGGATAACCATTGTCTAGATGAGTTAACCGTGCCCAAGACCACTCTTTTCGCACAGGCTCAGATGAACACGAGCAACAAAAGGAGGCACCTAGATCAGGTAGAAGATACAACAAGTACGATCTCTTTTCCTGAATTTTTATCTAACTTCATTTGTCTCGGTAGCGGTAGATAGCCATGAGCACCTGATCGGGAGGAGGAGATGGCATAGGAAGAGGAGCGCGAACAAGACCATGATACACAGGCTGAGGAGGAGAACCACAATGATAGGAATCAACCACTTGATGATCAGAGAGAAGGAAGCGATGCTGAGACAGTCGATATGGACTTAGGGGAATCAGACGATGACACCAGGCAAGGCCATGAAGACATGCTCGAAGCTGATGTGTCCTTTCCTGTTTTAGAGAGTTTTGTAGATAATTTTAAAACTCTCGATGTACAAGTTGATCCTGATATCAATAAAAATGTTTTTTTTTCCTGAAGTTGTCCCTTTTTTCGATGCTTTGTATGGAAAAGGAAGAAAAATCCAAAAAGAATGATGTTACTCCATAAATTGAGAAATTACTGAAATATCGCATCTTTTTGAAAATCCCACTCCATGATGCCTTGGATCACTTCCCTACGCTTAAGAAACAGCTGGAAAATAGATGTATAATGCATAGGAAGAAGTCCCAAATAGAGAAGCGTATTATGACTAAGGCCACCTCCTGCATGATTCAGAACATACTTCCGAAGAAGAAGAAGAAGGACTCAGGAGCACACTATGTCAGATGCGAGATTTCATAAGCTGCATTCGATCGCACTCTCCTAGATAGCAGTTCCTCTATTAATCTTTTACCATCTTATCTACTCGACAAGCTCGAGTTAGGTCCTCTTTACAAATATCGTTCGATCCTTCGGTTTGCTGATAGATCCGTAAAGAGACCAAGGGGTCTTTTGAGGAACGTTATCGTAATCGTATAGGATCTGCAATTCCCAGTGGACTTTATTGTCCTGGACATGGAATGCCCTACATAGTTACACCTTACCCCGATCATTCTGGTGAGGCCTTTCTGGGAGACCGCAAAGGCCATCTTCGATTATGATACAGGGAAGGTATCCTTTCGGCTGATGGCAAAAAGGTACATATAGAGATGGCGAGAGAATCATCTAGTGCCACATCAATAGCAAGTCTGATGCTTTAAGTTCCTTAGACACTTGTGACTACATGGATGAGGTTCGCCTTGACGACCTCGAGAGGTATCAAGTACAGACCCGAGATATCCTAGAAGAGGATGGGGCTGAAACTTCAAGTGGTTGCTCTTCGGACGGTACTTTGTATTTCAGCATGGATGGTAAAGATCACATGGAGCAGAGAACTGAGGACTTTATTGCAGATATTTTAGACTCAGAAAATCTACAGAATTCCTCCACCTCAGATGACTCAGAGACTGATTTTTACTTAGTTGAATTATTTTCATCTAATCATTTTGAGGATGAGCACGGTAGCGAGTCGGGTGATGTTCTAGACATCTTCTGTAGTCCGACTCTAGAAAATGTTAAGATGGTGAAAAACCGTAAGGAAGAAACATTCATCAGTAGCACATATCCCATCACTCAATCAGAAGATGATATCGCAGAGCCAGATCTGACCTTACCTGAGTTGAAGACCCTTCCACCAAACATGAAATATGTTTTCCTTGTGGGTCCACACCAATGGTTTCCGGTCATTATCAGCACGTATTTGACCGATGAACAAGAATCCCGTCTGATGGAGATTCTTGAGAGAAATCGCAAGGCCATTGGGTGGATTGTATCTGATCTCCGTTGGATAAATCCTACATTGTGTTCTCATCATATTTATCTTGATCATGACAGCAGACCTTCCAGAGAGTTTCAGCATAGGTTGAATCCCGTCTTACGTGATGTTGTCAAGAAAGAGATTACGAAATGGTGCGAGGCGGGCTTTATTTATCCTATCTCCAACTCTGAATGGGTTATCCCATTACATGTTGTCCCAAATAAGTTGGGAATTCAGATGGTTAAGAGTGAGAGTGGAGAGGAGATCCCAAAGAGAGTAACCATGTCGTGGCGGGTATGTGTTGATTACAGAAAGTTGAACGTCGTGACAAAGAAGGACCACTTCCCATTGCCTTTTATAGACCAAGTAATAGAACAGTTGGCAGGGAAGGAATACTTCTATTTCCTAGACGGTTACTCCAGATATAATCAGGTTACTATTGCCCATGAAGATCAGGATAAGACCACCATCACATGTCCTTTCGGCACGTATGCCTTTAGATGGATGCCCTTTGGATTGTGCAATGCCCCTACTATATTCTAGAGGTGCATGCTTGTCGTTTTTGCGAACATGGTCGGTGACTTTCTTGAGGTCTTTATGGATGCTTTTTCAGTCTATGGTGAGTCCTTTGACGATTGTTTAGCCCATCTAGATCATGTTCTTCAGAAATGTTGTGCGGTCGATCTCGTTCTATCTTGGGAAAAGAGCCATTTTATGGTTACAAACGGGATCGTGTTGGGGCACGTCATCTCCAAGCAAGGCATGGAGGTTGACCTTGCCAAGGTGGATGTCATCAAACGGCTTGATCCACCATACAACGTAAAGTAGTTACGGTATTTTCTGGGGCATGTCGGCTTCTACCGACGGTTTATTAAGGACTTCTCCAAGATGGCTCGACCGCTAACTGAACTTTTAGGAAAATACATCGAGTTCCTGTTAGATGATAAATGTCTTCATGCTTTCCTCACTCTAAAAGAAATGATCATCAGTGCTCCTATCCTACAACCACCTGATTGGTCTCTACCTTTGAGATCATGACGGATGCTTCAGATTTTGCGATCGGGGTTGTATTAGGACAGCGAAGGAACGGGCTTCCAGTTGCCATCCACTATGCCAGTCGCACTCTAGACGATGCACAACGAAATTACATAGTGACAGAAAAAGAGATGTTGGCAGTAGTGTTTGCCTTAGATAAAATCAGATCTTGTCTTCTTGGCTCTAAAATCACCGTTTATACTGATCACTCAGCTATTCGATTTTTAATGGAAAAGAAGGATACTAAGGCACACCTTCTTAGATGGATTCTCTTACTCCAGGAATTTGATTTGGATATAAGAGACAAGCCTGGGGTAAAGAACGTGGTAGTTAATCACCTCTTCCGATTATAGGTAGAGCAGCCTTCAGATGATTACAAGTCGGAGATTGCAGAGAGATTTCCAGACGAGAGCATCTTTGCAGTTACAGAACTTCCCAGGTATGCAGACGTAGTGAACTTTCTGGTTACACTGAAGAGTCCACAAGGTTGGTCGAAAGACCGAGTCGACGGGCTAGTGTCGGAGGCATGATACTACCATTGAGAGGATCCGGTTCTTTTTCGTGAAGGACAGGATTGTATCTACAGGAGATGTATTCCTCAGGAGGAATACAATAGTGTCCTAACTCTATGCCATTCCTTAGAGGCAGAAGGACATCATTCGGGGAAGAGGACGATGCAAAAGGTACTTCAGAGCGTATTTTGGTGGTCGACTCTTACTAGAGATGCTTATACATTCGTGAAGAGTTGTCCAGACTGTCAGAGAGTCGAAGGGACAATTGGTGCTCGAGATGACATGCATATGCGGCATGTTATCATTTGCAAGATCTTTGAGCATGGGGCATAGATTTCATGGGATCGTTTCCCTCCAGCAACGACTTTTGAGTACATACTTCTCGCTGTAGATTATGTTAGCAGATGGGTGGAGGCTATACCCGCAAGAACCGTTGACAGCAAGACAGCGTGCAAGTTCCTGAGGGAACACACTATTTTGTGGTTCGGTATTCCACGTATTCTCATTTCAGATGGGGGTAGCCATTTCATTAATAAGGAGGTGAAAAATCAAGTAAACAGTAATGTTATTGATCATAGAGTAGCTTCTCCTTACCACCCACAGACGAACGGCATGGCTAAAGTTTCAAATAGGGAGGTGAAATCCATTCTCCAGAAACTAGTACGACCGGATAGGAAGAACTGGTCATAGCTTCTAGACCAAGTTCTTTGGGCATATCGTACTGCTTTTAAGACTCCTTTAGGTACTTCACCATTCAGATTAGCTTACGAGAAGCCATGTCATTTTCCCATAGAAATCATGCACAAATCCGAATGGGCAATCAGAGAGATTTCACTAGAGCTACAGAAAGTAAGAGCCAAGAAAGTTATATCTAAATGAGCTGGTAGAGATTCAAAATCAGGCATACGAGAACACCCTCATTTACAAGGACAAAGTGAAGCGATGGCATGATAGGCATATCTGACACAAGATCTTTGTTCCTAGGCAAAAAGTTTGGTTGTTCAATGCACGGTTGAGAATTTTTCCTAACAAATTGAAAAGCAAGTGGGAAGGATAGTATATAATCAGAACGGTGCACAACAATGGTAGTATTTCTATATTAGATGTGCCACCTGGTGCAGAACCGTTTACAGTGAATGGGCAGATGCTGAAGCACTTCATGGAGACCACTGATCATCTAGCTCAAAACGAAGTGATCTACTTTGTAAAGGATGCATGACTACTTTTCCACTTCATCTCATCCTGTACAGAGACCTGTGAAGCCAATCGGTTTTCTGGAGTACACACCTGTATATCCTTCATTGATCACAATCGTCCCCATTTTCTATTCGTCTTTTATGCTTCGGATACCAGTTCCTAAGTATGGGGGACCGATTGCCTGCTGATTCTCATTTTCGATTTTTGTTCTTTTCACTTTTCTTTTGTATATACTGTCTTTTACTCCAATCACTGGTCCCTAATTTTGGCCACGCTCATTTCTATACTTAGGATGCCTTATCCTAAGTATAGGGAGGACCGAGTGATTTCGATGATTTCATTTTTCTTTCTTCTTTTGTTCCATCATTTTTATATTCTTTTCCTCAGTCACCTCATTTTTGTTCCACTATACTTATGATAATCTGATCGTAAGTATAAAGGGGTCGATTGACTTCTATTCTTTCATTCTTTTTTACCCACTTTTACTTAGCACGAGTTATGTCCTCCTTTCTCTCTTTTGACATTATGAGGACATAGCACAAGCTAAGTATAGGGGGTACGTATATATTGTATATATACTTTTGTCCATAACTCGTATTTTTATGTATTTTCTATATCTATAAAATCCATAAAAAGTGGGTAAGGGTAAGTTAAAATCCACCTATTAGATTAAATTATTTATAAAATCCTTATAAAGAAATAAAATATGTTTAAAATCCTTATTTAAAATCCTTAATTTAAAATGTGTATTTAAAATATGTATAACACTTATTTAAAATCCTATATATTATAATATGTGTGATCCTTCTAAAATACCATGTATATAAAATATGTAAAATCCATTAGTTATTTAATCCAAAGAAAATATGGGTAATTTATTTTGTAAAATTTGTGTACATAAATTTGTTTATAAAATCACAAAATCCATAAAAATGTGAAATCTAAAATCCATAAAAAGTACAAAAATCCTTAAAATTCATTAAAATGAGTAAAATTCAGAAAATATACTTCACAAAAACATGGCTGCATTTGCATTAGCATTTTTCAGAGTAAGTTTGATTTCTAGAACTAAAGATTGGGAAAGTCTGAAGGATGGAGCTTGATTACGGCTTTTAACTTTCATTATAAGGAGCCTAGTTAGGAACTGGAATTTAGACTCTTCGGGTCTTTTACTTAAATCTGTGGCTTCCATGAGACCATGTTTGGGAAGTCAACTCGAAAAGTACCTAAGTAGAACACTTGGTGTCATCCGTACAACTCTTCATCAGTGAACCAATTTTGGACACATGCATTTTGCACTTAGCTCGACTTGCATGGGGCTGCGAAGGGCATTCCATCTTTGAAGTGTGTTTCTATCCTTGTCTTGCGCCATTGACGTCTTAAAACGGGATAGATTGGAGTTGTGATAGTCGCTTCGGATGAGGGAAGGATCTGCTGACACAATTTTTTTACAAGACCTCAAAAAATGGATGGAATGAAAAGATGCTATATCCGTCGAGGCACAAAGAGATGAAATTAGTGCAAGCAACACTACAAAGCCAATCTAAAGAAGAAGCCACCAAATACAAATACGACCACAATGGTTCGAGCTTCCACCAAAATGCATGCACATCTTAGTGGGGACTTAGCTACACCGGCTGGGCTTCACAAGGAGATGCATCAACACTGGTTGCACTCTGGTTCTTTTCTCATTCTTCTACTTCCTTTCTATATTCGATTGTGGACATAGCACGAACTGACACAGAAGGGAATACCTTCCTCCCCAAGGAAAGAGTAGTTGGACGAGGAACCAATATGAGTGTATGGCAGGGATGGGTGGTTTCTTCGCCTCTTTCAAAGCAGAAAGAGCTAAAACAACTCACAAACCATACATATTGATTTCAAGGTTGATAGAGTTTGTGATATGAATGAGTGGATCTGAACTGGCAGTTGAGGTGAACTTAAACAAGGATTTGTGGAACTTGAGGACTATTGAGAATAAAATCCTAATCCTAGTTAAGGCTCCGACAAAATGCTTATTTCAGGCCCGATAAAGCTCTGTTCTTTGATTGTTCTCATGAGTTGGTTTAGGAAAACAAATTCATTCCAACTTTCTTTCTTTTCCTAATTGTTCAAATAAGTGTTTGCTAAGGGACTAGCAAAGTTTAAGTATAGGGGGTTGATGAGTCCACGATTCATTAACATTCTGTCTGCATTTTGTCTTCAAATCCTTAACAAATACATGTAATATCCATTAAATTTCACTTTTTAACAAAACCTTAGTCATGAATAAAAATGCACTTTTATGCATTAAAATCAAGTAAATAAACAAAAGAATAAAAAATAAAGAAAAATAAAAATAAAGGCAAATTGTAGATATGTATATATGTACAATATGACTTGTAAAAATAAATATAGCTAAAAGATATATTTATAACCTAATCCTCGAGACCAAGTCAGCATGGATTGGTCGAGAAATAAATAAGTAGGGGGAGATAAGGAAGAAAATAAATAAAAATAATTAACTCCACACTCCACACATTCTTCATTAATCATTCAATAAATACCAAAACTTTAAAGATTTTTAATTAATTCATATGAACATATTTTTCACAAACTCTTTTCCTAATTATTTCTAAAAATATATAGAAAATACAAAAAAATAAGTCAAAAATATTAACTTGTATATATGCCAAGAAATCCAACTTGTAAACCCTCAAAATCCAAAGTTCCGAACATCGTAACTTTCTCATATGAACTCGAATTTCACTCTACTCACTTTTAAAGTTCATAAAATAATATTTTCTAATTAATGAAGATGATTTCACTGAAATTGGGATATGTTTGCAAAAAGTCGGTTTGGGACCTAACCACAAATGGGTTTCTGGGCTATTTATTTTATTTTTTACATCTTATTTATTGTTTTAATGATTTTATAATTTTTAATTAATTTCTTGATCTCATATCTTAACCCTAATTTATTTCATAAATTTTGGATATTATTTTTAATTTTAAATAAATCAAAAACCCTAATTTATATGTATAAATGAACTATATATCTTATATCTATTTATTAATATATATATATATAAATTAATTTATTAAAACCCACAAAAATTCGTATATACTTTTGTTATTAACCTAAAAATTAAGAAAATATAAAATTAATATACTATTTGTGAATTTATTAAATTAAAAATCCAAAACCTCTTTAAAAAGTATTATTTATATTTATTTATTATTATAATATTTACATTTCATAAAATAATTATTTTTTATTAAAATTAATTATACTATAATTTAGATAATTTAATTATCTACGTTTTCATTTGTATACCTAGTTAAAATAAGGTTATCTAGTATTTAATTCTTATTTATTAAGGTGTTTCTTGAACCTGGCCAACCAGGTGTTGACACGTGTCAGCACCTGGGACCTTCTTCTTCAAGAAGGTCGGCCGGCTTTCTGTTCCAACCGCCGATCTTCAACTTTTTCTCCATGTTAACTCCTAACCTCCTCCTCCGATCTGATATGTTCATCTTCTTCCTCTAACCACCCTCTCTCACGCCCACCATTGATTCTCTAACAAACCTTCTTCGTTCGCCAATAAAATCCTCTTCAAATCGCCATTTTTTAACTTAACTTCTCCTGAGCTCCAGCTTCCAGAATACATTCGGTCGTCATCCAACCTTCACTGACGTACTCCGTTTGATCTAGAGGTGACAGCTCTATCCAAGGCTGGCCGTGTGGAAGAGGATTGAATGGAGGAGGGTTCCAAGGTGATCTGCTGCCTTGTGTCACGTCACGCCGCCGCGTTCAGCTCCGAGAAGACCGCTTGTCGAGCTATCATCAGAGGGTCCTACACCTTCGAATCCCAAAGTCAATTCCTCTGCCATTTGCCTTTTAATTCTCGATATGCATGCTTCGATTAGTGATATTAAGTATGTGATTAGGGACCTTAATCATCCCTATTAGACGTTATTCCCTAATCCATCTCAAACTCGATCCAAATCACTTTGAATCAATTTCCATTCTCGCATTGTATTTGTTCTATAGTTTCTGGAAAGACTACCTTAGAACTGTAAATTCTTTTAAAATTGCGGCCGATTTGCGTGCAAATCGTGCAAGAAAATAATCATTTTCATATCATTCATCATCTGGAGCACAGGATTCACCATTTGGAGCTTCAAATATCGAAAGATCCTCCCAAATCGCAAGCTGCTGTAATAACTTCCAGGTCAGCCGGATCTCCACTTTCACCAGATAATACCCGCTGCATCCGATCACCTCCAGCCATCTTCACCCACAGGCGAGCTCAGAGGGAGAAGGTGTCTCCCTTCTGGCCGTGCAGGAGGTCCATTCGAGCACGTCTATGTCGGAGATAATTCGTCAAAACCGTAACCGTCTCCAATCGAGCAGAAGAAGCTAAGAACATCAAGAGCACTCAGACCCTACAGGCTTGTACCACGTGTCATCCACGGACGGTCAAGGTCAGCCAGTTGCATCTAATTCCAGCCGTTGATCTTGAAGAGGTAGAACAATTGCACAATAAACCCAGGCGAAGATCCAGACTCTTCTTCAGCTCCAGACTTTCCAGAAATTGCATTTAGGTCCCTGTATAGGGACCTAAATGCAATAAACTTACTTTCTTTGCACATCAGTCCCTGTGAGGACTTAAGTGTAATAGAAAATTAATATTTTTCTTTGTAGTAGTGCCCCTAGATTGTAGGGGTATTTTGGACCCTATTTTTGTTGTATTTTCTTCCTAAATTTTTAGGGTAGTTTCATAACTACCCATGCTACATTGTTAAGTATTTTTCGTAGTTTTTCTTCGCTTCGTTTCTTCGATTTGATTTTTGTAAAATTAAGTGAAATTTGAGTCTTTTCTTGAAGTTGTTATAAAACCAAGAATAAAGAGAAGTTTTTGATATTGATTTCTAGCATCGAAAACTGAGGTTTTAATATTATGCCTCTTTGAGTTCGACCCAGGCACATTTACATGGATAAATAAAATAGTATAGATGAATTAGGAGAGAGAAGAGAAAGCCGCTCTCCTATTTCGTTGATTTTTTGTTTGTTCAACTCGAATCTTGGTTCGGAGCGACTCCTACAACCGACACCGACATCTTATCACTCGCCAAGATTCGAATTATCAAGCATCTTTTTGTTCCACCCATTTTTTAGGGCCTTGGAAAAAGTTGCACCGGTAGACCATTCCTCATCTGAAGCATTGTTTCAATCCGTCTACAGTCTTTAGATATCATTGTTGCCAAAAGAGCGAAATGGAGGTGATTGGAACGATGGGGAGTGAGTGATTACGCACAGAGGGGTTCGTCGAAATTCAGCTCTGGCGAACGACAGGGATGACTCATTACGCTATTTTAACCAATTAAAAACCTAAACTAAGCATGGAAATAAAATCTACAATGAAATGCAATTAAATGGGACGACAAAGACAGCTCTAATACTGGTTATGGTCGGCAGGGAGCAGGGCATGCCAAAGCACCGTCGTGGACCTCCCCTTCTCCTTGCTTCGAGACTTCCAAGCATGGGGGAAAACGAACCTGTCACCGATGATTCACTCTCACACACAAGGACACACTTAGGAGCTCCAAGAGGGATCCAAAAGAGGAAGGAGGAAGAGGGATTTATTGTATTTTTATCCCTTATCTCCCCCTACTTTATTCCTTGTCGACCAACTCAATTCTTGACTTAGTCTTAGAGTTTAGGGTCATAAAATATCCTTTTTTTCTTCTCTTTATTCTATAATTTTGGCAATAAAAATAGTATTATTTACACAATAAATACAATAAATGGTGAATGTTATTTGTTACAAATTGATGTTATTTAAATGCATTAGCTAGGTTTTCTAAGGCCAAAGTTATAGAATAAAGGTGATGAAATGGAGATTCATCAATGAGGAATATATGCACATTTTAGTTTGTCCGTTCTGAAATTAGGGTTTTGTCTCACGGGCCAATTATCTGAGTTAGCAATTTTTTTGTATTTTTCCTTTCATTTCAATTGGAGTTAGCATGATTTGATTAAGAATGCATGAAGTTAGGTGAAAATGTGAAGATGATTATGAATGCAATTATGCATGCTAAAATGCAGATATTAACTCTAAGTGCATGAATGGTAAAAATGCAAAATAAATGATGAAATGCAGCTAATTACTCGTGAACGAAGTCATATTTTCAACTTTTAGTGTGATGAATCATGGATTCATCACTAATTAGAATTGGCCAAAAAAATTAATTAAAATTAACATTTATTTTCAGGAGAGCAACCCCGTCATTGTACACAGGTCTCTACCTCCAGAAAGAGTGGGTGAGGACGTAAATCTCTGATTCATCATACTAAAAGATGAAAATAGAGCTTCGTTCCTAAGTGATTAGCTGCATTTCATTATTTATTCTGCATTTTTATCATTCATGCATGTAAAATTAATATTTGCATTTTAACACTCATAATTGCATTCATAATCATCTCCACATTTGCACCCAACTTCATGCATTTTTAACTAATTCTTGCTAACTCCAATTGACATCAAAACACCTCCATTGTATACACACCACTAACAAGATTAAAGAAAAAATACAAAAAAATTACTAACTCAAATGATTGGCCCATGAGACAAACTCCAATTTCAGATCAGATAAACTAAAATGCTCATATCTTCCTCGCACAGTGTCTGATTTAGGTCTACTCACTTTCAAAGTATTACATATTCAAAGACCTTCAAAACAAGACCAATTTCATAAAAATCAGAGCTCGTATGTAAAAGTTGGGCCTCTTTTGCGCGTTTTGAGTTTTCCCTGATTTTGACTTGATATTTTATGTACATAATTAACTCTTTTTCTCTTATTTCTTTTTAATCTCTATTCTTTGATGAAAATTTTAATAAAATCCACAAAAATCCAAATTCAAATTAAGACCGAAATCAAAGAAACTGACCGAGTTCGAGTGTTCCCTGAGAGTCTGTACAAATATCTCACTTTTTCTTCTTTATTTTGTTTCCTTGTTTTCTTATTTATTAAAAATCCAAAAAATAGATTATTGTGTAAATATTTATATTTGATTTTATCATTATTTTTCTCGGTTTTTTTCTTAACAAAACCTAAAAATCAAGGTATTCTATGTACATGGAGTACCTAAAAATATTGTTTTACACAGATGACCTCTTTTACTCTTGGTGTCTTCATGAAAGTTGTAGATCTCATTGAGATGAAAAATTTTTGTGTTGAGCACTTTTCGATCTGAGGTCATTTGCTATTTCTTTCCCATTTATCTTTTTATTTAATTTTTCGATTTTTATGGAGCTGACACGTGACCACTCCTGGAGCCACCAAGTGTAATTTTTTTAAACTCTTTTCTATTTAGTTTTTTATAAAAAAAAATAAAAAAATATAATATAATAAATAAATAAGTTCACCTCATGTGCTATGCACGTGAGGGTCCCTCCTTCCTCCCAGTCAACTTGTGTGTATCATCTTCCTCAACAGAACGGCGCGCTTCACGCACAACCTCCTCCGCCCATTGCGTAGCGATCACCAACTCTCCGCAACCGCCGGACATCCTTCACATTATCCTCGCATCCTACTTATCTCAGGGCAATCCTCTTGATGAATCTGCAATTCGTCATCTTTATTCATTTATTTTAGCTTAAAATCCCTTATAAAACACCTGCATAAAACACTAACTCCATATTCTTACTAACTTGCATATGTGTGTAAATATTGTACACTTCTTACTAATTTTAACCTAAAATAAATAAATAAAGGAACAATAAATAAAAGAAAAGAAAAAATAAAGAAAAGAAAATAAAAAAGAGGAAGATTGTATACAGGCTGACCCAAACCCCTAGAGAAGGTCAAGACTTGACCTGATCGACCAGGAATAAAGTAGGGGGAGATAGGGTCTTTAAGTAGAAAATCCAGAAAGATATGTGTGTGTTGTTGTAAATACTTCTCACTTATTTTGTGTATATCTGTATAAAACTAACATAGTTTATTTATGCCTTAATTGACCTCAAATCAAATAACTTTCAAAACCAAAGTTGTAAATAAAATGTGTTCTAATTCGAATAAAAGTAGCCACACTTGGAAAAAGCCACTAAGCACAAATTGGAAAACCAATTCCGGCTCCATATGAGCTCAAATTGAATCAATCTCGCTTCCATTGGATTCGAAATTAAATTATCGTTAAAATGGTTGTGTTTTCATAATTTTTGGAGTTATGGTTGGAAAGTCGGTTTTGTGGGGGGGTTTGTGCAATTTTCCCATGTATTTTGTGCATATTGTATTTGTGTATATTTGTAAATTTTTCTCACTAATCATTTAAAATAAAAATAAAAATAAAAAAATAAAATTTTTAAAACAAAAAAGGCTAATTTCCTCATTTACCCTTGTTTATAATGTCATATATGCATATAGTATATGTATATAGTTGCTATTTTTGATTAACTACCATAAAAAAATAAAAGAATAACATTTTTAATTCAAATAAATAAAGTGACGAAAATTCAAAAAAATAGATAATTTTGTAAATATGTTTATCTCTTTTATTTTATCTCATTTCATCTATCTTATCTCTTCCACAAAAAAAATCAAAAATTCATTTCAAGTTTCATCTCTCTTTATCCAAAAAAATTCAAAAATTCATTTCAATTTTCATTTCTCTTTATACAAAAAAATTCAAAAATTCAAAATTCATTCTATCTTTTCTATTTATATGGCTCATTCTCCCTTATTTCAACTAGATCAATCTTTAGAGAGAGGAGCCCGATCTCCGAGAGAAATTTTCATCGAGAAAGTTGCCTAGTCTCCAAGCCGTCCGTTAACAGCGAGTCAGCCTTGTCGAGGCGATCACGGTCCTTTTCCGCTCCTAAGGTGAGATCCACATTTTTCTTATATTTATCTAGGTTAATCGTAGTTTATTTCTCGCATTTTTATCTCGTTGTAATTTTTTGTTTATCTAGATCTTAAAATCCGCCACGATTTATTCCGCCACTGACTCGATTTTTCATCTCACTTTCTCGATCTCCACGCGTTCTATTTCTATCGTCCACGATCTCTCAACTCCGGCCGCGATGGAGATCAGATTCGAATCCCTCATTTCCGTCAAATCCTTGTTTATTTTTCCGATTTGTAAATAAATAAAAAAATTCCATTTTCTCTAACATTTGTTTTGTAGAATCATAAAAAATAAAAAAAATAATTAAAAAAACATATAGAAAATTTCTATATCCTTTTTTTAATTCAAGTTTTTCGGATTTACAAAATATAAAAAAATATAAAAAAGTTTTTTTCATTTTATTTCTATTTACAATAAACAAAAAAAATTAAAAAAAACATGGAGCACGCCCGTCGTGCACGGCTCCTCCTCGCGCTGCCATCTTTCCAGGTGCTCAGGGTCGCACCTCCCATCACCGACGGTTGCGCGCCCCGACCAGGCGCTCCTGTGCGCCCCACCGCCAACCCTGCACTCCGTCGACAGCCCTCCGCATCTCCGACCGCGCCCTGGTCGCCTCTCCATCGCGCGATACGTGCACGGCCCTGCACTCCGCTGACGACTCAGTCTTGCCCCCTCCGATCAGCCACCCGTGCGTCTCTGCGGCCTCCTCGACGTCGATCTCCAGCGAACCACCCCTCTGACGTCGCAGCCTCCTCGACGCGTCTCCGCCCTCCACGCGCGTGGGAAGGAAGAACAAGGGGCGGCGGCCCCCTTGTGTCTTGACAAATGAAGAAGAACAATAAACCTCCCTAGGGCTTGGATTAAAAAATTATATTTGTGAAAATTACAACTCAAGCCCCAAAGTTTTAAGAAATTACGAGTAAGCCCCTACCGGCCTCAAGCACATGCCAAGCACGTGATATAGTGGTAAAATTGCACATTCTCTCTTATGTTTTATTTTTATTATTTATTTGATGCAAAGACAGAACTTATTTACATTTTAGTCCCTAAGACTGCAGAACAAAAAAATTACGTGCTCTATTTAAATGAAATAAATGTTATTCATGATTTAAAAATCTTGCAAAAATTTTGCTATGCTCCTAATGTGATTATCTTCTTAGAATAAAATTTTCATTCTATTTTGCCTTCATTTATTGTTATTAAAAATCAAAACATGTCATTTTTTCCAATTTGAAATTCCAAAATTCATAAAAATTCAAATATTGTTCCAAAAATTCCAAAAAAAATAGAGTAATTGTATTTCATTATCTTTTAATTTTTGACCAATTTCCCTGTTTGAACTCAGGGAGGCAACAAATCCTGAGGGTTATTCAGTTAATCAAAAATCAATTAAAGAAAACAGGAATCTCAAAGGACAACTATCCTTGGTTTTTGTGATTTTTTATCTTTTTATTTTTTCAATTTTTTTATTTCTAATTTTTTTATATTTTCTGATTTTCAATTTTTTGGGGGATTTTGATTTTGCAATTTAATTTAAAAAAAAACGAAGTAATATTCACAAGATCAAAAATACGCACACTAATTCTTTTTATATTTTTTTTAATTTATCAAAAGTGCTCAGAAAAATCAAGAGAATATATTTTTGGGTGTTAAAAGTTTTGAAATATTTTTGAGAATTTTTGTAGAATTTTTAGATGTTTTTATATTTTTCTAAAAATCAAAAGGTGAGAAAATGCGAAAATGTGCACAGCTTGGAGTAATTTGCAACTTAAAAATACTTTAAGTACCCAAAACTCCTAACAATTATTTTTATGACAAACTATAGGCAAATATCTACAAACAGGAACTAAAATCACAATTTTTGGATTTTTGTAGAATTTTCTATGATTTTTAGAAGATTTTCGATGTTTTTCAATTTTTTTGGTTTTATAAATAATTAATGCGTGAAAATTAGTCAAAAATTAAAAGGCAATGAAATACAACTACTCTAATTTTTTTGAATTTTTGGAACAATATTTGAATTTTTATGAATTTTAGAATTTCAAACTGGGAAAAATGACATCTTTTGATTTTTTAATAATAATAAATGAAGGCAAGATGCAATGAAAATTTTAGGCTAAGAAGATAATCCCATCAGGAGCATAGCACAATTTTTGCAATTTCTAGATCATGAATAACATTTATTTCATTCAAATAGAGCATGCAATTTTTTTGTTCTACAGTTCAGGGACTAAAATGTAAATAAGTTCTGTCTTTGCATAAAATAAATAATAAAAATAAAACACAAGAGAGAATGTGCAATTTTACTACTATATCACGTGCTTGGCACATGCTTGAGGCTGGTAGGGGCTTACTCGCAATTTCTGAAAACGTTGGGGCTTTAGTTGTAATTTTTGCAAATATATTTTTTTAATCCAAGCCCTAGGGAGGTTTACTGTTCTTCTACGTTTGTCAAGACACAAGGGGGTTGCCTCCCCTTGTTCTTCCTCCCCACACGCGTAGAGGGCGGAGACACGTTGAGGAGGTCGTGGCGTCGAGGAGGCCACAGAGACGCGTGGGTGGCTGATCGGAGGGGGCGCGGTCGAGCGTCGCCGCTGGAGATCGAAGGGTCGCACGCGATCGGGTGGGAGGTGCGGCGCGCTAGTGCGTGCGCCTACGTGGAGGAGGACGCGGGCTGGGACGAGGGTTGTGTGGCAGCGGCGAGGCGTCGTTGGCAGAGCACAGGGCCGCGCGCGTGTCGTGCGATGGAGAGGCGGCCGGGGCGCGGTCGGAGGCGCGGAGGGCTGTCGGCGGAGCGCAGGATCGGCGGTGGGGCGCACAGGAGTGCCTGGCCGGGGCGCACAACCGTCGATGATGGGAGGTGCGGCCCTGGGCGCCTGGAAAGATGGCGGCGTGAGGAGGAGCCGCGCACGGCAGGCGTGCTCCGTGTTTTTTTTTATTTTTTTATTGTTTATTGTAAACAGAAATAAAATGGAAAAAAACTTCTTTTTTCTATTTTTTATATTTTGTAAATCCGAAAATAGGAATTAAAAAAAAGGATATAGAAATTTTTTATATTTTTTAAATTTATTTATTTGTTTTTTATGATCCTGTCAAACAAACATTAGAGAAAACGGAAAAATTTTTTTATTTATTTGCAAATCGAAAAAATGAATGGGGATTCGGCGGAAATGAGGGATTTGAATCTGATCTCTGGCCACCGTACGCGGTCGGAGTTGCGAGATCGTGGACGATAGAAATAGAACGCATGGAGATCGAGAAAATGAGATGAAAAATCGAATCGGTGGCAGAATAAATCGTGGCGAATTTTAAGATCTAGATAAACAAAAAATGACAACGAGATAAAAATGCGAGAAATAAACTACGATTAACCTAGATAAAAATAAGAAAAATGTGGATCTCATCTTAGGAGCGGAAAAGTACCGTGATCGCCTCGACAAGGCCGACTCGCTGTCACCGAACGGCTTGGAGACTAGGCAACTTTCTCGACGAAATTTTTGCTCGGAGATCGGGCTCCTCTCTCTAAAGATTGATCCAGTTGAAATGAGGGAGAAGGAGCCATATAAATAGAAAAGATAGAATGAAATTTGAATTTTTGAATTTTTTTTTGATAAAGAGAGATGAAAATTGAAATGAATTTTTGAAATTTTTTTGGATAAAGAGAGATGAAAATTGAAATGAATTTTTGAATTTTTTTTGTGGAAGAGATAAGAGAGATGAAATGAGATAAAATAAAAGAGATAAACATATTTACAAAATTATCTAATTTTTTTGAATTTTTGTCACTATTTATTTGAATTAAAAAATGTTATTTTTTTATTTTTTTTATGGTGGTTAATTAAAAATAGTAACTATATACATATATGACATTATATACAAGGGTAAATGAGGAAATTAGCCTTCTGATTTAAAATTTTCAATTTTTTTTATTTTTTTTTATTTTAAATAATTAGTGAGAATAATTTACAAATATACACAAATACAATATGCACAAAATACATGGGAAAATTGCACAAAGCACCCCAGAAAACTGACTTTTCAACCGTAACTCCAAAAATTATGAAAATACAGCCATTTTAACGATAATTTAATTTGGAATCTAATGGAAGTGAGATTGATTCAATTTGAGCTCATATGGAGCCGGAATTGGTTTTTCAATTAGTGCTTAGTGGCTTTTTCCAAGTGTGGCTACTTTTATTCTGTACATGATTTAATTGTGCAATTATTTTTATTAATTAGAAAACATTTTATTTACAACTTTGATTTTGAAAGTTATTTGATTTGAGGTCAATTAAGGCACAAATAAATTAGTGTTAGTTTTATACAGATATACATAAAATAAGTGAGAAGTATTTACAACAACACACACATATTATTCTGGAAATATGTGAAAAGTTTTTTTGTGAGAAGTTTTTTTTAGTTGAAAACAAATGATGCACATGTGAAAAGAACACTTTTTTAAACAATTTTCTAATTTTGAACTTTTTATGGATTTTTGGAGGAAAAATGCAGATGTGAAAGAAAGTTTTTTTTGAATTGTGCAAAATTTTATAGATTTTTTGTTTTGTAGTTTTTTTAAGGAAAAAGGGTTAGTAAAATATATACAAGATTTTTTTGTTTATTTTGTTTATTTTTTTATGTTTTTTTGTTTTTTTTGTTTTTTTTTGTTTTTGTTCTTTTTTTGTTTTTTTTGTTTTGTTTTTTTTGTTTTTTTGTTGTGTTTTTTATTTGTTTGTGTTTTTGTTTTTGTTATTTTTTTACACATGTGGATTTTACATAATTAAACATATAACCCCCCAAATAAACGTATTTAAAAGTACGAGTTATGTCTAAAGTATATATACAATATATACGACACCTCTCTATATAAGCCATCATCATCGACGAGCTTCAGCATCCGCCATATCCAGGAAGAGGGGAAGTTCGAAGGAAGGGTGGTGACAGCCCCTCCCTTCGTTGGCAACGATTTCCTCCAGGCATGATCATCAAGCTTCCTCCTCCACCGTAGAGTCAAGGTGACAACCACAGGGGAGGACCTCTGTCTTCTTCCATTCCTAGGCGAAAACTATCCCGTCCACCTTCTATTTCCACATTCCTTCATCCTCTGTTTTCACCAACTTCCCCTTATCGCACCCTCGTCCATGCACCTACTTCACTCTTCCGCACCACCTCTACTCCGCATGAGCGCACTCCACTCGCCTCCGCCTTGGCTCCCCCTGACTGCATCATCGGTAGCAAGGCCAAGCAGCAGAAGCCCTTGGAGCTTAACGATCCTCTACATCAGGTTCTACTTCACCACCACCAGCTGGAGTGGTTGCTCCAATCGCGACCCGGACTCATCTCTGACCGCGCAGACCTCCTATGAGCTCCACCATCGTGCCCGCGCCTTCGATCAGTGGCATTCTGCCAGCGACGTCCTCGACCTCAAGCTCATGGCAGTGCATCCACTCTCCGCCCGACGACTGTCAAGTTGTAGGAGCCCCGAGCCTGAGAACCACTCCAGCCGTGCGTGGATTCCAAGCGCATCGCTTCTCCAGCACACCACCACCGCAGACCACCTGCGGTTGTGCCACGAGGTCGCCATCCCCCGTATACACGACTTCCTGAGAACCCCTTTGCCTTCTCGCGTCGCACCAATGCGGAGGATCGACTCTATCGTCACCCACCTCTGCTAGGTTGGGTTGTACTTTTCCTCGACACGCACACCATCAATCTTGTCCCTTCCTCGCGTGCAAAGCACGTGAGGCAAAGGGACATTTGCGCAGGGACCCCTGCAAATGCAGAGAATTAGCAAAAGTCCCTCTCCGCCCACTTGGGCAAATTTCATGCATGCCCCCAAAGGTACAGGTAATTGCATTCGAGTCATGTCTGGATTTTAATTATTTCCTTTTGTTTCTGTAATTACATTGAGACCCCTATGTTCTCCATTTAATTTGAAACTCATTCATGCATCATTTTCTTTATTAAAAATATGCATTTTGTTCTACAACTAATTCTCTACAATGTGGCATGTGCTTTATATTTTTATGCTTTGTGGTTAATTAATAATTATTATCCTTGCAGAAAATTGAATATTTTGCCCGTCTTGTGCTTAAAAATTCATATTTAATCAACCATACCTCCAAAAATTATCAAATATTCACGTATCGTAGAATTAATTGTTAATAACATTGTGCCCAAAAAGAATTGCATTTTCATGCATAGTTTTCTCTCTAAAAATCATTTCTTGCATTCCATTAATTAATTTTTAAGAGGTATTAAATCCAATATTTTTAAGGTTTAGGATTTTTCTGGGATAGATCACCTAGTGTCATGGCTTAGATAATTTTATTTCCAGAAAATAACTAGATTTAATATTTATTATAATTAATTATTTAAAATCTCATTGTCTGTATTATTTTATTCATAGAAAATTCATCTTGCATCCAAAAATTCCAAAAAAAACTACACTAGCCTAATTTCATCATATTTAATAGAGTAAATTACATAAAGTTCCTGAACTATGCGCCTGTTTGCAATGTCATACCTGAACTTTAAAAAGTACCAATGTGGTACCCGAACATTCAAATTTGTCTCAATGTTGTCCCTGACTATTGAAATTTAAGGTTAAAATGACTAAATAATCAACTAAATTTCTATGGCGAAGGATCACATTGAGACAAATTTGAAAGATTGGGTACCACATTGTTACTTTTTGAAATTCAGGTATGACACTGAAATCAATTGTATAGTTAAGGGACTTTTTTGTAGTTTACTCTATTTAACATTCTAGAAACGTTTGAGGATTTTTGGATGTAGTTTGATCGAAATTTGCAATTTAGTCTATGAACTTTGCCAAAATTGCATTTTCCTCATTTATTGCATTTAAAAATTAAAAAAAATATTCTTCTAAAACCTAATTCCATGATCGACTTTAAACCAATCTAAGGAGACAACTACCTCCCTGAGTTCGACCTTGGAACTTACCAAGTAAAAAAATCAATCGCTCGCTTTAATTTGACATTAATTAAATTTACGATTTTTGATCAACCCTGAATTTATCCGACTACAACGCATTAAAATGACACAATTAAAAAGGTAAATTCGTGGTTCTTCAACATACACACTAATGATAGAGCCCAAATCCCTGGACGTGTGCCCTAAGTCTCCAGGTACGACTCTTGCGGGCTTGGGAGTTGAAAGATCTTGCCTTCATCCTTAGAGAGATGTTTTGGTGTATAGCTACTCGCTATTATCCTTAAGAGCGTGATATAACCCAGCACCCCGGGAGGATCCTCTCTTTGATTGGGATATGGTGGGAGCGTACGGTGGGCGTCAGGCGACACACCTTGTGTGCTTGCATAAAGATTGTATCACTTAAATAAAATCGAAAAGATAACGATTGGACCTTTGCGACCATCATCGTGTTAAGTTGGTGAAACCATGGTTTGCTCTTGTGTTTTTGTGTGCCTATTTGTGTGTATTATCCATCTATTCATTTGCATGTTTTTACCTCAATCCAATTCCATTTCTTTTTTAATATGTCGACTTATCGGTCTTCGTACCTGAACTCTGCATGTAACTTCTCCTTAACTGATTACCGGCCATCTTCACCATTTCACTCCTCCATGAACCCTTTCTTTGAGACGATTCCTCCTCAACCACCTTTCTTATTTCCAACCCATTCCAACTATGAAGTCAGATCTCATATGGACTTTTGAGCCTCCTCTTCCTTCCTGCAGAACCATCTCTTTGAGACGATTCCTCCTCAGTCACCTTTCTTCTCCCCACCCCACCCCGAATATGAAATCAGAGCTTCGACTGACTTCCCCACTTCTTCGTACTTCTCACCTTCCCCATATTCTTATACTCCTGAGCCACTTACATCCTGGGATGACTCACCATATTCTCGGGTGCTTGTTGGAATCAAGGGACCAGAAGATCAAGCCATTGTTGAGACAGAAGACTAGTAGAGTTACTTACCCCCATAAGCCTTAGTTACCGCATATATGAATGATGGGCTTCTCAATGATTTACACATACACATCCTAACTTGACCTTAGGGTATAACACGGTCGAACAAATAAATTGAATGGTGGAGGCCCGCACAATATGATTTTCCGGACCTGATTTACCTTAGCGGTAAAGCTTGCATTGACCAACCCTCATACCACCTATTTGGAGAGCCTACATATATAGGGGATTGGACCCATGAGCTCAATCTAAAACCCCCTTGTTTATTGACTCCACCATATGAGGCTCCGACCAATGACTTCCAGACAGATGGTCTACACTCGACCCAACATTACATGCCAAAGTCACGGTATGTTGAGTATGAAACCCCAAGTTCTTTGTGGTATCCTCCAATTGAGCAGACTGCTCCCGTGATTTGTCATTGGAATATTTTGAAGGATGACATTTCTAGAATTACTAAGAGATATGAATTGATTGAGGATAAATTGAGAAATGTCATTGAACTGCTAATTTCATTTACTGCCATCTCGGGTATGGAAGAGGAAAATGAAATGAGCATACTTGATGTTGAAAACCTAGGGGACCCACACACTTTGTACAGCTGGAGTCCATTCTACCTCACTCTTCTACTAACCACTTGCCTTCCAATCTAGAGTCTGACCATTCTCCTATTCCTCATTCACCTATCAAAAAATTGAAAAAAATGAAAATCTCAAAAAAGACCCAAAAATTTGAAAAATCAGAAAAATATCATAATTGAAAATGAAAAAGACTTAAAATATTTGGACCCATCCCTAAGGGAAGCACACGTTAAGAAGCTAATTTTAGAGCTTCCCTTAATAAAGGACATAGATCACTTTCCCAACCTCAAAATATTTATAAAGAGTAGTCTGATACCCAAGAGGTTAGGCAATAAGAGAATAAGGACTGAGAGACTAGTGTCTGTGATCACCTCCTTGGTGATGGGGAGAAAGACCAAGAGCCACAAAGTGAAGCGGTTGCCCTGAGTTGAGTGTGAAATCAAAGACACCATCTTTACCCATGCGAGAATCGATGATGACACATCTATAAATATCCTCCCGGCCTCCATTTTTGACAAGCTCAAACTCGAACCAATTAGGAAGTCAAGAGCGATCGTTCAGTTGGTTGACCAATCCATCAAATTGTCGAAAGGGATTATTCAGTCATCGTTACTTCCAAGGTGCTCCACTCAGAGTTGACTTTACAGTAATTGATATTGAGCACCAAGGAGAATTAACCCAGACTCCTATTATTTTTGGGAAGTTGTTCTTAGCCTTGGATAAATCGACTATATATCACGAGACTCAAACGATCAATTTTCCAGCATTGGGTACATACCGACCGTATGTGATGTTTGAGAACACACTCCAACCCAAAGTGACCAAATTAGCCATAGATAGAGGTGACCGTTGAGAGACAGATGAGTCCTCTCTCTCCCCTACAGTTGATGAGACAATTGTCGAGCCAACCAAGACCAACACAACCATGGATTCTTTACATCCAAAGGGAAAACATTATCACGAATAGAAATCATCCATATACCCTCATGGAATTCTCATATGTCACCCAGACTAATATGGCATCAACCTACCGAGCCATCATATGCTGCCCAAAAGGTGAAGAATTCGGAAGAACATACACTTGATATGGACACGGTCATTTAGGATGTCCTTGATTCTTACTATGGTCTGATACATGAGACCACCAAATCCATGTCAACTGAGAGCACTACCAGGTACCCGAGACATGTGCTGACCTCACAGGAGATATACGACATACAAGATGACTCATTCAGTGAAGAATCCATGGCTAGCACCACATAGACTCAGTATAGAAGGACCACATCCTCGAGTACGGTTTCAAGTGGAGGGAAGCATCACTTTGCACCTTCAACTCTCCTTGCATCAGGATCTAGTAAACCAGCCAAGCATATCATGATAGACATGTCTGAGGATGAATCTCCTGGTCCTAGTAGATGTACCAGAATAATTTGTTATGACCAGTTAAACACTTCCTCATGAGAACATTCTTTATCCATGGTCAAGTTGTACAACCACGTGAGTGGGCAGACAAAGCACAATATTAGTTGGAGATCCTCCACCGTACACTACTACTCTTCTGAAGATGACTCAACTATGGATGGGATTCTGCTTCTTCTTCTTCTCTCCCACATAGTCCACCTCCATATTCATGTCCACCTCGCTCACTCAAGAAGGTCTGTTACAAACCTTCTTGAGACTTGTACATTCTTACTCCATCTTGTATAGTTTTCTCCCCCTCTCATGTGATTCGCATCACTCACCCTAGTCCCATTTCATTTTCATTTTGTGGTTGGACTTAGGATGACAAGATTCTAAGTATGGGTGGTGAGTGGCCCGAGTCGCTCTTTCTTTTCTTTTTCATATTTTCTCTGTATTTTCCCTAATCCCATCAGTTCTCACACTTACTCCTTGTTCCATACTTAGGCTGACCAGAGCCTAACTATAGGGGGGACATATGCATGCCATGTACATCCATTCATTTTCTTCTCCTCTTGTCCTCGACCACCCCATTTTTGTTCTTCTTCTATACTTATGCTGACCGGAGCCTAATTATAGGGGTGTTGGTTGACTTCTATACTTCTATTCTTTTCACTCTCCTGCGCTTAGACGGGTTATGTCTCTTCCTTGTTTTTTGTACTCTGAGGCCATAACACACTCTGAGTATAGGGGTGTGTGTATGTATTACATATATATTTTACCCATAGCTCGTACTTTTATGTATTTTATGTATATAATATTTAATAAATACAGAATGGGTAACATGTATAAAAACTATCTTCTCATTCATTATTGTATAAAAAATCATTCAAAAATTTGAACTACATTCATATGCATTTCATTTGCATATCATGCATATGCAAAGTGGAAAGTCAGTAGGTTTTGAATCGAGTTATGAGTAAAAACCGATAGTGTACTTGACATGATCTTAATCTACTTATATTTGACGGATCCGAAAATCGTACGTGTAAAGAGATGTTTTTATTTGGTTCGTGCCAAAATTATGGTTTGTCGTTTGTTGTAGGCGGCGATCGGAATCGGTCAAGAAATAACCACAAAAATTATTTGTCAATTTTAGTCAAGTGGTTTTATGTTTATTTTACTTGGGCAAGTCCCAAGGACGATCACAAGGAGGCAAAGGAACAACCTAGAATTATGTCTATCAAGATTCGTGCATGGTTTTTGAGGCGGTCTTTTTTGGAATTTTAATGCAAATAAGGATGCAAGATGCAGTTTCGACCTATTTTAGGGACTAAAATGCAAATTACATTCAAACGATGTTCGAAAAATATGAAACTTGGCCGAGAAATGACAAAATGAATGCACTGTAATTTTTTTGGAATTTTTGGATGCAATATGAATTTTTTTATGAATTTTTAAATGCAAACAGAATGATTTTCAATATTTAATTATAATAAATATTAAACTTACTTATTTTCAGGAGATAAAATTATCCAAGATCTATCACAAGGTGATTGACCTCAGAAAAATCCTAAACCACGAAAAATGTAGGGTTTAATACCTATTAAAAATTAAATACAGAAATATGTAAAATGATTTTTACAGAGTAATATATGCATGCAAATGCAAATGTTTTTGGGCACAATGTCAAGCACAATTAACACTACAATATGTGATTTTTGGGGAATTTTTAGAGCAATGGTTAATTAATGGCAAATTTAATAGCACGAAATGGGCAAAGTTTGTAGTTTTCCACAAAATAATTAGTTATTAATTAAGCATCAAGCACAAAAATATCCACCTTTCAAAATGTGGAGAATTAAGTGAGGAACATTATGCAATTTTTGAATGATAAAATAATGTACTGGAGATGTCTAAAAATGAAGGAGAACGCAGGGGTCTTTCTGCAATAATAAATAAATAAAAATACAAGGGGTTCTATTATGCAATTACCATGACTGAAGGGGGTCCGATGCAATTTTTCCAAGGAGGCACATGCTACGCACGTGCCCTTGGAATGGGGGGCTAATGCGCAGAATGGAGATTCTTCAAGGGGCGCCATGCAAATTACACCAGCAAGTCACGTGACCCTCACGTGAGAAGGTGGCTCAGCGGGCGGCTTGGGTCGAGGGCTCAATGTGTCACCGCCTGATTGCCTCGGGCTGTCCGAGGCACCTGGAGTGGAGGGAGGGTCGGAGCAAGCTTCGGAGTGGATCCAGGCCGTCGGTGCAGATGGGATTGGACGACTGGGAAGGGCCGACACACGGCTAAGGGACGTCGGAGGAGCGGCGGTGAAGACGAGGGATGGTCGTGGCCGACACACGGCCAGGGGACGTCGGGGCGGAGAAGAATCGTTGCATTGAAGCACGTCGGAGAAGATGGTCGTCGATGCACGGAGGTGATGAAGCATTGTCGATGAAGTAGGCAGGGAAGACGATGGAGCTTGTCAACGGTGGTCGATGTCAGTCGGTACAGCAAGGTGATGGCGGCGGAGGAGTCGATGCAGACGAGTGTTATTGGAGGGGCGGAGCTCGGTTGAGGCGTGCAGATGGTGAAGGCCGATGGAGTCGATGATACGCACGGTGGAAGGCGGCTCGTCGGAGAAGATGGTGTCGAAGCGGAGTTGGGGATGACGGTGGTGAAGTTGAACGTCGGTGGAGCGTAGAGGAGCTGGTGAAGGTTGACGCTGGAAGCTCCTGGCGGGGAGGTCGATGAAGTTCGTCAGAGACGACGTCGAGGCAGAGTAAAAGGCGGTGGTCGGCGCAGCGGTGAGCATAGGCGGTGGGGTGTCGGCGAAGATAGAGAGAGAGAGTACCTGGGAGGAGATAGGGCTCGACGGAGACGAGCGGCCGGAGCAAGGCAGTGGCACTTCGGCGGAGCTGCGATGAGGATGGGAACCTCGGATCACGTCGGCGAGTCGGGGCTGTCACTTCCAGATGGCGTATGGCGGATGAGGAGTCAGGGTGAGGGTCGAGGGTCTTAAATAGGAGAGAGGGATTGAGTGGCCGGTGGGAGAGGGTTGGCGAGGATTGCGTTGGTCGTTAGGGTCGCGGTCGGTGCGTGATATGCGGAGGCGAGAGGCGGTGGTTGGAGAGATCGGGGGCAGTGGTTACGGAGAGGGACGGCGGTTGCGAGACGAGGGGAGGAGAACGAAGGTGGATGGTCGTCCGATCGGCCGAGATCGGACGGCCGTGGAGGTGACATGTGGCAGGGAGTGAGAAGGGACGCGGCACGTGCAGAGCACGTGCCTGGGAGGCACGTACGACGCACGTGCGGTGGCCTTAATTAATTTTTTTATTAATAAAAACGAGTTCAAAGAGGCCCAAAAAATGCTGACACGTGGCGGCCCCAGGGGCTGCCACATGTCATCACCAGAAAAATCGAAGAAAAAAGATTTTGTAAAATCAAAAAGAAACAGTAAACAACCTCGGATCGAAAAAAATCCTTCATGTAAAATGCTCTTCTCGATGAGACCTACAAATTTCATGAACACATCAAAACCAAAATCGATCAAATGCATAAAGTGAATTTTTGGGGTATCCCATGTATATAGAATACCTAGACTTTTAGGTTTTCTAATTTTTTTGTCATTTTTTAAACTAGATAAAAGTCCAGAAAAAATATGGAAAAATAAAAGATAAATAAAGACATCTTAATCTAATTTTTTTGGATTTTTATTAATAAAGAAAATATGTACATAAAATATCAGGTCAAAAAAAGCTCAAATACATAATGTACAAAAGAGGCCCAAAACCCAACTTTCACATACGAGCTCCGATTCACTTAAAAGGTCTTGTTTTGAAGGTAATTGAATGTGCATTAGTTCAAAAGTAAGTAGGATCGAATCGGACACTGGATGGGGAAGATATGGGTCTTTTAGTCCGAAAATCCTGAAACTATGGTTTGGGTTTTTGGTCCACTTATCAGATTTAGTGATTTTTTTGTATTTTTCATTTATTCTTGTTAGTGATATGTAAATAGTGGAGGTAGTTTTAGATCATTCAGAGTTAGCATGAAGGAGTTAAAAATCCGGGAAGTTAGGTTATTTACAGGTCAACTTTGGCTTGGATTTTTGGCTTCTTATTTTGTGTAAACATAATGGCTAAAATGCAGTTCTTATGAAAACATGCATGAATGCTAATTATGCAGAATAAATGCAGACATGCTGATGATTTTTAGGGAATTGAGCTTAATAAATGAGACTTGGAGTGATGAATCCGAGATTCATCATCCCCCTATACATAAACCATGCTCGTCCCTGAGCATAAAAAAGAAATGCCATGAGGTGAAATGAGATTGGGTTCCATACCAAGACCATGAGCTGAAGGTGAAACTGAAATGGACTCGACCTTTGGATTAATAGTGTGGCGGAACTTCTGTGAGACTTAGAATTTTAAAATCAACAGCCCTCAAGTTCTACACATCATTGTCACAGTTTCGGCTCAAAAGTCATCTTAGATTAATCCTCTTCCCAAAGTATACCCTATGAACATTGAACAACCGACTCATGTGTATGAAGGGTTTAAGCTCTTCCCATCCAGAATACCGGACTACCATGCTCCTCTCCTCTCGAGTAACTCATCCTCGGGGAGTCAGGTATTTCCTTCTAAGGTCTGTCGTGTTGTGTTCATAATCGAATTGGGGGGAGAAGATAGAAGAAGGGGAAAAGAACTGGAGGGTGGCCAATGTAGTCACCTCTCCTTGTGAAGATGGCCAGTGTAGCCAAGTCTCCACCAAGATCTGCAGGTTTCTTGAAGCTTGGACCTTTTTGGTCAGATTTTATTTGGTATAATGCTTCTTTGTATTTGGAATTTTCGGTGGTTCTGCTTGGATCTTGTTGTGCCCCTACGGATATAGAATCTTTTTGTTCCGTACATTTTTTGGGATCTTAGAAAAAAGGTGCCCAGCCGTCCATCCCTTTTCCGAATCTTTATTTCAACCCGTACTCCGGTCTTTAGATTTCCACGCTACCAGAAAAGAGACTCACACAGTCTTCCAACATCCCGTCTGAGTTGAGCTAAGTGCATAGTGCGAGAGTACAAATTAATTCCCTATTCTGGAGTTGTACCCAGAATGAAGAGACCAGGTTAGACACTAAGAGTCAAACGTTGTACATTGTCATGTGGAACTTAAAGAATTTAGTCAAAAGACCTGAAGTTCTTAAAATCTTATTTCTCGGTGAAGTTCCTCTGAAAATTAGGTGGATTAAGGTCAAGTCCAGACCACTCTCAGTTTCGGCTCATAACTTGGTTCAGAACCCAATGACTTTTCACATATGCCAATGAATGAAATGCTGGATGAAGTGCAGGTGTGTGAAATGCAGACACATTTGTTTTGATGCAAAAATGAAATAAGAAGTCTTTTTTCAAAAATTTAGGGCAAAGTTAGTGTTAGTAGCAAAACTCTTTTTTTTGTCTTCTTTTTTTTCAAAATGATTACCCACCCCGTAAATACATATAGACTTAAGCAAAAGTACGAGATATGGGTAATATATATACGAAGTATATACACAGACCCCCCTATACTTAGCGAGTGTTGTGTCCTCAGAGCACAAGAAGCGTAAAGAAGACATAGCTCGGGCTAAGTGTAAGAGAGTGAAAAATGGAAAAAAAATGAAGCGGTCGGGATATGTGATTGAGGAGAGTATAAACAGGTGGATGTTGGTTCCCCCTATACTTAGGCTCTGGTCAGCCTAAGTATGGAAGAAGGGTAGAAGTGAAGTGATCGGGAGGAGGAGAATGATGGTATATACAGATGGCATCGGTCCCCCCCCCCCTATACTTAGGCCATGGCCTAAGTAGAGGAAGAAGCTGTACAAGAAGACCGATGTGGTCGGGAGGGAGGGTGGGAATGATCTAATAAATCTTCAATGTCCTCACTCTGCGTAAAGTAGATGACCTCAACTTGAACTATCTGCTATTTGTGTGATTTAATATAAGGCTTCAGCAATTGTCCGTTTACTGCGAAAGGTTGTGCATAATCTTTGAGTTCGGCAATATCCACGCTTCCATTGGTATGCACGTCGATAACAATGTAGGGACCTCTCCATTTTGATTTTAGTTTCCCATGAAAAATCTTCAACCGAGCATTAAACAACCACACTTTCTGCCCAGGGACAAAGGTTTTATCTCAAATGTGTCTATCATGCCATCTCTTCACCTTGTCCTTATAAATCACACTGTTGTCATATGCTCGATTTCGGATTTCAATTAGCTCATTCAGATTTAAGTCTTGACATAGTTTCCCAAGGTGACAACTCCAATTCAACTTTTTGATTGCCCATTCTGATTTGTGAATCAATTCTGCAGGTAGATGGTATGGCTTGCCATAGATCATCCTAAAAGGTGAAGTACCGAGTGGAGTCTTATAGGTTGTCATATAGGCCCATAGAACTTGGTCCAACAGTTTCGACCAATTCTTTCTATCTGGACGAACCAACTTCTGAAGAATACCCTTCACCTCTCTATTAGAAACCTCTGCCATGCCATTAGATTGTGGATGATATGGGTTGGCTATTCTATGCTCAAATTTGTACTCCTTAGCCAAAGATCTCATCTCTCTGTTCACAAAGTGGCTACCTCCATCAGAAATCAAAACTTTTGGTATCATGAACCTCACAATGATATTATCCTTGATAAACTTACAGACGACTTTGCTATCTGTGGTTCGGGTTGGAATAGCCTCTATCCATCTTGATAAATAGTCAACCGCTAACAAGATGTACTCAAATCCATTGCTGCTGGGAAAGGGACCCATAAAATCAATCCCCCATGCATCGAAAACATCACAGAAAATCATTGGTTGCATGTGCATTTCATCTCTGTATCCCACAGTCCCTCCCATTCTTTGACAAATCGGGCATGACCGTACAAATTCATTCACATCCTGAAATAGGGTCCGCCAGTAAAATCCACATTAGAGTACCTTGTATGCGGTTCTCTTTCCCGAATGGTGTCCTCCAGCCTCGAGAGAATGACAATGTGTGAGGACACTCTGATATTCCTCCTGAGGAATACATCTTCTCCAGACACAATCCGGTCCTTCATAAAAAAAGGAAAGGATCATCCCAATGGTATTTTCTCGAATCTGACTTCAATCGATCAATCATTGTTTTGGTCCAACCAAAGGGAACCTTCTTGGAGACATGATAGTTCACTATGTCGGAATACCACGAGGTTGAATCAATAAAGCAAACTGACTCCTTAATTGGTCCAGTGTCAGGATAATCGTTTTGCTCGATTCGGGAAAGGTGATCAGCAATAACATTCTTTACTCCAGGTGTATCCTTGATCTCCAAATTAAACTCCAGGATTAACAAGATCCATCTCAAAATTTGTGCCTTGGCATCCTTCTTATCCATGAGATATCTAATTGCCGTGTGATCTATGAAAATTGTCACCTTGGAGCCCAATATGTATGATCTGAATTTTTCAAGGGCCCAAACAACCGCGAGCATTTCCTTTTCAGTTACTGTATAATTTCTCTGTGCAGGATCCAATACTTTGCTCGCGTAGTGAATCGCATAAGGAATTCCATCTCTTCTTTGTCCAAGTACCGCTCTGACAGCAAAATCCGATGCATCAATCATGATCTCGAAGGGAAGAGACCAGTAGGGAGCTTGTAATATCGGCGATTCACATATTTTCTTTTTCAGGAGCTCGAAGGCCTCTAGACACCTGTGATTTACAATAAACTCGGTGTCTTTTCCTAAGATCTCAGTCAGTGGGCAGGCGATCTTTGGAAAATCTGGGATAAGCCTTCGATAAAATCCAACATGCCCTAAGAACGACCTTACTGACTTGACGTTGGTTGATGGCTCAAGTTTCTTGATTACATCCACCTTGGCAGGGTCGACCTCCATTCCCTTTTTGGAGATGACGTACCCCAACACGATACCCTCAGTTACCATAAAGTGACTTTTCTCCCAAGAGAGTACCAAATTAACCTCCTGCATCTCTAGAGGACTCGGTCCAAGTGCGTTAAACATGTATCAAATGAATCACCATGAATCGAGAAGTCATCCATGAAGACTTCCAGGAAATCACCAACCATTTCGGCAAATACAACAATCATGCACCGCTGAAATGTGCATGGGGCATTGCAAAGCCCGAATGGCATGCGCTTGAATGCGTAGGTACCGAAGGGACATGTGAACGTGGTCTTTTCCTGATCCTCGGGAGTGATAGCTACTTGATTGTAGCCGGAGTACCCATCAAGAAAACAGAAGAATGCTTTCCCTGCAAGTCTCTCCAAGATTTGAACAATAAATGGCAGTGCAAAGTAATCTTTCTTAATCGCAGCATTCAGGCACCTGTAATCGACACAGATGCGCCACGACGTGGGTACTCGGGTCGAGATCTCTACCCCCTCCTCGTTGGTGACCATCTGGATTCTTGACTTATTCGGGACGACATGAAGGGGGGCCACCCACTTGGAGTCAGAAATGGGGTATATAAATCCTGCTTTGCACCATTTCTCTATCTCTTTCTTCAGTACTTCCTGAAGATTGGGGTTTAATCTTCTCTGAAATTCACGGGAAGGCCTTGCATTATCCTCAACATAAATTTGGTGCGAGAAGAGAGTGGGATTTATTCCTACGAGATCTGATACAGTCCAACCTATGGCTTTTCGATTTCGCTCAAGGACTTCGAGTAATCTGGATTCCTGGTCCACGGTTAATGATGAGCTAATGATCACATGGAATTTTTCTTTGGGTCCATTTAGAAATGCATACTTCAGTGTGGAAGGTAGTGGCTTCAGCTCTGGCAATTCTGAATCATCGATCAAGTCTGGCTGAATGACTTTTGCATCTGGCTCAGTGTCAGTTGGTGGTGAATCACTCTGTGATGTGCTGGCTACCAATTCCGAATAAAGTTGAGTCGGATCGCTAAAGTAATGCGGTAATTCGGTCAAAGCCGCATTCGACTCGTCATCGATATTTCTTGATTGTCCCGAATATGATGGGACTGACAAATCCGAAAGGATTTCTGTGTCATCAACACTGTAGTAATCTGGGTAACTAGATATGTTTGGCAATATCTCGCAAACTGCATTGTGCATTGTTTCTTCTTCTGAGGATGTGCTTTCAATCTGCATGTCTGGCAGTTGGTTCCACGGCCCAGTAGTGCTGAGGAGATTGCATTCTGATGTTTCGGCATATTCGGTGGTGGATTCGGAGTCTGGCCTTTGCCACTTTGTTTGTTTCATCTCCAAGTCTACTTCTCCGCCTGGAGAACGGAACTTCATCATTCTGGTGCCGTAATCGAATAAAGCTTTGGCGGTTCTTAGGAATGGTCTTCCAAGAATGATTTGTGATTCCTTCCAATGGTTCGGGGTCTCCATATCAAGGACAGTGAAGTCCACTTTGTATTTCGTACCCTCGATCATGATGATAACATTTTTCGCTTCTCCCTTAGACCTTTTTAGTGGATTTATCAGCAAATTGGAGTAAAGATAATGATTTCTAGAGAGGGCCTAACTCCAATCTATAATATAAGGCTAAGGGTAGAAGATTTATGGAAGAACCATTGTCGAGAAGTGTGCGTGCGAACGCAATGCCGCCAATGTGACTCTCCACATAATGGGCACCCAGATCCCTTTTCTTTCTTGGCAAATGCTGATTTTTGACACATTTGGTAGTGACAACTATCAAGATATGAGTCTCCACAAATTGACTTGTTTTCTTTGTACGAGTCCTGGTGGGAGTGCATTTCACCTTCAAGTACTTCTTAAAGGCTGGATTACTGGCCACATACTGATCAAAGGGTACTTTGACTGTGATATTTTGCTGGCAGAATCTTTCCATCACTGGGTCATCCTGAATGTTTTTCTTTTATTTTCCTTTCTTAAGAGCATGGGGGAAAGGAATGAAAGCATTTGAGACAGGAGATAGGAGCCAGAATCATAAATAAGAGCATCTTTATTAGACTTGGAGTTCTTATTACAATCATAAGATTTTTGATAATAATCAAAATCAGGTTGTTGGAAAGGTGACGAAGGTATTTTTACAGCAACTAGAGGATCAAGGTCCTCTGTAGACTCCATAGGTGCTTTCCCTTTATCTTGCGCTGGGATCTTCAGGCGTCCTTCTTCTTCCTCCTCGGAAACATCCTCCGGTTGATTTTCCGAGTCTTCATGGTCTGATTCCCTTGCCTGATCAGGTACGACCACGGTCCTTCCACTCCTGAGTGACATGGCATTGATTTTGTCAAACGAAAGGATCTCATGTTCAGATGTGGAAAAATCTGAGTAGTATACCTGGCCATTGTGTTGAGATGATTGAAATTTGTTCAAGCTATTGGGGTTAGCTTGAACTTGGGAGGGAATGGTTGTGGCTGGGGCTGTCTGCTCATCCTTCCAACGAGACAAGCGATTGACATCAACCTGTAGATCGTGCAGCTCATTTCGGAAGTTGCGAAACTCTTCAAATATTTGTCTATGGATATCGATCGGTTCTTCTGGAGGATTGGATGATTGAGCTGATTGTTTGGGAGCTTGATATTGCTGATGGTATTGCTGAGGTTGGTTCTGGCGATTGTAGGGCTGCTGCTGCTGCTTAGGATGCTGGAGAGATGAAGTGTTCTGAGTGTGTTGTGGAGGAAATGCGGCATTATAGAAAGTGGGCGGACATTGATAAGGCTGACGGTCCCCCATATTACCCTGTCGGGTAGTGTCCTATGTGTACCAAATGCCATTTACTTCGAACGTCAGAGGCGAGGCTTCTTGGACTGTCTCGGCTGGTGGGGGTGGTTGGCAGGAAGGTTGGGCATAGGATTGGTCCTGAGCCCACGGTTGTTGTTGTTCTGCTCCTGGTTGTTCCTGGACATGATGCACATGATAGATCGGGGCAGTAGGTGCAATAGGCATCCCCATCTTGGATACCTTCTCAGTGAGCTCCTCCATCTGCTTTGGGAATTGGGAAATCCTGTTGTCGATGTTGTTCATTCTCTTATGAATTTGATCCACCACAATCAATTTATCGGCGATGATGTTCATGTTTGGAATTAAATCCTCTAATATCTCTGTGATAGTTTGCTTTCCTCCTTTCGCTCGAAAGGTGTTCAAGGAATCAGTGTAGGATCTACTAGCGATCTGTGAACGGCTTGTCTCTGCCATTTGCTTCAGTACCTTCCAGATGGTCTCAGCTCCACGTGATGTGTAATTCCCTCCGCAGGCAGCACTAACTAACCCTTGAGTCTCATGGTTGAGGCCAGAGTAGAGTGACTGAACTAGGATGTTATTATCCAAATCATGGCAGGGACATTTCTGTAGCATGTCTTTAAACCTATCACAAGCCTCACAGAGTGGTTCATCGGGCATCTGAGAGAAGCTGGTGATGCGGGTCCTCATTTGGTTGGTCCCACTCAAAGGGTAGAATTTCTTCAAAAATAGGTTTTTTAACCTCTCATAAGTGGTCACAGTCACTCCTAAGTTCTTCACCCAGTAATATGCCTTCCCTTTCAAGGCGAAAGGTAGTGCAGTGAGACAAATGTAGTCCTGGCTGACTTATGGGTGCCTCAGATTAGAACATATCAGCTCCAAGTCTCGCAAGAATTCATATGGCTCTTCAGTCGTATTACCATGGAATTGTGGTAATTGACTTATGAAATGTGGCTTCAGTTCATAGTTTATCTCTAGCTGAGGTGGCTGCAAATAATTCCTCACTCTGTACTGTCCAGGGTTGTATGCGGCTTCCATTGGCAGTTCTTCCCCAGTATTCAACGGTTCTAGTTGCTCCCTCAGTAACTATTGTTGCTGCTCAGATGCAGCCAGTCTTGCAAAAATCATCTGTATTGGGTCTTCATTATGTTCTTCTCTTGGTTCCTTTCTGGGAGGCAACTTGGGAGGCATTTCTTCTTCTTCACCTTCAGAATAGAAGGGGTTCGAGTTAATAGTGTAGAAAGCATTAGAGTTTTCTATAATCTGCTTTGGTGAGAGAGAGACAATGTGGGTTCTTCCCTCCAGGAAGCTGAGAGAATCGTAATAGGAGGATTCATGGGAAGGGTGTCCATAAAACCGAGGTGATCCTAAGTAAGAGTGCCTTGGAAAATTTGTGGCGGTCAGAGAAGGGTTCGCAGAGTCCGAATAAGAATTACCATAATTTTCCATTCTCGATTCAAAAGGATTAGAAAGAGGTTTATGGTTCATGATCTAGGCACAAGTGTGCGGTATTCGTTGATTATCTATTTTCTACTCACAATCCAAACACAATACAAGGGTTTGTTTTACCAACTCAACTCAAAGTGAAGACCATGAAGGTTCGGTCAATTATCTTGTCAATTTTAGAGTTTGGTGATAATACAATATATCAGAGCGGTTAAAGCGAGCTGTTAGGAACTCGATGCTCTCAGGAGACTGGCCTATCCCAAATTAGATCTTTCCCAGCCAGTATGAATTGCGGACCGTTTACCGGCTACCCGATCAACTCAATCTGTTAAGGATGTCACGGGCCACTTTACCGGCTACCGGAGAGATCCTCACTGGAGAACGACTAACCCAAGATAGTAGTCTAAAAAGAGTTAGGGCGTGGCTCTATCCTAGTGTGAGGGTCGCTCTCTCGCTCAAGCAAACCAAACAATGACGGGGTTGCTCTCCCGTAAAAATTCTTGATTTTATGGGTTCTTAAGATCGGCTATATTTAGCAGTCCTAATTTTAATTAGGTGATCACTGAAGAATTTAAATGAGCACAAATACATGTCTACCGTCCAGTCCTAATTTCCTTTAGAATTATGTGATAAAACAAGAGGGAGAAATTCGGGAAAAGCCGATGCACGCGGAAAATTATAATGAATGCTCAGTTAGAAGACTTACAGTGAATCCTCGCAATCTCCATGTGGGATGCTAGACAGAATTTAAAAAATTATTCTAAATGAATGCAAGCCGATGAAAAACCGTACCTAAGCAGAAAGTTCTATTAGCGGGAAAGAATTGAGTTAAATTTTTGGCTAAATTGAACGATCTATATGCGTCTCAGTTAATAGTGCAGTATGGCTTAAGATCCTACGAGCACAACAAAAAATAAAAATGCTCTGAGAGCCGTATGTGCAGGTCTATCCTAATCGCCACCCAAGTCGGGCCCCACCCTCACCGGAGAGTGAAACAGGCCACGACACACCACAAGAAGAGTTCAGTCTTTTTACACACGTGAGAGACCAAATGGATATCGCTGTAAATGAGCAATTAATTACAGAACTATAATTGCAGAAATTTAAAACCTAGACTTTATGCTCTCTCACGACTCGACTCGATCTTAAATTAATTGAGGCTTTTCGGATGTCGGTGAAGATGCTTCGATTTCTTGAAAAACTGCTCCACGAACGTCGGGTACCTCGCAAGAAAAATAAGAGAGATTTGTGTACGAGAGTGACTCAAAAAAATAATCAAAAATAAAATAAGTGAAATAAACGTTGAAAAATAAATGCAGGAAATAAAATGGGATTTACAGTGAAAAATTCGGGGGTCAGACTACCCGAATGCGGAAAATCGAACAAAAAATTTCAAAACACAAAACTAAGTCGTTTGCCTCCCTGACAACGGCGCCATCTAACGGATCCAAAATCGCACGTGTAAAGAGATGTTTTTATTTGGTTCGTGCCAAAATTATGGTTTGTCGTTCGTTGTAGGCGGCGATCAAAATCGGTCAAGAAATAACCATAAAAATTATTTGTCGATTTTAATCAAGTGGTTTTATGTTTATTTTACTTAGGCAAGTCCCAAGATCGATCACAAGGAGGCAAAGGAACAACCTAGAATTATGTCTATCGAGATTCATGCAAGGTTTTCGAGGCGGTCTTTTTTTGAATTTTTAATGCAAATAAGGGATGCAAGATGCAATTTCGGCCTATTTTAGGGACTAAAATGCAAATTACGTTCAAACGATGTCCGAAAAATATGAAACTTGGCCGAGAAGATAATTATGACAAAATGAATGCACTGTAATCTTTTGGAATTTTTGAATGCAATATGAATTTTTTATGAATTTTTAAATGCAAACATAATGATTTTCAATATTTAATTATAATAAATATTAAACCTACTTATTTTCAGGAGATAAAATTATCCAAGATCTATCACTAGGTGATTGATCTCAGAAAAATCCTAAACCACGAAAATGTAGGGTTTAATACCTATTAAAAATTAAATACTGAAATATGCAAAATGATTTTTACAGAGCAATGTATGCATGCAAATGCAAATCTTTATGGGCACAATGTCAAGCACAATTAAACTACAATATATGATTGTTGGGGATTTTTTAGAGCAATGGTTAATTAATAGCAAATTTAATAGCACAAAATGGGCGAAGTTTGCAGTTTTCCCCAAAAAAATAATTATTAATTAACCATCAAGTACAAAAATATCCACAGTATTTCAAAATGTGGAGAATTAAGTGAGGAACATTATGCAATTTTTTGAATGATAAAATAATGTACAGGAGATGTTAAAAAATGAAGGAGAACACAGGGGTCTTTCTGCAATAAATAAATAAATAAAAATGCAAGGGGGTCTATTATGCAATTACCATGACTGAAGGGGGATCGCTGCAATTTTTCCAAGGAGGCACGTGTGCACGTGCCCTTGGAATGGGGGGCTAATGCGTAGAATGGAGATTCTTCAAGGGGTGCCTTGCAAATTACCCCAGCAAGTCACGTGACCCTCACATGAGAAGGTGGCTCAGCGGGCAGCTTGGGTCGATGGCTCCACGTGTCACCGTCTGATTGCCTCGGGCTGTCCGAGGCACCTGTTGTGGAGGGAGGGTCGGTGCAAGCTTCGGAGTGGATCCAGGCCGTCGGTGCGGATGGGATCATACGGCTGGGAAGGGCCGACACACGGCCAAGGGACGTCGAAGGAGAGGCGGTGAAGACGAGGACCGGTCGTGGCCGACACACGGCCAGGGGACGTCAGGTCGGAGAAGAATCATTGCATTGAAGCACGTCGGAGAAGATGGTCGTCAATGCGCAGAGGTGATGAAGTGTTATCGATGAAGTAGGCGGGGAAGACGCTGGAGTTTATCGACTGTGGTCGATTTCGGTCGGTGCAGCAAGGTGATGGCGGCGGAGGAGTCGATGCAGATGAGTGTTGTTGGAGGGGTGGATCTCAGTTGAGGCGTGCATATGGTGAAGGCCGATGGAGTCGATAATGCGTACGGTCGAAGGTGACTCCTCGGAGAAGATGGTGTCGAAGCGGAGTTGGGGATGATGGCGGCGAAGTTGAACGTCGGTGGAGCGTAGAGGAGCTGGTGAAGGTTGACGCTGGAAGCGCCTGGCGGGGAGGTCAATGAAGTTCATCGGAGACGACGTCGAGGCGGAGTAGAAGGCGGTGGTCAGTGCAGCGGTGAGCGTAGTCGGCAGGGCGTCGGAGATGATAGATAGAGAGAGAGTACCTGGGAGGAGATAGGGCTCGACGGCGACGAGCGGCCGGTGCGGGGTAGCAGCACTTCGGCGGAGCTGCGACGAGGATGGGAACCTCGGATCACGCCGATGAGTCAGTGCTGTCACTTCCAGATGGCGTACGGCGGATGAGGAGTCGGGGGGAGGGTCAAGGGTCTTAAATAGGAGAGAGGGATTGAGCGGCCGACGGGAGAGGGTTGGCGAGGATTGCAGAGGTCGTTAGGGTCGTGGTCGGCGTGGGATATGCGGAGGCGAGAGGTGGCGGTTGGAGATATCGGGGGCGATGGTTGCGGAGAGGGGCAGCGGCTGCGAGACGAGGGGAGGAGAACGAAGGTGGATGGTCGTCCGATCGGCCGAGATCGGACGGCCGTGGAGGTGACATGTGGCAGGGAGTAAGAAGGGGCGGGGAACGTGCGGAGCACATGCCAGGGAGGTACGTGCGACGCAAGTGCGGTGCCCTTAATTAATTTTTTTTATTAGTAAAAACGAGTTCAAAGAGGCCCAAAAAATGCTGACACGTGGCGGCCCCAGGGGCTGCCACGTGTCATCATCAGAAAAATCGAAGAAAAAGATTTTGTAAAATCAAAAAGAAATAGTAAAACGACCTCGGATCAAAAAAGTTCCTTCACGAAAAATGCTCGTCTCGATGAGATCTACAACTTTCATGAACACATCAAAACCAAAATCGATCAAATGCATAAAGTGAATTTTTGGGGTATCCCATGTATATAGAATACCTAGATTTTTAGGTTTTCTAATTTTTTGTCATTTTTAAACTAGATAAAAGTCCAAAAAAAATATGGAAAAAAATAAATAAAGACACATTATTCCAATTTTTTTTATTTTTATTAATAAAGAAAATATGTACATAAAATATCGGGTCAAAAATAGCTCAAATACATAATGTACAAAAGAGGCCCAAAACCCAACTTTCACATACGAGCTCCGATTCACTTGAACTTAGTCTTGTTTTGAAGGTAATTGAATGTACATTAGTTCAAAAGTGAGTGGGATCAAATCGGACACTGGATGGGAAGATATAGGTCTTTTAGTCTGAAAATCCTGAAACTAGGGTTTGGGTTTTTGGTCCACTTATCAAGGTTAGTGATTTTTTTTTATTTTTCATTTATTCTTGTTAGTGATATGTACACAGTGGAGGTGGTTTTGGATCATTCGGAGTTAGAATGAAGGAGTTAAAAATCCGGGAAGTTAGGTTATTTACAGGTCAACTTTGGCTTGGATATTTGGCTTCTTATTTTGTGCAAACATAATGGCTAAAATGCAGCTCTTATGAAAACATGCATGAATGCTAATTATGCAGAATAAATGCAGACATGCTGATGATTTTGAGGGAATTGAGCTTAATAAATGAGACTTAAAGTGATGAATCCGAGATTCATCAAATTTTCAATGGAACTTCATTGAGAAGTAGGATTTAGAAACTTCAGGTCATAGACATAATTCTCCAGGTTCACAAGACAATGTCTAGACTTTGACTATTAGTGTCTAACCTGGTCGCCTCATTTTGAGTAGACTCTTGGATAAGGAACTGATATGTACTCTACATCGCATACTTAGCTCAACAAAGAGGGGGTGTTGGAAGACCGTGTGTATTTTTATTTGGTACCGTGGACATCTAAAGACCGGAGGACGGAGTTGAAATAAAGCTTCGGATGAGGGATGGACTACTAGCACATTTTTTTCTAAGACCATAAAATGTGGGTGGAACAAAAGGTTTTATATCCGTCGAGGCACAAAAGATTAATGAAGAGCAACCACAATTTCTACCAAAAAGAAGCCAATCCTAAAAAAATAATATTTGATAATAATGGTCCAAACTTCAGATAGCCTGAAGATCTGGTGGAGACTTGGCTACACCGGTCAAGCTTCACAGGAGAGTTGATTACACTGGTCACCCTCTACTTCTTTCCCCCTTCTTCTCGACAACCCCCCACCCCCAACTCGTTGTGAAGTAGCATGTTCCTGAACTAAGAGGGAAATACCTGACTCCTCGAGGACAAGTTACTAGAGGAGGAGATTGCAAGGTAGTTCAGAATTTTGGATGGGAAGAGATAACACCCTTCACACATCAGAGGCTATTATTTAATGTTCATTGGGATGCTTTGGGCGGGGATCGATATAAGATGAATTCTGAGTAGAGTTTGGATAATGACTTGTTATACCTGGAGATTTTTGTTTTCAAACCCTAGTTCTCATAAGGAGTTCCACCACATTATTAATCCAAAGGTCGAGTAGAGATCCATTTTCACCTTTTGTTCATGATATTGGTTTATATCCCAATATCATTTCTTGGAATTGAGAAAGGTTTAAGTGTATGGGGTTGATGAATATGTGATTCACCATTCTAAAAGATGATAATAGAGCTTTGTTCCCAAGTAATTGTATTTATCTATCTATATTGCATTATTATCATTCATGCATATGTAAATAACGTTCATATTTTAGCTTGCATAATTGCGTCAAGAAGAAGCCCAAAAATATTGTACATTATCACTTGTATATTAACATAACTTCTCTTATTTTTAATTATTTTTCACTAATTCCAAATAAAATAAAATCAGCATTATTATGTGCATATTAGTAACATTAACAAAGGAAAAATAACAAAAAATACTAACTCGTGTAATGCTCAATAAAACCTAAACCCGAATTTAGGGATAAAAAGTCGTGACTGTGAATATCTCTCTCATACAGCCTCCTTTGAACCCCTACTCGCTTTTGAATTAATGTGTCATATATGAAACTTGGTTTTGGGGACATCGTTATATATAGTATATTTTATCTGATTTGACCTATTATGTTATGCACAAAAATAACTCTTTTTAATTTATATATTTTTTTATTTATTTTCTTTAATTTATGTTTTAATAAAGTATGTAAAAATCTAAATCAAAACTGAATTAAAAATCAAAGAAATGTCTCTCTTATTTTATTTATTTATTTTCTATATCATTAAAATACCAAAAAATATATTGATGTATAAATATTTATTTTATATTCATTTGTTTTATTTTGAATTTAACTTAAAAATGACAAAAAATGCAAAACCTAAAATACAGTATTTTATATATACATAAAGTACCACCAAAAATACGTTTTGTATAGATGATTTCTTTTGGTTTCGGTACCTTCATGAAAGTTATAGATGTCGACGATGTGAACAACTTTCATGAAGACCACTTTTTGATTTAACATCATATTCTATTTTTGATTTCTTTCCTTTTCTTTTCTAAATTTTCAAGTAGCGACACGTGGCAGCTCCTAGAGAGCCACATGTCGACCTCTTACCACTCTTCATCTGTCTCCAATCCAAGTCATTGGATGAAGAGGCCTTCATCCGACATCCCAGATCTCACTTCTTATTTTTATTTTATTTATTTATTTTATGTTACTTTTAATAATTATTATTTCTCTTCGCCACGTAACGAGCCTGTGGCCGTTCGATCTCGACCGATCGAATGGCCATGGATTTACCCCATTCCTCTGCACTCTCCGCCAAACTGTTGACCGCCTCACTTCCTTCGCACATGGACAAGTCGCTCAACTCCCTCATCTTGCTCTGCCATGATCTCCACGATGCCCAACCACTCCGCCTCCTTTGTGTACGGTTATCCATGACCGAGCCACCACCTCAAAACTCGAGCTCCACCCCTAATCGGACTCATCAACCATTTTTCATGAGAAAGAGCTTGAGCTCCCAACTGCACCTGAGATAGTGAGCATGACCCATCGCAAAGCAATGACTAGCTCCTACCTCGGGCCATATCTGGTGAACCACTCTTTGTCGTTGCAACTGCTACCCACATCGCAGCTACCCGAGCTCTGAAGGTGTCGTCTCCTTCATCGAGTGAAGATCGAGGTCTACCAGTAGCCCCACTCCAGGAGAATACCCAGTCAACCATCGCATATAATCTCCTTCTTCCCCTCTATGTTCTTCTTCTCCTCCTCCTTCTCCTTCTTCTTCTTCTTCTTATGCTCCTTTGCTCCACCACACCCTATTCGGAACTACCACCACCTTTACCTCTGATCCATCTACTTCCCCACTCACTGATCATTGTCACCATCTACTCCTACAGCTGCTACACCCCTCTTCTGCTTTGCATACCTGATTTGCGCTGGCTCATCGCACCTTATCCTCGACCTTCGTAGCACTCCATCGCTCCTTTCAGCTACACCGCCCACCGGTGCATCATTCCACCAGCTCCTCCCTTCCACTGCTCCTTGGCCTTTCAGCCTCACCACCTCGACATTAGACCTTCGACCATCACTGTCGCCCTCTTGCTACTCCAACTTCGTGCCATCGGACCCCCGTGTCCGAAGTCGAGCTGAGCCGCCTTATTGTCTTCGAGCTTCTCCATCGCTCCAACTGTCATAGGATCACAGCTTAAGCCTTGATCCAACGACATTATTCTACCATGTTGCCACCGAGTCGTCGCCTTAGACAAATGCCTTAGCTCGCTTGCCAAATGCCTTAGCTCGGCTGAAGCAATCGAAGTGTGACACACTAAGGCTCGAGTACCCGAGCCTCATGCCCTCACGTGTGACACACGTGGACACGGGGGTATTTTACGCATCAAGCCCATGCGCTCCAAAAGAATAGCGCACGAGCCCCCACCGAACAAACATGTGCACCACACGCGCCCGTGGGGACAATATCAAGAAGGCCCCAATGAGATTTCATGATTTCATTTAGGTCCATTTTGGCATCTATTTCAGCAATTTAATTTTTGTAATTTGCATATTTGACCTTGTGTTTTAGATTTGATTTAAACTATCATCTTGCATCATTTTTTATTTAAAAAAGTGCACAATGTAGAACATTTAGTTCTTTATTATTGTGGATGTCTTATGTAATTTTATGAGCATTGTCTGATTTATCATATTTATTATGGTGAAATTTACCATATTTTACCTTGTTTATGTAAGAAATTCATAATAAATCACCCATTGCTCCAAAAATTTCAAAAAAAATCACATTTTGTAGAATTAAGTATGTTCTTATATGTGCCCAAAAACTGCTTCATTTGCACGCATATTTAGTTAAAATAAATCATGTTGTGTTTTATGCAATTAATTTTCTATAAACTCAATATTTTTAGGAGTTATAATTTTTCTTGGATAGATCTTAATTAGATACATCTAGGACAATTTTAATTCTTAAAAATGATCTGGTTTGTTAATATTAAGATTAATTTATTTAAAATCACACAGTCTTTGTTTAATTTATAAAAAAAATCATTTTGCATCTAAAAATTCCAAAAAATTACAGTAGGTTAATTTCAACATTTTTAACCTCCTTTAAAAATTTCATAATTAGTGCATATCGTTTGCGTGAAGTTTTGTTGAAAACCCCCTAAAAAGTGTCGATTTTGCATGCATGCATTTTATGTCATAAAAAACAAAAAATGTGCCATGGATTTATCATTGCATAAATAATTAAGTAAATTTTACTTTATGTGTCTTTAAGCTTATTTGGACATTATTTTGGATTTTCCAACTTAGGCTAATTTTAACCTTAAATATGTTATTCTACATTTGCATATCATTAATATTTACATAAAAAACTTGCTAAAAAATTCTCCTCGGAAACTTAGCATCTTTATTATCCAGCAATCATCCTAAGGAGGCAGTGCCCTCCTTGAGTTCGACCTTGGGATTGCCCGAGTAAAATAAACTTGACCGCTTGTATGTAATTGAACATTGATTAAGTGATCATTTTAATTAATCTTAATTTGCCCACCTACAACAAACATTGCGTTAGTTTAACATAATTAGTGAGGCCATTTCAGGGTTCTTTAGCTGCTCAACTCTAGCTAATCGGGCAAGGACCTACTACATGGGGTCATCTCTGTAATCCTCATACTCACCAAAGTTCTTCTTAGGAGGCATCTTATTCTTTGGTTTGTCTTCTTCACCTTCAGAATAAAGAGGATTGGAATTAACAGAGTTGAAATAAATTGTTCTAGAAGCATCAAGGTTAGGGTCTTCCTCGATGTGGTGAGAGAAGAGAGGATTGGTCTAGGTCTGACCACCCTCGAGAAGGAAAAGTGGGTTATTTGTCATGGTCCCATCGGAAGAGTTTCCATGGAATAATGGGAGATTGGGATGAGAGTGATCCCAAGCCCGTGAGGACAGTCGGTTTGGGGTGATCGGTGAAAGGCTCGTGAAGTCTGAGCAAAAAACTCCCCAATCATCCATTCTCGATGTTAAGAAGTTTAGAGAGAGATCACAAATAATGAATCAAAGAGAGATGGTGAAGGCACAAGTGTGCGGTCTTTGATGTTTAATCTTGATAAATGCATACAATGTAAACACAATTTAAACCCCGGTTTAACCAACTACACACAGTGAAGGACACAAAGGCCCGACCAATTATCTTTTCAATTTTATGTTGGTGATATAACGATCTTATAAGTCCATTACACATAGTGTGTCTCCTTATGCCCAATGGTGCTCCTGATAACTCCCAACCAAAGGGATGATTTCCTGGGCTACCGAGTCTCGGTATCACACCCCCAATGAGACTATCAGTTTTACACAATAAAAAGTAGTCTAAGGTCGAAGGCAAGCCCTTGCAGCTCCCAAATCTGCGAGAGTCAGAAATGGAGACTTAAGGGGCAAGTTTAGGGATTTGGGCTCTAACCTTAGTGGTTGCGTCCTCACCCACTCTATCTTGGGGTAAGTACTTGTGTCCAAGGATGGGGTTACCCTCCCGTAATACAATTCTTGATTTTATTCCTTTTATTTAAGTCGACCTTGTTTAGCAATCCCAGTTTTAGATGGTTATCACTAGAATCTTTAACTGAGACAAAATATTCACGTCTACCGTCCAGTCCCAATTCCTATTTAGAATAATGTGAGAAAACAAGGGGAGGAATCGAGAAAAGCCAATGTAGGTGAAAATAATGATGATATGCTCAGTTAAGAAGATTTATAGTGCTTCCCTGCTTTCTTCATGTGGGATGCAAAACAATTAATTGAAATCTATTCTAAATGAAATGCAAGCTAATAAAAACTGCTTCTAGCAAAAAGTTCTATTAGCCAGGAAGAATTGTATTTGAGTTTGACTAAATTGAATGATTTAAGGTGCATCTTGTTAATGTGGAGTGTGGTCCTAATAGAGTACAAGCATAAGCAATATAATATTATAATAAAAATATGCTTAGAGCTGTGAGTGCAGGTCTATCCCACGAACCACTCAAGTCGAGTCCCACCCTTTACGCAAGGGTGAAATTGGTCTCGACACACACAAGTAGCAGAAGAATGTCCAAAGTCCTGTCTAGGTACACACGTGAGATTCCAAATGCAATCCACTGGAAATAGATAATTAATTATACTTAATTACAAAAATTGAATAAAATGCAGAAATAAATCCTAAGGACTATACACTCTCTCACGACTCGACTCAATCTTAATTTTTAATGCATCCTTTAAAGCTTATTTCCTGAAAAGTCGGCCTCCAATGCACCTGTCCCAAAAATCCACTCCAGATGCGTCGGGTCCCTTGCGTAAAAAATAAGATGTTGGTCAAAGAGATGACTCAATTAAAATAAAGAAATAAATAAAGAAAGAAATACAATGCTAGAAAAATAAATGGAGCAATAATTACAAGAAAGCCTGGGGGTCAGACTACCCAGGAGGTGGAAAACCTAATTTCTAAATTCTCTAGATATCAAACCTAAGTCGTGCCCACCTGACAACGGTGCCATCTGAAGAACTCAGAAGTGCCCTTTTGCTAATAATGTGAAATTAAAGTGATGTTCACTGTTGGCAAGCAAATTCAAATTAATCAAAACGACCACTTAATTAATTTTCAATTAAACGCAATGTGGTCAAATTTATTTTAAATGGGCAAGAGGGAGGCCACTATCTCCTTAGGAAGATTTTTAGATTATCTAGACGCTAGATTTTCGACGAAACTTTTCGACAACTTTTTTATGCAAGTGATGATGAAATACGAATATAGAATGCCAATTCTAAGGTTAAATTAGCTTAGGAGGTGAAATCCAAATTAATGTGCAATTGGGCTCAAAAATGCAGAAGGTAAATTTTCCTTAATTATTTATGCAATTACAAATCCAGGACATATTGTTTATGTTTTTATGAGTTAATGTGCATGCATGAAAAATGAACACTTGACAGGTTTTTTTTGCAAATATTCATGCAAAAAAAATGCAAAAAATATGAAAATTTGAAAGTAAGTTAAGTGTTATGAAATTAACTTACTGTAGTTTTTTGGAATGTTTATATGCAAAATGAATTTTCTATAAATTAAACAATGCAGACTGTGTGATTTTAAGTTATTTAATTTTGATAAATAGTAAACCTAATTAATTTCCAGAACTAAAATTATCCTAGATATATCTAGTTAAGATCTATCCAAGAAAAAATCCAACTCCTAAAATATCGTGTTTTATAGAGAATTAAAATTCGATTATTATTATCACAAATAATTTATTTGGCCCTAAATATGCATGCAAATTACTTGATTTTTGGAGGCATTAAAGTGCATAAATAATTCTACAACATATGATTTTATGCAATTTTTGAGGCAAGGAATATTTAACTATGAATTACTGAAGCTCAAATGGGTAAAATATGGAATTTTTCATCACAAGTAAAACAATCAAATACTATCAAGCTCACAAAAATATAAATAAATCACCACATCATAGAGAACTGATTGAACAATACAACGAAATTTTTGGAATTGAACATTGATGAAAAATTAAGGTTTAAAATGAGACTCAAATATAGGGGTATCTATGAAAAATTTAATTAAAATAATTAAAATAAACATGAACAAGGACTAACAAGCAATTACAAAAACCTACAGGGGGTTTTCTGCAATTTTTCAACTCATACACGAATCACATGCATGCGATCTAGACAGCGAGGCCTCGATGTAATTAACCAAAAGTGTGGGGACCTGGGGATAAATTGCCCCCCGCTCACGCGTGTGTCACGCATGCGATGGCTGAGGTTCTGGTGGCGGCTTGGAACCGCAGCTCCAAGTGGCGATGTCCATGGCTCCGGTGACTCCAAAGCTAAAAGCTCATGGCGGGAGGTGTGGCTCCACATGTCACGAAAAGGACCATTGGATCAAGGCTTGGGCCTTGATCCTATGGTTGTTGTAATTCAAGGGTTGGTGATGGAGGAGCTCGATGAGTGGAGGTGAGGTGAGGGAGCTGCTATTGACGCAGCGATGTCGTGGATGGTTGTGGCACCTGGAGCGGCTGCGAAGATCGATGGCGAAGGCGATCAGCAAGCGCAACGAAGTGGAGCGTGGTCCTATGCAGGCGCTCGAGGGTAGTGCTCGATCATGGTATGACACGAAGGTCGAGGGGATGGACCTACAAGGTTAGCGAAAGAAGGGGGTTGATAGCCAGGATTTCCTCAAGCATGTCTAAGATGTATCCTCATGGAGTGCGAGGATGAGTTATTGTTGAGGCGACCCGCAAGGAAATTCCTAGATCGATCAACAAATACCCACAATGTAACAATAAGCAATGAACAACCAAAAATATGAGGCACAATTTATTATACTCTACAAACGAAAATGTATAGCACGTAAGCATGTAGAGGTCGAACCATAGAGAGCAAACTAGGAAGCATGTGATTATTGCTAATCAATATGTATTATGTACATATTTGTTCTCAAATCTTTTTATGTGGGTTTTTTTAATTAATATTAAATGTAAGTAATTTAATAATAATAAGATATATTAGATTATTATCTATATAATATATATGTATACTTATAAGTATAGATATACACATAAGGTGTATATATATACATATCTATATATATATATATATCTTTTTTTGTTTTCCCTAATTTTTCTAATTTTTTATTTCTTTTTAATTTTTGAAAATACAATAAAAATAAAAATATATAGATATAAAATATATTAGTACATAGTGTAAGTATAGAGATAATATATATTCATAGACGTATAGATAGTATGTGGTGTATATATATATATATATATATTCCAAAAATACAGGGAAATATTTTTTAGCTTTCTTATATTTTTCTCATGTTTTGTTATTTTTCTGGAATTTTTGCTAGTTTTTTGGTATTTTTAAAATAAAAAAATCCAAAATTGGGATTAAATAGGTAGAATTGGTTTGAAGATTAAAAATAGAAAATAAAGTCCAAAATTCTCCAAATCAATTTTCACACATACTATAAAATATAAAGAAAATTTAGATAATGAATATTCTGGATTTTTTGGGATTTTTTAGATTTTTATAAAGGATTTTGGACCTTTTTAATTTATAGTAATTTATTTTTCTAGTTTTATAGATTTTTGGTCTGGAGTTAATATAGGACATAATAAACACCACATAATTTTTTTTGTAATTTTTCAAGGCATTTTAATATTTTTTTACCATTCTTAATGCTAAATAAGGACAAAATAATCATTGTTTGAATTTTCATAATTACATAAATGCCCATAAATGCAAAATAAAAATTACAGCATAGAAATATGTCATCCTGGACATTTACATGCATTTTAGCAAAATTAAATACAAATAGTAGCTATTTTTAGAAAAAAAATAAACAAGAAATAACATTTGATATTCTAGTAGGGACCTATTTGCAATTAAAAGAAATATTTCATTCATTTTCAAACCATATTACAAAATCCAAGGGCATTCATGCAATTTTAGCAAAATAAATTAAAAACACCCTGGAAGGGCTTTCTGTAAATTTACATTAGTCTGGGGTCCCATGTACAATTTTTCCAATAATCTAACACTGAATGTACAACTCTGTGTATTAAAAATAAATATATAAAGCGAGAGGGTAAGCCTGCAAATTACCCAACTCACGTGGCAAGCCACGTGAGCTGAGCTGGCGTGGAACACGAGGGAAAATACATGAAAGTTAGGGGGTTGTATACAATTTTTACACATTAATTTACAATCCAGACACGAATTTAAATACTAAAATTACAAAAAAAATAAAAACAATAGGGGTATCGATGAAATTCTACCCCCAAAGGCATGCTGATAAACAGTGAGATATGTGCCGCTTATCCACGTGGACGGCTAAGATCGGAGGATGACGTTTTGCGTTGGATAGGTGGGATTAAATCCCACCTGATGATCTGATGGTTCTGCACTGCTCCATCCAACGGTGGCTGCTCCACATGGTGTTTCGATCGTGATCGGATGGTTTGGGGGCTGGAAGAACAGGCAAGAAGGCATGCACTTCCGAACTTTGATTCGATGTTGAGCTCGACTCCGACCATTTCCAGGGCCAATGGTGGGTTGAATAGCTCTGTCTCATCGTTCCACACCTCTAGGTTTGCATTTGAAGCTCTAGAGCTCAGTGTTAGAGCTCTGGAGGTCTTGAGGAATCGGGCATACCTAGGAGTCTTCCTGGAATCAAGTTGGCTCCATATGAGCCTCATTTGGCCAGGGACCTGCAGGGTTAGACAAAGGGGACTCGGGCGAAGGTCCCTGATCTTTTATTGGTGAAGTTCGAAGGGGGGATGAAGCGGGCGGAGGAGCTGCAGCTAATGGTGGAGAAGCAGTCCTGGTCCGCTGATTGACCCGCTAGGCACGTGATTAATCTACTATGTGCACACTCTGCATGAAGTTGATGACCTCGACTTGGACTAATTTCTCTTTAGAATCTACAATATGCTATAACAGTTGTCCATTCACCACATGATATTGTGCACCTTCTGTGATATCAGCTATCTCTACACTTCCAATCCTGTGCACTTTCTTAACAACAAAGGGGCCCGTCCATTTAGATTTAAGCTTCCCATGGAACATCTTAAACCTAGCATTAAACAACCATACCTTTTGTCCAGGAATAAAGTCTTTGCACCTAATTTGTTGATCATGACATCTCTTTACTTTGTCCTTATAACTGCCTGCCTTGTTTCGGATTTCCATGGGCTCATTCAAGTTCAAGTCTCGACAAAGCTTCCCTAGGTGACAACTCTAATTAATCTGCTTAATTGCCCATTCGGATTTGTGAATCAACTCTACGAGCAAATGGCATGGCTTGCCATAGATCATTCTAAATGGTGAAGTACCCAATGGTGTCTTGTAGGATGTCCTATAGGCCCACAGAACTTGGTCCAAGAGCTGGGACCAGTTCTTCCTATCGGGACGAACCAATTTCAGCAAAATACTCTTCACCTCTCTGTTTGAAACCTCCGCCATGCCATTGGACTGTGGGTGGTAAGGACTAGTAACTCTGTGCTCAAATCCATAGTCCTTAGCTAAAGATCTCATATCTCGGTTCACAAAGTGGTTACCCCCATCAGATATCAAAACCTTTGGCATCCTGAACCTAGCAATAATATGGTCTCTCACAAACTTACAGACAGTCTTGCTATCTGCAGTTCGGGTTGGGATAGCCTCCACCCACCTAGACAAATAGTCAACTGCTAACAAGATGTACTCATATCCTTGGCTATTGGGAAAGAGACCCATAAAATCTATGCCCCATGCATCAAAAACATCACAAATAATCACCGGTTGCATGGGCTACTCATCTCTCTATCCAACTGTCCCTCCCATCCTTTGATAGATCGGGTACGACCATACAAAATCAATAGCATCTCAAAATAAGGTCGGCCAATACAATCCACATTGAAGTACTTTGTGAGCGGTTCTCTTCCCCGAATGGTGTCCTCCAGCCTCAAGTGAATGACAATATGTGAGGACACTCTGGTATTCCTCCTGAGGAATACACCTTCTCCAAACACAATCCGGCCCTTCGAAGAAAAGGAAAGGATCGTCCCAGTGGTATATCCTCGAATACGACTTAAGTCGGTCAATGCTGCTCCTAGTCCAACCATAGGGAACTTGCTTGGAGACAAGATAGTTCACCATTTTGGCATACCACGGGAATGAGTCAATAACACAAATTGACTCGTCTAGGAAGGTCTCTCTAATCCGCTCATAATCAGGAGAATCATTAAGTTCAATCCGAGAAAGATGATCAGCCACAACATTCTTCACTCCAGGTTTATCTTTTATCTCCAAATAAAATTCCTAGAGGAGTAAAATCCACCTAAGAAGGTGCACCTTCGCATCCTTCTTTTCCATTAAAAATCGAATGGATGTATGATCCGTGTAGATTATCACCTTAGAGTCCAAAATATATGACATGAACTTCTCGAGGGCCATACTACAATGAGCATTTCCTTTTCAGTCATTGTATAATTCTTCTGTGTAGGATATAATACTTTGCTCGCGTAGTGGATCGCAAACGGGATCCCTTCTCGTTGTTGTCCTAACACAGCTCCTATAGCGAAATCCGAAGTGTCAGTCATGATCTCAAAGGGGAGAGACCGGTCAGGAGCTTGTAGGATAGGCGAGGCACAAATCTTCATCTTCAAGAGCTCAAAGGCCTCCAGACACCTGTGATCTACAATGAACTCCATCTTTCCCTAAGAGCTCAGTTATTGGGTGGGTGATCTTTGAAAAATCCTGAATAAATCTCCTATAGAATCCAGCATGCCCTAGAAATGACCGCACTGACTTCACGTTGGTAGGTGGATCGAGTTTCTTGCTCACCTCCACCTTGGAAAGGTCAACCTCCATTCTCCTTTTGGAGATGACATGCCCCAACACGATACCCTCTGTCACCATAAATTGACTCTTCTCCCAGGAGAGTACCAGATTTACCTCTCTACACCTCTTGAGGACTCGGTCCAAGTGCGCTAAACATGTATCAAAGGAATCACTATGGACCGAGAAGTCATCCATGAACATTTCCAGGAAGTCTCCCACCATCTCGGCAAATATGGCTATCATCCACCGTTGAAATGTGCCCGGGGCATTGCAAAGCTCGAATGTCATGCGCCTGAAGGCATAAGTGTCGAATGGACATGTGAATGTGGTCTTTTCCTGGTCCTCAGGGGCTATGGCCACCTGGTTGTAGCATGAGTACCCGTCAAGAAAACAGAAGAACTCTTTCCCTGCTAATCTCTCCAAAATCGGATCAATAAAACGCAAGGGAAAGTGGTCTTTCTTGATCGCAGCATTCAAGAGCCTATAATCGACACAGACGCGCAACGACGTGGGTACTCGTGTCACGATCTCTACCCCCTCCTCGTTGGTGACCATCTGAATTCCCGACTTCTTAGGGACAACATGAAGCGGGGTCACCCACTTGGAGTCAGAAATAGGGTATATAAACCCTGCCATGCACCATTTCTCAATCTCTTTCTTCACCACTTCCCGTAGATTGGGGTTAAGTCTCCTCTGGAACTCACGGGAAGGTCTCACATTATCCTCAGTAAAAATTTGGTGCGAGCAGAGAGCGGGGTTGATCCCCACGAGATCTGATATTGTCCAGCCTATTGCTTTGCGGTTCCTCTATAAGACCTCTAACAACCTACACTCCTGTTCTAAAGTCAAGTCTGAGCTAATGATAACAGGATATCTCTCTTTGGGTCCCGCAAGAAAGGCATACTTGAGTGTAGGAGGTAGTGATTTTAGCTCTGGAAATGTGGTGTCATCAAGCAAATCTGGCTAAACTGAATCTGAATATGGTTCCGTGTTGCATGAAGGTGGGCTCAACTGTGTAGTATTCGTCACCAGCTCAGAAGTATCGGGAGTCAGATCGCCAAAGAAATGTGGTAGTTCGGTCAAAGCCACGTCTGACTCATCATCTATGTCCCATGATCATTCCGAAGGGGATGGAACTGACAGATCCAAATGGATCTCTACGTCATCACAGGAATAGGTAGATGCATCTCTAACAAGATCAGACAACACCTGGCAAACTGCATCATCCTCTATTTCCTTTCTAGATGAAAGGGTCTCGCTCTGTCCTGAAGGAATCTGTCCTCAAATCCTAACGATGCTAATCATTCTGCATTCTGCCTCTAAAGATGAGTACTCTATGCTACTCTCTGAATTGGGTCGCTGACACTCGGTTTGCTTCATCTCAAGGTTCACTTCTCCACCTGGAGGACGGAACTTCATCATTCTTGTACCATAATCGAAAGCTGCGCATGCGGTCCTAAGGAAAGGCTGCCCGAGAATGATATGAGATTCTCTCCAATGATTGGGGGTCTCCATGTCCAAGACTGTGAAGTCAACCTGATAGTTCTGCCCCTCAATCGAGATAAATACATTCTTCACTTCTCCCTTAGGTCTCTTCACTGAACAATCTGCAAAATGGAGTATAGCTCTGGATTTGCGAAGTGGTCCCAACTCCAATTTCTGGTATAAGGCTAAGGGAAGTAAGTTGATGGAAGAACCATTATCTAAGAGTGCGTGCAAATGCAATGTCGTCAATACGACTCTCCACATAGTGAGCACCCATGTCTCGCTTTTTCCTTGGAAATGTCTGATTCTTGATACAATAGGTTGTGGCTACTGACAAGACATGTGTCTTTATATTTTGGTTCTCTTTCTTCCTGCTAACCCTTGTAGGTATGCATCTCACCTTAAGGTATTTTTGAAATGTGGGATGATTAGCCACATACTCGTCAAATGGCACCTTTACAGTGATATTTTCTTTACAAAACCATGCCATATTGGGGTCATCTTTCTGAATCTTTTTGATGTGCTTTCCTTCCTTAAGAGCAAGGGGAAAAGGGATTAAAGCTAGGGAAACAGAAGATGAAGAATCTGACTCATGAACCGAAAGATCATTCTTAGCATTAATGGAACCAGAGTTCTTTATACATGAATCTTTTTGAGGCAACATGGAATCGAAATCAAAGCTATCTACTATATGTTGTGGAATAGAAGCTGAAGTTGTATCTGCCACAACCGGAGATGCAAGGTCCTCCGTATAGTTGGAAGTGTATCCATGCTGCCTATGTGCGCACCTTCTCCTCTCAGCTCTGTGAGTAGAAATCCTTGAATGATGCTGATGGAGCTCTAGAATATGCTGCCTCTCCTCCTCGTCCTCTGAAGACTCCTCGGGTAGAGCTCTAGAGATGCCCCTCCTCGTGTCCCTCGCCCGGTCAGGTACGGTCACGGTCCTTCCGCTCCTGAGTGACATGTGGTTAGCCTCGTCACACGAAAGAATCTCAGGTTCAAATCTAGGAGATGCTCAATAGTATGCTTGACCAAAGTGATGCTGAGAACTAGATCGGTTCAGGCTATTGGGGTTAGCCTGAACTTGGGTTGGGATTGAGGTAGAGGGTGCAGTCTGCTCGTCTCACCATCTGGATAGGTGGTTGACATTCACCCGTAAGTCATGAATTTTGTTCCTGTAGGAACAGAGCTCGTCGAGTATCTGCTGCTGAATATCCACGGGACCAGAAGAAGAAGGAATGGGATAAGACTGGGAAGAAGAACGGGAAGACTGGCACTGCTAGCCACAGTACTGCCTCTGCTGCTACTGGGGTATCTGTTGAGATTGCGGGCCCTACTGGCCCGCCTGGTAATGGCTTTGTCGGCCATACTGTTGGTACTATCCCCGTTGTTGCTGGAGTGGCTGGAATCCAGGGCTCTACTGTGAAGGAGGTGGTGCGGAGGTGAATGCGGTGTTGTGAAAGGTTGGGGGACGCTGGTAGGACTGTCGGTCTCCCGTACTTCCCTGCTTGGTAGGGTCCTGAGTATACCATACTCCATTCACCTCCCAAACCGGTGGAGGCTCCTCCTGAACTGCCTCTGCTGATGGAGGTGGCTGCTGGAAAGAGTGGGCATAGGACTAGTCTTGCTCCCACGGCTGGGGTTGCCCTGACACCAACTGCTCCTGAATATGGTGAACTCGGTATACGGGGGTAGAGGGTGCAGTCACGGCAGGTACCGTTATCTTAGATACCCTATCAGTCAACTCCTCCATTTGTTTTGGAATTTTGGAGATGCTCCGGTCCAATTCATCAATTCTCATGTCAATCCTCTCGACTACAGTAAGCTTGTCCACAAGGAGTCCCATGCGAGGGATCATGTCCTGAGAGAGATCGACTATAATTAATTTTCCCCCTACAAATGAGAGTGAACTGGGGGACGATGTATAGGCCCTGCTGGCCATCTGTGAGCGGCTGGTTTCAGCCATATGCTCAAATACCTTCCAGACAGTATCCGATCCTCATGATGTATAGCTGCCTCCACAGGGTTGAGACCAGTGAAGAACGGCTGGACCAAGATATTGTCATCTAGTCCATGACAGGGACACTTCTGCAGAATGTCCTTGAATCTTTCCCAAGCATCACAGAAGGCTTCTTGGGGTAATTGGGAAAAACTTGTAATGTGCGTCCTCATCATGTTAGTTCTACTCAGTGGGTAGAACTTCCTCAGAAATAGGTCCTTGACTGGGCATAAGTGGTGACGGTAATTCCAAGATTTTTCACCCAGTAGTTGTCTCTTCCACCCAAGGTAAATGGAAGGGATGTGAGCCTAATATAATCCTAACTAACATTAGGATGTCTAAGGTTAGTCCAGACGAGCTCGAAGTCTCTTAGGAATGCATATGGCTCCTCAGAAGCATTCCCATCAAAGTGTGGCAGCAGGTTCAGAAAATGCGGCTTCAACTCAACATCAACTATGGGTTCGGTCGGACTCAAGTAGTTTCGAATTCTGTACTGTCTGGGGTTATACGCCGCATCCATTGGTGGTTCGGCCCCAACATTGAGCTGTCCTAACTGTGCTCTAAGAAGTGTGTGATGTTGCTCAGATGCAGCTAATATGGCTAGTACCATTCTCATTGGGTCTTCAGGGTGTTCTTCTTCCTCTTCTTTCTTCTTTTGAGGCATTTTACTTGAATCTTCTTTATGTCTTGAATCAGCAATATGTTCTTGATTAGAAGAGGATTGAGGCATGAAGATATTCTCACCGAGGCGAAGGTCTTCCTTGGTGAGGTGGGAAGAGAGAAAGGGAATGGTTTGAGGGTAACCATCCCAAGAGTGAGTGATCCTGGGCTCAAGAGGTCATGAGTCCAAGTTGGCCCAAGTTGTGCTTGGACCTTTGAAGATGTACTTTTTGGAGGGTTCAATGAGAGATTAGCAAAGTTCGAATAAATATCCCCCCCAAATAGTCATCTTTGATGTCAAAAGAACTAATTAGAATAAGATAGTCAATGAGGCGCTAGTTCTACGGTGCACGTAAATGTGCGGAGTAAACTCACACAATACAAAAACAATTCAAACCCTCAATTTCACCAACTCAACACGTGATGACCGTAAAGTTTCGACCGAATTATCTGGTCAATTTTAATTGGTGATAAATACAATCTTGGAAAGATTAACGAGCTGTTAGGTGTTCATATGTTCCTACAGACTGGCCCGGTTCTTACAACTAGTTGGACATGCTTTCAGCCAGTATAGGAGTAAGTGCGGACCGTATAAATTATGGCTACCCGTTCCTTGAGGACTAAGGTGTCCTTTAAACCTCCCACTCTACTCAGGAAATCTGGACCGTTTACTGGCTACCTGTATTCCTCAATGAAAAGTAGTTAATCGCCTAAAAAGAAAGAACTAGTAGTAAGTAAGAAATCCTGGCTTGGCTCTATCCTAGGGTCGTCTCTCTCTCACTTGCAAGTAAATCAAACAATGAGGGCTTTATGCACCCGTGAACAGGGGTTCTTTTTATTCCAATTTTTTTAATCGGTCTGCTCAATTCAGTCCTAATTTTAGAGTTAGGTTATCATTTGAAATTTATCTGAACACAAAAACGCGTCTATCGTTCAGTCCCAATTTCTTTTTTGACCTTAAGTTGTAAAACAAGAGGGGAATCGGAAATCAAAATGCAAACATGAACCGATGATGCATGCTCAGAAGAAGGTATACTTACAGTGAATCTCAGCACTCTCCATGCGTTATGCAAAATTGAATTTGTAAATTTTACATTAAATGCATGCAGATTGAGAAAACCACACCTAAACGGTATACTATTAGCGGGGAAGAATTGATTTAATTTGAGCTAAATAATACGTGTCTATGTGTGTCTCATTAAGAATCTTATTAGATGTGTAAATCTTATAAGATATGTGTGGCCTAAATTATGATGGGCACAAACAAACTTGATGCTAAACTACCGTGTGCCTATCCTTAAATTCGCCGCTCAAGTCGATCCCCACTCTCACCGGAGAGTGAAACAGGTCTCGACACACCACAAAATAAAGTCCAAGCCTTTTTACAAGCACGAGCTCTCAAACAAGAGCCACTATAAAGAGAAAATTACCTAAATTATTACAATATGATAATCACAAAAAAATTACAAAAAATTCCTCTCGAAAGTAAATTAAATATCCTCTCTCTTCAACAGCCAACGCATGTTACGTCCGTCGACCTCCGATGCACTCCAAGTCCACCGGACCCTCGCAAGGAAAATGAAATTTATATTAGAGAGATCCATAACAAAATATATACAAAAATAAGCAGAAGAGTAATAGCAAAAAATGGAATAAATACAATGTGGCTCAGGGGTCAGACTACCCGAGTGAATGAAAATCTAAATCGAATTTTTCAAATTAATCCCTAAGCCGTTTGCCTCCCCAGCAATGGCGCCATCTGACGGATCGTTGAATACGTGTTTTAATCTACGTTTGTTGTAATATGTGTACTTAGCGAATCGTTCAGAACCGAGAGAAGAATCTCATGAAGAGTGTCTCGGCTTTAATATATCCCGGGCAAGTCCGGGGTCGAACATAGGGAGGCAAAGCAACAACGTTGGGTTAATTCAAAAACTTAGGTCTAGGTTTCCAAATGGTATTTTTTAATTTTTTTATGCAAAAATAATGAAAATGCAAATGTGGATGAAATAAGACAATAAGAAAACACAATACTAAGCTAAATTAATTTTAATACGAAATTAATCATATTTAGCCTAATTGTATTTTTCCTACAATCCTAATCCAGTGATGAATACAAAACACATTTTTTTGGAATTTTAGGAATTAAAATGCAATAACTAAAAATGCACATTTTTTATGGGTTTTTTAACAATTTTCCAAACAAACAGGATGCAAAAATTATGAAAACATTAATGGAATTAAAACATAATGCAAGGATGCTTCAGTAATTTTTTTGGATTTTTTGGAGAAAATATGAATTTTTTTTATGGACTTATTAGTAAAAATTGAGTGACAATGAGTAATTAATTTCTAATAAATCCAAATTAACAAATTAGCCAAAATGTGAATTATCTCAAGAAGATATTTATATTATCAAACCAGGAGAGTTGAAAATTCGAAAAAATGATGTTTGAAGATTTAATTAAAAATAAGTTACTAAAATCATTCTACACTTTATTCAAGGTACAGGACAAATCCAATTAAGATGAAATTTGGAAACTAATTAGAACATATTTCAAGACATCATTTTTTATTTTTGTGGAACTTTTCGAGCAATTGTGAGTGAGATATGAATTTAAGGGTCCAGATTGGGGAAAATATGCATAATTTCACTTGAACAATATTAGTTAATTCATCATAACTCACAAAAATACAAATAAAAAATAGATGGTAAGGAATTAGTTGCTCAACATCATATTGTCTTTCATTAAATAAAAAGACGTGAAATTAGTGTCCAAATTGACGTGAAAACACAAGGATATATGTGCAATTCAGAAAACAAAAATCTACAAACATAACAAGCACAAAGACATTTTTGTAATTATAATAACTTGACGGGAAAATATGAAACTTTTACAAAATAAAAAAATAAAAAGCACCTTCTTCTTAGTTTGGCGCATTGGGGTGCGGAGGGGAGAATGTCGCAGACCGTCGCGCAGCTGCGGTAGGGAAAGGGCGATGCACTGCCGCGGATCTGGAAGCGGCTGGTGGGACGGTGGGAGGCGGTGCAGAGGGGGACGCCGCTGGCGGCGCACTGGAGGGGGGGCATCACGGTGGCGTCGCTCGGCTGGAAGGGGCAGAGGACGCGTAGCTCAACGGTAGAAGTTGGCCGCGCAGGACGGCCACCGGCGGAGCTGCAGGTGACGATGTGAGGGTCGGTAGCACTGGCGGCTAAAGGGGAGGACTGGCGGTTGAGGAGGTGCGCATGGTGGCACGTTGTGCAGGAGGCGCTGCTGGCTTATGGGCTGGAGCTGGAGACGATGCAGACGGCCGGCAGTGGTGCGTAGTGTCCAGGCAGACTAGAGGTGGCACGGAGGGCGGAGCACCTCGACGGAGGAGGCGGTTGGAGCGCCAGCAGGAGGGACGGACAAGGGCGGCTGCGAGCAGCATCACCGGCGGTGCTGGAGGAAAGGGGCGGCGGGCGGTTGCTCCTCTTATTTTTTTTTCCTTTTTTAAAATTTTTTTATTTTTTTTGTTTTATTTTAATTAATTTTTTTATTTTTTTGAACAAACAGGAAATAAAAAATAGTGGTAGAGATGGATGATGAAGAAGATGATGGAGGTGATGGTGTGATGGTGAGATATATATATATATATATAAATAAGAGAAATAATGTTAGATAAAATAAAATAACACGGGAAATGAAAGGGGATACTTACCTGATGTTCGTCGAATTTGCGGAGCAGCTACGCTGAACTCCTGTCGTGGCCTCGAGCATGTGGCGGAGCATGCGAGGCTGCGCAGCGACCTGGAGGAAACTGCAACGCGGAACGGAGCTCCGCGGATCTCGCTTGAAAGGAGGTCGTCGCGTCGTATCGGGATGGAACATTGTCACCGATCAACCTCGATTAGCTCTCTCCTTTTTCTATAAGAATGGTGGATAGGCAAAAATGGGGATGAATAGAAGACTAAAAAGAGAAGAAGAATGGGAGTTAGAGAGATGGTGGAAAGGTGGAGTTTGAATGGGAGGTTAAAAGAATGGTGGAGTGGAATGGAGGTTGAAAGAAGATTTGGTGGTTAATGGATGAAAAGGGAAGTTATTGTAGAGAATGTGAATTAACTAAAATACAATAAAAGTAGCCTACTTTAAATGAGAGAATAAAATAAGAAGAAAACAAAATGGAATAATTAAAAAAGTAGGTCCATAAAAACACTATGTACATGGATTTTTTTACTTGTCTAATTTGAATTTTTTTGTATTTCCAATAAAAGATATTTATAAAATAAAAATAAAATAAAATAGTAGAAATAAAATGAAACATGAAAGAGATTTTTTTGGATTTTTTAGTAATTAAGAAGAGTAAAAAAATGAAGAAAGAAAGATATGTACAATATACACAAAGTACACCGAGGTCCCAAAACTCAAATTTTGCAAATGAGCTCCGATTTTAATGAAACCACTTTCATTGGATAGATAATTTTCTAACTTAAACTTTAAAAGTGAGTTTGATGAATTTGGAGTTCATACGGAGCAGGAATTTGGTCGGGAAGCTGGACTTTATGGCTTTTTGTCCTTGGGATCTAGGAACATTTATTTGATGTGAAATTTATTTTATATTTTTGTATTTTTATATACATTTTTGTGAACAAGTCAGACTAAGAATTAGTCAAAAAGGAGTTGAAATGAATTTAATAAAAATATATGAAGTTTTAGGCTTTTTACAGGTGAAAAACTCCTTTAATTTTGCAGCTTTTTATTGTTAATTTATTTTATACAATATAATATACAATAATTAGTGTGTTTTATTTATAAGAGTCATTTTATTAATTTATTGATTTTGTAGACATTTATTTGAGATTTTACTCGGGGATTTTGCTAAGATCTAGATATTGAGATGGTGAATCACAGATTCATCATCCGTTGATTCACAGTGAATCAGAGATGAGAGAATGCATGAAATGAAAGAACATGCGATGGGAAGATGATGAGGGAGAGGGGGAGTCAGAATGAGTTTGTTCATAGCAAAATTAGGGCGGCCAGAGCTGTAGAGCTCCGGTGAGGGGTTAACTGAAATCAAACCTAAAACACTACTCGAAACACTACATAAAATGCATAAAATGAAACCAATGCTAAATATAACAAAGGAATGATAAAATAGCACAACTCATACCTGGTTATTACACCAGGGAGTAGAGATGGCCGAAGAGACGCCGTGGACCGTCTCCTCGCACTGCCTGGACCCTTAGAGGTACCCTCTTTGTCACTGGGAGCATACTCACTCACAGAGCCAGGGGTGTAAGGGGTTGAACAAGGATCAAGGAATGAAGGAACACACTTGGGTTTTATCTATAGATCGATTTTTGGCTGGTCTTTGATCAGGATTTTTCGCGGCTCAAGGCAGATCAGACGAATCTTACGAAGAGGCAAGTATGGCGATCGTGATGTGAACAAGATCGATGAAGGACTCGAGGCGAATGGAAGCACAGGGTGTCCTGGAAAATTCAAGGAAGTGAGGGTCTCAAGGCTCTGATAGATGTCAGAGGCGGGGGAAGGATAATTGATTTGAGTCAATATTCCTCGCCTCATGATTGGTCTACATAGGACACTACAGGACAAAAGAGCACGCTTTATTCAAAAATAATTAATTAAAAATAGTAAATGATTTTATTTATCTTTTGTTATAAAATAAAAAATGTTTATGATTTTATGTAGTATTTTAAAATGATTTTTATTTATTTTTATTGACTTATTTATTACAAGTTAATTTTTAAGGGTTTGTTTATAGGTATATTTATCTATGTTTTGAATATTTAATTTTGTATTTTCATTTTTATTATTTTTATTTATTAATTTATATATTGTAAATTATTTTTATATACATAAATATATTTTTATTATGTCTTTCTGATATAATATGTATACTTAAATAAATATAGATATATATTACATAGGTATAAGTATAGGTATCTCATCTATGTATTTCTATAGGTTTTTTTATTTTAATGTTTTCTTTATGGTGTTATTCTATTCTATATATGTACATATACTACAAATAATATTTACAAAATTATAAAAATATAAAATAGTGACAATATTAACAAATAAATAAAATGAATATTTTATTCAGGTATATTATACAATAAGGGTCCAAAACCAATCTATTACATCTTAACTCCAAACTAAATAAAACCACCTTCATTAAATAGTTAAATAAAAATTATATTAAATTAAAGGTTATTTTGAGGCATTTTCAGTTTTCATTTAGGTGATATGGTCTGGGAAGTTTGGGTTTTGCCTTTTTATTCTGAGCATAAAATGTACATTGTTTGTTATTTTGGTACAAATTCAATTTTGTATTTTTCTATATATTTTTATCTACAATTTTTATGTACAAAGTTTATTGATTTGAGATATAAATAACAAAGAATAAAATGGGTCCCAAAAATATTTTTTTTATTAATGAATGAATAAATGGAATTTTTAGTGTATCTTTGGCCCTTATCTCCCCCTACTTTATTCCTTGTCAATCAATCAATTCATGACTTGGTCGCGGGGTTCAGGGTCATAAAATACCTTTGGCATTTTATTTCTTTTTCGTTTCTTTATTTATTCTTTTATTTTATCTTTAAACATTGTAATTTCTACAATAATTTATACAATAAATAATGAATGCTAGTTTTTACAAAATAATGATATTTACATGCATTTAGATAGGGTTTAAAGGCCAAAATGAAAAAATAAAGGTGATGAAATGGGGATTCATCACCCCCCCCCCCCATACTTGACATTACTAGTCCCTAGAAAACACTTATGCAGTGAGTGCAGAAAAAAATGAAGAAAAGAAAAAGAAATAACTTGAAATAATTGTCAACTTTTAAACAAGTCTTTAATAAAGTCAAAGTTTGGAGCTCATAGAAGGCCTTTTGATTAATGGTTTGTTCGGAACCACATGGAAGTCGGGAAGTGTGACACAACAGCCCTTATATTCCATGCTCATATTATCTAGTCCAATTCACAGCCAAGTCAAAACCATCCTCTCAGTCGCATGCTCTTGCTACCTTGAAATGACAGAACCATCTGTGTGAATTTGTTCAACTCTTCCCAGACAATATCATTGAACCATGAAGGTGTCTGCTCTTCGGGTAACTCATCCTCGTGGAGACAGATATGCCCTTTTAAGGGCAGGTGCTCTCGGTCTTTACAACTGAATGGGGGAGAAGTTAGAAGAATGGGAAAAGAAGTGGGAATGGACCAGTGTAGCCACCATTCCCTTGTGAAGTCGGTCAGTGTAACCGATTCTTCACAGAGAAGCATGCTTTTTCTAAAGCTCAAACTTTGTGGAACTTTTGGTATAGGTTTATTTGGATATTTTCTTTGACTTTGTACATCTTCTATATTCTTATTTATGCCCCGGTGGATATAGCATCTTTTTGTTCCACCCATTTTTGGGGGTCTTGGAAAAAGTTGCACCAGCAGACCATTCCTCATCCGAAGCATTGTCTCAATCCATCTACAGCCTTTAGATATCATTGTTACCAAAAGAAGTGGGTTAGAGTACAGGTGTTGGCAATTCCCAAGAATGGTTCTTGAGCCACCCTTGACGAAGCAGCCTTGCATCGTCCCGACTTAAATTTTTCAACGGTCTAGCTGAGTTGAGCTAAGTGCAAGGTGTGAGGTTTCCACTCAAGTCACTGTCTCAAGAGTCATACGGATGGTATGAAGGGTTCTATTTAAGCGCTTTGAATTGACTCATGAACATAGTCTTATGGAACCTAAAGAATTAAGTCAAGGCGACCTGAAACATCTCCACTTCCAATCCTCAATGGGTTCCTCTGAAATTGAGTGTAATAAGGTCTATCCAAGCTCCAATCTTCAGACTATATTTGGACTTGTTCAATTGTCTAGGTTATTCTAAAAATGGGAATGCTATGTAGAAAAAAATATTTTTGTGATGCAATTTTCTAGTGTTGAACTTTTTATGAATTTTTAACTTTTTTGAAAAAAAAAAGATTTTGCAAATGTTTTTGGGATTTTGGATTTTGTAAATTTTTAGGGATTTTTTAAAACAAAAGTTTTTTGGAACAAAAAGGGAGTATGTGCAGTTATTTACACGGGTGTGCACCTTTTTATTTACAGGGGTTGGGTTGTAGGAATTTACAGGATTATATATATAAGGTTTGTAAAAGAATCTTTGTTTGTTCGAGTTAAGTACATAGTTCTCAAAATACTTTGAAAAAATTTTTACAAACATTTTAAAAACTTATTTTTGCAAACTAATTTGACTAATAATTTTTACAAACATTTTACAAAATTAGAAAATCATTTTGCAATGATTTTTCAAATAGTATGTATAGATTTTTCAAACTATTTTTTTGCAATCATTTTCCAAACATTTGCAAATAAATTTTCAAAGCATTTTATTTCAAATAAAGAAAAGAAATTTTTACAAACAAATTATTTTTACAAAGGTTGAAAATATTTTACAAACATTTTCTAAATAGTTTTCAAAAGATTTTTTTAAAAGAATTTTCCAAACTATTTTTCAAACATTTTGCAAATATTTTTACCTGATTTATTAATCGATATATACAAAGAATTTTAATGAATTTTATACAAGTATGTTCTTTACACTTAATTAATCGTATCTTAGCCATACTTATTGAAAATACGAAAGTATGAGTTATGGCTAAAGTATATACAATGTATATACGACCCCCCTATACTTAGCTTGAGCTATGTCCTCGTAGATCCAAGAGAAAAGAAAAGATAGAACACGTACTAAATATAGAGAAGCCTATACTACAATGACTAAAGAATAGAGAAAAAATGAATACGAAGTCAATTGTCCCCCCTATACTTAGGATCAAATAATCCTAAGTATAGTAGACTGTATCTACATGCAAGGAGGGTCGAGGGTGGGAATGATCAACATCAACGATTTGTCCTGTCACCCCTATACTTAGGGTAAAATATCCCTAAGTATATACAGGAGTATCAACAAAAGAGGAGACATGTGATGGGACAAAGAATGAACATATGAAGTCACTCATTCCCCATATACTTGGGATGAAGCATATCTTAAGTATAGAAGAAAATGAGTGAGGAAAACAAATCAGAAAATAGAACATACAACTGAAAAATATAAAAAAAGAAAAGAAGAAAACTAAAGGAAGAGTTTTTTAGGAACATTATTTGAATCTTTCGATGTTGCTGAGGTTGTGGATGCTTCTTTATTGCATATTACTTGGACTGAATCGATAATGACCAAGAAAGTGTCATGCTCAAGGTATGGCTTCAGTAACTGATTGTTGATGATGAATTCTTGTGCATCAGGCAATAGATCTTGTATCATAATGCATTCGTTGTCACGCACTTCATGCACTCTGAATGGTCCTGTCCATTTACTCTTTAATTTTCCTGGAAATATCTTCAACTTTATGTCAAATAGCCATACTTTCTGTCCAGTCTCGAAGGTCTTTCATGTGATGTGTCGATCATGCCAGTGTTTAACCTTCTCCTTATACATCAAGGTGTTATCATATGCATAGTATCAGAATTCCAGGAGCTTGTTCATATCCTCTTTTCTTTTGTGGCCACCTCTTCGTGAGTCCAAGTTGTAGATGTTGATTGCTCATAATGATTTGTGGATCAGTTTCAGAGAAATGGCATGGCTTTCCATACACAAGACGGTAGGGAGACATGCCCAATGGAGATTTTTATGCGGTTATGTATGCCCGAAGGACTAAGTGCAAGAGTTGGGATCAATTATTTTTGTTCGGCTTCACAAGCTTCTACAAGATCGTCTTGATTTCTCTATTTGATAACTCTGCCATGCAATTGGTGTGGGGATGATAAGGAGACGTGACTCGGTGCTTGATGTCATAATCCTTCATTAATTTCTTGACCTCTCTGTTAGTGAAATGGCTACCCCCATCTGATATCAGTATATTTGGAATCCCGAACCGCGATATGATGTTCTCTCTCAGAAACCAAAACACTGTACCGTTGTCTGCAGCTCGAGCGGGGATAGCTTCAACCCAGCAAGTCACGTAGTCAACAATAAGCAAGATGTGCTCATATCCCTGACTGTTGGGAAAGCGTCCCATGAAATCGGTGCCCCAAGTATCGAATAGATATGAAATCTGAATGAACTTCAGGGGCATGGAATCTTTAACTATAAGGGTGCCTCCCAATCTTTGACAGACAATGTAGTGCTTCACAAATGTCGCAGCATCCTTAAATAGTATCGGCCACCAGAGGCCACACTACAATACTTTCTTTGTCGTTCTATCTCTAGAGTGGTGTCCACCAAATTCGAGCAAGTGACAATGCTGGAGAACACTATGATGCCACTCTTGAGAAAAACACCAGCACTAAATGCAATCTGCTCCTTCCCTGAATAGAAGTGGGTCTTCCCATTGCTAGAAATTGATTGTGGACGAGAATGTGCCCTTCTTGATCTTTGTCCAATCTTGTGGAATTGTACTGGAGAAGATGTACTTCACAATATCGACACACCAAGGGAGTGAATCCATGACCAAAATCAACTCGTCAAGAAAGGTGTTTGTGATGGGTGCACTGCTCAATGGAAGATCTCGTTGTTCAATTCTGGAGAGATGATCTGCTACCACATTCTGAACTCCAAGCTGGTCTTTGATTTCCAGGTCGAATTCCTGGAGGAGAAGGATCCATTTGATCAGTCTAGGATTGGCATCCTTCTTCCGCTGTAAGTATCGGATAGCATAGTAGATCGTGACTTTAGATCCAAGCAGATAGGAACTGAACTTCTCAAGGGTAATTACCATATCCAGCAATTCTTTCTTTGTGACAGTGTAATTTCTATAAGCTTCATCTAGCGTCTTGTTGGCATAGTGAATGGCATAGGGTGCCTTGTCTTTCTTTTGTCCTAGAACAGTGCCAACTACAAAATCCGATGCATCTGTCATGATCTCAAAGGAAGAGACCAATATGGTGGTTGTAGGATGGGAGCTTGAATGATTAGCTCCTTCAGTTGATTAAACGAAAGGAGAACATGTTGATCAACATAAAACTCGGTCTCCTTGCACATCAATTATGTAAGAGGTTGGGCAATGCAGCTGAAGTCTCTGATGAATCTCCTATAGAAACCCATATGCCCCATGAATGAACTCACATGTCTAACATTCTGAGGTGGCTCAAGATTGTTGATAACATCCACCTTTTCTAGGTCGACCTCCATGCCACGCTTGGAAGTGACGTGACCCAGCACAATTCCTTCTGTGACCATGACGTGGCTCTATTCCCAAGATAGCACGAGATTGACTTCACGGTATTTTTGAAATACTTTATCCAGGTTCTCAAGGAAGGCATCAAAACGGTCACCATAGACTGAGAAGTTGTCCATGAACACCTCAAGAAAACTACCAATCATCATGGCAAGACTACAAGCATGCATCTTTGGAATGTAGTAGGGGCATTGAACAGACCAAAGGGCATTCTCCTGAAGGTGTAGGTGTCGAACAGGCAAGTGAAGGTAGTCTTCGCTTGGTCCTTTGGGGCGATTGCCACTTGGTTGTACCCGAAGTACCCATCCAGAAAGCAGAAGAACTCCTTTCTTGTTAATCTTTCCAAAACTTGATCGATGAATGGCAAGGGGAAATGGTCCATCTTTGTTGCTGCATTTAGGCGACGGTAGTCAACACATACCCACCGGGATGTTGGTATCCGAGTAGAAATCTCCTCACCTCTCTTATTGGTAACCATGGTGAGCTCGGATTTCTCTGGAACTACATGCAGAGGGCTCACCCATTTTGAATCGGAGATGGGATAAATGAAGCATGTGTCACACCATTTCGTGATTTCTTTCATGACGACGTCTCGCAAATTTGGGTCCAATCTTCTTTGAAACTCCCGGGATGGCTTGGCATCGTCTTCCAAATATATATGATGTGAACACAAGGCAAGATTTATCCTGTGGAGATCTGAGATATGCCAATCAAGTGCCTTGCAGGTTTTCTCTAGAACCTCGAGATGTCGAGATTCTTGATCTAGGGTCAGCCTGCTGCTGATGATGACCAGATACATCTTCTTTGCACCCACAAGGAAGGCATACTTAAGGCATGCCGGAAGTGTCTTTAATTTAGGCTCTAATCTGGCCAGCTTCTCGGTCACTTCAGAAACTGTGCTAGTAGGTGGATAATCCACCATGACTTCAGAGGTACTGCTCACCTCGGCGGCTTGTTGTTCAACTAACAATGTGTTGAATAGATCTGCAATGAATTCACCATTTTTGGACTGGCATGAATCTTCTGAATTAAACAGATGCATCAGCCAATTGGATTAAGTCTTCTAGGTGACATCGGAGCTTGAGTCAACTGCGCTTTCAAGGTCCTCCTTAGGAGAGAGGATGTTCAGTGTCCATGTATGATTCAAAGAGAGGTATGTATCTCTAATTTCTACAATGAAGTCAAAATCTGCTTCAGGACGTGTTGCATGGCTTTCATCAGATACGGCTTTTGGCTCACTAACCATGTCTATGGTAACTCTGTGATTACTCGAGCTGAACATGATCTTCCCAGACCCATAGGCAACCACGGCCTATGTAGTGCGCAAGAAAGGTCTTCCAAGGATAATTGGGGCCTGAAGTAATGTTGCAGGAGAGTCCATATTAAGGACCACAAAATTAACTGAAAATTGTATGTCATGCACCTTTACGACAATGTATTCCAACAAATCTATGGGTCATTTGATTGATCAATCAGCAAACTGAAAGATCATGCGTGTTTGCTTCAATGGACCCAACCCTAATTCTTGCAGTGTTGATGAGAGTAAGAGGTAAATGGAAGAGTTGTTGTCAAGCAAGGTTCACTAGAACACTTGGTCAAAAATCTCACATCTGATCAAAGGTGCGCCTTTATCTTGCTTCTTCTAAGGGAGATTGTTAATGGCGGAAACTATGGCCATGGTAAGGACGTGCTTCTCAACTTGCTTGTGTTTTGTTGTTGTGGTTCGACTAACGCTTGTTTGTACATGCTTCCTTCAAGCCCTTCTTCACAGTGGGCATATATTCTATGGCTTGCATCAACGGTATCTCCACAATCAAATTTTTTAGAATATCCACAACATATGGATCAGTTAATGCACTTTTTTCTTTTGGCAAAAGTTTTTTTGATTTTTCTATTGCATCAGAAAAAGGAATATTCATAAAACTGAAATCAAAAGCATTGTTCTTATTTACAACAGAATTCTTGTCCACGATATTTTGTACATTCGGATTGCAGAAAGGTGTACATCCTGTAGATGTTGGAGCTATTGTTGGTGGACATGTAAAAAGTGTGGTTCTGTCGGCTGGCTCTGGATCGGTTGTTGGTGCTGGCTCCTCCATGGCTTTTGTGGCTTCACTTCGATTGCGATCTTCTTGTTTGTCTTTTTTCTTTTTCTGATCTTTTTGTTCTTTTTGTTGATGGAGGTGTGATGGATGACATTCGACATGGCTCCTTCTTCTTCCTCCTCGCCCGAATTTGAAGTTGGCACGACTGATGCAGAAGATGACGATTCACGTGGAGAAGCTTTATTCTTCCCTTTGAATGCGATAGACGAAGGCAAGGTCCTACCGCTCTTGAGAGTAACAGCATTAGACAAAGCAAAATCACAATCACCTGACTCTACAAGCACAGTCAGGACATCACATTCTACATGTTCTTTCCTCTTGAAATTATTGGGATTAGCTTCGACCTAGGCCGGGATAGGAGTTATGGTGGTCGTCAGGTCGTCTAGCTTCCTTGTCATCTCTATTAGACCCTTTACTAATTGGGCCAAGCAATCGAGTATCGGTTCACGGGAACCGCCTCAGAAGATTCAGCATGTTTGCCATGCTAGGGCTACTACGGTGGAGGCTGAGGCTCGGACTGCTGATGTTGTTGCTGAGGGGGAGGAAGCGGATACTGTTGGTACGGAGAAGGAGGGTATTGTTGCTAATGTCCAGCCGCATACTGATGAGCCGAAATTTCACCAAGACTCAGGTGAATGTAGTAGAACAAGGGTCGTTGCGACCCAGATCTCGGAGATAAATCAGTCGATCAAGAAAAATAAAAGCAGACCACCAAAATCAAAGAAAATCAATCAAAAATAAGATAGCGGTCCTGGCTATGAGATTAGCCTGCTGTAGCACCCAAGGTCGGACTCAAGGAGCACGAGTTGGCCTCGCAGCCTACGAAGTAGTCTAAAAATAAAAGAAAATAAAAACAAGTATTTTTGGTGGATTTTTAATTCTTTTTATATTTTTTTGGGTTTTTAATAATAAAGGAAAATAATAAAAAGGCAAAATAAGGCAATTCAACAAATTATTTAATCACTCAAAGGGATCCTAAAAATTCAAACAAGAATATTTTTATGTTTTTTAGATTTTTTAATGTTTTTGGTGAATTTTTGAGATTTTTCTAATTTTTATACGATTTTCTAAAAATCAAAGAAGGCAAAAACAGGAAGATGTTGTCCAGTCAGGCTTGAAAGATCAATTTAAAATATCAAACTGATCTGTAAAAGCCTGAAGGTAATTTTTATGACAAATATAAACAACAAAGAAAACTAAAAAAAGAGTTTGTAATTTTTTGGTTTTTCTATAATTTTTTAGAATTTTTATAAGTTTTTAACTGTTTTTTAATTTTTAAGGTTTTTATATATCCAAAAATAACCAAAAATGCATAGAAAATCAAACACACCAAAATTAAAAATATTAATTTTTTTAGAATTTTTCAAATAGTTTTTATATTTTTTATGATTTTCTAACTCAAACAGAAGCAAAAATAACATTTTTTTAATTTTTAAAAAATATGAAAAAGCCTCAAAAATGTACCCAAAAATTAGGGAAATTTTTACACAGTGGCAGGAGTCATGTATCCAAATTTCACGCAATTTAGGTTGGATTTGATATTTTATTTAAATAAAACAAAGGCCCATAGTTCACAGGGACCTAGATGTAAAGAAAACAATTTCTAGAGACCAAACAATAACACGTGCAAGAATCTCAGGGTCCAAACATGCAAAAAGCCCAAACTGCACGCGCAGGGCACGTGAACCAGGCACGGAAGGACCTACTTGTAATTCCTATTTTAAAACATTCAAACAATAACACACAAGAAACTACAGGGTATATATTGCAAAAATTCCAGGTCCTCACGTGTCGAAGCACGTGATTCCACACTCACAGGGACTATAATGCAAATAAGCTAAACGTTCAGATCCAGAGTGAAATTTTTCCAAAATAAAAACAACTAATTAAAATATTTACAGGCCTATATTGCAAAAACAAAATGATAGGGGCCTAAGTATAAATTACACCTTATTATCGGAGGGACGGGGGCGTGCCACATGGCTGATCTGACGGTTTGGAGCAAGGGCAGCCCTTCGTCTGGATGGACGGTCCTGATCACCCCAAGAAGATCTGACGGTGGCTGGGTCCCTTTAAATGGATGGCTGTGATTGAATCTGGGACGTCGGGGATGATCGGACGACGGAGGAGGGTCCTCCAAGAACTCGACGCCGGCGAACTTTGTTGGCCTCCTGTGCACGGTGGGGACTTCCTCTGGAGCTACTGGAAGGTGGAACGTGATCGCCAAGGTGCTCCGCAGCTGAAGGACACCTCCGATGAGACCGGAGGCCACCGGAGCGGCCCGGCGACGTCAGAGGAGCAAAGCTCCTGGGCTCGAATGCCGCGACCCTCCCAGATGGATCGCATTCACTTGCAAAACAGCCTAGGAAGCTTCCTGGGTCGAGGGCAAACTGCCTCGACCCGGTTAGGGGCAAAAAGAGGAATCGGGTACGTCGGGTGAACGACCTCCGGCGAGGCAACAGCGGTGGAGGTCAAGCCCTGATTCCGGGGAGAATCAAGGGAGACGAGTGGGTGAAGAATGTGAGGAGAGGTCTCGTGGTCGTGATGGTTGGGTCAGATGAGTGGAAAGATGATCGGAGCGGGTGGAATCGGTAGGAGACGGTGGCGGAGCGAATTGGGTGTAAGATGAAATTAAAGGAAACTAGAGGGATTGTCGTCTATCGGGCGGATGCAATCGATTGGGGACAAGCTCGGTGAGCTCTGGGTCGTAGCCTCGAAGGGACATCGATGCCTGAGGCTCGGGCGCACCTCGCGGCAGTGCACGGCGGCAGAAGTCGCCGGATCAGTGGCTAACGGGCTCCTCTCCTCTCTTCGACACTCGCCTCACTCAGTTGTCACTCTAGGGAGTCTAGTGGAGGTCCTGGGATGAAGGAGCAGCGCCAAAGATGAGTGAGAATGTGCGACGGAGGTTGAGCTAAATACCACTGCAGGTCCGAGAAGATGGGATCGGGCAAGGTTCTGTGAAGCACGGATCCCTATGCGGATGCTCCGACGTGGATCTCGGATGTATCAAGGATGATTAAGACCTGGGGTTTGGAGAAACGGAGCCCAGATCTGGAGGGGATAATTGTGAGAAGTCGGGTCGGGAGCGCAGATCCGGGTTGACTGGTCCAGGGGGGAGAGTTGACCGGGGGTCAACAATCCCCCGTGGACCAATCAGAGGCCAGCTTTTATTAAATACTTGGAAATTCATTTTAAAATAATAAATGACTTATTTTCGAAAAACTTAAAACATGAAAAATGTTTATTTATTTTCAAATAATTTTTTAGTTATTTTTATTTATTTTTTTCAAATATAATTTAGGTATTTACAAGATATTATTATTATATATAGGTATATACATATATACATTTTTTATTTTTATTTTAAATTGTTTATTTTTATACATTTATTCCAATTTTATATTTTATTTATTTATAACATAAAATTTGGAATAATAGGGTATTTTATTTTATTTTTATTATTTATTTACAAGGGTTAAATAAACACTTTTATATACATATGTACATGGTATATATATACAAGGTGAATTTTGGTTTTTATTTTATTTCTTTTGATTTTATCTTTATTTTTCTAATTTTTATTTTATTTATTCACATCATGAAATGAGGAATATGGAAATATTTTTGTTGTATTTTAAGTATTTATCTATAAGGAGAAATAAATAGATATGTGGTTCTATGTACATGGTATATATATACAATGATGAAGGAATTTTATTTCTTTTTATTTTTCTTTTATTTTTCCCATTTTTTTGTTTTATATTTACAAATATATACAAATAAATACACACCCATTTTTACTTTTATTAAGAGGAAAATAATTTTATTTATACATAGGTATATGTACAAACACATGAGCTTCCCTATCTCTCTCTACTTGGGTTCTTTTGCGGTCAGGCCCATGCTGAGCCCTCCCTTGGGGTTAGGTCGATCAATATTTATTCTAAATATCTCCCTCTTTTTCTTTTATTTCTTTATTCTTTTATTTATGCACAAAAACATGCTAATTATGCATATTTACACAATGCATGAAAGATGATAATTATTGCTATTTACAAAAATATACATATGTTTTGCATAGGTTTTGTAGCTAAAATAAAAGAATAAAGAGTGATGAATTGGTATTCATCACCCCCCTATACTTAACTTTGCTAGTCCCTTAGCAAACACTTATTTGAAAAAGAAGTGAAAAAGGAAAAGAAAAAGAAAAAGAGGAGAAAATGCATGGATCAATGCTGATTATTAAACTTGCCTTCATTAAATTGAAATATGGAGCTCGATCAGATCTTTGGATTATTAATGTGTCGGAACCTTATTTAGACTTAAGTTTAAAACTCAACAGCCTCTAAGATCCACTAATCTATAATCAAGACTCCTCAACAATCCAGATCAGAACAAGTCTACATACACAAACCCTGAAGACCATGAATCTTTCCTTGTACAGTGTAAGTGAGGTATAGCTCTCCACCTCATAAAGAGCAACTTGACACCCTCCCCGACAAGGTAACTCTATGACCCTAATCTGGCCACTCTTTCCTCGAGGAGCGGGGTATTCCCTTCTAAGTTCAAGTTCAACCGGCTCAAGAAGAGGAGGAAGAAGAGAATGGACCATGGCCAGTGTAGCCATGTATCCTTGGGAGCTCAACCAGTGTAGCTAAGTCTCCCTGCTGCAAGCTACATAAGATGGAACATGAGTCTCAAGCTTTGCTTATTGCACTATGTACATACTCCGGTGGGATTATCATTTTCTATCAGACCCACCACTTTTTTGGAGTTATTTTCTTTTTGCATTTTTTTCAAGTGCATTTGTACAACATATTTACAAGGTGCAGCATATGTACATAAGGAGTTTTTCCTCTTGAGCCAGTAGACTATCCCTCTTTTGAAGCATTATTGCAACCCACAACTCCTGTCGTTAGACCTCATGGCAAGCAGACCAAGTTGAGACGCACTTTCTTCACTATAAGAAGAAGAGAGGTTCCGCCTAGAAGTACTACCCTCATATGCTATTCCAATTCAAGGAAGACTGCCTCCTCACCACCTCATCCGTAGAGAGCTCGGTGTAATGTGCGGTGTCCAAGTCAAGCCATTGTCTATATGAGTCATGTGTGTGTTGTTAAGTGCTCTACTTAGGCTCATTGAGATGACATGTGATCATAGCCTAGTGGACTCAAAGAATTAAGTCACCATGGACCTAAAAAGCCTTAACCCTAAGCCCTATAAGGTTCCTCTTATAATTAGGTGGATTAAGATCTTAATCAAGCTCCATTTTCCAATTTAATTCCAGGCTAGTTTAAATGTGAACTATAATCCAGGAAAAACTATACAAGTATTTACAAAGATGCAATTTACAAATATTTACACATGTGCAAAATTTTTGAAAAATGTTTTGAAATCATGGATGTATGCATGAATGCAAGTTTTGCAAAATATTTACACAAACTTACACATGGTTTTTGCAAACTTTTGATTTTCAAAACATTTTGGAAAAATTTTGTACTATATACATAATTTTGATAAGAAAATATTTACACCTATTTACACAAAAAGTATTTGAAAAGATTTTTACAAAAATAATTTTGTACAATAGCTATGTATGTGCAATAAAAGAATGTTTATTTACAAGGAAAAAATTTTAATTTTTATGGGTTTTTGGGTTTTTTTAGCCATTTTTATTTATTAACACACTCACACAAAGTACGAGTTATGGCTAAATATATATGAAATATATACTCACCCCCTATACTTAGCTCGAACGATGTCCTCAGAGTCAAGAGAGATGAAGAAGACATAACTCGTACTTAGTATAGGGAAGTGAAAAGAAAGGCTATATACAAAGAGGAATCAAAGAATAGAAAATCAAGAGGATCTCGGCCTTTCCTCCTAGGTATAGCATGTTGTACATGAAGGGAAAGCCGAATGAAGAATGTACAGGGTCTACCCCCCCCCCCATACTTAGGGTAAAATATCCCTAAGTATAGGCAGCAAAACAGAGGTAGAAATGAATCAAAAGAATACCCGGGAGTCCTACATCCCCCCTATACTTAGGGTAAAGTGCACCCTAAGTATAGCATAATCATAAGATGAGAAAAGGGATGTGGGACTAAAGAATGGAATGATATGGACATCTGGATCTATACAGTTCGGGAGAACAGTGATAATCAGGCGTGAGATGCAATAGATGTGAGTCAAGAGACCACATCTCACACAAAGTGAATCGGGGCAACATCAACGACTCACGGCTCATGATCTAGATATGGCTTGAGCCGCTGGCCATTCACTCGAAAGGTACTCTCAGAAGACAACTCAGATATGTCGATACTCCCATTGTCGTGTACATTTCTCACCAAATACGGTTCCTTCCATTTGCTTTGTAGCTTCCCTGGAAATAGACGAAGCCTAGCATCAAACAGCCATACTCTCTGTCCTGTATCAAAATGCTTGTGGCTGATATGAGAATCATGCCACTCCTTCACTCTCTCCTTGTACTGTAGGCTGTTTGAGAAGGCGGTATCACGAAGCTCCTCCAAGGCTGCTAACTCTGCCCTCCTCTGATCTCCTACACTATCTGGATCCAAAAGTATATCAGTGACAGCCCAAAGTGACCTATGTCTCAGCTCAACAGGTAAATGGCACGGCTTGCCATAAACGAGGCAAAAGGGAGATGTACCCAAAGGTGTCTTAAAAGACGTCCTATATGCCCACAAGACTGAGTCTAAAAGTTTGTGACCAATCCTTTCGGTCAGGACGGATGATCTGCAATATAGTCTTGATCTCCCTGTTCGACACTTGAGAAAGACCATTCGTCTGAGGGTGGTATGGAGTGGCAACTCGATGGTCTATGTCGAACTCGCTAGCAAGGGCCTTTACCTTGTCGTCAACAAAATGAGACCCCCCGTTAGATATCAACACTTGAGGTACCCCGAACCGTGAAATGATATGCTTCCTCAAAAATCTGCAAACAGTCCTAGCATCTGCGGTTCGGACGGGGATGGCCTCAACCCAACGACTAACATAATCCACGGCCAACAGAATGTAAAAGTGAATGGGTTGCATCGGCATCATATCACGCTGTCCATAAGTTCCCATCCTCTGACAATCAGTACACCTCTTCACGAACTCATCAGAGTCCTTGAAGAGGGTAGCCCACCATAGGCCAGATTGGAGCACTTTATGTGTCGTTCTCCTCCCAGAGTGATGTCCTCCTACCTCAAGCTTGTGGCAGTAAGTGAGGACGCTATGGTGCTCCTCCTGAGGAATGCACCTACGCCAGACGCTATCCCCTCCTACATGGTAAAGGATGGGATCCTCCCAGTGGTAGAACTTTGCCTTCGCGAGGAAGGTCTCAAGTCCCTGCCTAGGACAATCTTGTGGAACTTTCTTAGCAACAAGAAAGTTCACAATATTTGCGTACCACGGGAGAGAGGCGATAGCAAGGATCGCCTCATCTGGGAAGGTCTCACATATAGTCTCAATCTACTCAGAATCCTCAAGATGCTCTAATCGGGAGAGATGATCTGCCACCACATTCTTGACTCCAGGCTTATCCTTAATCTCTATGTCAAACTCCTAGAGTAGAAGGATCCATCTGGTCAATCTAGCTTTGGCATCCTTCTTTGCCATGAGGTACCTGATGGCGGTATGATCAGTGTATATAGTCACTCTAGATCCAATAATGTAAGATCTGAACTTATCTAGGGCAAAAACTACGACTAGCATCTCCTTCTCAGTGACTGTGTAGTTCCGCTGTGCGGCATCCAATGTACAGCTAGCGTAGTGAATGGCAAATGGGACTCCATCCCTCCTCTGTCCCAGCACGGCCCCTACGGCAAAATCGGAGGCATCCGTCATGATCTCGAATGGGAGAGACCAATCAGGCAGCTGAAGAACAGGAGCCTCTACAACACATCTCTTGAGAGTCTCAAATGACGAAAGACACTTGTCATCAACAAGGAACTCGGTGTCTTTCGTCAGCAGATCAGTCAACGGTCGGGCAATCCTACTAAAATCATGAATGAAGCGTCGATAGAAACCAACGTGCCCCAGAAAAGACCGTAACTGCCGCAGGTTGGACGGTGGTGTGAGTTTTCTAATGAAATCTACCTTGGCCGGATCAACCTCCATGCCCCTGTTGGAGATGATGTGGCCAAGCACCGTCCCTTGAGTCACCATGAAGTGACTCTTCTCCCAAGACAACACTAGGTGAACCTCAATGCATCGCTGAAGAACTCGGTCTAGGCAGTCAAGACATGAGTCGAATCCGTCGCCATAGACCGAGAAATCATCCATGAAGACCTCCAAGCACTCCCCCACCATGTCCGAAAATATAGACAGCATGCACCTCTGAAAGGTCGCAGGGGCGTTGCATAGCCCAAATGGCATGCGTTTGAAAGCATATGTGCCGAAAGGACAGGTGAAAGTGGTCTTGTCCTGGTCCTCGGGCACGATGGCCACCTGATTGTAGCCGGAGTACCCATCCAAGAAATAGTAGTGGCTCTTCCCTGCCAGACTCTCAATGATCTAATCTATAAAGGGTAGGGGAAATGATCCTTCTTGGTGGCCTGGTTGAGTCGTTTGTAATCCACGCAGACCCTCCAAGAAGTGGGTACCCGGGTAGCGATCTCCTCTCCAGACTCGCTGACAACTGTAGTGATGCCCGTCTTCTTGGGCACCACATGCAACGGACTGACCCACTTGGAGTCAGAGATGGGGTAGATAAAATCAGCGCTCCACCATTTCGAGATCTCCTTCATGAAAACCTCTCTCAGATTTGGGTTCAGCCGCCGCTGGAACTCACGCGACAGCTTCGCCTCATCCTCGAGATAGATATGGTGGGAGCACAGGGCCGGACTTATCCCCTGGAGATCGGCTACGCTCCATCCTATCGCCTTGCGGTTCTTTTCAAGAACCCCCATCAGACGGGATTCCTGCTCTCCAGTCAAATCGGTTGAGATAATGACTGGGTACATCTCATGCTCACCCGCAAGGAACCTATACTTCAGCGACGCAGGAAGTGGCTTCAGCTCTGGACAAGTAGGTGCTGGCGGATCTGGCCTCTGAAAGCTCTGAGTGAATGCTTCCAAATCTGCATGGGAGAACGGAAACTCTCGCTCACAATCAGTATCTGGAGAAGGTTGCTCTGCTGGACTGTCTCTGCTCTGCATGGCATCGACCTCCTCCCTAGCTGCAGGCTCAGTGGAAGTCAGACACGGTAGAAAATCATCGAACTCTGCCCAATCAACATCTGACTCCGAGGGATCTATATCAGACTCACAGAAAATCTCTGTCTCACGGTCAAGAACCGGCTCTGACGACTGAAAAGTATCCTGGACAAGGAATGCGCTCTCCAAGCTCTCCTCTGCTGGTGTCTCTGCATCAGCGGACTCTGAAGGTGAGAGGATGGCCTGTGCGACTGGATCTGCCCAAACTGCCTCATCATCTGTAATCACGAAATCGCAGTCCTGGTGGATGTATGGCCCTGCATCTGTCATATGCTCTGTATCAGAAGTAGTCTCTAAGCATGTTGAATCTCTGGCTCTGATGTACTCGACCGTCTCTATTTGTACACTCTCGCCCTCGACGCGAAAGTATACCTTCCTGCTAACATGGTCGGTCACTGCCTTGGTTGTGGCCAAGAACGGGCAACCTAGAATGACGGGGGTATCGATCACAGACTCAGGGATCTCCATGTCCAACACAACGAAGTCCACGGGGAATTTCAGGCCCTGAATCATGACGACAACGTCCCTCAGCAACCACTTCGGCCTCTTGACAGATCGATCAGCAAACTGAAGGAATGTCCTGCTCTGTCATAGAGTGCCCAACTCGAAGCGATCGAGAAGGGCTGTCGGAAGTAGGTTGATCGAAGAACCGCTGTCTAATAGAGTGCGGTCGAATCTCTGCTCACGGATATGGCATCTGACATAAGGGGCTCCAGAATCCGGCCTCTTGGCCGGCAGACGGTTCTGGATCGCGAAACACGTGGCCCGGGTAAGCACATGAATCTCCTGCTGATGGTTCCTCCTCTTCCTCCTAACTGTGGTCCTGTCTCTGAGTGATCTCTAGAGTAGAGGGATGTGCTCCAAGGCCTCCTGGAGAGTCAGCTGAATGTGAAATCTGTCGAGCATCTGCTGGCTGAACTCTTCCTGGTGCTTCTTTTTGGGATTTTCTATTTTCTTCCCCTTTCCCATGTGAAGTGCTCTAGGGAAGGGGATCACAGGGTCCTCAGATGAAGGACTAGGAGAGGGTCTAGGTTGCTCAAGCATGGCAGAATCCACACATACATCATGCACCACAGGTGAATCAAAATAAAGTAAACCCTTTCCTTTATTGCCAGATAAGACCTGAGATACATGAATAGATGGAGAGACTGCAGGACTAGCAGAAGTAAAAATGGTGGCATCAGCACCACCCTCGGCAGGTCGACTCGCAGCATCAGCACTGCGCTCTAGCTCGGCAATAATGGTGGCGTCAGTACCACCTCCTCCATCTGGTGAAGCGACAGCATCAGTACCATCGATGGGATCAGCATCCATGGTGGCATCACTACCACCGTCATCATCTCTCGCGGCATCAGTACCATGCTCCTCCTCGCCTGGCGCTCTGGAAGTGGCCTAGGGGTGTCGCTCAGATGAGGTGTCGCCTGCTGGCATCCTACCACTCCTAAGTGTGAAAAAGTTAGTATCAAATAGATATGCAGACATATCACCAAAAGAATCACTCGAAGTGGCATACTCTGTGAAATCTACCTGCTCAGATTTCCTCTTGAGGTTGTTCGAGTTCGGCTCGATCTGGGTAGGGATGGCGGCCTTCCCTCTCACAATCTCCCACATCTCCTGGCGGAACTCATCCATCTCCCATCTGAATGTAGCCTGCTGGTCAGTCAAAAGGCAGGCTATATGATCTAAGGCGGGGTTCTCATAGGATGGCCCATGAGAACCTGACGGGTGGCCTCGCTGGTAGTGAGGCTACCGTTGTGGCTGGTGCGGGTGAGAGGGGTACTGCTGATGCTGCTGCTGAGGCTGATCACGCCTCCAAGAATGTCCCTGCTGATAGGGACGAGGACCATACTGTTGTGGATGGGATGACTGCTGCTGCTGCTGGTGGTGGTACACTGGGGGCTGCTGCTGCTGGTGATCTCTCTGATGGTCGTACTGGCCACCCTGAACTGGAGGATACTGCTGGGAACTAGCACTTCCGACCGACCAACGAAATCCGGGATGGTCTCGTCAGATACCGGGCTGGGGTCGATCGTACCAAATCCCGTTGACATCCATCAACAGCTCGGGCTCGTAAGAGGGTGGCAGGAGTACTGCCAGAGGCTGATCCGACTGGTAGACCACCATCTGAGTGTCTGGGGATGGTGGTGTCTGGTAGGACGGCTGCGGCTGCTGGTACGGCTCCGCCTGTACAAGATGGACCTGTCTAGGCTGGCTAGAGCTGGAACGCTGGGACGAGCTTCCACTGCTACTCGGATCTCCTCGTGACTGAAGACGGGGCTGAGACGCCGTCTGTGCCTCCTGGAGATACATGAGCTGTGTCTTCAAGTCACTCAGTGTCTGTGCCATCTGATCCATTTGCGATATGCTCTAGCACTTCTTCTTCTCTATAATCTCCATCTGGTACAGCTTCTCGCTGATAATGCCCATGTCAGCGGCTGTGGACTCGGCTCGTGCGGCTGCCGCTGACGAAGTGGAAGGACCGGCGTCGACCCGTGCGATCCTATGGTACTGCACGGTCTGTGGCCGGGGGCGTCCCTGAGTGTAGAGTCGGGTCTGGGACATCAACGTGTAGTTCTCGGGCATCTCCTCGTGGATGGCCCAGACCTGATCCTCGTCCTTGGCGAAGTAGGACCCGCCACATGAAGCATTCACCAGGCCCTGTAGCTCTGGTGTCAGCCCGCAGAAGAAGCTCTGAACTAGGTTCGGCTTCGAAATCTCATGGGCATCTGTCGGTAAGCTCTCTAAACCTCTCCCATGCCTCGTGGAATTGCTCATTAGGGAGCATGGGAAAGTTGCTGATCAGGGCCCTCGCTGCGTTCGTCCGCCCGAGTGGATAGTACTTGTTCAAGTACTCGGTGTGGAGCTGCTCCCAGGTGTACACGAACTTCCCCAAGTGCTTCAGCCAGGTGGCTGCTCTATCGGCCAGTGAGAAGGGGAAGGCAATCATGCGGATGGTATCCTCGTCCACCTATCTGTCGTAGACTGTACTGCAGATCATCAGAAACTCCTGGAGGTGGAGATGGGGCTCCTCAGTGGTGAGCCCATGGAACTGGGGTAGAAGCTGCAAGGTGTTCGGGAGGAACTTGAAGTCCCCCACGATGGCTAGTAGTACCACCCAACGGTGCATCAAAGTCGACCTGGGGTTGTGCAACTCCCGCATCGGTCTCGGCTGGTCAGGTGCTGCCGCCGCTGCTGCGGCTGTGGCTGCTGCTGCATCGTCGGGTCTCCTCGGTCCGTCTCCTGGCCTGCACTGGTTGCGGTCGGCTCTTATCTGCTCCATCTCTCTCCTCATCTCAATCATGAAGGCACCCTGATCCCTCAGTTGCTGCTGTACTGTCTCAAGGGAGGCGATCAGGGTGGAGTTGATCGCACCCTGGTCCATGATGAATGTATGCTCGGTTCGGGGACCTCCGGTGCGATCGTCACTGCTGCCGGCCATGGTCTCTGCAAAGGCAAAAGACCCAAACTCAGGTGCCGATAAATCTGACGGTGGTCTCTCATCTGGCATTGGCATCTCAGGAATGGTAGAATGGTGGTCGAGGGGGAACAGGGTGGAGTCGAACTCAGGTTCGGAGAGCGGGTCTCGGCTCTCGCGAACCAACCTAGATGATCGGGCGAGAGTGCTGAAAAGCGGTGCAGCCAGAGGTTGCCGAAGGGACCTCCTGCCCATCATCTTGATCTGGCGAGTCAGGCGGATGGGATCTGGAAACAACTATGATGAGCAAACAAACCCTGGATTCACCTACTCAACTCGAGCTGAAGACCGTAAGAGTTCGGTCAATTATCTTGTCAGTTTTTATTAGGTGATCAAGTCAAGATAGCAAAGCGGTTTCGTGACCTGTTGGGAATCCGATTCCCCCAGGAGACTGTCCCGATCCCAAACTAGATCTTTCCCAGCTAGTACAAGCCGCGGACCGTTTACCGGCTACCCGATCGGCTCGCTCTGTTAAGGATATCGCGGCCCGCTTTACTAGAGACCGGAGCGATCCTCGCTGGAGAACGACTAGCCCAGAAGCAGTAGTCTGAAGGAAGTTCAGATATGGCTCTATCCTAGGGTGCAGGTCACTCTCTCGCACATGCAAACCAGACAATAAGGGGTTGCTCTCCCCAAGACAGATTTTCAGGTGAATGTCTTTTAGGGTCAAGTTGATTTAGCAGTCCCAATTTTATGGTTTTAATTTTTAAGTATTTTTCAATAACAAACAATCTCCTAACGAATTTTCCGATTCTCCTGGTTATTTTAAGTCCAAAACAGGGGGAGAAGTCGAAAAAGCCGATGTGTGGGAAATCAATGATGCATGCACAAGATAGAAGGCGTACCTGACTCCAGCAGTCTACATGCAATATGATCCGCGCATAATTGAAAGACAGAAATGTAAACTACCTAAATGATGCAAGCGAATCGGCCTTAAGCAGAGCAGTTCTACACGAAAGCGCCAATGGCTAAGTGGTCAACAGGAGGGGTCGGTGTCCGGTCTCGGATGCCGATCGGTGCCCACCACAACGGGTCCTACCAGCGTTGTATACGACCTCTAGTGGCGCGGGACCCCTCAAGTGACCAAATAGTCTTTTTATTAATTTTTATTGTTGGTCCAGTTACGGTCTATAGGTACAGGCAAAGTTATTAAGTGTATGGACCCTACTAATTACGGCGCAATCAAATAAAATCCTAAGCTAAGGCCAAAACCCGCGTGAAAACTGAATAGGCAGTAAATAAATGATGGAAAACCAAAACCGGAAAAAACCGCGAAAATCTGATGGGTCCCCCGAGCACACCGGTACTCGGCGAAACAGACCCCGAGAGTCTAAGTGTCTCTGTCATGTCCCTGTATTATTACAACAATTCAAATGTGGTGAAAAGAAAAACTATGCTAAGCTACACTACTCCCACACTCATGTTGTTCCCTCGCACTCTCCTGCGGCTCCATGCAGAAGGGAGCCGCCTCCGATTCTCGCGGTTGCGTCGGCTCCTCGAGAGGAGCTGCCTCAGTCCTCGGGCCCTCGCAAGTAAACAAGAAGAGTGTGATCAGACCAGATAAACAAAGCAACTAAACTAAAACAGGGTATATGTGCAAAAATGCAAATAACAATAAACACTCAAAACATCCAAAAACAAAAAAAATAAAAGAAAATGAAAATAAAAGAAAAATGAAAAGCCGCGAAAAAGCCGCGGATGAAGAAAAAGCCGCGGAAAACCGCGAAAAATAAATGAAAATAAAATGAAAATAAAACCGACTACTAAGCCGTGCTCCCCGGCAACGGCGCCATTCTGACGAGCCGAAATTTCACCAAGACTCGGGTGAATGTAATAGAACTAGGGTCGTTGCGACCCGAATCTCGGAGATAAATCGGTCGGTCAAGAAAATAAAAGCAGACCACCAAAATCAGAGAAAATCAATCAAAAATAAGATAGCGGTCCTGCCTATGAGATTAGCCTGGTGTAGCACCCAGGGTCAGACTCAGGGAGCAAGAGTTGGCCTCGCAGCTTACGAAGTAGTCTAAAAATAAAAGGAAATAAAAACAAAGTATTTTTGGTGGATTTTTAATTCTTTTTATATTTTTTTGGGTTTTTAATAATAAAGGAAAATAATAATAAGGCAAAATAAGGCAATTCAATAAATTTTTTAATCACTCAAAAAGACCCTAAAAATTCAAACAAAAATATTTTTATGTTTTTTCGATTTTTTTTAATGTTTTTGGTGAATTTTTGAGATTTTTCTAATTCTTATACGATTTTCTAAAAATCAAAGAAGGCAAAAACAGGAAGCTGTTGTCCAGTCAGGCTTGAAAGATCAATTTAAAATATCAAACCGATCGGTAAAAGCCTGAAGGTAATTTTTATGACAAATATAAACAACAAAGAAAACTAAAAAAAAGAGTTTGTAATTTTTTGGTTTTTCTATAATTTTTTAGAATTTTTATAAGTTTTTAAGTGTTTTTTAATTTTTAAGGTTTTTTATATATCCAAAAATGCACAGAAAAGCAAACACTCCTCAAAATTAACAAATACTAATTTTTTAGAATTTTTCAAATAGTTTTTATATTTTTATGATTTTCTAACTCAAACAGAAGCAAAAATAACAATTTTTGAATTTTTTAAAAATATGAAAAAACCTCAAAAATGTACCCAAAAATTAGGGAAATTTTTACACATTCGCAGGAGCCATGTATCCAAATTTCACGCAATTTGGGTTGGATTTGATTTTTATTTGAATCAAACAAAGGCCACGGTTCATAGGGACCTAGATGTAAAGAAAATAATTTCTAGGGACCAAACAATAACACGTGCAAGAAGCTTAGGGTCCAAACAAGCAAAAGCCTAAACTGCACACGCGGAGCACGTAAACCAGGTACGGAAGGACCTACTTGTAATTCCTATTTTAAAACATTCAAACAATAACACATAAGAAAATACAAGGTATATATTGCAAAAATCCCAGGTCCTCACGTATCGAAGCACGTGGTCCACACTCATAGGGACTATAATGCAAATAAGTTAAACATTCAGGTCCAGAGTGAAATTTTTTTCAAAATAAAAACAACTGATTAAAATATTTACAGGACTATATTGCAAAAACAAAATAACAGGGGCCTAAGTATAAATTACCCCTTATTATCGGAGGGACGGGGCGTGCCACGTGGCTGATCTGACGGTGCTGGAGCAAGGGCAGCCCTTCGTCTGGATGGACGGTCCTAATCACCCAAGAAGATCTGATGGTGGCTGAGTCCCTTTAAATGGATGGCTGCGATCGAATATGGGACGTCAGGGATGATCGGACGACGGAGGAGGGTCCTCCAAGAACTCGACACCGGCGAACTTCATCGGCCTCCTGTGCGTGGTAGGGACCTCCTCTGGAGCTACTGGAAGGTGGAACGTGATCGCCAAGGTGCTCCACAGCTGAAGGACACCTCCAATGAGACCGGCAGACCACCAGAGCGGCCCGGCGATGTCGGAGGAGCAAAGCTCCTGGGATCGAATGTCGCGACCCTCAGATGGATCGCATTCACCTGCAAAACAGCCTAAGAAGCTTCCTGGGTTGAGGGCAACTGCCTCGACCCGGTTAGGGGCGAAAAGTGTGATCGGGTGCGTCGGGTGAACGACCTCCGGCGAGGCGACGGCGGTGGAGGTCGAGCCCTGATTCCGGGGTGAATCAAGGGGGACGAGTGGGTGAAGAATGTGAGGAGAGGTCTCATGGTCGTGATGGTCAGGTCAGATGAGTGGAAAGATGATCGGAGCGGGTGGAATCGGTCGGAGACGGCGGCGGAGCGAATTGGGCGTAAGATGAAATTAAGGAAACTAGAGGGATTGTGGTCTACCTGGCGGATGCAATCGACTGGGGACAAGCTCGGCGAGCTATGGGTCGTAGCCTCGAAGGGACGTCGATGCCCGAGGCTCGGGCACACCTCGCGACGGCACACGGCGACAGAAGTCGCCGGATCAGTGGCTAACGGGCTCCTCTCCTCTCTTCGACACTCGCCTCACTCAGCTGTCACTCGGGGGAGTCTAGTGGGAGGTCCTGGGATGAAGGAGAAGCACCAAAGATGAGTGAGAATGTGCGGCGGAGGTTGGGCTAAATACCACTGCAGGTCCGAGAAGATGGGGTCGGGCAGGGTTCCGTGAAGCACGGATCCCTATGTGGATGCTCCGGCGTGGATCTCGGATGTATCAAGGATGATTAGGACCTGGGGTTTGGATAAATGGAGCTCGGATCTGGCGGGGATCATTGTGAGAAGTCGGGTCGGGCGCACAGATCCGGGTTGACTGGTCCAGGAGGAGAGTTGACCGGGGTCAACAATCCCCCATGGACCAATCACAGGCCAACTTTTATTAAATACTTGGAAATTCATTTAAAAATAATAAATGACTTATTTTCGAAAAACTTGAAACATGAAAAATGTTTATTGATTTTCAAATAATTTTTTAGTGATTTTTATTTATTTTTTTGAAATTTAATTTAGGTATTTACAAAATATTATTGTTATATATAGGTATATACATATATACATTTTTTATTTTAATTTTTAATTGTTTATTTTTATACATTTATTCCAATTCTATAATTTATTTATTTATAACATAAAATTTGGAATAATAGGGTATTTTTATTTTATTTTTATTATTTATTTACAAGGGTTAAATAAATACTTTTATATAAATATGTACATGGTATATATACAAGGTGAATTTTGGTTTTTATTTTATTTCTTTTGATTTTATCTTTATTTTTATAATTTTTATTTTATTTATTCACACCGTGAAATGAGGAATATGGAAATATTTTTGTTGTATTTTAAGTATTTATTTATAAGGAGAAATAATAGATATGTGGTTCTATGTACATGGTATATATATACAATGATGAAGGAATTTTATTTCTTTTTATTTTTCTTTTATTTTTCTCATTTTTATTTGTGTTTATATTTACAAATATATACAAATAAATACACACCCATTTTTATTTTTATTTAGAGGAAAATAATTTTATTTATTCATAGGTATATGTACAAACACATGAGCTTCCTATCTCTCTCTACTTGGGTTCTTTTGCGGTCAGCCCATGCTGAGCCCTCCCTTGGGATTAGGGTCGCTCAATATTTATTCTAAATATCTCCCTCTTTTACTTTTATTTCTTATTTTTTATTTATGCACAAAAACATGCTAATTATGCATATTTACACAATGCATGCAAGATGATAATATTGCTATTTACAAAAATATACATGTGTTTTGCATAGGTTTTGTAGCTAAAATAAAAGAATAAAGAGTGATGAATGGGTATTCATCACATACTAAGGGTATGGTTATTGAAGACGGTATGGCAGTTGTGGGTACTGTTGCGACAGTCTCTAAATTATTATGGTACTGTAGAGACTGGTGATGATGATACTGAGGCTGAGGCTGAAACGACTGTGCAAAATGACCACCCTGAGGTTGGTGGTAAGGTCGGTTGGCTGGTGGTTGGCCCTGAGGTTGTCCTATAGGATGGGCCAACTGTGCATCGTTGCTCAAGACACCGTTGACTTTCGGTATAAAGGGTGGTGGTGGGAATGATGGATCAGAAGATGGTAGGAAGTCTAGCTGGTAGACCACCATCTATTGCTGCAGCAGGACCTAATTAGGTGCATGCACGTAGTACACATGTTGGATCGTCAGCTGTTGCTGACTTGGTTGAGGTTGATGTGGTGGTGATGGTTCATCCTTCTTCTCAATAGGAGTCTCTAACGATGGTGTCGCCAATTGGCATGAACTGATGGAGCTCACCAGCAGTTCTAGATTCTTAGTGATTTGGTCCAGCTTATCCAAGTTCTAGGTCCTTTGTTCGATCACAGCGAGCTTCTCTAAATCATGTGATCATTTCTCGGTAATCTCAACCTTTGAGAGATGGCCCCCGATGATGCTGAGGTTGGAGCTCTCATCTCTCTCTGCCTCACGGGACGATGCCATGTGGGTTGGATTGTAGAGGACATGAGGTTGTCTCTGATAAGCACATGATGAAGATATGGCAGCCTTTCCTTCGGCCATCATAGATCTGCGATACCGCATCTTCATATTTGTTAAAGTGGGATCCCCCACAGGCAGCATCAACTAGTCTTTGGCTCTCTACATTCATGCCCTCAAAGAAGTGTTGGACCAAACTGGTCTTCGGTATCTCGTGATGGGGGCATTTCTCCTACAGCTCAGTAAATCACTCACATGCTTCATGAATTGAATCGTGAGTAGCCTGAGTGAAGTTGATGATCCTGGATCGCATCTGGTTGAGCCGACCAAGAGGGTAATACTTATGAAGTAACGCAGATTTAAGTTCCACCCAAGTTGACACAACTTTTCCCAAATGATTGACCCAGTACATGGCCTTGTCTTGTAAGCTGAAGGGGAATGCAGTCATCTTGACTACACCTAACGGAATGTTAGGGTAGTAGCTGGTTTTGCAGATGTGAGAGAACTGCTGCAAGTGAATGTAGGGCTCCTCATTGGTACTCCCATGAAATGAGGGTACGAGCGCAAGGAATTGGGGATTTAGTTCGAAGTGAGCACGGATTGGAAGGGATACGCATACACTCAATCATCTGGTTGTTTCCAGGATTATATGTCTCCTTTAGCATCGATTTTGGGCTCCCATTCCTTGGTTCCTCTTCTTCCTGATTTGGATCATCATGGGGTCTTTCTCTACCTCCTCCTCCTCCTGTTGGTATGTTCCACATGTCATTCAGCATATCTTGAAAAGGTAGTATGCACAAGGGCTTGTTCTGTCAGTTGCTGTTGGATAGCTTGGATGGAAGACAGCAACTGAGCGTTCACCTGATTCTGATCTGGCACTTGCCCCTGCTCTGGCTGGGGTGGTTGCTACCCTTTTCCCTTTCCTAAAGAGCCATTTCTGGATCTGAATTTGAGGAGATGAAGCCTATTGGGATCCAGGACTGGGACTGGCTTTTATCTACAATGGAAGAGAATTCCAGTTAGACCACTTGACATTGAATACTAGCTATCGTGGTGAATTTGAGATTAGGGTCAATCCCATATAGTCAAGAATGGAGAAAAAGATGTAGACGGGAATCGACCTCCATTCGCAATGGGAGGTAGTGGGACAAGAGTGGTCCCAGTTTATTAGGAAAGTGTAAAGAAAATGAGGAGTCTGGAGATCAGTTCGCAAGGTCCAAATCGGTTTCTCAGGAATTGCCTCAAATTATCGATGATGACGAGTCCATGGAATCGATGTGGGGGTCGGCGGAGTCCAGCTAAACCATCCATGGACCGACATCATGAAGCAAGAGAAGATCTATGCAGGAAGAAGGATACGGTGGTAAATGAGGAATAAAAAGGAGTGTAAAATAGTATAAAGGCTCGCAATGAGTAGGGGGTCAAAGAGAAGATATATATGACAAAATTTGCGCATGTACGTGGGACTTGATCTTTGAACCTTAATCTACATCCTTACAAACACGATACAAAATTGGGTTCACCAATTCAACACAATATGAAGTCGTAAAGGGTCGCCTAATTTTATCTTTTCATTTTTGGAGTTATTATTCCAGGCATATCTTATCAAGTCCTTAGCATGCTAACCCTATAGGAGTGAGAGTACTGCCGAAAAAGTATCTCATACTTGTCCTCCTCCTTTGTAACATGTAGTCTGCACTTTTTGATTTTCTTGTAAACCTTTTTGGATCCCTACTCAACCAAAGAGTAAGAGGGAGGAAGCTGATAGGCGAAACCACTACTTTGAACCTCGCTCGCAACGGAATCACCCGTGAGCGTGCAAGGACCTACTCGGACACAAACCGATGAGACAGACACACCCATGAGGGTGTGGCCTAAGCTCAGTACTTCAGACCAAGTCGATGTTCCACACAAGGCGGGAACACCATCGCTGGCAGGTCCCTACTCAATCACGTACGATAGAAGCGCCAATACTTCAGAAATTCATGCGATACACGAGGCAGTAACAGGTTGGGTTTTAGGCTCCAATTCTTAGTGGGTCGTGCCTCGTTCTTGTGAGGGATTTTGGTCCCCTGCGAAGGTACCTGAAAACAATGAGGGATTTACAAACCCAAGGCAATGAAGTCCATTACAAATTTTAATTAAGGTCAAAGTTTATTTAGCATTACCCTTTTTTATATTTTTGGTTTTCACTTTTTTTGAATATTTTTCATACAAGCGCCTAACGATTTTGTAAATTCTTATTTAAGTCCTAGGTGCTCAAAATCAGAGGGAGATGGTGAAAAAAACGTGCAAGTCGATTCGATGATGGAAATCTCATCATTGAACCTATTGATGCATGTTGAGTTAGAGGACTTACAGTGCTTCCCAACCCTCTCCATGTGGTATGCAAAACAGAATTTTGAAACATATCTACATGGCGGTGTGCAATTGACAAAATCACCCAAAATAGTAGATGCTATTAGTCGTGAAGAAACGCGTGTTAATTATTCAAGAATGAGACCAAAGTCCGATCTTCGATGCCACTCGATGCCCGCCACAGTCTTGCAAGCATTGTACGCGACCTCTCTCAGCATGTGATTTCAAGTCCAAATAATTAACAATTATTAACTTGACTAGATCCAAACGCAAGAAACCATAGGCACATAATTCTTATTAGGGTTTGAACCTAATTATCGATGCAAGAAACCTAAAGTCTAGGGGCTCCATGCACATAAAACAAATAAAAAGAAAAGCGAAAAACTCAAAACCTCTAGAAATAAATGAAACACAGCGATGAAAATGCGAGAAAACCACGATGAGGCCCCGAGGTGAACAATCACCCGGGCACTGGACCTCATAGAAAAGAGTAGTATCCAAGTCCGTAATTATTACAAATTAATAATGAATAAATGAATAATTCTCTCTTTCACCAAAAATAAAAGAAAAATCTAACTAAAAATCTAGACTAATTGTTCTTCTTGATATCCATGATGCCTCTCTAGTTGGTCATGTGAAGAAGACCAATCGCCACCTTGCTCGGTTGCATCGCCCTCCTAAGAGGTCATCCTTGCGTAGCAGGCCCTCACAAAAAATACAACAAAAGAGATGTATTAGCACAAGTAATCAAATAATGTATTTAAACAAAATGTGAAATGAGGTATATACAAGCAAGAGATAGAAGAATAAATGAATTAATAAATATGTACAAAGAAATCAATAGTGAATAATAAAAGACAAATAATTACAAATAGGCTATAGGACATTACTCCCTGGCAATAGCGCCATTTGATGGTCAAGATTTCCTCAAGCAGGTCTAAGATGTATCCTCACGGAGTGCGAGGATGAGTTGTCACTGAGGCGACTTGCAAGGGAATCCCTAGACCGATCAACAAGTACCCACAATGTAACAATAAGCAATGAACAGCCAAAAATGTGAGGCACAATTTATTATACTCTACAAACAAAAATGTATAGCATGTAAGCATGTAGAGGTCGAACCACAGAGAGCAAACTAGGAAGCCGATGATTATTGCTAATCAATGTGTATTATGTACATATTTGTCTTCAAATCTTTTTATGTGGGTTTTTGTTTTTTTAATTAATTAAATGTAAGTAATTTAATAATAATAGGATGTATTAGATTAATATATATATATATATATGTATGTATACATATAAGTATAGATATACACATAAGGTATATATATTTATACATATATATATTGTTTTTCTTAATTTTACTAATATTAAATTTCTTTTTTATTTTGAAAATAAAAATATATCCATATAAAATATATTAGTACATAGTGTAAGTATAGACATAATATATATATATATATAGGAAAAAGGAGCCTACATCGGGTGATGTAGGTAACTTACCTACATCAGGTTCATTTTCTCATTATTTTTAAATTTTTTTAAAATGAAATCTTGGAGGATTTTCATCACAATGTACCAACATTGTGTCGTTCCATATTTAACTTAATTCGAGACTTCTATCCCATCCATCATGATAGTTAAATTTTAAAAATCTCAAAATTTTTGAAATTGGCCCCTTTCAGATGAGCATATTAGAAATATATTTTTCCCACAAAATTTGAATCACATAATCCACTCTATATATTAAGTGAATCCCACTGAGGTTTCATTCGAAAAAATAAAAAAAATAACGAAAAAATGGCCCGATGTACATAAGTTACCTACATCAGCCGATGTAGGCTCCTTGCCCCCTATATATATAAACATGTAGATAGCACATAGTATATATATTTCTAAATAGTGCAGAAATATAAGGAACTTTTTTTATATTTTTCTGATGTTTTTGTGATTTTTGTGAATTTTTTCTAATTTTTAGGAATTTTTAAAATCAAAACATCCCAAAATAGGCATTAAATAAAAAGGGCAAAATTGGTTTGAAGATTAAAAAATAGCAAATAAAGACCAAAATTCTCCTAATCAATTTTAATACATACTATATAATATAAAGAACATTCAAAGACATAAATAAACACTTTTGAATTTTTAAGGGGATTTTTTAGATTTTTATAAAGGATTTCAGAGCTTTTTTAATTTTTAGTATATTCCTTTTTATATTTTTAAAGATTTTTTGGTCTGGAGATAATATAGGAAATAATAAACACCATATATTTTTTGTGATTTTTCAAGGCATTTTAATATTTTTTAGCATTTGTAAAGCTAAACTTGGACAAAATAATCAATGTTTGAATTTTCATAATTACATAAAGGCCCAGAAATGCAAAATAAAAATTAGAACATAAAAATATGTCATCCCAAGCATTTCCATGCATTTTAACAAAATTAAATGCAAATAGTAGCTATTTTAGCTAAAATAAATAATAAATAATATTTAATATTCTATCACGGACCTATTTACAATTAAAGAAATATCTCCTTCATTTCTGACCCCTATTACAAAATCCATGGGCATTCATGCAATTTTCTGACAATCAAAATAAATAAATTAAAAATGCCTTGGAGGAGCCTTCTTCTATAAATTTACATTAGTCCGGGGTCCCATGTACAATTTTTCCAAAAACATATAAGATTAAATGTATATCTCTGTGATTAAAAATAAATATACAAAAGCGAGAGGGTATGCCTGCAAATTACCCAACTCATGGGACAAGCCACGTGAGATGAGTTGACGTGGACACGAGGGAAAATACATGAGAGTTCAAGGGTTGTATGCAATTTTACACATTTATTTACATTCTAAACATGAATTTAAATGCTAAAATAACAAAATTAAAACAACAGGGGTATCGATGAAATTTTAACCCCAAAGGTGTGCTGATGAACGTTGAGATGTGCATCACTTATCCATGTAGACGACCGAGCTCTGACGATGACATTTCACGTTAGACGAGTGGGATTAGATCCCACCTGATGATCTGACGATTCTACGCTACTCCAACTAGCGTTTCGATCTTGATCGGACGGCTGGGGGGGCTGGAAGAAAAGGCAAGAAGGCCTACACTTCCCAGCTTTAATTCGATGTTGAGCTCAACTCCGACCATTTCCAGGGCCAATGATGGGTTGAATAGCTCTGTCTTGTCATTCCACACCTCCAGGTATGTAGTTAAAGCTCTAGAGCTCTGTGTTGGGGCTGTGGGGGTCTCAAGGAATGGGGTACACCTGGGAGTCTTCCTGGAATTGAGTTGGCTCCAGATGAACCTCATTTAGCCTGGGACCTGCAAGGTTAGACAAGGGGGACTCGGGCGAAGGTCTCCGATCTTTTATTGATGAAGATCGAAGGGGGTGAAACAGGCGGAGGAGCTGCGATGAATGGTGGAGAAGCAGCCTCAGTCCTTTGATTCACAGTGAATCAGAGGTGATCGAATGTGTGAAATGTAAGAACATGCCATGGGAAAGATGAGGAGGGTGAGGGGGAGTCGGAACAGGTTGGTTCACAGTGAAATAGGGGTAGCTGGAGCTCTAGAGCTCCGATGAGGGGTTAACTGAAATCTAAACTGAAACACTACTTGAAATACTACATAAAATGTATAAAATGAACCTAATGCTAAATCTAACCGAGGAATGATAAAATAGTGCAGCTCATACATGGTTATCACACCAGGGAGCAGAGGTGGCTGGAGAGCCGCCATGGACCGTCTCCTCACCTCCTTGTACCGCATGGACCCTTGGGGGTACCCTCTCTGTCACCGAGAGCACGCTCACTCATAGAGCCAGGGGTGTAAGGGGTTGAAGAAGGATCAAGGAATGAAGGAACACACTAGGGTTCTATTTATAGATCGAGGTTCTAGTGACCATTGATTAAGATTTTTTCATGACTCAAGGCAGATCGGACGAATCTAACAAACATGTGAGGATGGCGATCGTGATGTGAACAAGATCGATGAAGGACTCGAGGCGAATGGAGGCACATAGCAGCCTGGAAAATTCAAGGAACTGAGGGTGTCAAGGCTTTGACAGATGTTAGAGGCGGTGGAAGGATAGTTGACTTGAGTTAACATTCTGCTCCTCCTGATTGGTCCACGCAAGACACTACATGACAAAAGAGCAAGCTTTAATCGAAAATAATTAATTAAAAACAGTAAATGATTTTATTAAATTTTGATTATAAAATAAGAATGTTTATTATTTTATGTAGTATTTTAATATGATTTTTATTTATTTTTATGAGCTTATTTGTTACAAGTTAATTTTTAAGGTTATATTTATAGGTATATTCATCTATGTTTTGTATATTTTATTTTTATTTTGTAATTTTGATTTTTATTATTTTATTTTATTAATTTATATATGTATAACTTATTTTTATATACTTAAATTTATTTTTATTACATTTTTCTAATATAATATATACACTTAAATAAATATAGGTATATATTATATAAGTATAAGTATGGGTATTTCATCTATGTATTTCTATGGATTATTTTATTTTAGTGTTTTCTTTATGGTTTTATTCTATTCAAGATATGTACATATATAAATAATATTTACAAAATATAAAAAATATAAACTTGTAAAAATAATAATGAATAAATAAAATGAATGTTTTATTCAGGTATATTGTACAATAAGGGTCCAAAACCTAACGTTTACCTTAACTCCAAACTAAATGAGACCACCTTCATTAAATAACTAATTAAAATTTATATACAATTAAAGGTGATTTTGTAACATTTCACGTTTTCATTTAGGAGATATGGGTCTGGGAAGTTTGGGTTTTACCTTTTTATTCTGAGCATAAAATGTATAATGTATGTTACTTCGGTGTAAACTCAATTTTGTATTTTTCTATACATTTTTATCTACAAGTATTATGAAAAAAGTTTATTTATTTGAGATAACAAAGAATAAAATGTGTCCCAAAAATGGTTTATTGATGAATGAATAAATGGAATTTTTAGTGTATCTTTGGCCCTTATCTCCCCTTACTTTATTCCTTGTCCACCAAATCAATTCATGACTTGGTCTCGGGGTTTAGGGTCATAAAATACCTTTGGCATTTTATTTCTTTTTCTTTTCTTTCTTTATTTTTTTTATTTTGTCTTTAAACAATGTAATTTCTACAATAAATATACAATAAATAATGAATGCTAATTTGTACAAAATAATGATATCTACATGCATTTACCTAGGGTTAAAGGCCAAAGTGAAATAATAAAAGTGATGAAATGGGGATTCATAAGGGATGGTGTCTCCTATCATTTGTGGAGGAAGGAGAACGGAAGGTGAGGCTGAGGTGAATCGATGAAGATGGTGGCAAGGATGAAGGAGATGGATTAGGGTACATGAGTTGTGAAAGATCAGGCAGATGAAGCGAGACGAAGAGGAAGAAAAAGAAGAGGACAAAGAAGAAAAAGAATGAGGAGAAGAAATAGAAGAAAGAGGTGAAGGAGGAGGTTAAAGGAGGTTACCTGAGATGGGTTCGCCTGAAGGGTGGTGGAGCTCGACGGAGCTCCGTTGTTGTCACCTCGAGCGTGCAGCGGGTCACGCGAAGCTCGAGCAGCTTCTTTGGAAGCTGCAACACGGAGAGATGACACCTGGATCATGCCTCAAAGATGGTTGAAGGTCTTCACCACTTAATACACGATACCCTCAACTACCACATGAGGTTTGCTCGGAGTTGGGCCTCTCTTGTGGATGTTGCAGATGATCTTGATTGGAGGGTGCTAGAGAGGTTTTATAGGTTGTTGGAGTCACAGCGAGGAAGGCGGAGGTCGTGGAGTGGTGGTTGGGTGAGGCGGAGGAGGTGGAGCACGCGGGGAAGGTGGGGTGCATGGGGAAGGTGTGGCACCGCCGCGAAAGACGGAAGGTGTAGAGGAGAGGGCAAGTCCATGGTTGTTCGATCGACCGAGATCGAACGTCCACGAACTCACTACATGGTGAAGTTAATAATAATAAGTAAAAAATAAAATAAATAAAATCAAAAATTTTAAAAATAATGAATTGGATTCGGGTCATTGGAGGAAGCCCTTCATCCAACGGCCCAGAATGCGGGCGAATGAAGGAGCTAAGGGGATGACATGTGGTGGCTCTAGGAGCAGCCACGCATCGCTCCCAAAAAATCTGAAAATAAAAATAAAACAAAAATAATAATAAAATAATAAAATATCTCAAATCAAAAAAATGTTATTCATCAAAGTTGTTCGTCTCAATGAGAGCTACAACTTTCATGAAGGAATCAAAATCAAAATAAGTCATCTGTACAAATCGTATTTTTTGTTATCTTTTATGTACATATAATACCGTATTTTTGGATTTTGTATTTTTTGTGATTTTTTTAAAAAATCAAAATAAAATAAAAAATAATATAAAATAAATATTTACATATTACTCTAATTTTTTAGTATTTTTAATAATTAAGTAGATAAATAAATGAAATAAGAGAGACATATATATACAAACTATAAATACAGACTCGTAATGTCTTATTTTCTTTGATTTTTACTTCAAATTTGATCTTGATTTTTTTCATATTTTATTAAATCATAAATCAGATAAAATGAATGAAAAGAAATAAATTAAAAATAGTTATTTTGTACATAAAATAATAAGGTCAAAATCAGGCAATATGTACAATACACAATGAGGTCCCAAAACCCAAGTTTTACATATGAACCTTGATTCTTTTGAGTTTGGTATTGTTTTGTAGATAATTGAATGTACATTAATTCAAAAGTGAGTAGGGGTTCATAGGAGACCACATGAGAGAGATATTCACATTTATGGCTTTTTGTCTCCAAATTAGGGTTGGGTTTATTAAGCATATGTACAAGTTAGTATTTTTTGGTATTTTTCCTTTGTTAACGGTTAGTAATATGTACACAATAAAGTTGATTTTCTTTATTTGAAGTTAGTGAAAAATAAATAAAAAAGGGAAGTTACGGTAATATACATGTGATAATATACAGAGGATTTTTGGCTTCTTCTTAATGCAATTATGCATGCTAAAACATGAATGTTATTTACATATGCATGAATGATAATAATGCAATGTATATGATTAAGTGCAATAAAATTTACTTGGAAATAGAGCTCTATTTCAAACTTTTAGAGTGATGAATCACATATTCATCAACATCTGCTCCAAAAACTCAACTTATTATCCTTTCAACTTACTATGGATTCCCTGCTCTATGATTTCTTCACAACAATATCATGAAATTTTCAATGGAACTATTCACGTCAATACACGTAACTATCAAAAGAATTCACTGAAGCCATATTCAGAGTAGCACTCATCATTATAAAATCAAGTGTTAGGAATCCAACGATATTGACACCCTGAATATTCATTATGTAATCAACTCAATCAATATACATGTTTGTTCTCAAGGTGTATTCAAAGATTTCATAAATCTCATATCCGGTGTCTTGAACACAAAGCTTATTATAAGTATAGATTAATGTCCACATTAGATCATAATTAATTCAATTCATCCTTATCAACCCATGTCATGGAAGCATTCAAAGTTTCAAACTATCAGCTCTGTCGTTACGATATCGTGGAAGATAATACTATTAAATCAATCCCAGTTGCACGAGTGTTCACATTATCCTACAAATGAAAATAATGAGATAACAAAACAAAGGAGAACCGACAATAAAAAGGTGATGTCATGGGAGGATAGAAACTAAGTAATCAAAATAAATGGAGAGGGTCCATGATCCGTTATCTACACACGGGAATTTTGTGCCTTTGATCCGTGCACACGATCAACGATCCGAGTACTGTGGTGCCTTTCTCTTACGATGACGTTCTTGCTACTTCACCAAAGGGGCGACTCTCTTCCTCTTATCTCTCTATGGGGAAGAAGAAAGGAGAAATTAACTTCGAGGGGAGAGCAAGAAGGAATGAGATCAATGGGATTTTAGGAAGTAAACTTTGAGGTAAAAAATACCTCAAAATATCATTGTGTAAAAAAATAAAAACTGAAATTTAAATTTCCATAAATGTTCCTAACCATAATTCACTAAAATGGTCATAAATTCATCATACGAACCCGGATTCACGCATTCTTGATCTCGTTTGGAAGATTGCGATGAGACACTTCTTTTGAGTACGAATTGAGTAAGTTTTAAAGTTTTGGAAAAGTCCCAAATTCAGGGGCGTTGTAGACACTTTATAAGTATAAGATTTTTGAAATTTGTAATTTTCCTTTGATTTTATTTTTATAATATTTATAAATTATTTATAAATTATGATAAAAATTACAATTAAGAAAACATAGAAAAATCACAAGAGGCTTTATATACTAGTGCTTTAGATCAGTGTATACAAGGTGAAAATTTATTTATTTATTCTTTATTTTTTAGATTGTTTAGTTTTTAATTACTTCATAATTGGTTAAAACACAACTAAAAGAAATGAAACAAAAAAGTTAAATCATGTTAAATATGTATATATATATATAATATTTGTGTTAATTTAGAAAAAAAGTGTAAAAATAACAATAAGTCCCAAAATTCAAGTTTTACATATGAAGTCCAATTCTGTTTGAATTTGGTCTTATTTTGTAGATAATAAAATGTACATTAATTAAGGTGAATAGAGCTTCGTAAATAACTGTATGGGAAAGATGTTTGATTTTTTGGGTTTTCACTCTACTCAAACTGAAGTATATGGGAAGATCCTTAAGTGTATCACGGAAGTGTGAGGATCGCATCATATGCGATGGGGAGCGACTTGTCGTACTATTCGCTCGAGGCAGCAGAATTTAAAAAAAAATCATGCGATGAAACCACATGATCCAAGAACACTTCTCAGATTGTTTCATATAAACCACAAATAAGTATTAGGTTTACCTCTTGAAGTGTGGTTGTGATCGAGTCTCTAAACGAAGAGACCTCCTGTCTGAAGTCTGATCTGACGGAGGAGACGCTTGCGAACGCGTTGATGAAACGTGTGCTTCTCGCAATCCATGTTGATGATCCAAGCGACGAATTTTCTGGTCGCATCACATGAGATCCAACATCTTTTTCACGAGCAAGGCGCACCAGAGGAGATGGAGATTCATGAGCAAACAATCCGGCAGCATAATGGCGACGTTGCGCCAATAACGACTCTCTCTAGGGCTCCATGGTGGACGTCCACAATAAGAGAGAGAGGATGTGCAGAGAATGAGAGAGAGAGAGTATATATTGTATCACTTGTTGTTGTTGTAACTTTGAAGAGAAAGGAATGCCTCTTCTTACATAGTATTTTGGGAGTCCATGGATCCCAATCCATGTGCACACAAATCTAATGGATGAGCTTTGTGTTGCTTTCAATGGCCAAGATTTTGTTGTTAAAACACAACAACGATTAATTTAATTTAGAATTTAGATATATATATATATAATTAATCTAAAATTAAATCAATCAATCAGGGAGACTATGGAATGGAGATTGCCTCCTTCCATGATATGGGAGTGGACGGCCACCCTTTCCAAATGGGTGTTGGTGGCCGTCCACCCTCCTAATTGGGAAAGAGCCAATCTCATGTAATCTCATGAGATTACATTATTCCATGGAAATCTCCAAATTTTACAACAACACTTGTTGTAAATTATTCTATAAAAATAATTCATAATTATTTTGTGAATATTGCAATCTTAACGTTGGAAAAAATGTGAATCACATTAACAACCCAAAATAAAATGTAAATTTCATTTTTAATTAATTGTCAATGTGAATCCAATTCACATCAACATTTATTTTATAAATGTTATTTACAATCAACTCTCTCTTATATATTATAAATCACATTTACAATATATATGATTAATATGGATAATTCTATCCACATTATTCATATCTATGATAATTAAATCACATTTAATCATCTTGGATCTCTATTCTCATGTGCCCAAATAATATGAATCACATTCACATTATTTACATTTTTGATAATTAAATCACATTTAATTATATTAGATAACTCTCCTTGTAATATGAATCAAATTCACATTATCGATGATAATCAAATCACATTTAATTATCATTTTTTTAATGCTTGGATGCATATATCAGCAATGAAATTATCCTTGAACTCTTTCAAGGATAATGTGCTTTCTTCGCGAATACTTGGAGATAAGGACATGGCGATTGTATTGTTCCACGTATAGTGACTTGGATATTGAGATCGCATCTCAAATCCAGATCCTACAGACCTCTCATAGATGCTTGATTAAATCAAGATCGCAAATCTAATCTTCTCATTGCATGTAATCACATTCAGATCAATGTCCAACATTTGGAACAAGATCAGATCACTTCTCTACTGAGAGGAGTCACTAAAATCCAGACTCGTTTCATCACTACTTAGGAATGGATGCGTCATGGTTATACAATCGTTTATGATCACATCACCCTCAAGTATTCCTAATACATGTACATCCTGCATACTGGAAGACCCATATTAAACCCGAAGTTTTTAGATCTCTTTTAGACTATCTCTTTCAGGGTTTTGTCATTAAGTTTCTCATTTGATCATTGGGAGTCGGTATCGATCATATACTTTCCAAAAGCATATATCATACCTAGGTGTTGATCATATACTTTCCAAAAGCATATATCAAACCTACAAATTCAGCCAAGCTTCCAAAACAAGACGACCGTGCACGAAATTTGATTCTTCCCAATATCTCATGAGTGAGCTCATGTCTTCTTGTTCATTAAATGAACCTATATGATCCCTTTGAGAGATCGTAGCATGCACACCACAGCGTAGGTGTATAGACCTTGGTTAGGTCATCAACCTATTGGTCTGCCAAATGCATATACGCAGACATATAGTAACACATCTGTCTCCGATCAGAGGATGTGTGGCTATATCGTGACAGCATACGACATTGGTCTTTGGTTATCTCGATCTCGTTAAGTCAACTTTTAGACCTAACTTATCTAACACTCCGAATATCTATTCCTATGTAGAGGACCTGCATTAAGAGGATGGTTAGATATCAGCCTTTAGAGAAAAGATTGGCGTCTCCTTCTCAGGCTGGAGATCATCTCTTAATAATCATTTGAGGGTGCTTCATGAGTCTTCAATTTAATTCTTTAGATATTCATCCAAGCACCAGTCTCTATGATTGAATCAATAGTTGTATGATCATTAAGATGGCCACGGTACATAACCCTAATTGTACTAAGGGACCTATTATGCAAATTAATTATTCTTCATTTCAGATCAGGGAATGATATCTGCAATAACATTTTATTACATAATGGCTCGCCATAGGCCCACATGTCCAACAATCTCCCAATAGCCCAAAGAGCCATTAATGGGCTAATATTTAAACCCACACTCATGTGACAATCATAGGCTATTTAGAAAAATAACTAGGTAAGATGATCAGTCACTCTGTTCTGGAGAGACTACGCCAAGTCCTTTTACGACACTTGCATATCCCCCAGCAACAGTGCTCGCATCTAATGCGAATGTTCATCTTATGCAACCAATACTCAATATTGTCAGTTATAGTGTTTTGACACTACAGCTATACCAGTATTTCCATTATCCTTATCATAATACCCTTATTCCTGGAGATCTATATCTCCTAAGGTATCTGCAGTTAAGACATTTTAGATCTCTATCTATAAAGTCTTAATTTCTTGAAGATAAGACTGAGATCACTATATCTAAGTCTTGTCGTCTTTGAAAAAAATGTTATTACTCCAATCAAAGTAGAATTAGTAACAGTTTACTATTCCCATTGCATGGCAAACATCTGGCTTTTGTACATATCTAGCATATAATGAGTTTCCCAAAGCCAGTGCACTTAGGCGCATAGCTTTGGTATTCACATCCTCAACTCTTTGAGGTGTTATCCCTTTAGATCGGTCAGTACCATATCTTGAGAGAAAGAAGCCTTTCTTGGAATTTTCCAAAAAATGGAAATGTCCAAGGTGTACCACTAATGTGAAGGTCCCAATACCCTCTTTTCTTTGCTTCTGAATAACTCCATAACTAAGATCTAAGAGGTATACTTGAGATCATATCTCAAGGTATGGAATAGCCAGTCTATAAAACACTTATTATTATCCATATATCATTCCAAATAATTAGGATATTATGTACATTTAGCACGATGAACACAATGGTACTCCCACTAAGCTTCACATGGTTCATCAAGATTCTTACTGAAAATCATAACCTTTATAATTTCATCAAATCCGATGTTCCAACTACGAGAAGCTTATTCGAGTCCACAAATGGAGTTATTCAGCTCGCACATCTTTCTTTCCTCAACCATGAAGTCTTGGGGCTACTTCATATGAATGTCCTCAGAGAGGTATTCATAGAGGAATGAAATCTAGACTTCCTTCTTGAAGATGTCACAGTCAAGTTGTGTAGCTATATTTAGCAATGTTCTGATGGGTTTAAGCATGGCCACTAGAAAGCAAGTCTCATCACAAGCGATCCGTGCTTTGAAGGTCCCTACCTTCTCATCAGGTTCCCTCTTTCTCTTAAAGATCCATTTACACCTTAACGAGTCTTACCCTTATAGGTGGATCCTCGAGGGTCCATACACTTGTATATGAAGTATACTTTAGACTTTATTGCTAACATCCATCTTTTCATGTCATTATCTTCATAAGCTTCATCACATGAAGCAATATCATTGTCAGATTTCTCTGACACATGGAATCCATCTTCAAACTCATTTGAAGAGGTATGAGTGTTTTATATTTAATTGCCCTTTTAGTTTCCGATATCAGAAGCCTCATTATCTTCTCAAGATTCAGTGAGTTCCTTCATTTTCATCTTGATTCTCAAGAGAGTCATCCTCTAAGAATCATATCCTTAGAGGCAAAATCTTTTAAGAATATCGAGTTCATAAAGTAGGTATCCAATACCATCCTTTATTTTCCTAATGAAGTATCACTCTCTTATGCTAGATTCAAGCTTACTTGCATCCATGACAAAGTTATGGACCAAGAAACCCAAAATCCTCAAGTGTTCAATACTAGGCTAGGTTCCAAACCATAGCTTATGAGGATATTCGGGTTTTGATTTGCATGGAATATTATTAAGGATATATATTGTAGTCTCTACTATATATACAGGAAACTAAGAGGTAATTATGCTAAGATTCATCATTGGTCAAATCATGTCACACATGATCAATTGTATCTCCCTACAACTCTATTGAGTTTAGGTGTATCAGGAGGAGTGATACAGGAATGACATTCCTTTCTCCATAAGGTATTCTTTGGATTCATCTAATAGGTACTTGTTACCTAAGTTGGATTAAATTCATTTTCACCTTCCTTCAATCTTTGGTTTGAAACCAAAATTGTGAAATCTTTGAACATTTCAAAGGTTTCTAAGGCGAAGGGAAGAAATCTCATATCACAAATAATCATCGAATGATATCGCATATCGTCAATATTTATTATGATATAGATGATCCACATACATCAATATGTATGAGATCTTGAATACCTTGACATCTTACACCATTCCCGAAGAAGGGTGCATTGGATAATTTCTACTTTTGAATACAACATTCATAAGTATGTAAGTTTTGAAATTTCAGACATTCTAAAGCTTCATCTCTTACTAGTATATTGATCTCATCAACAGACATATGTCCAAGGCTTGATGCCAGCTCATTATCAAATGATCCTCATCCCTCTATTGATCTTATAAGGTTTGATTTCCAGTTTAGAAATGTTAATGAACCCTTCATTAATTTTCTAATTGAGTAGAGTCCTCTAGAAGTTAGATTACTATCTGAAATATAACTCTTTATGATAGGTTTACCCAGAATTCATGTTTATTCCCAACATTTGAAAATAAACAATGAATGTATTCTAGTATCTAGGTCATAGATACATTCTCTAAGACTAACGGCTCTCCCACTGAAAACATGAAGTCTATCAATCCAATAGAGATTGTTGCAACCATCGCATCAATATCCAAGGGTGACTATTAAACCTTAAGATCAAATTTCTAGTTTTCTAATATACATATGCAACCAATTGCAAGTGTTATTAGAAGAATGAGATACAATTATTAGACTTTGATCTTATTAAATAAGAAAGTCATTTTCAATGATTATATGTAGATTATTTTGATGCACTATCTGAGTCCTTATCTAAGGATTTTAGATAGTCTAGATAGTCACACTATCTGTACATCGACTTATTGCAGTATTGGCATTCATCCAACTATTTGGATGTCATATGGAAGTTACAAAAGTACAGTCAACTCCTTGACTTTCCTTCTTGCTTGGGTCAGACCCATGCTTCCACTGCACTCCCTTCTTCTATAAATAACCATCGCTTAAGATAAAGGATCTCTTATATTTAATTCAAAGTATTTCAATATAAAAGTATATCAACATTTATACATGCTTCATTCAATTCATACAATATGAAAATTCTGAAGCTTCATGAATGACTTGAGTATAGATAGTAGAATGATGACACTCATCGTATCTACATACATCTTAACTCTTAAAGACTTAGGTTCAGGTAGGTACTCAAACATTTTGAATACATCATATCTTATAAAGCTACCATTCTGCATGATGTAGTGAACCATGTCATTCATGATTAAATGTCGAGAGCACATACGTATGCAAGAACATCTTCTTAGATTTTATAAGGACAATTACAATCATCATCGACATGTCACTTACAAAGTACATTCGATGAGAGATCAAGACTATAGAGACATACAAACCCTAGGGTTGTTGTCCTCTTGTCTATTTAATTGCCATTCATCATTATTATGAGGAAACTTGTACATTGCAACCACATACATTATGTGTCCAACTACAAGTGCAATATCTTGATCATGTATCCAATCCATGATAATTTACTGGTTATTATTAAGTATAGTATTGAGTGGGTTTAATGAAGGATTATCTAAAATAATAAATTTGCATAAATATATAAATATATATATACATATTTTACTTTGATTTAGGAATTTTTATATCAAAGTTATCTTGCAACACTGAAAGTTCATTCCCTTAATCACTTTCAATGTAAGATATATACTTACCATCATATCTCAAGCAAGATTCGGGATCTGCTTTCCTATCTTTATTACATCCCAATAATATGAGAACTTGCAACTCGGATGAAAAGAAGCGGGAACTCATTCTGCCTTACAAGTCCAACTTGTATTCCCAATTCGATCTTTAACACCCAGGTCCACTAACCCTAAGGTGATGTTGACCTGTCGTTAATTGAACCAATCATCAACAGGATCAGAACTCGCTGTGCGCAATCCAATATGGCCCTAATATTATGAGGGCTCCATATTGGGGTCACTACGCATACGACCTTACTCTTTAGAGAAGCAAAGAACTCCATCCAGATGCGCCTGTATGCAGGAGCTGCCACTTCGGACAGGCGTCTCATACATACAATCCCTGGCGACGGAAACCTTTGCCTTGACGGAAGACCACGGATGTCACTTATGTGATCCTCCATACCATGTTCAAATTCTAATTAACTATTATGAATCATATTCATATAATTAATTCTTCCAAGGGAAATACTACTCTATTCATAATAGAGAGTTTAATTTTAATTGGATCTAATTAACTTAATCATATTAAATCAATTATCAATCCAATCAATCAACCAACAAACTTGATTGATACTTGAAAGGATGGTATTATCTCAAAAATACATATTATTATAATTTTAATAATTAGAAAAATACATCATGATCTCTCAAGCATTATCCCTTCCCTACCCGTTGTCTTGGCCGGTACCGACGGAAGTGGGACAGACTGCTCACGGAGCAACCTGCTACCCCAATGCTCCCCGACTAGACACCATACCCGTCTCGGGTTAGGATAATGCTAATTGATCACTTTGTACTTGAGATGATAATCGGGTTTTCAACCGAAGTTATAGCATATAATAATAATCAAAACCATTTTGAACAGTTATTTTGACGTCACAGACCCTAAAGAAGTCCTTTCCCGATTCGCCTATCCTAGACTGACTTCTACATCAACTAGAAAGGGAGCCGTCGGGTATATTATAAGGAAATTTTCTAACCAAAATCCTAATCCTATTCAATAAATTATGTTTGTTGGAAAGAGATCATGTAACCAATTGTGATCAGATCATATCTAATCGATTATTGGTTAAGACAATGTCAATTAAGGAAATAATCATTATCAAATATTTCACAAAAAATTGATAAGTAATTATTCCAGAAAATTAATCATTATTTCACTAATTGATTAAATGACAATCACAGGGTTCTTGATTAGGAATGTAATTTCCAGCGGTGACCCTCACTTACTAAAATTAGCATATCTCAATCAATTTAAATCCAAATCATGCAAAATAAGTTTCCAAAGTTTGCTAATTTGTTTTACAACAGAACCCAAGTGAATTTTCACACATTTCTAAGAGTTTCACAAACTGTAATTAAATCTTTACTTACGTCAAGATTCGCCATCCTCGAAATATATGTTCATTAAAATGATCATAACTTGAGCAATTGGATTCCAAATCATGCAAATTCAAAACCCACAATTTCTTTATTTAATGGGGGAACATAATCCAAATGATAATTCAGTATTTAAACAATTTAAACGGAACGGAAAAGTCACACAAAACAGGGCTGTGTGAAAAAAAAGCGATAAAATTTCACAAACCCTAATGCGCCCAAGTCATTCTAGGTTTATGGATCATATCTGAAACCTCCAACCTGGCTCTAAAACCACTTGAAGGATATGGGAAGATCCTTAAGTGCATCACAGAAGTGTTAGCATCACATCGTATGAGATCGGGAGCGACTAGTCTACCTAGTCGCTCGAGGCAGTTGAATTTAAAAAAAATCATGCGATGAAACCACATGATCCAAGAACACTTCTCGAATCATTTCGTATAAACCACAAACAAATATTAGGTTTACTCTTGAATCGTGGTTGTGATCGAGTCTCTAAACGAAGAGACATCCTGTCTCAAGTCTGATCCGACGGAGGAGACGCTTGCGAGCACGTTGATGAAACATGTGCTTCAAAGGAGATGGAGATTCACAAACAAACAATCCAATAACATAACAACGATGCTGCAGTGATGACGACTCTCTATAAGGCTCCATGTTGGATGGCAACAATGAGAGGGTGAGAGAGTACGTATAGAGAATGAGAGAGAGAGAGAGCATATGTTGTATCTCTTGTTGTTGTTGTTGTAACTTTGAAGAACAAGGGGTGCCTCTTCTTATATAGTATTTTGGGAATCCATGGATCCCAATCCATGTGCACACAAATCTAATGGATGAGATTGATTTGTGATTCTTTCAATGGCCAAGTTTTTGTTGTAAAAACACAGCAATAATTAATTTAATGTAGACTAAATATATATAAATATAATTAATTCCAAACTAAATCAATCACTCATGGATATTATGAAATGGAGATTGCCTCCTTCCATGATATGGGAGTGGACAAACACCCTTTCCTAATGGGAGTTGGTGGCCATCCACCATTCTAATTGGGAAGGAGCCAATCTCATGTACTCTCATGAGATCACATTATTCTATGGGAAAATCCAAGATTTACAACACTTATTGTAAATTATTCTACAAAAATAACTCATAGTTATTTTGTGAATATTCTATCTTGCCATTGGAAAAATTGTAAATCACATTCACAACCCAAAATAAAATATAAATTACATTTCAATTAATTGTCCAATGTGAATCCAATTCACATCAACATTTAATTTGTAAATGTTATTTACAAATAGCTCTCTCTTATATATTATAGGGATTTTTGCACCCATTACCCTTAGTAATTTCGTAATTACATTCATAACCCTGCGAAATCGCGAATTACACCCAGGACCCTGAAAAATGTTTAACTCTTACATGGCATAACCCTATGTTAGTTGCCATCTATTTTCTCTGTTAACTCTCACAGAAGGTGAGATTGTATAGGAGGGGAGGGGGAGGTGGTTGGCAGCACGAGGGGAGGAGGAAGGGGAGGGGTGGTCAGCAACGCGAGGGGAGGAGGAAGGGGGTGGGAACTGGAGGTAGGGAGGTCTGTCCACGGGAGGGGAGAGGGGGGTGGTCGGCGGCACGAGGGGAGAAGGAAGGTGGATGGTCGGTGGCACGAGGGGAGGAGGAAGGGGGTGGGAACTAGATGGGGGAGGTCTTCTCACGGGAGGGGAGAGGGGTGGTTAGCGGTGCGAGGGGAGGAGGAAGGGGGCGGGAACTGGAGGGGGGAGAGGTCTGTTCTCGAGAGGAGAGGGGGAGGTGGTCGGCGACGCGAGGGGAGGAGGAAGGGGAGGGGGTGGTTAGCGGCGTGAGGGGAGGAGGATGTTAGCAATGTGAGCCTGAGGCGAACCATTCCTGCAATAAATGTTATTGTAATAAATGATTTATCAATAAAAGTTATTGTTTTTCACTCCCTTTCCGAGATTGAATGAATGAATGCAATATAAGGTCCCTCTGTGCAATAAGGGTTATGTACCATGGCCAACTTGATAATCATACAGCTGTTGATTCATTGATTAAATCATAGAGGTTGATGCTTGGATGGATATCTAAGGAGTTAGATAGAGGACTCATTAAGCATCATCAAATGATTGTTAAATGATGATCTCCATCCTGAGTAGGAGATGGCAATCCTTTCTCATTTGGTTGATATCTGACCGACCTCTTGATGCAGGTCCTCTGCATGGGAATAGTGATTCAGAGGTGTCAGATTGGTTGAGTCAATTGGTTGACTTAACGAGATCGAGATAACCAAAGACCTATATTGAATACTGTCACAGCATAGGCATGCATCCTCTGACCAGAGACAGATGTGTTACTATATGTCTGAGTGTGTACATTTGGCAGACCAATAGGTTTATGACCTAACCAAGGTCTATACACCGGCGAGCTGGTGTGCATGTAAGGACATATGAGTAATACGATCTCTCAAAGGGATCATACAGGTTCACTTGTGAACCGGGAGACATGAGCTCACTCATGAGGTATTGGGACTGATCAAATTCCATGCATGGTCGTCATGCTTTGGAAGCATGACATGAATTTGAAGGTAAGATATATGCTTTGTGAAAGCATATGATCTATACCAAATCCCAAAGACCAAGGTCGAGAAACTTAGTGATCAAACCCTGAAGATGACAATGTAAAAGTGATCTATATCTTCAGGATGATCATAGGTCTTCCAGTATGCAGGATATATAGGTGTTGGGAATACCTGAGGGTGATGTGATCATAAACGATTGTATAACCATGACGCTTCCATTCCTAGGGAGTGATGAAACAGGTTTGGATTTTAGTACTCCTCTCAGTAGAGAAGTGACCTAATCTTAGTCCAAGTATTGGACATTGATCTGAATGAGATTCAGATGCAATGAGAAGATTAGGTTTACGTCCTTGATTTAATCAAGCATCTATGGAAGGTCCATGAGATCTGGATTTGAGATGTGATCTCAATATCCAAGTCACTATATGTGGAACAATACAATCGCCATGTGCTTATCTCTAAGTATCTGCGGAGAAATCGCATTATTCTTGAAAGGGTTCAAGAATAATTCCTTGGTTGATTTATATCTGAGCATTAAGAGAATGATAATTAAATGTGATTTAATTATCCTGATGCATGTAGAAATTATCCAATATAATTAAATGTGATTTAATTATTGTGGATAAAAATAATGTGGATAGCAGTATCCAATTATTCATAATATATTATAAATGTGATTTATAATGTATTAGAGAGAGCTAATTATAATTTATATTTGTTAATTAATTATTGATGTGTATGGTATACACATTGTGTAATTAATTGAAAATGCAAATTATATTTTGTTTTGGGTTGTGAATATGATTCACAAATTTCCAATGGCAAGATTGCAATATTCTCAAAATTAATTATGAATTATTTTTAAAGAATAAATCACAACAAAAGTTGTTAGATTAAATAATGGAGATTTCCATGGAGATTTGCAATCTCATGAGATTGCCCCCACTTGGAAATAAGTGGACGGCTACCAAGTCCAATATGGAATTGGTGGCCGTCCACCATATTCCATGGGAGATGCAATCTCCATGTTGATTATCTCCTTTATTTGATTGACATAATTTAGGATTAAATTGTATTTGCTTTATCAAATATATTTGATCTAAATGGTGGCTTTTACCAACAACAATCTTGACCATTGGATTAAACATGAATCAATCTCATCCATGGATTTTATATGTCCCATGGATTGAGATCCATGGATCCCAAAACCCTATAAATAGAGAGGCATACCATGCTCTCTAATGTTATACTTTTGAAGCACAACTCTCTCTTCTCTCTCATTCTACATGTCAACTCTCTCCCTCTCTCCTTGGTGGCCGACCACCAAAACCCTAGAGGAAAGCTACGTCATCACCATCGCCACCGCGTTGCCGTTTCGACGTTCTTCAATTCTCCGTTTTCTTTGGAGTGCTACACCCACGAAGAATGCGTTCGATCTCGTATGATGAGATCAAGAGTTCACCGTGCTTGGATCAACTCGTTGGATTGCGAGGATCATGTGACTCATCCCCGCGCTCGCAAGCGTCTTCTCCGATGATCGGACTTGAGACAGGAGGTCTCTTTTCGTAGAGACTTGATCAACCATGCTTCAAGAGGTATTCATTTATTCTTGTTGTGGTTCTAGATGAAACGATCCGAGAATCATTCTTGGATCATGCGGTTTCATCGCATGAAAATTTTTAAATTCTGCTGCACAGAACAACTAGTTCGACTAGTCGTTCTTCGTCGTATTCGATACGACGATCATGCTTCTGTGATGTGCTTGAGGATTAAACCATATACTAGAATTGGTATCAGATCTAGGTCGAAGGTTTTGGATACGATCCGCAAACCTAGGACGACTTGAGTTCGTTAAGTTTGCGAAAGATTTTATCGCATTTGATTTACGCACATCTGTTTAGTGAATAAATTCGGCCCTGTTTAAAAACGTTTAAACACGAATTATCACTTGTATTTTATTCCCCATTAAATAAGGAAATCATAGGATCTGAGTTTACGTAATTTGGATTCCGTTTGCTCGAGATATAGTTGTTTTAATGAACATGTATTTACTGTTGCGGGAACTGCAAATCTTAACATGATTAATGAGTTAATTACTATTCTGATCTGCCTCGAAATGCATGAAATATCACTTAGGTTTGGTCCTAAATCAAATTAGCAATCTTTGAAAATTGATTTTGTCTAATTTGGATTTAAATTGATTGAGATATGTTAATTTTAGTAAGTAGGGGTCACTGTTGAAATTACATTCCTAATCAAGAATCATGTGATTGCCAATTAGTGAAATTAATTGTTAATTTCATGAAATAATTATGGAAAATATTTGAGAAATATTTAATGATGATTATTTCCTTAATTTACTTGGCCTCAACCAATAAATTGATTATATTTTATCTAGGTCATAATTGGAAACACAAGCATCAAACTCCTTGCTTGAATAGGATTGGAAATTTGTCTAGCAAATTTCCTTATAATTAAAAATGTTTTGATTATTATTATATGTTATAATTTCAGTTGAAGAACTGATGATCATCTCAAGTAAAAAGTGATTGACTCGACATTATTTTTTCCCGAGGCGGATATGGTGTCTAGTTTGGGATCGCTGGGGTAGCGGGTCGCACCGGTTGCGGTCCGTCCCACTCCCGCCGCACCTGGCCATGACAGCGGGTAGGGAATGAATGATGTCTGAGAGATCATGATGTATTTTTCTAATTATTAAAATTCGAATTAATACGTACTTTGAGATGATACCATATATTCAAGTAAAATCAAGTTTGTTGATTGAATTGAATTGATAATTAATTTAATATGATTAAGTTAATAATATCCAAACTAAAAACACTCTATTATGAATAGATGTGTATTTTCCTTGGAAGAATTAATTATATGAATATGATTCATAATAATTAATTAAAATTTGAATATGAGGTGGAGGATCACATAAGTGACATCCATGGTCTCCCGTCAAGGTGAAGGGTTCCGTCGCCAGATATTGTATGTAGGAGACGCCTGTTCAAAGTGACAGCTCCTGCATATGATCCATTTGGATCGGGCTCGTCGCTTCTCAAAAGAGTAAGGACGTATGCGTAGTGACCCCAATATCGGGTCCTCATATTATTGGGGCGATATTGGATTGCGCATAGCGAGTTGTATTCCTGTTGATGGGTTGTTTAATTAATGACGGGTCAACATTACCTTAGGGGTGGTGGGCCCGGGTATTAAAGACCGAATTGGGAAATGCAAGTTGGACTTGCAAGGTAGAATGTGTTCCCGCTTCTCTTTATTGGAGTCATAGGTTCTCATATTGTTGGGATATGACAAAGATAAAGAGGAGATCCCAGTTCTTGCCTGAGATATAGCGGTAAGTATATCTCTTACTTTGAAGGTGATTAAGGGAATAAACTTTCAAAGTTGACAGAGTAAGACCAATTTGATTTAAAATGCCTTAATCAAATATCATAAATTTGAATATATGATTATATGTTCTAATATGGTGCATTCTTAATTTCAGAAAATGAAATCCACGAACCCATTAAGCAGGCTTCTGGAGGTCAACTAGTTGACCGGACCGAATTACTCGGATTGGATCCGTAATTTGGAGCTTGTTCTCTCGGTTGAGCGCATAAGTTATATGCTCACAAAAGACAAGCATGAAAGCCCTAAATCGAAGGAAGGAAAGCAATACAATGACAAGTATGATGAAGATCATGTCTTGGCAAGATGTTATATCATGGGTTCTCTCTCCAATGTTCTTCAGAAGCAACATGTGGAGATGAGCACATGCCAGGAAATAATTCAGAATCTGAAAGATATGTTTGGTGACATTAACCGCACCCTGCGTTACAACATTATGGAAGAACTCGTTCGCTGCAAGATGCAGGAAGGAACTTCAGTCCGAGAACACATACTCAAAATGTTTGGGTACTTGTCTGAGCTGGAGACTCTTGGGGCAAATATGGATACAGAAATGCAAGCTGACTTCATTCTGCTGTCTTTGCCCAAGTCTTTCAATAATTTTGTGGTTTCATTCCACATGAACAAGTTGGACTTGAATAATGTTGGACTTCTTGCTGCATTAAAGTCTGCAGAAGACATAATGAAGAAAGATGGTCCTGCTGACAGTGCAATGGTTGCACAGGTCAGAGGGAAGCGCGATCGGAAGCAAGGTTCTCGGAAGGGCCCAGCCCAGAAGAGAAAGAAGAAGAGTCAAGGCATTGGCTCATCTTTCAGTGCATCCACACTAATAGCGTCGAAGAAAACCGACGTTTGTCACCTCTGCAAGAAGCCGGGGCACTGAAGACGTAACTGCCCGGAATACCTGAAGTCGGTCGACAAAGGTAAAGCCCCAGCAGGTATGAAATCTACTTTCATCATTGAAACTAGCTTTCTCATTGGATGAGAAGGAAGTTGGGTTGTTGATTCTGGTGCTTCTGTTCATGTATGTAATTTATTGTATTTGTTTCAGGAAACTAGAAATCTGGAAGAAGGGGAGATAGCCATCCAGATGGGATCTGATGCAAGTATTGCAACAGTCACGGTCAGGACCTGTCGACTATCATTATCTAGTAGTAGAGTCCTAGTACTTAAAGAGTATCTTTATGTACCTGAAGTCAGAAGGAATTTGATATATGTATCTAAATTAGTTAGAAGTGGATATTCATTCCTATTCTGTAATAAATTAGTCATAAATCATTATGATAAATATATTGCGGATGGTGTTTTGACTTTTGGTCAACTCTATGAATTGTGCATTAATGAGCATATCATGAATGTTACAACCACTAATAAAACCCTAAAAGATCCAGGGAGAATAAAAATCATTCGAATATGATTTGGCATCAAAGGCTTGGTCATTTATCTGTTGATAGGATCAACAGATTGATAAAGGATGGACCTTTAGATTTTCTACAGGTTCAATCTTTGCCTACCTGTGAACATTGTATTCGAGGTAAAATGATTAGGATGCCTTTCCGTAACAAGGTTATAAGATGCGGAGGTATTATTGACCTAATGCATACCGATGTATGTGGTCCCTTCAGTAACGCGACTCGAAATGGATATCAATATTATTTGACGTTTATTGATGACCATTCGCGATACGGGTTTATCTTCCTATTACGTCATAAATCTTAAACCTTTGAAAAGTTCAAAGAATTCAAGGCTTTGGTTGAGAACCAAACCGATAGGAAGATTAAACGGATTCGATCTGATCGAGGTGGAGAGTACCTCTCAGATGAATTCAAGGAATATCTTAAAGAGAATGGAATTGTCTCCAATCTCACTCCTCTTGAAACTCCCCAACTTAATGGTATTTCTGAAAGCGCAACAGGTTCATCATGGATATGGTCCGTTCAATGATGAGCAAAGCACATTTACCACTTAGTTTCTGGGGATATGCAGTAGAGACTGCAATACATATCCTGAATAAGATTCCTAACAAATCTGTGCCTAAGACTCCTCATGAGCTCTGGTATGGAACCAAACCTAGTGTTAATCACTTGAGGGTTTGGGGTTGCTTGGTCCATGCGGAGAACGTGGATGCAAGTAAGCTAGAATCTCGCACTCGTGAGTGTTACTTCATTAGGTATGTTAAATATGGTGTTGGATAGCAGTCCTATGACCATGAGACCAAAAGGTCTTTGTCTCTAGAGACGTGAAATTTCTAGAGGATGATTTCCTTAAAGGTCAAGACAAAAATGAAGTAGAGGAACTCATTGAATCCCCTGAGGATTCTGAGCTTCCTAGACCAGAAACTGAAGAGATAAATAAAGATGAAACACACATACCTCTTCGAAGGAGTTCGAGGGTGGTTGCACCACCTGAAAGGTATGGATTCCATGTGTCAAGTGAGACTGGCAATGATCCTACTTCATTTGATGAAGCACTCGCGGATTATGATATGTATAGATGGATGCTAGCAATGAAGTCAGAAATTGACTCCATGCATAAGAATGGTGTATGGACCCTAGAGGATCCACCTAAAGGGGTAAAACCCATTGGGTGTAAATGGATCTTCAAGAGAAAGAGGGGACTTGATGGGAAAGTAGAGACTTTCAAGGCACAGCTCATAGCTAAGGGCTACACACAGAGAGAAGGCATCAACTACGATGAGACATTCTCTCCTGTGGCTATGCTTAAATCCATCAGGACACTGCTAGCTATAGCTGCATATCTTGACTACAACATCTGGCAGATGGACGCCAAGATGGCTTTCTCAATGGATACCTCGAGGAGGATATCTATATGGAGCAGCCCCAGGGCTTCATAACTGAGGATGGCAAAGTATGCAAGCTGAAGAAATCCATCTATGGGCTCAAGCAAGCTTCTCGTAGCTGGAACATCAGATTTGACGAAACCATAAAGAGTTATGATTTTGTGCAGAATTTTGATGAACCTTGTGTGTACAAGAAGCTTAGTGGGAGCGCCATTGTGTTCATCATGCTTTACGTAGTGACATCCTTATCATTGGGAATGATATAGGAATGATGACCAATGTGAAGATTTGGCTATCCCATACCTTTGAGATGAAAGATCTTAGAGAAGCCTCTTACATCTTAGGACTGAAATTGTTTAGAAATCGAGAAAAGAGGATATTGGGATTGTCACAGCATGGGTACATTAAGAAGATTCTTGAACGATTCCGCATGGATAGTTCTAAGAAAGGTTTCCTCCCCTTAAGATATGGTATCCACCTGTCTAAAGGGATGGCTCCTCAAACTGTTGAGGAAAAGAAAGCCATGGATGGATGCCCTTATGCATCAGCTGTAGGAAGCTTAATGTATGCCATGATGTGTACTAGGCGAGATATCTGCCATGCAGTGGGGGTGGTAAGTCGTTACCAATCCTGCTATGGAGAACAACACTGGAATGCAGTAAAGAACATATTCAAATATCTAAGACGAACGCAAGATTACATCTTGATCTATGGAGATGGTGATCTCCAAGTATTGGGATATACAGATTCTGACTTCCAATCGGATATTGATGATCAAAAGTCAACATCAGGGTTTGTATTCTTGTTGAACAGTGGTGCTGTGAGCTGGAGAAGCAAGAGCAGGACACTACAACAGATTCAATAACAGAAGCCGAATACATTGCCGCATCAGATGCTGCAAAGGAGGCGGTGTGGTTGCGCAAGTTCATCCTGGAGATTGGCGTAGTTTCCTCTGATACTCCCATCCCGTTACTCTGCGATAACACGGGAGCCATTGCCCAAGCGAAGGAACCCAGATGGCATCATAAGAGCAAGTACGTAAAAAGGAAATACCACATCATTCGGGAGATTCAAAAGCGTGGTGATATCATCATTACCAAGGTGGCATCCGCCGACAACGTTGCTGATCCTCTTACCAAACCTCTGATACATAAGGTTTTCGATCAGCATGTAATGAGTATGGGTTTAAGGATTGTTCCTGAATGGTTCTGAGGGCCAGTGGGAGATTGTTAGCAATGTGAGCCCGAGGCGAACCATTCCTGCCAATAAATGTTATTATAATAAATGATTTATCAATAAAAGTTATTGTTTTTCACTCTCTTTCTAAGATTGAATGAATGAATGCACTATAAGGTCCCTTTGTGCAATAAGGGTTATGTACCATGGACAACTTGATAATCATACAGCTGTTGATTCATTGATTAAATCATAGAGGTTGATGCTTGGATGAATATCTAAGGAGTTAGATAGAGGACTCATCAAGCATCATCAAATGATTGTTAAGTGATGATATCCAGCCTGAGTAGGAGATGGCAATCCTTTCTCATTTGGTTGATATCTGACCGACCTCTTGATGCATGTCCTCTGCATGGGAATAGTGATTTAGAGGTGTCAGATTAGTTGAGTCAATGGGTTGACTTAATGAGATCGAGATAACCAAAGACCTATGTTGAATACTATCACAGCATAGGCATGCATCCTTTGAGCAGAGACAGATGTGTTACTATATGTCTGAGTATGTACATTTGGCAGACCAATAGGTTGATGACCTAACCAAGGTCTATACACCGACGAGCTGGTGTGCATGTAAGGACATATGAGTAATACGATCTCTCAAAGGGATCATACAGGTTCACTTGTGAACCAGGAGACATGAGCTCACTCATGAGGTATTGGGACTGATCAAATTCCATGCATGGTCGTCATGCTTTGGAAGCATGACATGAATTTGAAGGTAAGATATATGCCTTGTGAAAGCATATGATCTATACCAAATCCCAAAGACCAAGATTGAGAAACTTAGTGATCAAACCCTGAAGATGACAGTGTAAAAGTGATCTATATCTTCAGGATGATCATAAGTCTTCCAGTATGCAGGATGTACAGGTGTTGGGAATACCTGAGGGTGATGTGACCATAAACGATTGTATAACCATGACGCTTCCATTCCGAGGGAGTGATGATGCAGGTTTAGATTTTAGTTGAATTATATCTGAGCATTAAGAGAATGATAATTAAATGTGATTTAATTATCCTGATGCATGTAGAAATTATCCAATATAATTAAATATGAATTAATTATTGTAGATAAGAATAATGTGGATAGCAGTATCCAATTATTCATAATATATTATAAATGTGATTTATAATGTATTAGAGAGAGCTAATTATAATTTATATTTGTTAATTAATTATTGATTTGTATTGGATACACATTGTGTAATTAATTGAAAATGTAAATTAATTTTGTTTTGGGTTGTGAATGTGATTCATAAATTTCCAATGGCAAGATTGCAATATTCTCAAAATTAATTATGAATTATTTTTGAAGAATAAATCACAACAACAGTTATTGGATTAAATAATGGAGATTTCCATGGAGATTTGCAATCTCATGAGATTTCATGAGATTGCCCACACTTGGAAATAAGTGGACGGCTACCAAGTCCAATATGGAATTGGTGGCCGTCCACCATATTCCATGGGAGATGCAATCTCCATGTTGATTATCTCCTTTATTTGATTGACTTAATTTAGGATTAAATTGTATTTGATTTATCAAATATATTTGATCTAAATTAAGTCATTAGTTGTTGGCTTTTACCAACAACAATCTTGACCATTGGATTAAACATGAATCAAACTCATCCATTGATTTTATATGTCCCATGGATTGAGATCCATGGATCCCAAAACCCTATAAATAGAGAGGCATACCATGCTCTCTAATGTTATGCTTTTGAAGCACATCTCTCTCTTCTCTCTCATTCTACACGTCAACTCTCTCCCTCTCTCCTTGGTGGCCGACCACCAAAACCCTAGAGGAAAGCTACGTCGTCGCCATCGCCACCGCGCTGCCACTTCGACTTTCTTCGGTTATCCGTCTTCTTTGGAGTGCTACACCCGCGAAGAAGGCGTTCGTTCTCGTACAATGAGATCAGGAGTTCACCGTGCTTGGATCAACTCGTTGGATTGCGAGGATCACGCGACTCATCCCCTCGCAAGTGTCTTCTCCGACGATCGGACTTAAGACGGGAGGTCTCTTTTCGTAGAGACTTGATCAATCACGCTTCAAGAGGTATTCCTTTATACTTGTTGTGGTTCTAGATGAAACGATCCGAGAATCATTCTTGGATTATGTGGTTTCATCGCATGAAATTTTTTAAATTCCGCTGCACAGAACAACTAGTCCGACTAGTCGTTCTTCATCGTATTCGATATGACGATCACGCTTCCGTGATGCGCTTGAGGATTAAACCATATCCTAGAGAGGAAGGGGAGGAGGAAGGGGATGAGAACTGGATGGGGGGAGGTCTGCTCACGAGAGGGGAGGGGGAGGTGGTCGGCAGCGCGAGGGGAGGAGGAAGGGGAGGTGGTCGGCGGTGCGAGGGGCGGAGGAAGGAGAGGGGGTGGTCAGCGAGGGCGCAAGGGCACCTCGCTGGAGGGGAGGGGCAAGGTGGGTCGGCAGCCAGGGGGTGGGGGCGCTGGAGGAAGGGGAAGGGGTAGGTATTTTTTTCTTTTTCTTTTTTAGTTTTGGTTATTTTCAATTGTTAGATCTTGGATAGGTTATATTAACTTAGTAGTCTGGTTGAGTTAACAATCTAAGGTAACAGAGGGTTATGGATGTAAAACGACGCATTTTTCGGGGTCATGGGTGTAATTCGTGATTTTACAGAGTTATGAATGTAATTACGAATTTACTCAGGGTTATGAGTGTAAAAATCCCTATATTATAAATCACATTTACAATATATTTGATTAATATTGATAATGATATCCTCATTATTCATATCCATGATAATTAAATCACATTTAATCATCTTGGATGCCTATTCTCATGTGCTCAACTAATATGGATCACATTCACATTATTTATATCTTTGATAATTAAATCACATTTAATTATATTAGATAACTCTCCTTGTAATATGAATCAAATTCATATTATTCATGATAATCAAATCATATTTAATTATCATTTTTCTCAATGCTTGGATACATATATCAACAATGAAATTATCCTTGAACTCTTTCAAGGATAATGTGCTTTCTCCGTAAATACTTGGAGATAAGGACATGGCGATTGTATTATTCCACGTATAGTGACTGGGATATTGAGATCACATCTCAAATCCAGATCATACAGACCTCTCATAGATGCTTGATTAAATCAAGACCGCAAATCTAATCTTCTCATTGCATCTGAATCACATTCAGATCAATGTCTAACATTTGGACCAAGATCAGATCACTTCTCTACTAAGAGGAGTCACTAAAATCAAGATCCGTTTCATCACTCCCTAGGAATGGAAGCGTCATGGTTATATAATCGTTTATGATCACATCACCCTCAAGTATTCCTAATACATTACATCCTGCATACTAGAAGACCTAGATTAAACCCGAAGTTTTTAGATCTCTTTTAGACTGTCTCCTTCAGGATTTTTTCATTAAGTTTCTCATTCGATCATTGGGAGTCGGTATCGATCATATACTTTTCAAAAACATATATCATACCTAGGTGTTGATCATATTCTTTCCAAAAGCATATATCAAACCTACAAATTTAGTCAAGCTTCCAAAGCAAGATGACCGTGCACAGAATTTGATTCTTCCCAATATCTCATGAGTGAGCTCATATCTTCATGTTCAATAAATGAACATGTATGATCCCTTTGAGAGATCACATTACTCATATGCCCTTGCATGCACACCAACGCACCGGTGTATAGACCTTGGTTAGGTCATCAATATATTGGTTTGCCAAATGTACATACTCAGACACATACTAACACATCTGTCTCCGGTCAGAGGATGCATGCCTATATCGTGATAATATACGACATAGGTCTTTGGTTATCTTGATCTCGTTGAGTCAACTTTTTGACCTAACTTATCTAATACCTCCGAATCTCTATTCCTATATAAAGGACCTGCATCAAAAGGTAGGTTAGACATCAATCTTTCAAGAAAAGATTGCCATCTCCTTCTTAGGCTGGAGATCATCTCTTAACAATCATTTGACAGTGCTTGATGAGTCCTCAATCCAAATCTTTAGATATTCAACCAAGTACCATCATCTATAACTGAATCAACAACTGTATGATCATTAAGATGGCCATGGTACATAACCTTAATTGTACAAAGGGGCCTATTATGTAAATTAATTATTCTTCATTTCAGATCAGAGAATGATATCTGCAATAACATTTATTGCATAATGGCTCACCATGGGCTCGCATGTCCAACACAAATAGGGTTTGGTTTTATTCGTAATATTACAACCTAGTATTTCAATATATTTATTTATTAATATTAATATTGTATATATAATGGAGTTGATTTCATATTATTTGGAGGTGACATGTATTTATTAAAATTTAAAGAAAATTTTGCTTATATATAGAGTTTCAACTCCTTATTTTTGATCATTTTATGCGATTTTATATCTTGGACTCATTTAAGAGTTAATACTATAGAATTAGTCTGTTTTTATACAGGTGTTGACTTTGTTTTTTTAATCATTTTATGTGACTTTTGTGTGTTTCTGCTTAGTAAAAGAGGACAGATTTCAGGTATAAAGTAGTTGAATCACTAAATTCATCATCGATGCATAAACACAAGCAAATTAACAAGAGACATTAAACAAACCCTAAATTCCAAAGTGACCATTGTGTTTGTTTCATTATGAGGAGAGACACATTATTTTCTTCCAACTCTCTTATGATTTTGATTAATCCCAATAATTGCTATCACCATTAATTATAGGTTCTTTAACGTGTTTAGCAAGCTCAATCAATCAATTTTTTAGTTGCTTTTGATTTCAAGATCAATTAGTGAGATTTTAGACTATTTTTGATTTATTTGCCCAACCAGACTTATTTTAAGTTCATTAATAATTAGAACGTGATCTTCTGCACTATTCAATTGAAAATCATATTTGTTAAGGCACGAGCCTAATTAAAATGCCATGTTAATAATTGGATTATTAGGTTTACTTGCACCAAAGGTATTACAATTTCCAAAAGACTTGATTGGATGCTTAGCTTATTGAGATTCAAAGGACATTTGGCATGTTAAAATTTTATTAACAACTTCAGATTTTTGTTAATATGTATTCTCTTTTATTTTTTTTTCTTGATTTCTTCCTTGATTATCTTTAAAAAAATACTTTTCTAAAAATTTGGGTCGAGAAAATCGTTACCGTAATTTAAAAAAATTGCGCGACCCCGGGAGAAAGTTGACCTCCCATTTACCGTAGTAATTCTCCAAGTTAACCAGTCATAGATGAAAAGGGATGGTTATTTTCCTCAACGGCAGCAAAGGGCGCAACATCCCTCCCACACCCTCACTATCTCCGTCTTCTCTCACCTGCAGCCATCGGCGGACAACCCTCACAGTCACCACCGCCGCCACCGGCAGCAGCAGCTGCAGATCCCTCACCACGCAATGCCATGCGCCTCCGCCTTCATCTCCCCTGATCTCCCCACGTCCTCAGATCCCAATGGTGGCGGCGCTCTCCTCCCCATCTCCCTCCCCCTCCCCCTCTCACAATGCCAACCAAACCCCTTCCACCCCTAACCCCTCCGCCCCCAATGCCGCCCTCTCCCGCCGCCCCCGCACCAAAGACGTCTCCTCCCGTTACCTCTCGACCTCCTCCTCCTCCACCACCACCAACACATCTTCCTCCACCACCACCTCTTCCTCTTCATCCTCCTACGCCTCTTCTCGCCGCTTCCCCTCCCCGTTCACCAGCCCCCGCGCCATCCCTCAGACCCCATCCTTTCCCAAGCGCTCCCAATCTGTCGACCGAAGCCGTCCCGCCCGCCCGATCTCTTCCAGTTCCGAGATCTCCTCCTCCGCCGCCGTCAAGGCACTTTGCACCACTACCCGCAGCCTCTCTGTCTCCTTTCAAGGTGGCTCCTTCTTCTACCAGACCAGCAAGGCCAAGGCCGCTGCTCCCACCCCCGCCCGCAAGCCCACTCCCGAGCGCAGGACCGCCTCTATCACCCCGTCCCGCAGAGATCAGCAGGATGCCAACCGCCCTGTTGATCTCCGCAGGTGGCCAGCAGCGCGGGGGAACACTTTGAATCCCTTGATGAGGAGCTTGGACTGCTCACTGGATAGGAAGGACCAGATTTTAGGGTCGTTCCGGTTGCTCCAGCATTCCGTGGCCTTTGATGAAGGTAGAAGGGCTTCGTTTGAGTGTGGGGAGATGTCGGCGTCATCAGATTCCGAGAGCGTGTCATCTGGGAGCAACTCGGGAGCTCTTGAAGCGGGTGCGCCAGAGGCGCCCGGGCGGTCGCATGCCAGTTCGCGTGGTGGCAACGCGGGTCCGCGGTTTTGGCAGGATGGGAATGGGCGATCAAGGCAGGGGCGGGTGATAGGAGCTCCGCCGTCTCCACAGTTTACAAGTGCCTCGGCTACACAGAAGCTTGTTCTGTCGAAGAGCATGGTGATCGAGAGCCCACGCCCCCCGATGAGGTCGTTTTCATCCCCACTCCGAGGTCCTTTAAGGGCAGCTTCGCCATGTAAGGTTGTGCCTTCGACGTCGAGGGCAATGTTGAGCCCTGCAAGGGTTAGGAATGGGACTAGCCTGGTAGAGTCTTCTGCCATTGGACAGCCGGGATTGGCACCCTCTATCATAAGCTTTGCTGCAGAAATTAGAAGAGCAAAGAAGGGGGAGAATCGAATAGAGGAAGCACACTTCTTGAGATTGTTGCACAATAGACATTTGCAGTGGCGATGTGTGAATGCGAGAGCCACTGCTGCATTGAGGTTGCAGAAATCTACCGCAGAGGTAAGTTGGGATTTTTTAATGAGTGCACGCTGATCTGGTACCAGATAATTTAGAGATTTTAAGTGAAATCTGTTTGTTAGGAAATTCGATATATTAATAGAGAGCTTTGATTTGCTCATATAACTTCACAATATAAAGGAGAATGAATCCCCGCTGCAGACATATGTTAGAGTTATTATATTTACATCTATATTTGTAACCCTTCGGGTTCTGTAACCCCTGATGACCCTTCGGCTTCCGTAACCTTCTCTGTCCCTTCAAGTCCGTAACCTCCAGTGACCCTTCGGGTTCCGTAACCTTTGTACTCTTAAGGGTTTTCTCTCTATATAAGAGACCCTACCTCTATGAAATAATCATCTCATCCCATCTCATTCGTCTCTCTTCTCAACATGGTATCAGAGCAACGATCCTAGACCATAGCCTAATACCCTAAATCCGCCGCCACCACCAGCCCTCTCTCCACTGACAAGGAGAGAGGGCTGGACCTCCCGCATCGCTCATGGGTTCCATGGTCTCGCGCAAGGTAGTCCAAGTCTCCAACATCACCAACAGCACCTAAAGCGCTGCCCGAGGCTCCAACAACTCCAGCCACATCTCTTGTGTCGGCGGCACCGCCTGGAGCCCCTCCTCTGCATCAACCATTGCTTCACCACGACTTATTTCTCCCAATGACGTCTGCTGCCCTACCACAACTGATAGACTGACACTCCAGACTACTACTCAGATCATCCGTCTTCACCGAGCATCGACTTCTTCGTCAGGGCGTATACTTCTTCTTTTACGACCCGACTACTACTCCGCGCTGGACTTCTTCTATAGTGATTCTTCTCCAGGCACGACAGAGATATGTTCCGGTGACCTGCAGGCACGACAGAGATACGTTCCGGTGACCTGATATTGCAGTGACTCTACAGGCATGACAGAGATACGTTCCGGTGACCTGAAAGCCACAGACCCGTCCTCGAGCGAGGTCCTCTACCAGCAGCGGATATATGTTCTTATGGTGCATCGTGTGAAGATGTGGTGTATACTTTTTCTTTTTGTTACAAGCTGCAGCTTTCTCAGCTCCAGCTTGAGGGGGAGTGTTAGAGTTATTATATTTACATCTATATTTGTAACCCTTCGGGTTCTGTAACCCCTGATGACCCTTCGGCTTCCGTAACCTTCTGTGTCCCTTCAAGTCCGTAACCTCCAGTGACCCTTCGGGTTCCATAACCTTTGTACTCTTAAGGGTTTTCTCTCTATATAAGAGACCATACCTCTATGAAATAATCATCTCATCCCATCTCATTTTATTCCTCTTCTCAACAACATACTTTGGGTTTATTTTGATAATTTCCAATATTACCAGATCATGCCCATCTCCTATTTGGATAGTCCTATGGCAGCATTCTCTGGTCTAATAACTACCCGTAGTTAAAAAGGCATACAATTACTTCTTTACTAATTGAGATGCATGCGTGCTTGTAACCCATTTTGAAATAACGTCTTTCCATGCAATTAGCATGAGAAAACAAGCGTAACTGAAGTGCCTTGGATAGGTATGAGAATGCCAATTTCACACAAGGCTTCAATTGTGATGCTTTCCTCTGTTGATTAATCGTGCATGAGGCATTGAAGTAGAATGGCTTTGGTTGACCAAAAGCAGAAGGGTTACCTTAATCCTATCATTGCCGGGTTTTTTCATGGAATATTGATACTTGGTGGGTACCAAGGTCCTTGGAAGTGGTCAAATACTTCATGGGGAATGCCTAACTTCAATCAAGTAAATAGAGTTCATATGTTTCTCCTCTATTCTTTGTATTCATTGTGAAGTTTTTAGTGATATGCTCAGAAGAGTCATCTAAGGCATGGTCTCCCTCGTTTGACTTGCTTTTTATGGAGGGATATTCACACGAAATACAACTTAATTTATTTTACATTTAATTTATTTCATTTTGACTAATTTTTATTTGTTCCTAGATATGATGTATGGATCCTTAAGTGAGTCGTTTTGATGCAAACGGGGCTCCGGCGTCGTCGATAAAAATACTATTTTTGGTGGATTTTTTGGTAGCAGAGATAGAAGGGTTGCGAAGAAGAAATCGGAGGGGTTGAGGAGAAGAACTCGTCGGTAACGAGGGGTTGAAGGAGGAGAACCGCGGAGATCGCGTGGAGGGAGAGAGAGATGGAGAGGGGATAGAGATAACAATCTCAATTTCTAATTCATAATTGACTGCCTAAAAACATGGACTACCCTCTCTTTATATAGGAGAGATGGGTTTACAAAAATAGTAAACTAATTTAAATTGACAACCGACTTACCTAAATTGACTCTAACTAATTAGTTGACCCAATTTCAAATTAAAATCTACGAAATAAACATTGAGATCACAAGCGATCTCAATTATTTAATTAGACAATATCGACAACCTAAAAACGTAAATAAAATTGACTACTAATTAATTAGATAAATGTGACCCTATAATTTGGGGTCACGCTGCATCAACTCTCCACCGCTTTAAAAATTCGGCTCCTGACGAATTGCGTGATGTAGGTACCATACCAAAATAATATATATTTTGGTATGGTGGATTTTTGGTAGAAGAATGTGATGGGTTGAGAAGAGAAATTGGAGGGGTTGAGAGGAAGAAAAACTCGTCGGAACGAGGGGTTTGGAGAAGAGAACTCGCCGGGAATGCGAGAGGTTGAAGGAGGAGAACCGCGGAGATCGCGTGGAGGGAGAGAGAGAGGGAGAGGGGATAGAGATAACAATCTCAATTTCTAATTCATAATTGACTGCCTAAAAACATGGGACTACCCTCTCTTTATATAGGAGAGATGGGTTTACAAAAATAGTAAACTAATTTAAATTGACAACCGACTTACCTAAATTGACTCTAACTAGTTAATTGACCCAATTTCAAATTAAAATCTACGAAATAAACGTTGAGATCACAAGCGATCTCAATTATTTAATTAGACAATATCGACAACCTAAAAACGTAAATAAAATTGACTACTAATTAATTAGATAAATGTGGCCCTATAATTTGGGGTCACCTGCATCATAATGTATAAGGATTGCCAAGTATGATAGATGATCCCAAGGTTGCTAGAAGTCGGTTTTCGGATTTAGTCAGGTCACTGACCAAGGTTAAATCGACAATATGAGACTAATCATATTTAGTCAGGCTTTAGTCGGTTTTGAATTTTTTTATTTTAAGTATATAAATCAATTTTTATACATGTATTCTCCACCAAATATTTAAAAAATTTATAAAATTAGGTTACAAGATTACATAATGAGCACACCGCCCTACAATGTTCCACCACATTTTCCGAATAAAAACGTCGGCCTCGAAAAATGGCTTCATTTTTACCACACCATATCACCCATAAAACCACAAACGAGAAAGAGACGTCTTTGTGTCCATTACTTCAAACCAATCTACATGAACTCTAAAAGCTTGCATTCCCATCCAACCTGAGCCATGAAATGTTCTCCTTTCTTCCAAACCTCCTCAGAATAGTAGCATGTGAAGAAGAGATGGTCCACGTCTTCTGGTGCCCTCCTGCACCTGTCATAGATAGTATCCTCCACCTGAAATAGCCGACCTCTCCATTTCTTAGTAAGCACTCTATCGAGTCTAAAGAGCCATAGGAACACATTTACTCTACACGGAATTCTGCTCCCCCAAATGATTCTAGAGTCAATTCTAACCTCATCTGATAGCACGAAATTATCTTCCACGAAAAATGGTATCCCTTCTTTACTGTGAACCGCCCATCCCCCCAAATAAATTGATCAACTCCTGCCGACGGGGTCTCCAACTGTTCTAATTAACCTTGCAATTGCATAAACTCTTCAAATCTTTGGTCTGACAAATCTGTTGTGAAGGTAGGCATCCATATACCTTGCTCCCATTCCTGCCGAATCGACGCTACTCTATTCTTTGCAATGTCAAAAAGATGAGGAAAACAATCCTTCAGGACCCCATTGCCTGTCCAGTCATCAAGCCAGAATTTGGAAGCCTCTCCACACCAAAGATCAGTCGCAACTTCCTAGCCATCTCTGGGAGGATCACAGTAATATCTTGCCACAACGAAGATGGGGTACGTAGCTGATACACCTCCATAGATCCGGAGATGCCATGCATCTTCCTCATGAGTCGACAAACAAGGTCATCAAAACTGCCCCAGAGCCACATGATGAACGCGAAATCTGCCTCTTTAATAATAAGGAATTGTTGTAGTATAGGAGGCAAATTCAGTTCGTCAAAAAACCACACACGTTTGAATGTTGTGGAATATTTTTACTTGGCAAGTCTACCAAGGTCGAACACAGGGAACGGTGATTATTAGTTGCGTGTTCTTAAATTAAATAAAATAATTAATTAATGTTGATTAATTTCTGTACTGAGAAAATATACAATGCAATGGAAATGCAATTACATGCAAATATACAGAGACAACAGTTCCGCACAGGATCTGAGATTAAGATTTTTACTCCAAAATATGTTAATCAATATCCTCGAAATTTATCACAGATCAAAAGATATAGTTCAAGAGAAATATTCAAATTAATTCCAGGCTGCAAGCATAAGAGGTAATAGATTGTCCTACTTCTACTAAATCAATCAATGAGAATATCTAAGCAGAGAATCTATCCTCGAACTTCATGTCATTTAATTCCTCAAGTATTATAATCAATAATCCAGAGGGAATTATTCAATGTAAAGTCCTCAGCCGTGCTCCTGCAAAAGACATCATTAATTTTTCCAATGAAAATTTGGCACAGATATGTCAAAATTAGCCTGCATATGTCAACAGAGATCCTCAAATAATAATTATCAATAAACAACCTCAGATCTGTTCACAAATTATGCCAAGTGATAGAGCATGAAAATAGCTTCAAAATGACATGTTATATGCTAAAAACGGAGTTCGTATGGAAAAGATATGATGAAATGAAATTTCAGCGATTAAAATGTAATTAAAATAAAGTTTTTCTTCTTCAAACAGGTCCCTGGAGGGCTTATCTGCAATTTCGCAAAGTCGGGAGGGCCCTTCTGTAATTTACCCCAGGCGGGGGTATATCTGCAATATCTGGAAATAGCAGGGGCTTCGGTGCAATTTTCCCATAGCGCACGTACGATGCCAGCAGGCTCGGACGGCGGGGCTGAGGCTCGGGGGAGGCCGAGCCTGTGGGTCGGGCGCCGAGGCACAGGCTCGGAGCCGGCCCTAAGGCTCGGGTGGAGAACCTCAGGCTCGGAGGTCCCGAGCCTAGGTGGCGGTGGCTGGAGGCTCGGGAGATCCAAGCCAGAGGCTCGGAGCTCCGAAGCTGAGGCACAGAGGGGCGACTGGATGTTTCTACGTGGCACGCCCGTAGCCGTTGGATCAAGGGTTGGCCCCTGATCCAACGGCAGCTGTACAGTTGGGCGCAGCTCGATTGGAGGCGGTGCGAGGACGGTGCGGCCGAGGCGCGGGGGCGATGGCCGAGCGGAGGCGGTGGTCTTGACGCACGGCGGGGCGCGACGGCGAGGCAGAAGAGCAGGAGGTGTGCAGGTCGGCTGCAAGCGCGTGGAGTTGAGGCGGTCGCTGAAGCACTAGAGCGGCGGCAACGGGGCGAGGTAGCGGTGGTCGGGGATGAAGGGTGGCGGAGGGCGTCGAGCCGGAGTACCAAGGTCGGAGGTGGCGATGGCCGCCTCCTGTTGTGGCTCGAGCCGCTTGGCGAGGCGGCGAGCTCAGCAGCTTGATGAGGCTGCAATAGAGCTTGGAGCTCTGGATCACGTTGCGAGAAGGAGCAGCTAGCCGCTGTCACCGGCCGCGCAAAGGGGAAGGGCGGATACCCATGAAGAGGGAGGTTGCGAGGTTAAATAAGGAGGAGGGAGACGTAACAACCGGAGATGTCGTGGTGGATGGCCTTGTAACGGCCGGAGGCGTGGAGGGGGTGGCGCTACGGGGGGGGGGGGGGGTAAACGACTGGAGGTAGGGGAAGCTCGGGTCACGTGCTGGGCACGTGACATGGGGGGCCATGAGAGAGAGAAAGAAAGTGGGGTGCCACGTGGCACGCCCATGAGCTGCCACGTGACACCTCAAAAAAATTTCAAAATTTAAAGATAAATAAAAATAGAAAAGAAATAGAAGGAGACCTCGGGTCGAAAAATTTCCTTCATGAAAGTTGTTCGTCTCGACGAGATATACAAGTTCATGAAGGACACGGGAGCAAAGAGGTCATCTGTGCGAAGTGAGATTTTTGGTGGTTCTCCATGTGTATAGAAAACCATCTTTTTTGAGTTTTGTAATTTTTTTGTGGTTTTAGAGAGGATAAAAAATCTAGAAAAATTACGATAAAATACAAGAAAATTAATTACACACTAATCTATTTTTTTTGGATTTTTAGTAAATAAAAAAGTAAGAAAATAAAATAGAAGTAAGAAACACACAATTTTTATATATACTCACAGCGGACACTTGGACTCAGTCAGTTTCTTTGATTTCAGTTTTAATCTGGATTAGGATTTTTGTGTCGCTTAATAGAACTTTCATCAAAGAACACGAATGAAAAAGAAATAAAATTAAAAGGGTTAATTATGTACATAAAAACTCAGGTCAAAAATAGCAAAAAGTCAAAATACGCAAAAGAGGCCCAAAACCTAATTTTCACATATGAGCTCCGAATTTTACGAAATTGGTATTGTTTTGAAGGTATTTGAAAATGGAGTACTTTAAAAGTAAGTAGACCAAAATCGGACACTGTATGTGGGAGATATGCTCATTTTAGTATGTCTGATGTGAAATTAGACTTTGGGATTATTTGACACTTATTGGAGTTAGTAATTTTTTTGTATTTTTTATTTATTCTTGTTAGTAATATCACACAATGGAAATGGTTTGGGGTCAATCGGAGTCAGGAAGAATTAATTAAAGAGAAGTTAGCGGCTTTTTGGGCTAATTTACACTTGGGATTTTTAATGCGATTATGCATGATGAAATGCAAATATTATTCACACATGTATGAATGCTAATAATGCTTTATTAATAATTAAATGCATGTGAATGTTGGGAAACATAGCCTAATTGACCAATTTTAGCTTGATGAATACGAGGTTCATCACCACACCACCCATTTCGCCAAAAGAGCCTTGTTCATTCCTTCTACCTTCAAAACCCATAGCCCCTCTTTCTTCCTCGAATGAGTAACCGAATCCCAATCCACCAGGTGAACCCCGCTCTTCTCCTGCTTCCCATCATACCAGAAAAATCTTCTCATCAACACTTCTTGCCTCCTACAGATACCAACTGGAAGTAACTCGTGGAACAGAAAAAGATCGGAACGGTAGACAACATGTTTAAGAAGCACCAACTTCTCTCCCTTCGATAAAGTCACCGCTATCCATCCCGCCATGCGCCCCTCCAGCCTATCCAGAAGTGGCTTCCAATATGCAATCTTTAACCTCCCCGCCACGAAAGGGAAGACCCAATTATGTAAGAGGCAAGCATCCCACAGAATAGTTAAGGACCCCCGCCTCCTCCTAGATCTCCTGAGGGGAGAGTCCAGATGATACCACCACTGACTTGTCTCTATTGATCTTTAGGCCTGAAACATCACAAAATATGTCCATAATAAGAGATGAACGTCGAAAGTTATTTGCGTTAGCCCCTAAGAAGATCATCGTGTCATATGCATACTACAACATAGGAATCGAAATGTCATCCTTCACGTATCCTGAACACCGGCCTGCAGTCGAGGCCGAACACATCATAACCGCTAATGCATATGCTACAATAACAAATAACAGTGGAGCCAACTGACATCCCTGCCTGATCCATCGTTGGGGTTGGAAGAAGCCCCCTTCCGGTTTTCCATTCGTGAGCACATCATAAGAGACAGTGATAAATACGCCGCTCCACAAACTTGGAAAACCTCTTTTCTCTAAAGAGGACTAGAGGAAACACCAATCTACACAGTCATATGCTTTAGAGAAATCAACCTTCCAAAGCAATCCTCTGTCCCTATTTCTCTTCCAATACAAGACCATTTTGATGCCATAATTATTCCATCTGCCATCGATCTCCAGTGCATAAAAGCAGACTTTTCATGCGATATAATTTCAGGAAATGTTCCCTCTGAGGTGGTTGGCAAGAACCTTAGCCACTATCAGATAAATTGCATTAGAAAGTGCAATAGGTCTATAATCTTCTACCATGTTTGGAACCTCCTTCTCGATATTAGAAACAACAGGGCTTTGTTCAACCTCTTAAAACTTTGGTTTCCATCGCGAAATTCCTGCAACACCTCCATCACATCTATCTTTCACCTCCCAAAACTCCTTGTAGAAGAGAACTGAAAATCCATCCGAGCCCAGCGCCCCATCCTCGTTAAGTTGAAATATGGCATTTTCGTCTCATCTTCTGCGAGTTCTCGTATCAAGGGGATCTTCTTCTCTTCAGAGATCTTCATGACATCCTTCCTACACCATCCCCAGCTCGCATGCACTCTTCTCCTGCTGAAATCCTGAAAATGGGAATGAAGTGCCGTTCCCACCTCCTGGTCCCCTCGAAACACGGTTCCTCCAATCATCATTGAGTGCATGAAATTTCTCCGCCTCATCCCACTTGCCATGAAATAAAAAAAATCGAGTGTTGGCATCCCCTTCCATAAGCCACTGCTGCCTAGACCTTTGTCTCCGAGCCACCTTCACCTTCTTGTCTTCCAATTGGATCTCCTCTGGGCATCTCCGTCTCTCCTTTAGTTATTCGCCGACAACGATCTCTTGTCTTCCAGCCTATGAAGCCTGCAAACCTCATCTTGGGTCTGTGTTCTTTTTTGCAGACGTTGCCCCATACATTTTTTGTATGTCACCAAATTCCAATGCAGCAAAACCAATTTTGCCGCTAATCGAATCATCACAGACCTAGATGTTCTGCATCCCATCCAGACGTCCGCAATCATCTCCCGAAATCCTTCCTCTGAGAGCCAAGTTTTGTCGAATCAGAAGAAAGATTTGGACAGAGAAGCCTCTTCAGAGGACCACAACATAGGTGTATGGTCAGAAGGCGATCTTGGAAGAGCCCATGCTCTCGCCAAAGGAAATAGTAAGAGCCTCTACGAACACCATGAAACGGTCAAAGCACGACCTGGATCTGGAGTTTTTCCACTCATACACAAAGCCTGCTGCATGTCTATGGTTCACATGCCATTTCTGTTGTTTCATTTCTACTATTGTCATTCTCTGCACATGCCTATGGTTCACATGCTAACATTATGAATCCATAGAGCATAACAAGTCTCATAACTGCTTTGTAATACTTTCTTTTGACTTTCAAAGGGATTTTCTTATTACAAAGAACAATAAAGGCTCCTCTCCACTTTAGCCAACCTGCATTTTATTCCGTGTGTAACATCTCCAACAGTTTCCCCATCATGTTTGTAATTTAGTTCCCAAGTATCTAAAAGAACCTTTCTTCTGAATGTTATTGTCACCAATCTTCTCCTCGATTCCTTCACCTCTACTTCCATCAAATGTGCACTCCATATATTTATTCTTAGCCTTACTTATACGAAATCCTTTAGTATGCAGGCATGTCTCCAAACCTTAAGCTTACCATATACTACATCTCTCGTCTCATCAGTCAATACAATATCATCAATGGATAACATACACCAATGTATCTTATCCTAAATTGATTAGCCAACTCGTCCATAATCAAAGTAAAAATGGTCTTAAAGCTGAAACTTGATGCTGACCAATGTTGATGTCAAAATAGTCAGTCTTCCTAGACCAAATCCTTATACTGGATGAAGCCCCATCGTACATATCTTTTATAAAGTTAATGTATAAGACATGCACTTGTCTCTTCTCTAAAACTCTCCACAAAGTCTCCCGTGTGACTGAATCATAAGTCTTCTCCAGATCAATAAAAATCATATGATCTCAAAAAAAATCATATGGAGGTTCTTCTTTTTAGCTATATAAATCTCCGCTGTTCTCCTCAACAAGTGGATAGCTTCAATACTTGAGCAACCTGGCATAATTCCGAATTGGTTTTCAGTTACTTTGGAAACTTGCCTCAACCTTCTTTTGATCACATGTTCCCAAATTTTCATAGTATGATATTGTTTTGATACCTCTGTAATTCGATCAATTTTGATGGTCTCCCTTTATTCTTGTAAAGAGGTACTACAATGCTTCTCCATTCTTCAGGTATTTCTTACTTCATCAGATAACACTGAATAAATTTGTGAGTCATCTGCATCAAAAAAAATTTGTGAGTCATGCCAAACCCTTTCTACCTAGAACTCTCCAAACTTCAACATGAATGACATCAGGTCCTACCTCCCTCATAGGTTTCATAATCTTCAAAGCCTCATTTACTTACGTCCTTTGTATTTGTCTATAGTTTGCATGAGTCAGGTAACATTCACTATCAGCAAAATCTCCCAAAGTAAGTTCTTTAGTACCTTCCTCAATGAAAAGCTTATGGAAGTACCGTTTCCATCTAGTCTTTATATTTTTCTGAGTAACAAGCACATATCCTTCCCCATCTTTAAATCTTGATGCATCTCACTTGAGAAATACCTCGATCTTTCTTTCTTTTGCTTTGGCCAATTTGAATGTATCCTTCTGTCTTCCTTCGATTCAAGATTTTTGTGTAAAATTTCATAAGCTTTCTACTTAGCTTCACCTGCACCTTTCTTTGCTTCCTTCTTCTCTATTTTGTAGTTTGTGACAATTTCTTCTATTCCATCCTAATACATAGCTTTAAAGCAAGCTTTTTTAATCTTAAACTTCTCTTGCACCCTTCACTCCACCACCAAGCCTCCTTTTGGCTTGGAACTCGTCCCATAGACTAACTTAATATCTCTTGGCTATCCTTTGGATACAAGGTGCTACCGCTTTTCACATTTCGTTTGCACTTCCGTTACAATCCCAAGATAAGCCTTTTAAAACCTTTTCCTTGAAGCTTGATTGATTCAATTGAAGAATCCATCATTTAGTTCTAATGATCTTGGGAACCATCATCTTCTTTGTCAACCATTTTATTTGCACATCCATGACTAGCAAGCGATGTTGCCAAACTCTCTCCTGTGCAAAGTTTAAAAAAAGATGAGCGGTTCGAGGCGTTTTCTTTGAAATTGAGGCGAGGCGTAGGCCTCAAGGCGGTCGAGGCGTAAGTCTAAATTTTTGAAAAAAAATAAACTTAAAGCAAAATACATTGAAAAAAGTATATAATATTATTAAGGTCTGCTAAAAACACATTCAAGAATAATTTAAAACTATTAAACGATACAATATATAAGCGATGAAGGCATTGGAGTTCAAAAAAACTGATACTAAGCCAATATTATACGGAATATCAAGTTCAACTCCAACTTCAATGATTTTATATGAGTATTGAACTAAAGTCTATACTTAATATTAAAGTACAATCGAAACCATAATTTTTAGTGTTCGAAGTAAAAAAATATATTAATGTGCCTTGAATCCCAAACATTTTTCTTGCTGGACATAGTTTGAGAACCATCATATGCATCCCCCTCCTGCCATATCATAGCCCAACAAGACCAGGGTCTCACTGCCCGGTCAACGAGCCTGTGGGGGGGGGGGGGTCTAAGGGGGAGTAGGTGTACTCCCCCCCTGCGGGGTATGGGGGCAGTGCCCCCAACGATTTTTTTACTAATGATTCTAATTCTATTTGGCTATTCACAATAAAATGTAGGGATTTTACCCGACAGACCCTATAATCTTTGCCAATGACCTCTACGACCTTTGAAACATCGATATTCCTCCCTCGACCCCGTAAACTTGCTCCGTCTTACCCAACAGACCCTGCCCGTTAATTTTAACTTTATTTGAGTCAATTGCTTGGGTTAGTCTTGAGTTTTATCTAACCAATGTACATCCAACGGTGGATATTCCACCCCCATGTTCCCTCTCTCTTCATTCTCTCTCCCCCCTCTCTCTGGTTGCCATCTCCTCGCAAGATTCGAGCGTTGGGAGAAGGATCGGTGCTTCGAATCGGTGGCTGCTCATCCTCCTCGTTGGCACCGCTCCCTCCAGCGAACTACCAGAGTGTGTACACGCTCGACAAGAGTGGAGGGGAGGAGGCCTGGGCGGGGAGGAGGCCTGGGCAGAGGGGAGGAGGCCTAGACGAGGAGGCGGAGGGGAGGAGGCCTGGGCGGGGAGGCAGAGGGGAGGAGGGGGGGAGGAGGCTTGGGTGGGGCGGAGGCCTGGGCGGAGGGGAGGAGGCCTGGGCGGGGAGGAGGGCGGGAGGGCGGAGGGCGGAGGGCGGATGGCGGGGATGAGAAGGGGGCCGAGGAGGCGGGGAGGAGGCCTGGGCGGAGGGGAGGAGGCCTGGGCGGGGAGGCGGAGGGGAGGAGGCCTGGGCGGGGCGGAGGCTTGGGCGGAGGGAGGAGGTCTGGGCGGGGAGGCAGAGGGGAGGAGGGCGGGAGGGTGGGGGCGGAGGGTGGATGACGGGGAGGAGAATGGGGCCGAGGAGGCGGGGAGGAGGCCTGGGTGGGGAGGTGGAGTGGAGGAGGACGGGAGGGCGGGGGTCGGAGGGCGGACAACGGGGAGGGCAAGGGGGGTGAGAACATAGATGAGGAGGAGGAAGAGGGGGAATGGCATTGAATGTAAATTTGATAAATAAAATGGGTATAATGTAAAAGAACATAACAGAATCCGATTAGTTTTAACGGGTAAATCGATGGGGGTTAACCATAGGGTCTGTAGGGTAAGGGTTAGCATGTTTACGGGGTCGAAGGAGGAATATCGATGTTTCAAAGGTCGTAGATGTCATTAGCAAAGATTATAGGGTCTGCTGGGTAAAAATCCCTAAAATGTAATGATTATTATACTTCACGTTTTATTTTTCAACCTTGATTCTTCATATATGTGATAACTATTCTAAGATTTACAACTCATACAACCAAATAGCAACATTAAGTTGCAAACCTGAACTAATATAAAATATTTATTACTATTCGAACTCAATTCTATGTGCAATAGAACTAGTATGTGTAGATGTATGATAATTGAACATGATGTGTACAAGATCATTGAGCTTCTTTTGTTTCAGGCGATATTTTCTTTTTTTACATGGATTTATATATAGAAATAATGCAACTATGCAAGGGTTAACATGAAAACATAAACCCAAACATAAAAAAATAATGCTTAGGTAAAAATAAGGTCGAGTGCAAAGCAAATAATCAAAAAGTTAAAAAAGCCTCCAACTCGAGGCCTACGCTTCCGCCTCGCCTCGACCGCCTCGAACCCCTCAAGCCAGATCAAGGCGTACGCCCCAACCTAAGGACCTGAGGCGTGCGCCTCGGGGCGATTTTGGCGCGCCTCGCCTCGAGGCGTACGCCTTTGCGCCTCGAGGTGTCACTTTTTAAAACCATGTTCCTGTGATTACTTTGCAGTCTTTGCAACACAACCTATCTCTTCTTCTCAATGCAAAGTAATCTATCAGACCACTCTTATAAATAATTAAATGCTTCTCCCTCTACTTGAAGTGATTGTTTGCTATGAAAAGGTCATAAATCATTACAAAATCAAGAATGACTTTTCCCTCTTCATTTATATCTCTAGAGCCATGTCCTCCATGAACACTAGCATTCCCTGAAGCATCCTTTCCCCCATGTCCATTAAGATCTCGACCTTGGCAAATCATCTCTCTTTATGGGATTTTTTTTTGAAGCCAAGAAAGGGGGATATACTCAATGGTGTTTGCCCCAAGAATTTATTGATAGAAGGGAAGATGGGAGAAGCTACAAGAAAGCACGCTAATCGCACCGGGAGCTTAGTAAGCTTAACACATGCAGCCTTATATTTTCCAAGTAGAACCTTTGCCCTGAGAACAGTAGTGCGTTCCTGGCTAGCCATATAGCCCATAACGTAGCCATCTTTATGGGATACTTGCATAATCTTATCCAAATCCTTCCAGAAAGCTTTTTTAATTCTTTCCTCTAAACTAGCTTGCCGCTCATAAACTTAGATTATCTTCATAACTTCATCTTCCAGTACCAATTTTAGCAAAATAATCCGATCTCCAAATCTTTGCACCTCAACCACACTATCCTTCGAATCCTTTTGACCAACAACTCCAATGTTGTTTCTATCCTTCTCTTTACCTAAGGACCATAACTTAAAGCCTATTTTCTCAATTTCCCTTGCTTCCTCCCATCCCATTTTGTCTCTATGAGACATCCCGAATCTTCTTTTTATCATATCTATTATCTCCATCAATTTGTCAGTCAAAGTGCCAATATTCCAACTATCTATCCTCAACTTCTTTTGCAACATCTTTTAGACTAACTTCTTTATTCTCATTTGTCCATCATACGAGAACTCATACAAATTTTGGACTGCATACGGACGGCGATGCAACAGAACTAGCTTATTTAGTCGCATGCGTTCCTCATGCGAGAACCATGACAAATTTTGAACTACATCCCGACATCGATATAGCGGCCGTTGCCAATTCTCATATACAAAGAGGAATATAAGATAATTTAATTGGATTTAATTATCCTAGATAAGATTAATGTGGATATGTTATCAACAATAGTCTGGGATAACGTAGATAAGATCTATATTATTTTCCAAGACTTGAGTGCGAATAGGATTTACACAATTTAATGTTATTGTGACATGTTATACAAAAATGTAAATTGAATTAAATTTAGTTTTGGACCTATGAATATGATTCATATTTTTGGATGGTTTACTTGAAATCGTAACAAATAATACATAATTATTCAGTGATAATTAATTTCCGAAATTAGTCAATAAGTAAAAGATGATGGTTAATGAGATAAAAGAAAAATACAAAGAAAGATGCAATAAAAAATGAACGTCCATGGTGAGTCCCACTATGGGGACATCCCCCTTTTGTTTACTTGAATTATCCTTTTTTGTTTTCTCTCTTTATCATCTTTTTGTTGATAATGCCTGTAGATGTTTAATTGATTAAATAGTTGATAATATTTTATCAACTTTTATTCTGAAGTTGTCGAGGATAACAATTGATCCTAGCCATCCATTTGATTATTAGGATTGCAATCCTAACGGTTCGAAAAAATATAAAAGGAGAGGTAGACCCTACCTTCCTCATTCAATCTGAAAAATCAACAAGTCTCTCCTCCGCTCTCTAAGGGTCATCCATCTAAGGGTCATCCATCCACCCCTACTCATAGGTTGTCCCTCTAACCAGGATCACAAAGAAGGAAGATTTTGTTTGAGAAAATCAAGAGTGAGGACACGAAGATCAACTCTCTCGATTGTAGGAAGCACGCGACCCACACCCACAAGTGCTGTCTCCGTCGGATCGGACTTGAGACATGAGGTCACTTGTTTTAGAGACTCAAGGATCATGGTCACGCATCGAGGCTCCTCCTTTTATTCATGTGATCATGATAGAATGTGTTGGGAATAGTTACCAATCCTGTGTTGTTCTATCAAAAATTTTAAATTATTCGTTGCTATCCCGACTCATACGATAAGGTCCATTTTTCCAACAGGTTTCCACACACTTACGTGATTTGCGAGGCTTCGTCACCTCCATTCACTTTGGGTGGTGGTTAACCAGAGTCCATGTACCTCAATTCAAAAGAGTTTCCATCTCTTTATGCATAACCGTCTTCCATTCAGGAACTAAGAGTGCATGTTGGTGTGTGGAGAGGACGGTAATAACCATGGTTTTAGAAAGCACCGCCTTGAGGCGCAAAGGCGCACGCCTCGAGGCGAGGCACATGCCACGGGTTCTCTAGGTGGGGTGTACACCTTGACTTGGTGTGAGGCGTTTGAGGCGCGTGATGCTCAAGGCAAGGTAGAGGCATAAGCCTCGAGCACGAGGCTTTTTTTTACCTATTTGGTTATGTGCTTTGCACATGACCCTCTTTTCCTGTAAGCATTATATTTTTTTTATTTGTGTTTTTGTTTCCATGTTAAACCTTGCATATTTCTATATATAGCTCTATGCAAAGAGAAGAGATCGCTTGAAACAAGCGAAGCTCCATGATCTTCTATACATCATATTTAATCATACATCTACGCATATCAGTTCTATTGCATACATTTTTTTATTTGAATTCTAATAAATATTTTAGATAGTTGCAAGTTTGCAACTTGATGTTGTTATTTGGTTGTTTAAGTTGTGAATCTTAGAATAGTTATCACATATATGAAGAAGCAATGTTGACAAATAAACACGTGAAGTAAAATAATCATTACATTTTATTGTGAATAAGTGAAAAATAATATCATTCGTAAAAAAATCGTCTGGGGCGTTGCAACACATTTGTAGAATCCAAACATATTTCTTCTTCTCTGAGCACATTTGTAGAAGATTATCCCACATACACTTAGCAGTTTTATAAGCTCAATATCATTTGAAATATGTGCAATACAATTGTTCATAATCCACACTTCGACCATAGCTTGACTTTTTCCACATTGCATTTTTCTTGGTTTTCTCCTTCGGTTCCTCTAGTAATGATGTGCTCTTTGTCATGTCCTTCCATTACATTTGGAAGCGTCTGAGATCATAACACATGATTCTTGCCTTCCAACTCAGAGATTGGGCCAAAGAAGAGGTTCTTGTTTCCTTACATGTGTAGACGAGTCTACTATTTCAGACATGATCATGATTTTTGGAAATTGCACATGATCATACACGACATGATACTAGTAACAGATATCAAACATTTATATGAGGATGTATTTGTGTCATATAACAATGGTTTCTGAAAACTTGTTTGCACAAATAAAAGAGTACCAAATCCGTGAGCAATTGTTATAGTTCGAGCTGCTTCCTACTGTCGATCGACGATGAACAAGGTTACTCGGAGAAGAGCTTTTGACCAGATCTGTGCTGAACCCTAGTGATGAGACATGGCACTAGATCTGCGATGATTAACTGCTAGTTGGCAATACATGGGCTGATCTCCTTATGGTGCTACTCCAGAGATGTTACTAGGGCCGGTGGCAAGGTGCAACTCTAGAGGAAGTTGCTGGTGATGGTTGCTGGTGATGATGGACCACTGGCTGATGGCGATGGCTCTAGAGGAAGGTGCTCTAGCAGAAGTGCGTGAGATGCTGGCGATGGCTGATGCAATGAAGTGTTCGAGATGCTAATGATGGTTGGTGCAATAAAGTATGTGAGATGCTGGTGATGGTTGGTGACACAAAATGCAAGATGCGATGCTAGCGATGCTGGGACGGTGATATGCTGGCGGGGTAGCGATGTTAAGTGCTTGCGAGGTGGGATGTGTTGGCTATGGAGAGGGGCGATGATGGTAATGCTCGGGGAATCGGGATCATGAAGAGAAACAGAGGTAGGCAACATGCCTTAGGGCATAATGCTCTGATATCGTCTTAAAATAGTTGGAGAAATGAATTAACTTTCAGTTAGTGGGGTCCCATCCATATGTAAATAGAAGGGAAAGTTACAGGTAGGGATTTTTACCGCATGAACCTTAGAATCTTTATAAATTACCCGCTTGACTTTGTAAACATCGTTTATATTCTCTCGACTTCGTAAAGTTGCTAACTCTTACACTACAAACCATGTAGTTAATAACATGGCCTCAAATTTCAGCGAAATTTGGTCGAATTTCTATCGAATATCGATATCCAGTCGAAATCGAAATTCGGCCGAAATGACCGAAATATGGGGGTCCTAGTACAAAAAATGACCGAAATGACCGAAATTTCGGTCGAAATTCCACCGAAATTCCATCGAAATTCTGTTTTGGTCGATACCAAATGGTGACTGAAACCGACATTTAAGGCCTTGGTTAATAATCATCCATTTATCCATCAAGGTAAACAGAATCAATAAAAAATAGACACTTTTACCCTTCTTATTTATATAATGTACAACCCATATCATTCTCTTCTTCCTCCTCCCCCAACTCCTCCCTCCTCCAGTTTGTCCCCTCCCCCTTCCTAACACCGCCACCCATACCTCCCTCGCGCCACACCCCTCCCCAACACCTTTTCCCACAACTCCCTGGCACTGCCCCCTTCTGAGCACCTCCGCCCGCAGCTCTCTGCGCCACCCTCTCTTCCAGCACCCCCGCTAGCACTGCCCTGAAAGAAGAAGTTGCAGAAGCATAAAAGTAAGAAGAGCTCTGGAAGGGATGGTTCAAAAGCTAATAATAAGAAGTAGCAGTGTATCTGTTAGCAACCTCAAATATTTAATCAATCGATACAAGAAATAGTCCCGAAAAATTTGAGAAAAATCATTTCGTGATCGGAAGAGTGGTTTATTTGTGAAAATAGAATTTTTTTGGTGATTTGGTGAATGGATGGAGATGGGGTGAAGAGAGGGAAATTAAAAGGAGGAAGAAGAATGGATGATGAAGAAGAAGAAGATAAGGAAGAAGGAGATGGGAATGTGGAAGATCCACTATCTAATTCTCATGTGGGTAGATTAACCCAAAGTATTGAGTCATGTAAAAGAAAAATAGCGCACGGTTCGTGATGTAAGACGGAGCAACTTTACGAGGTCAAGGGAATAACAACGATGTTTACAAAGTCGAGCATGTAATTTTCAAAGATTTTAGGGTTTGTGGGGTTAAAAATCCCGTACAATTATGCTCTCGAAAATAAATAGAATATGTGACTATTACGAATGTTAGTAACTTGCAAGTTGTGTTGTTTGGATGTGTGGTTGCATAGGTTTTAACTCTATATAAGATGAATAGGGATGATGAGTTACACACTCATCGTTGTACAAAGGAAACATATCCAAACACCATTGGAAATATAATAAAGATTGAACAATCAAGGTGCAAGATTTCAATAGGGAGTTTCTCCTTAATCGTCGATGAGGGAAAATGATTAATGATAAATGAAGATGTGAGCATTGTATCTCCTCAGTAAGATGATGGGACAATCACATGTATAAAAAGTGTCTTGATAACATCAGTTATGTGTTGATGCTTTTGTTCTACAACATCATTTTGTTGTGGATGATGATTTCAAGAGGTTTGACGAGCAATGATCAAAGAAAGTAGATTCTCACAGCTATATAGAGATGGACTTTCAAGTATTATGAGATGGAACCATATGGTCTTTCAAGTATTATGAGATGGAACCATTTTTATAGTTATCTTTATTTCACTAATAAATTTAAGAATCCTTCAACATATAAACTTATTTTTTTGTACGAAACACTCATGACAAACGGGTAAAAATATCGAAGATGCATTGGAGAAGGGTGAATAGTGCCTTGTGGAAGTCGTAGTCAATTGAAGCATGCATTGAAACAAGCACACCAACAAACTGGCAAGCAATTACAGAACACATGACTTTAGATGGGGTCATTGTACTAAATGACTGCAACCTATACCCTGGCTTAGCTTGGTGCAAGGCCCTAAATGTCGGTTTCGGTCACCATTTCGGTGACCGACCAAAACGGAATTTCGGTCGAAATTCGATCGAAATTCGACGGAATTTTGGTCATTTCGGTCATTTTTTGTAATAGGGCCCCATATTTCGGCCATTTCGGTCGAATTTCGATTTCGACTGGACATCGACATTCGACAGAAATTCGACCGAATTTTGCTGAAATCTGAGGCTATGGCTTGGTGAAGACTTATAAACCTCTCAGAATTACTTCTTGTGTACTCCAAACCATAGTTCAAGTACACATCTCTCAAAGAGTTCCTTTGTGTGGGAAGAAACACCTTAACTCGAAACGCCTCCCAAGGTTTGGCATATCATTATATTAAGGATATATTGCAGATTTTGGTGGAAATCTTGAAAATGGATCAAAAGAGTGATCTCTCACATTAAGATCATCTTAATTTTAAAAACAATAACATATAAGTACACTCTTATATGCAAAAATGAGGTGAGTCAGATATTAATGCACGTTATTATTGCACATATCGTATACATAATACCATGTTGAATGCTGTTGACAGATATTGAAAAGAAAATAATGAAATAAATACATAATAACTTATAAACATATAAGAGGTGTATTTAATACTTTAGTATATCTAGTACCTTAGCATTATATTACTTCACATACTATGTGTTAATAAAAGGCTGATTTATGTTGATGCAAATCAGGAATCGACGTCGACAAAATATATATATTTTGGTATGGTGGATTTTTGGTAGAAGAACGTGATGGGTTGAGAAGAGAAATTGGAGGGGTTGAGAGGAAGAAAAACTCGTCGGAACGAGGGGTTTGGAGAAGAGAACTCGCCGGGAATGCGAGAGGTTGAAGGAGGAGAACCGCGGAGATCGCGTGGAGGGAGAGAGAGGGAGAGGGGATAGAGATAACAATCTCAATTTCTAATTCATAATTGACTGCCTAAAAACATGGGACTACCCTCTCTTTATATAGGAGAGATGGGTTTACAAAAATAGTAAACTAATTTAAATTGACAACCGACTTACCTAAATAGACTCTAACTAATTAATTGACACAATTTCAAATTAAAATCTACGAAATAAACATTGAGATCACAAGCGATCTCATTATTTAATTAGACAATATCGACAACCTAAAAACGTAAATAAAATTGACTACTAATTAATTAGATAAATGTGGCCCTATAATTTGGGGTCACGCTGCATCAACTCTCCACCGCTTTAAAATTCGGCTCCTGACGAATTGCGTGATGTAGGTGGGTCGTTGGAGAAGTCGTCTCTGAGATTGTAACTTGCAATTAAATCTTTCAACATTACATTTATAGTTCTTTTCAATTGGGGGCGTCCCTGCAAAGTTTGTACCCCTTCAAATTTCATCACATTCCTCTTGCCTTAGACCTTCCTGCAAATATGATTTTTAGGAAATTTTGTTCTGCAATTTTTCCAATTCACTTTCCAATCCCACATTCTGTGGGACTCAAGATGCGCCATCTTCGGAGTGCCCGTTAGGGCACGCTCGGGGTTTCTCGTGCCTATATCGCTGCCCTGATGCGGCGGGGGCTGGCCAGGGCTTTGCGCAGGAGGTACGGCACCGGGGGGCGGCGGGAGTCGGTCGAGGTTTCGCGCAGGAGGCGCGCTGGCCTGGAGTGGGGGAACGTTGGCATCGGGTGGAGGTGGACTTGCGAGGTGGCAGGGGCAGTCGGGAGGGCGGGGGTGGACTTGCGAGGGGAGGGTGGCGAACGGCTGGCGCAGGCGGAGGGGGGTGATGGTGGGGGTTCGCAGAGGTGGCGGCGCAGCAAGGAGGCGGGGCGAAAACCTTGGGGCACGGCGGAGGGCAGGACCTCGGGGTGCGGCGATGTTGCGGGTTGGCGAGGGGGGGCTGGAGGGGCGAATACCGGAAACGAAGGAAGGGGAGGGTGCGGAATTGAGAGGGGAAGAGAAGGGATGGGAAGGGGAAGGCGTAGGAGGAAGTCGGCGGGGAGGAGAAGGGAAAGCGGCGGCGGTAGGGGGGGATGGGTTAGGGTTACGGGGAGGGAAAGGGAGATATCGGGGAGAGAGGGAGGGGATGGGCTGAGAGGGGGGTGCTGGGCTGTGGTCGGTGGTGGTGCCGTGGGAGGGTCTGGGGCTGTCGGAGGGGTTGTCGGGGTGGGGCAGGTGGCCGCGCGGGCCGGGGATGGCTGGAGAGGTACCTGAGAAGGCTGGAATTGTGCCGGGATGGTCGGAGGGGCCGGCAGGGTTGATTCCGACGACGGATTCAGATCTGGACATTCCTGGACAGCGGCCGATTCGTCTTCTTCGGCGATGTTTTCTTCGTCGGTTAGCGCGTCCAGCCATGCTTGGACCTTCAAGGGTGCCGCAAGACGTTTTTTGTACTTCCGTTGACGCGAACGCGCATGCGGCCCATGAGATATGCGGTTGAGATCAAGCTTGAGACGCCAATATGCCACGGGATCGTTGAATCGTAGGAACGACTCAATATCCATGCTCTGATACCAAATGATGCAAATCAGGAATCGGCGTCGACAAAATAATATATATTTTGGTATGGTGGATTTTTGGTAGAAGAACGTGATGGGTTGAGAAGAGAAATTGGAGGGGTTGAGAGGAAGAAAAACTCGTCGGAACGAGGGGTTTGGAGAAGAGAACTCGCCGGGAATACGAGAGGTTGAAGGAGGAGAACCGCGGAGATCGCGTGGAGGGAGAGAGAGAGAGGGAGAGGGGATAGAGATAACAATCTCAATTTCTAATTCATAATTGACTGCCTAAAAACATGGGACTACCCTCTCTTTATATAGGAGAGATGGGTTTACAAAAATAGTAAACTAATTTAAATTAACAACCGACTTACCTAAATTGACTCTAACTAATTATTGACCCAATTTCAAATTAAAATCTGCGAAATAAACGTTGAGATCCACAAGCGATCTCAATTATTTAATTAGACAATATCGACAACCTAAAAGCGTAAATAAAATTGACTACTAATTAATTAGATAAATGTGACCCTATAATTTGGGGTCACGCTGCATCACGTTTTATTTCCAATTGGTTGGGGCTTTGTATACAACATCCATTTGAAATAATAATACAATGAGTGAAGTGTCTAGTGATCTGAGTTTGGTTATCTCCTTCTCCCTTTTGGTTTTTTCTCTTCTCCAATCTTCTCTCTACTCTCGTTTGTCAACCCTATTTCTCCCTTTACCGCATGATAATTGGCATGCTAATCTTCTTATATTGTACATTTTCTTCTGTTAAATTTCTCCCTCTGTGCCATATGTACATGCACTCCTGTGGAAAGTGGTCTATTAGACGGCTCATGAGCAAGGTTTAAAATCTCGATTTCGTTTCGAGATGGCGAAAATTGAAACAATTTCGAAATTTCAACGAAATTTCGCCAATTTCGGTCAAAATCGGCCTAGATTTGTGAAGGAAGGGTCCATATCGAGATTTCAATTTTGGTTTCGGTGGAGTGTTGAAAACGAAATTTTGGCGAAATTTCGTGAAACTTGAAACACTGCTCATGAGACACTAGATTGTTTTGTTTTGATTTGTGGGGTTGCTGCTACAGAAACATAGACTTCTTGAAGGATGCATGAAAAGATGTGCCACTACTATTTGCTTTTCTCTATCGGATCCTGAAAGTGATTAGTTGGCTACAACTCTAGAAGAATTTTAGGCAGAGGACACCTTTCGCTTTTATGTTATTTGTCTTCATGGACTCTGTGGTTGGCAGGGTGCTCTTCATTCATACATAAGATGGGGACATTGAGCAAACAACTTCTTTAAGGGCATAATTTGAGGTCCTTGTAGATAGGGGTGTCTATCAAGTTGAACGAGTCAAGTCAACCCCGATTTTTTTGGAACTCGATAACCGAACTCAAACTTGAGCTGAGATTTGATAAGCATCGAGTCTAGGAATGCTAACTCGAACTTGACCAAGTTTGAGTTGGCTCACGAGCCTCTTAACGAGCGATTTGTAAGTAGATTTCTACAGTTTGTTGTTCGTGAACTTTTATCAACGGTATGGATCTCAATAATAATGACAGTGATGATGATAATAATGATCCTTGAATTCTTTTTTTTGATTCTGTGTGTATAAACTTATTCTTGATCACTCTTATCTATATATAATGCCATTATTTTGTTATCGTATTATTCAATCTTATATTCTCGAATTCATAATACTTCCTATTTTTGATGTCACGCCACTTTACTTAAATATAATACATTGTGCGCCAAAATTTCATTTCAAATAAATCCCTTATATTCTCGAATTCATAATACTTCCTATTTTTGATGTCACGCCACTTTACTTAAATATAATACATTGTGCGCCAAAATTTCATTTCAAATAAATCCAAATCGTGACCTATTTGGATATTATTACAATAAACACATCGTTATACTCTAAATATCTTGGGGACTAATACGATTAACATTTTATCTCTTTGAAACTGAGTATTGCTACTATAATCTTAATTTAAAACCTTGGAGGTCACCAACATCTTAAAAACTCTCGATTTAAAGCAACAAAGTTGAGTATGCATGAGAATTAGCGTGTAGAAGGGTTTAAAATGTGTCAGCATATCCATTTATTAACGAGGAATACACAATGATGGATGGTTGTGGCATGCATGTATTAGAAGGGTTTAATATGTGTCAGTATATCCTTCGGAATGATGCAATCAGAAGGAAAGTTGGTGTAGCTCTGATCGAGGATAAAATGGGAGAAAATCGCTTAAGTGGTCTGACCATTTGCAAAGGAGGTCGGATGATGCATCGGTTAGGAGATGCGAGTTTTGGGATGTTGAACCGGCTAAGAGAGGGCGAGGAAGGTTCAAGAAGTGTTGGAATGAGACTATCCGAAGAGATCTTAGTGTTTTGGATCTAAGCCTGAGAATGACCCAAGATAGATCTGAATGGAGGCAAAGAATCCATGTAGCCAACCCTACTTATGTGGGAAAAGGCTTTGTTATTATTGCAATCAAATCGAGTTATCGAGTCGAGCATGAATAAACTCCAACTCGTCTCAATAAGTACAACGAGTCCATGATCTGACTCAAACTCAAATTCACTAGGTTTTCAAACCTGTCTCACGAGTTCTTATTAAGTTGAATCCAAGTCTAGTTCATTGAGCATCAGCTTTCCTGATGCTCTTCCTTGTAGAGGTAGATTGAATGTAAACTATTATAGATCGAGGTTGCAAGAGCCGGTAGCTATTATTAGGTCGGTCATGTCACTTACTAAGGATTAATCGACAATCAGGCAAATAGCTGGATTCAATAGGACTTTAGTTGATTTTGTATTTTTTAATTTGTTAAACATATAAATTATTTTTTACTCATATATTCTTATAAAAAAGAGGCAAAACCTCCTCCCACTTCAAGTAGGGTCAGCTACATGGATTTTTTATCAAATCCATGTTGAAAGATCCAACTATTTTTTATGCTGGTTGTCGACTACCTAATTCGGCCTTCCTTGAGGGGATTTGAACCCTGGTTCTTTTGGGTGGTAGGCACACTGCATACGATTGAAGTAGGTTATACATATATTCTTATATATTTACATAAAATTATACATTTCTATATTATTATAATGAAATACTAGACATAATTGAGTTCCAATCGAGCATGGAGCATCTTAGATTAAGTTTGCTTTAGAAAATAGAAATAGGAAATAGTCCAAAAAGTCAGCTGACTAGTTTCCGTTAGTCCTTGTCGAATCAATCATCATCTGACTCGACTAAACAGACTCAGACTAAACTATGTCGGAGATTTTCTTCATTTCCTTTGATTTGGCTGAGACAACTGAATGTTTAGTCACTGGATGTGTAACCCTTACCATGTATGTCATGCAACCACCTGCCTCTTTACTTTATGGGTATGCCTTTGATTTGAACAAGATCCAGGATGATAAACTGCATCCATTCCTGAATGTAAGGAGAAGAGGATGGATGGAGCTTTGGGAAGATGAAAGTTTGTTGGCCTCATCTTCTAGCTTCTTCCTGCACATGAACGTTGAAAAATGGTATATTCACCATGAATTTTTTTCCTGGTGTGGTGCTACAAGGGGTAGCGAAAGTCTCCTTTTATTATATAAGAGTTTGAATATGTGATATCCATACACTAAAGGACACATTATTAACCAACTGGTTGGTAAAGCTTATGGTTTGAGGATAATTTATTAATTTCTGCCATACTTGTATGCTATCGAAGATATGTGGTTCAGGAGTATATGACGCTTTCGATGATCTTTGTGTTTCAATATAATTGTTGGCACCACTTGGTAGTCATTTTGTTGACCACCTCTACAATGTTATGAAAGGTGTGAAAGACACTCTTAGGTACTAGAGGTCTAAAATACTTGAGGTGCTAAGTGCTCACCCAAGCATCCACTCGAGAAAAGCAAGGTTCTATATATAGAAATAATTAAATAAATTATATGTCTGTGTCTATATAAGAACACACATTTATATGTGTGTGTGGGTGTGTGTTTATGTGTGCGGAGATCTCTTAAATTACATTTTAAGATCAATCCAATTAACATGTTTGGAAAGTTACTGGGATGAAATGAGATGATTTTATCAAGGTGTAGGATTTCTTATATAGACTTGAAATCTTAAAACTCCAATTACACAAAAAAGGAAAAAAGGAAATAATACGTGATTATAGAAATAGAAGGAACAAACGTAGGCAAAATGCTAAGGTCTAGATATGGAGATCATCATTACTCTCTCTCAAGTTGGAGCATATTTATCGATCATGCCCAACTAGGAAGAAGCACTCTAGGGTCCCTCCTCATAATGCTTTGATCCAGGAAGATTTGGCTATGATTGCATCTGCTGCGGGGGTGGCGCAGACCTCGGGTAATCTTGAAGTGTCCCAATGAAAGTGCTAACGTGGAATTGCAGGGTCTGGGTGACACGGACAAGCGGCAGATCGTGGGCAGCCGACGCGTCGAGTGGGGTTGTGACATCGTTGTTTTGCTGGAAACTAAGCTTACATCTTGTTCAGGGGTAACTTGGAATTCTTTTTTTTTGAGGCTCTAACTTGGAATTCTTTTGGGGCTGGTTTGATCACGGGCTTCTGTGCCCTGGACGCAGTTGGTTCGGCGGGTGGAGGGATTATTTGATGGAAGGAGTCGGTTTTCGCGCTCAAGTCAGAGCTCAGGGCTAGGCACATTGTCACGGTTCTTTAGGAGAATGTTGCTGAGGGATCACTGCTCGCGGTTTCTTGCGTATATGGGCCCTGCTCGCTAGCTTTGAGGGGAGAATTATGGGCAGATATTTGGGCGGCTAGATCATCATTCCTGGGGGTTGCTTGTCTCTTGAGCAAGACCCGGTTTCCTTAGACTTTGCAGAGTTGATCCATGAACTTGAACCGGAAGTGATCGATGCTAGCGACACGAGATTTACATGGCGAAGCTCTGGCTCCCTCTCCTGTATTGATAGATTCTTGGCCTCCCAAGAGCTTATGAACTTGTTTCCGCTCTCTATCTGCTCTTCAAAACCTCGCTCTGGTTCGGATCACTCGCCATTGCTGTGGGATTCTGGTGAGGAGGTGGTCCACCACGCTTTTTTTCGGTTCGAACGTGCTTGGTTACTAGAGGACTCCTTCAAGGAGCGGTCCACCTTCTTTGGCCCACTCCTATTTCTACCGGTTCGGTTGCTTCTAGGTTTTTGCATAAACTGACCTTGCTGTAGAAGCATCTTTGTGATTATAAGAGAGAGATCTGGGAAGTCGGTTTGGCACAACACCTTTTTGCGGAGGCGGAGCTCAAGAGAATTGATGCCCTTAAAGACGCGGGTGACTTGAGTGTCTCGGACCATTTGGCTAGGAATGTGGCGCATGAACTTATACTGCAGGAGGACAGGAAACATGTTGTCGCTTGTAGGCAACGCTCCAGGCAAAAATGGCTCAAAGAAGGGGACACTAATACAACTTATTTTCACCGGGTTGCGAGCAGGCGTCGACGTCGCAACACCTTCCGTTCTGTGATGGTGAATGGCAAGCTTGTGGAGGGTGAACATCAGATGGGAAGGGCCATTGCTGGGTATTTCCATGATTTCTCCAGGCGCAAGGAGTTCAGGCAATGGAGATGGACATGTGTCGGGGCTACCAGAATCTCCGTGGAGCATGCGAGCAGTCTTGAGGTGGGCTTCATGTTGGTGGGAGGTTAAAAATGCGGTGTGGAACCTAACTGCCGATGGTGCTCCTGGTCTGGATGGCTTCTTGGTGTTTTTCTTTCCGGAGTTCTGGTCATTGGTGGGACCATATGTTCTTGAGGTTGTGAACGAATTTGCTGAAGGTAAGGATGTCTGCAATAGATTAAACAAGGCTCTTATTTTCCTCCTACCGAAGAAGGACGTGGTTGAAAGGGTTGAAGATCTCCGGCCTATTGCTCTGTCCAATGCTCTGTCCAAGGAGTTCAGGCAATGGAGATGGACATGTGTCGGGGCTACCAGAATCTCCGTGGAGCATGCGAGCAGTCTTGAGGTGGGCTTCATGTTGGTGGAGGTTAAAAATGCGGTGTGGAACCTAACTGTCGATGGTGCTCCTGGTCTGGATGGCTTCTTGGTGTTTTTCTTTCCGGAGTTCTGGTCATTGGTGGGACCATATGTTCTTGAGGTTGTGAACGAATTTGCTGAAGGTAACGATGGCTTCAATAGATTAAACAAGGCTCTTATTTTCCTCCTACCGAAGAAGGACGTGGTTGAAAAGGTTGAAGATTTCCGGCCTATTGCTCTGTCCAATGCTATTTACCTCACTGTGGCGAAGGTGCTCGCCACTTGTCTGGGCAGGGTTATGGACCACTTTATCTCTCCTTGGCAGTCCGCCTTCATTCCGTCAAGACAGATTGGTGACAGTATCACTATGGCTACATAAATTGTTAATGATTGACGAAGACGTAAGACGAAGGTTTGCTATGGAAGGTGGACATCTCCAAAGCTTATGATTCAATTGACCGGCCATTTCTCTGGGCGACTCTTAGCAAGCGTGGCTTTCCGACTAGGTAGATTAGCTGGATGAAGAGATGTGTCACGACGGCCTCCAATTCTGTGTTGATAAACGACCATCCGGAGGGGGGTTTCTTTCAGTCTCAACGGGGCGTCCGTCAGGGTTGCCCTCTTGCCCCACCGCTTTTCACCATTGCAGCTGACGTCTTGGCTTGTATGGTGCGCGTGTGGTTGGGAATGGCCTTTCCAAGGGATATATGATTGGCGATTTGTCTATTCCTTTGTTGCAGTACGCGGATGACAGCATCTTCTTCATTGAAGGCGCGAAGGAGGAGGCTAGGGGCATGGCTTTAACTCTGGAAATCTACAACGAGATGTCCGACCTTACTCTGAACCTTGGGAAATCTTCTTTTGTGCCTTTTGGTCTGTCGGATGAGGAGAATGGAGAATATGCCAGGGCCCTTTGTACGAATGGCGGTTCCTTACCTCTTACCTATTTGGGGGTCCCTCTAACAGTAGGAAGGATTCGAATCGTTGACTGGCTCCCTCTGATGGAAAAATGGAGATGAAGCTGGCGGGCTGGAATGCGGGGTTACTTTCTTGTGGGGGGGGAGTCTGGTTCTGGTCAAGGCGGTCCTGTCGTCCCTCCCTGTCTTTTTTATGTCACCCCGCTTGCTGCCAGTTGACATCAAGAGCATACTCGAGAAGCTTATGCGTCGTTTTTTGGTGGGGGAAGTCAGGACATGAGATTGCCAGGATTCACCCGGTGGACTGGGAGACTATCTGTATGCCAAAGGCGGAGGGTGGCCTTGGGGTGAGAAACTTCGAGACTATGAACAAAGCTTTGTTGTTGAAATGGGTGAGCCGTATTTGGGGCAGTGATGACGGAATTTGCGGTCGTCTTCTTCGTCAGATTTATTGGGTTGGGGACCGTAATGTTTGCATACAGCTTTCTCTTGCTCTTTCCTCTGCCTTCTGGAATGCTCAATTTTGCCTCAGTTTCACCTCTTATTTCGTGTGATGGTTGGTGACGGAAATTCCTTCTCCTTCTGGAAAGATGACTGGTCGGGCGAAGGGGTGTTAGCAGATCGGTTTCCGAGATTGTTTGCTTTGGCTGCGAACCACAATGCCCGGGTATCAGAGTGTTGAACTGACGGTAACTGGATGCCTTCTTTTATTTCTGATTTTTCTGACCAGCGTCTTGAAGAATTCCTTTTACTGCTTGACTCCATTCGGTCTAGCAATAGACCGTCCTCGGGGTATGACCATTGGGTCTGGCATCATAACTCCTTTACTGTGAGAAGGGCTTACCAGGCCAGGAGCGTAAAAAAAAGGGGTTTACCAGGCCATAGCCAGAGCGCCACCTGCTAGAACAGACTCTTTGATTCGAGATTGCAATCTTATTTGGGAACTGTGCCTTCCGAGCAGGATTGGCTTTTTTATTTGTTTGATGAGAAGAAGACGCATCATGACTAGGGGCCGCTGTGCAAGGCTTTTCCGTGCAATCTCGGACAGGTGCCCTCTATGTGATTCTTGTATCGAAACCATGGAACATCTATTCTTCAGATGCGAGAAAGTTGTGCAACTCTGAGAGGAAAATGATTTGCGTTGGGTTAGTATTCAAGACTTGGACAGCTTCTGGGAGTCGTTATACAGCGGAAAGAGCCGCCCGCGACCGATCGTACTCCGTTCATTTTCTCTGATTTGGTATATCTATTAGGAAGGAATGGGGCCCTTTTCTCTAACGAGCGTTTTTATTGTGAGAATGTTGCTTTCTTTGCTAAGTGTCTCCTGGGTTCCCGGACATTGTAAGCTGTTATGTAAGTCCTTTATGTCTCTTTAATATATTGGGGCGAACACCGTAGTGTGTATCCCCCTCTTTTGGCTTCAAAAAAAATGTGAGAGGTGATAATCTTCCTTTCATGCACTACATCTATGATAAAATGACTATCTACCTCAATGTGCTTGGTGTGTTTACAAAAGACATGATTAATGGCAATATAAGTGGCCAACTCATTGTAATAGTAGTGGCGGGCTGGAGTTCTAATAGAGAACCATAGTTTGTGTAGAAAGGGGACTAGCGAACTAATATCACAAATGGCTTGAGCCATAGCTTTATACTATGCCTCTGCTCTGGATCTCAAAACCATCGCTTGCTTCTTGTTGTGTTGAACCTGATTTCCTCAATAAACATGCAAAACCACTTGTGGAACGTATGCCGTCAGGAGAGACGTAGTCTGCATCTGCATAGGATGTATTATTGGTATGACCATTAATAGCATAGAGCATTCCCTTGCTTGGTGAATTCTTCATGTACCAGAGGATGAGAAGACCATCATGCCAATTACTCGACTTTTCCATATATTGATTGTCTTTGCTCGTAACATAAAAGAGAATGGGCCTATTGATTGTAAGATGTAGAAGTTCGTCCACTAAGCTCCCATATCGTGTCATACCTTCAAACAGATTGGCATGACTCCAAGACTCAACATGAATAGAGGATGGTTTACAACAGAGTACACATGCATCTGTAAGAATGTTTAAGGAACATTTCCTCTGGGATAGATGTAGCCCTTCGGATGTGCGAGTAATCTCTATCCGAAGAAATAATCGTGTGTGACCAAGATCCTTGGTGATAAACACCTTTTGTAGAAATGCCTTCGTCTAAAAAATGGTTGTACAATCATTTTTATAATAACCATATCGTCAACATATACGACAAAGATAACAATACCTGAAGCACATCTCCGAATGACCATGGAGTAATCAGATATAGTCTTGTGAAATCCAATGGTGCTGATCTCTGACGTGAGTTTATCAAACCATGCTTTTAGTAGGGTACGACATATCGCGATATATCGACGATATATCACCGATATATCGGTATCGACATGGGTCCGATATCAGTATCGATACAACGATATATACTTCTTTTCTGATCCTTCCTTCATAAAAGTGTGTCGATATCGGCAATATTTCGATGATATATCGTCAATATATCGTCGAAATATTGTATTGACACCATATCGATATAGTGTCGATATTGACATTTCCTACCTTGGCTTTTAGAGCTTGCTTTTGGCCAGTGTTCAGAAAAATGGCCGAGTAAGCCGCATACTCGTACTCGGTAGCCTTGCCGCTCCGAGTATGACGAAACGACCATGTATGCGGGTCGACCCGCATACTCGGCCGAGTATACCCCTATGCGGCCGCATACTCGGCCTCTTTTCTGATAGAACTTTTTTTATTTAATCTAAAACCAAATAACCCCACCCGCATAATAACATTAAACCGCATCTCTCCGCATAAAACCGCATACTCTCCCGCATATAACCGCATACTCCCCGCATACTCTCCCAATATTAAATATTTATATATATTTTTAGTAATAAAAAATACCAAATCGCATAAAACCGCATACTCCTCGCATACTCTCCCGCATACCGCATACTCTCTATGCAGTGACCCCTCCGACTGAATACCGCATAGCGCCTTCCTGAACATTGCTTTTGGCCATTGATAGCCTTGCATATACATCACACATACTCCCCCTCAATTGTGAAGCCTGATTTTTGTGCCACATAGACCTCCTTCATAATGGTCTGGTGGTAATGCATTGTGTCTACCATCTAAAAGACTAGGGTTCTAATCCCTCCTTGTGGGGGTTGTGTTAGGTAGCCGACAACTAGCGTAGAAAATAGTCGAATCTTTCAACATAGATTTGAGCAAGAATTCATGTAGCCTACCCTATTTAAAATGAGAGAAGGCTTCACCATTTTATATACCTCCTTCTCAAGATCTCTATAGAGGAAGACATTCTTGACATCTAACCGAAAATCAACCAACTTTTATTGGCAACAACGAAGATAATCGTGTGGATAGATCCCATTTGGCCATGGAAAATCTTGAAGTAATCCACTACAAAGGTTTGTATAGTTTTTCCTCAAAAAATAGTTTTTATAAATTCCTTAGCCACTATCTGAGGCTTTTGTTTGTCTACTAACTGTTGAGCATGAAATTTGGGCGTTTTGATTTTTTTTATTTTATATCCCCGGCAACGTCACCTTTTTGTTGTGCACGATGCTTCGAGGATCGGAAATTAATGATGTAAGTATCGTTGCTATCCCTAAAAATTCCGCGACAAACAAAGTTTTTTTTATTTTTTTTGCTACTTATTTACCTGTATAGCGGATATGATGGAACTCAGGGAGGCTAAATTCCCGAGGGTTATTCAATTGATCGACAAAAAAAATCAATTAAAAGAAAAAAGGAAATCTCAAAGGTAGACTATCCTTGGTTTTTGTGGAATTTTGATCTTTTTAATTTTTTTTATTTTCTATTTTTTTATTTTCTGATTTTCAAATTTTTAGTGATTTTAATTTTTGCAAAAATTTTGTTATCAAGAACAATATGCACACAACAAGAAATATGCACACCAACTCTTCTTGTAATTTTCAATTATACCAAAAATGCTCAGAAAAATCCAGAGAAAATATTTCTGGGTTTTAAAGATTTTGAAATATTTTTGGGATTTTTTGTAGAATTTTCAGATGTTTTTGTATTTTTCTAAAAATCAAACAGTGACAAAAATTAGAAATAGTGCACAACCTGGAGTAATTTGCAACTTAAAAATATTTTAAGTGCTCAAAACTTCTGGCAATTATTTTTATGATAAAATAGAAGCAATTATCTACAAATAGGAACTGAAATCATGGTTTTTTGATTTTTGTAGAATTTTTTTATGATTTTTATAAGATTTTTACTATTTTTAATTTTTTTGGGTTTTATAAATAGTCAATGCGTGAAATTTGTATAGATATTAAAAGACAATGAAATAAAATAACTCTATTTTTTGGAATTTTTGGAGTTATTTTCGAATTTTTATTATTTTTCTAATTTCGGGCAAGCAAAAAGACACTGTTTTTGATCTTTTTAAAAATATTAAATGGTAATAAAAATTGATGAAAAATTTAAATAATGATAAAAGCTACAGCAACAACATAATTTTTTTGAGAAATTTTGGACCAATAAAAACATTTATTTCGATGCAAATATCAAGCAAGTTAAAGTCTGGAATACAGGGACCAGATTGCAAATAGTTGAAGTTTTCACATGAGCATAAATAAAATGCATGATAAGAATTGCAAATTACCCAAATGTCACGTGCTACGCATGTGCTGTGTGCTGGCCGAGCATGCTTTTGCAAATATAATAACCTTCAGGGACGTATCAGAAATTTTCCAATTTTTTTCTTTTTATTTTAAAAAGAACCCAACCCTAGCTTGCTTTGTATCTTCGTTCTTGAGCAACGGGAGGGTGTACCGCAGGGCGAGGCGGTAGCTGCGTGGCGCTAAGGCGGAGGAGCTGGCGACTGGAGGGAGAGGCTTGCGGCCGAGGTCGAAGGCGCGATGGAGGGGCAATTCCACCCCAGGCAGAAGATGAAGATGGCATTGGGTTGAATCGACGGTGCTGGCGACTAAAGAAGGTCGCGCGCAGCGGTGGCTGGCGTCGTCCATGCGGTTGCGGAGGACGGCGTGATGTGGGCGGTGGTGTGGTCGGTCGGTGAAGTGGCTGCGGCGGGGCGACACACGCCCCGGCGACAGTGTCAGAGATGGATTTGCAAGGACTGGCGGCAACGTAGTGGTGGATGTCGGTCGGTAGTTCTCTGCTACGGGCGGAGATGCTCGTCGCACCGAAGGGAGGAAGATGCGGCCACGTTTGGAGGTGGTAAGCGACGCACGGCGGTGGCGGGTGGCGACGAAGAATGAGGAGATGGGCGGCGGCAGCTGGAGGGCTGCCGCCCCTCTTATTTTTTTATTTTTTTGTATTATATATTTTTTAAAGCAGAAACAGATAGCAAACCTTTTATTTATATTTTTTATTTATAAACAGTTAGAATGCGAACACGATGGTTCGATCCAAAATCAAGTAGAATATGCGAATGGGGATAAGGCGAAAATGAGGAATCGGATCCGAGTCTCCGGCCACTGTGCGTGGCCGAAGTTGAGAGATCGTGATAGGTAGAAGAGAACGCGTAGAGATCGAGATGGTGAAATGAAAAATCGAGTCGGTGACGGATTAAATCGTGATGGTGGATTCTAAGATCTAAATATAAAAATGAAGATGAAATTAAAATGCGACAAAATAAAATGATGATTAACCTAGATATAAATAAGAAAAAAATGGATCTCACCTTAGGAGCGAAAATGATCATGATCGCCTCGACGAGACCGACGTGTTGTCACCGGACGACTTGGAGGCTAGGCACCTTTCTCGACGAAAATTTCTTTCGGAGATCGGGCTCCTCTCCTAAAGATTGATCCAGTTGGAATGAGGGAGAATGAGCCATATAAATAGAAAAGATAATGGAGATGAAATTTGAATTTTTGACTTTTTGGATAAAGAGATAAGAGAGATGAAAATTGAGATGAGATAAAGATAAAGAGAGATAAAACTATTTACAAAATTAACTATTTTTTTGAATTTTTCGTCACTTTATTTATTTGTATAAAAATGCTATTTTTTTTATTTTTTGTGGAAGTTAGTTAAGAAAATTAAATATATACATATGCTATATACAAATATGACATTATCTACATGGGTAAATAAGAAAAATAGTTTTTTTTGTGTTAAAATTTTTATTTTTTTATTTTTTTAATTAATTAGTAAAAAAATTACAAATATATACAAATATAATATTTACAAAATACATGGAAAAATTGCACAAACCACCCCAGAAAATCCACTTTTTACTCGTAACTCCAAAAAATATGAAAATATAGCCATTTTAAAGATAATTTAATTTAGAATCCATTGGAAATGAGATTGGTTCAATTTGAGTTCATATGGAGCCGGAATTGATCTTTCAATTAGTGCTTAGAGGCTTTTTCCAAGTGTGGTTGCTTTTATTATGTACATGATTTAATTGTGCAATTGTTTTTATTAATTAGAACATATTTTTATTTACAACTTTGATTTTGAAAGTTATTTTATTTGAGGTCAATTAAGGTACAAATAAAATAGTGTAATATACAAATATGCACATCACACATTTTTTTGGATTTTCTAATTGAGGACCCTATCTCCCCCTACTTTATTTCTGGTCGATCAGGTCAAATCTTGACCTTCTCTCGGGGTTCGGGTCAACCTGTATCTATCACATATATACAATCTTCCTTTTTTTCTTTATTTTTCTTTTCTTTCTTTATTTATTTATTTTAGGTTAAAATAATATACAAATGTACAGTATTTACACACAGATGCAAGTTAGTAAGAATATGGAGTTAGTGTTATATACATGTGTTTTATAAAGGATTTTAAGCTAAAATAAATGAGTAAAGATGACGAATTGCAGATTCATCGTCCCCCTATGCTTTTCCTATGCTAGTCCCTTATCAAACACTTATTTGAAAGAATAAGTGAAGAAAAAGAAAAAGAAAGGGAAAATAAAGAAAGTAGGACAAGATTGACTATTAAACTTATCTTCATAAAATTGTAGTTTATAGCTCTGTCGGACCTTTGGATTATTAGTGTGCCAGAACCTTAATGGGAAATGGATTTAAAACCTAACATCCTCTAAGTTCCACAGGACTCCTATTCAGATCTCCTCAACAGTCAGGTCAGAACAAGTCTATATACACCAATTCTTATGACTATGAATCTTTACTTGTACGGTGTAAGTGAGGTATAGCTCCCCATCTCAAAAGTGGCAAAGAAACAACCTCCCTCAACAAGGTAACTCTAGTTCCCCGGTCTAGCATCTCTTTCCTCGAGGAGCGGAGATATTCCCTTCTAAGTTCAAGTACAACCAGCTTAAGAAGAGGGGATGGAGAAAAGAATAGACGGTAACCAGTGTAGCTACCTATCCTTGGATGCATGACCAATGTAGCCAAGTCATTCGCTGCAAGCTTACAAAAATTTGTCTTTGAAGCTCTTATTGATATTTTTTTATCCTTGTATATACACTCCGGCAGACATTTTACTTTTCAATCAGACCTGTCCACTTTTGGAGATTCTGCATTTTTCCATACTTTTTTTTGAAAGCATATACAAGTGCAGCATGTACATAAGGAGTTTTTCCTCTTGAGCCAATAGACTATCCCTCTTTTGAAGCATTATTGCAACCCCACAACATCCTGTCTTTAGACCTCAACATCGCTAGACCAGGTTGAGACGCATTTCCTTCCCTAGAGGAAGACGAGAGGTTCCGCCTAGATGTACCACCCTCGTATTCTACCCCAAGCCAAAATATTCTGCCTCCTCACTACCTCATCCATGAAGAGCTACGTGTAGAGTGCTTGTCCAAGATAAGCCACGTTCTGAAAGAATCATGCGTGTGTTGTTAAATGTTCTACTTTGACTAATCAAGATGACATGTGAACATAGTTTTATGGACTCAAAGAATTAAGTCACTAGGACCTGAAAAGTCTTAACTCCATTTCTTATAAGGTTCCTCTGGAATTAAGTGGATTAAGGCCCAACTAAGCTCTTTCCAGACATAGTTCAAATGTCAATACTATCCTGAAAAATGCACATGCAAATGCAAGAAAATATGAACAATGCAAAGAAAGCTTTTTTTTTGAAAAAATGATGCACATGTGAAAAGAACACATTTTTTTGAAATAATTTTCTAATTTTGAACTTTTTATGTTTTTTTGAGAAAAATGCAGATGTAAAAGAAAGTATTTTTTTGGAATTATGCAAGTTTTTATAGATTTTGATTTTGTAGTTTTTTTTCAAAAAAGGAAAAAGGGTTAGTAAAATATATACAAGTATATACAAGTTTTTTTGTTTTTGTTTTCTTCTTTTTTTTGTTTTTTTGTTTTTTTTGTTGGTTTTTTGTTTTGTTTTGTTTTGTTTTTGTTTTGTTTTGTTTTTGTTTTGTTTTTGTTTTTTTGTTTGTTTTTTACGCACATGGATTTTACAAAATTATACACATATCTCCCCCAAAAATAATCATTAAAAGTACGAATTATGTCTAAAGTATATATACAATATATACGTCACCCCCTTATACTTAGCCGAACTATGTCCTCATAGTGATCAGAGAGCGACAAAGGAAGACATAACTCGTGCTAAGTATAGAAAAGTGAAAAGACACCTATGCTACAATAACTCAAAGAAAAGATAAAAAGAAGAGAAGTCGGTGATCCCCCCTATACTTAGGATAAAGTAATCCTAAGTATATTAGAGTGTACAAAAGGAAAAACCGATGAAGAGAATGTACAGACTCAAAAATAAAAAGACACGATATGAACAACATCCCCCCTATACTTAGGGTAGAGTATCCGTAAGTATATGCAACAATAGGAGTGATGAACAGGACGAATATGAACAACACAAATCATTCACCCCTCTTATACTTAGGATAAAGCACATCCTAAGTATAGCATACACACACACACGGAAAAGGGGTGAATGATAAAACGGAAGAAGAAAGAGTAAAACGAAAGGATATACAAAAGGAGTGGATGTACAAAGGTCAAAAAGGTCGAAAGCGAACCTTCTTGCGGGACCGCTGAGGTATAGAATTGACATGGTGTAGGTCGATATGAGGATCATCATTGGACATAAACTGAATAGGATCAACCAAGAATGTCTCCTCAGTGGTTTGGGATTGTGCATGCCTAAACCGGTTATTCGAAGTAGTGTGGTCATGTCCTGCCTGGGAAGTCTCGCAAACATCAAAATAAAATGGCTCGAAATCATTATCAGAAAAAGTAGGATCAATTTCAGCCTGACGAGCCTCTACCGGATCATCATCTTTATCAAAAGGCCCAAATTCCTTTATAAATGCAATCAAATCAAATTTAGCATGATCGGTCTCATCTGAATCAGGGTGAATAGGAACGGACTCATCAGTGAAAGTAGTCGAATCATGTCCGTCCTGTCTAGTCTCAGAGTATGCCTTCTGCTCTAGGGTGCCTATCGTGTAAATTCCACGGATGTCATCAATGCATCACCACATACCAGAAGGGGGAACTCCAAGATCTATGCTTTCCGAGTCTTCCTCCTTGAAGAGGAATTCTTGGATTTTATTATCATTTATATAACAAGAATCTCTGATATTATCATCGAGGTCAAATTCCTTGGGGTTGGCTAACACGGGCGGGCTCTCATGGGATGCAGGTCTCTGGTCAGTAGTGGGTGTAGTGATCAACACATCGCTCCCTACATCATAACGGAAGTGAATCTCTCCTGAACCATAATCAATAACGGCTCCCGCAGAGGTGAGAAAAGGCCGTCCCAGGATTATTGGAGGGTGCTCCACATGGGTGGATGTCTCCATGGGCATTACAACAAAATCGGAAGTAAAATTCATGCCCTGAATAAGAATGACAGTGTTTTCTAGAACACACTTCAGCCTCTTGATAGATCCATCAGCAAATTGAACTATCGTCCTGGTTTTCTTGAGAGGCCCAAGATGAAGAAACTGTACCATAGAGAAGGGCATTATATTGATTAAAGAACCGCCGTTAAGGCGAGTGTTATCACAAGAATAGCCAGATATGGAGAAACTCACAAGAGGTGTGACAGTGTTCCCTTTCTTAAAATACGGACGGTGAGAGATGGCGTAGGCAGTGGCCATGGTCAAGATATGACGTTCAGATCTTCTCCTTCGCTTTCTCTTATTGTATTGAGGAGTAGATAAATCTGTCATGGCCTGTTGAAGTGGAGCTTTAATGATCTCATGAAGTGTGGCTACCACTTCAGGTTCAGTCAACATTTTTTTGAATTTTTAGACCTCATCCATACAAGGGAGGAGATCAGAATCAACATATACACGAGGATTGCCAAGAGCAGTCTGTATAATGGAATCCTCGGGGTCAAGGTCGTGACATGTGGTGGATAATTGTGTGGGTAAATGATCGGACATTTGGGTCCTCTCTTCACAAAATGAATCAACAATGTGTCCCATAATCTTTTTGGATTTTCAAAATTTTCTCATTTTTTTGTATTTTGGGTGATTGTAAGCTCTCATGATTATCCTCAAGTGAATCCATATCCTTAAATAGTGGAGCAGCATTTTGGCTCGTATTTATTTTAAATAGATTGCTAATCCTTGAATTCATATGCTCCATCATCTGGTTCAGTGTCTCAATTGTGGAAATCGTGAAAGGTGACTCCAAAATCCCAGGATCGGGTGGGTTGAATGAGGGTGGTTGAAAATCAAAGTCATCCGATTCCTGAAATAATGGGTTAGGCGGATATGCACAAAAATCAGGAGGAAAGTCCTACTGGAAAAAGGAAGGTGGATCGTCTGAAGAGTGCGAGAAGTCTGCGAAGATCGGATTAAAATAACTCCAGTCGGCCATCTTCGAAACAAAAGACGGGATCGGGAGAGCACGAGTGGTCAAGTCAAAAGATATGGAGAAAAAGGTGCAAATGCACAGAAGAATCGAGTATGCACACAAGCAATCAAACACGATACAAAACCCCAGTTTACCAACTCAACTCAATGTGAAGACCGTGAAGGTTGGGTCAATTATCTTGTCAATTTTAGAGTTTGGTGAGAATACAATATATCAGAGCGGTTAGAGCGAGCTGTTAGGAACCCAATGCTCTCAGGAGACTGGCCCAATCCCAAAGTTAGATCTTCCCAGCCAGTATGAATTGCGGACCGTTTACCGTCTACCCGATCAATTCAATCTGTTAAGGACGTCATGGGCCGCTTTAGCGGCTACCGGAGAGATCCTCACTGGAGAACGACTAATCCAAGATAGTATTTTGAAAAGAGTTCGGGCGTGGTTCTATCCTAGTGTGCGGGTCGCTCTCTCGCTCAAGCAACCCAAACACTGAGGGGGTTACTCTCCCCAAACAATGATTTTTCCTTATATATTTTTTAGGGTCGAGTTTTCTTTATCAGTCCCGTATTCTAGGCAGTTGTCACTTGGTTAAAATATTTTCAAAGAATCACCTATCAAGTGTACAATTTCCTTTTTAGCTTATATGAGTGAAAACAAGGAAGGAGATCAGAAATGCCAATGCGCGATTAAAAACAATGATGCATGCAGGGGTTAGAAATGCGCACCTTGTCGCCAACACTCTTCATACAAGTGATCCGCGCAGAATTGAAATACAAAAAAATAAACTAACCTATATGCAAATGCAAGTAAACCGTCCTAGATGATAGCTTCTATTAACGGGCAAGAACAAATTAATTTGACTAAGTCCAAATTACGCTCTACTCTATAGGTACAAGAATTCTTGTTTAGGGTGTTTGGACCTAACTAATTACCTGGATCAAGCAAATTAATTAAAGCAATCAAGAGGTAACTCAGGAAATGCGCGGGAAACAAAGAAATAAAGCGATGAAAACAAAATCGGTGAGGTCCTCCAAGTGAACCGACACTTGGTGAAACATATCCCGCAACAAATGAATGCCCGTTTACAAGAGTTCAAATGCTAGAAAAGAAAAATACGTACACTCTCTCTCTCTTTCGTCTCCTTCACTTCTTATTCTCCTCTTCTCACGCTATCCTGCGGCTTAGTGAAGAATCAAGCCGCCACCACGTCGCTTGGGTGCTTCGGCTCTCCTAGAATCGCCTCCTTCGCTCCGCGGGCCCTCGCAAGAAAAAGAAAAGAGAATGTAAGAAACACAATTATCAAATATGAGAAAAAAATGAAATGAATGCAGTGGATATAAACAATTAAGTGAATGACAAAAATGTAAACAGATATTTACAACCAAGAATAACAGGTCAAATGAGAAACCTAACTATCCTCGCCGTGCCTCCCCGGTAACGGCGTCATTTTGTTGAGCACGGAATTTGGGGGTTTTGATTTTTTTATTTTATATACCCGGCAACGGTGCCGTTTTGTTGTGCACGATGCTTCGAGGATCGGAAATTAATGATGTAAGTGTCGTTGCTATCCCCAAAAATCCTGCGACAAACAAACAATTTTTTTTATTCTTTTGCTGCTTATTTACCTGTATAGCGGACATGATCTAACTCAGGGAGGCTACAATTCCCGAGGGTTATTCAATTAATCGACAAAAAAAATCAATTAAAAGAAAAAAAGGAAATCTCAAACGCAAACTATCCTTGGTTTTTGTGGAATTTTGATCTTTTTTATTTTTTTATTTCTATTTTTTTATTTTCAGATTTTCAAATTTTTAGTGATTTTAATTCTTCAATTTTTTTATCAAGAACAATATGCACAAAATAAGAAATATGCACACCAAATCTTTTTGTAATTTTCAATTATACCAAAAATGGTCAGAAAAATCTAGAGAAAATATTTTTGGATTTTAAACATTTTGAAATATTTTTGGGAATTTTTGTATAATTTTCAGATCTTTTTTTCTTCTAAAAATCAAACAATGACAAATATTATAAATAGTGCACAACCTGGAGTAATTTGCAACTTAAAAATATTTTAAGTGCCCAAAACTCCTGGCAATTATTTTTATGATAAAATAGAAGCAATTATCTACAAAAGGAACTGAAATCATGATTTTTGGATTTTTGTAGTACTTTTTATGATTTTTATAAGATTTTTACTATTTTTAATTTTTTGGGTTTTATTAATAGTTAATGCGTGAAATTTGTACAGAAATTAAAAGACAATGAAATAAAACAACTATATTTTTTTTGGAATTTTTGGAGTTATTTTTGAATTTTTATGATTTTTCTAATTTCGGGCAAGCAAAAAGACACTGTTTTTGATTTTTTAAAAATATCAAATTATAACAAAATTGATGCAAAATTATACAATGATAAAAACTATAGCAGGAACATACATAATCTTTTTAAGAATTTTTGGACCAATAAAAACATTTATTTCGATGCAAATATCAAGCAAGTTAAAGTCTGGAATACAGGGACCAGATTGCAAATAGTTGAAGTTTTCACATGAAATAAGTAGCATAAATAAAATGCATGATAAGAATTGCAAATTACCCAAATGTCACGTGCTACACACGTGCTGTGTGCTGGCCGGGGACGCTTTTGCAAATATAATAACCTTCAGGGACACATCATTTTTTTTTCAATTTTTTTCCTTTTATTTTAAAAAGAACCCAACCCTAGCTTGCTTTGTATCTTCGTTCTTGAGAAATGGGAGGGTGTACCGCGGGGCGAGGCTGTAGCTGCGTGGTGCTAAGGCGGAGGAGCTGGCGACTGGAGGGAGAGGCTCGCGACCGAGGTCGAAGGCGCGATGGAGGGGCTGTTCCGCCCCAGGCAGAAGATGAAGATGGTGTTGGGTGGAATCGGCGGTGCTGACGGCTAAAGAAGGTCGCGCGCAGCGGTGGCTGGCGCCGTCCAGGCAGTTGCGGAGGACGGTGATGTGGGCGGTGGTGTGGTCGGTTGGTGAAGTGGCAGCGGCGGGGCGACACACGCCCTGGCGGCAACGTTGAAGATGGATCTGCAAGGACTGGTGGCAGTGTAGTGGTGGATGTCGGTCGGTGGTTCTCTGCTACAGGAGGAGATGCTCGTCGCACCGAAGGGAGGAAGATGCAACCACGTTTGGAAGTGGTAAGCGACGCACGGCGGTGGCGGCTGGCGGCGAAGACAGAGGAGATGGGCGGCGGCGGCTGGAGGGCTGCCACCCCTCTTTTATTTTTTATTTTTTATTTTTTTTGTATTATATTTTTTTTAAAAGCAGAAACAGATAGCAAACCTTTTATTTATATATATTTTTATCCCTGCAAAACAAATATTAGGCAGAAAAACAATATATATATATTTTTATTATAATTTTTTATTTATAAACAATTAGAATGCGAACACGATGGTTCGATCCAAAATCAGCGGAATATGCGAATGGGGATCCGACAAAAATGAGGAATCGAATCCGAGTCTCCGGCCACCGTGCGTGATCGAAGTTGAGAGATCGTGATAGGTAGAAAATAACGTGTAGAGATCGAGATGGTGAAATGAAAAATCGAGTCGGTGACGGATTAAATAGTGATGGTGGATTCTAAGATCTAAATAAAAAAATGACGATGAAATTAAAATGCGACAAAATAAAATGATGATTAACCTAGATAAAAATAAGAAAAAAATGGATCTCACTTTAGGAGCGAAAATGACCATGATCGCCTCGACGAGACCGACGCGCTGTCACCGGACGGCTCGGAGGCTAGGCACCTTTCTCGACGAAACTTTCTCTTGGAGATCGGGCTGCTCTCCCAAAGATTGATCCAGTTGGAATGAGGGAGAAGGAGCCATATTAATAGAAAAGATAATGGAGATGAAATTTGAATTTTTGACTTTTTGGATAGAGAGATAAGAGAGATGAAAATTGAGATGAGATAAAGATAAAGAGAGATAAAACTATTTACAAAATTAACTATTTTTTTTTTGAATTTTCGTCACTTTATTTATTTGAATAAAAAATGTTATTTTTTTATTTTTTGTGGAAGTTAGTTAAGAAAATTAAATATATACATATGCTATATACAAATATGACATTATCTACATGGGTAAGTAAGCAAAATAGTTTTTTTATTTTAAAATTTTTATTTTTTTATTTTAATTAATTAGTAAAAAAATTACAAATATATACAAATACAATATTTACAAAATACATGGGAAAATTGCACAAACCACCCCAGAAAACCAACTTTTTACTCATAACTCAAAAAAAATATGAAAATACAACCATTTTAAAGATAATTTAATTTAAAATCCATTGGAAGTGAGATTGGTTCAATTTGAGTTCATATGGAGCCGGAATTGATCTTTCAATTAGTGCTTAGTGGCTTTTTCCAAGTGTGGTTGCTTTTATTCTGTACTTGATTTAATTGTGCAATTATTTTTATTAATTAGAACACATTTTTATTTACAACTTTGGTTTTGAAAGTTATTTGATTTGAGGTCAATTAAGGTACAAATAAAATAGTGTAATATACAAATATACACATCACACATTTTTTTTGGATTTTCTAATTGAGGACCCTATCTCCCCCTACTTTATTTCTGGTCGATCAGGTCAAATCTTGACATTCTCTCGGGGTTCGGGTTAGCCTGTATCTATTACATATAGACAGTCTTCCTTTTTTTCTTTATTTTTCCTTTCTTTCTTTCTTTATTTATTTTAGGTTAAAATAATATATCAATATACAATATTTACACACAGATGCAAGTTATTAAGAATATGGAGTTAGTGTTATATACATGTGTTTTATAAGGGATTTTAAGCTAAAATAAATAAATAAAGATGACGAATCACAGATTTATCACTAACCCATATGGAGCATGTTTGGTCATGAAGATTGGATCTATTTGCAAGCAAGAAGAGCAACACCTGTAGGACATGGCACACGATCCCAATTGCTCCTTCAGATAAGAGCATCCATCTCCTTATCCAAATCCCGCTTCTATCCTAGATCTTTAAGAGCCATATGATGATCACATGGAAGATGCATTGATATAAGAGCTTATGTAAACATCCTACCACAACTAGATAAGTTATACATAGAATCAAAATGTACGATTTGGTGCACTATTTATTTATTATTTTTTAAACTTCATTAGAGCGATAATGAGTTTAGTAGAGGGAAATGGATCATCTGTAAACGTAGCTTCCATAATAGTATTAGGTGAGGAATCATATGTTACATGGTCATCATCTTGCAGGAGGAATAGGTAAATGGACCATTCGAGGTACCTATAAACGTGGAGTGAATGAGGGAGCTCCATGGGAATTTCTCTGGCACTCTTGGTAAAGAAACCCATCTTCTCAAAAAAATTAACATATGTAGAGACAAAATAATGATGGCAACATGATCATAGAAGCTATATCCTTTTCAAGTTCTAGAATATCATAAGTGAAACACCATGTAGATTGCACTGTGGATCGCTATAAGGCGAGACTTGTGGCACGTGGGTTCACCCAGACATATGGGGTGGACTATTAGGATACTTTCTCTCCATTTGCCAGACATTCTACTCTGCGTATTCTACTTTCTGTTGTGATACGAGATTGGCTCCTTTACCAGTTTGATGTGAAGAATGCATTCCTCTATGGTGATCTATAGTCGGAGGTCTATGCAGCATCCACCTAGGTTTGCTGCTGAGGGGGAGTGTCAAAAGGTTTGTAGGCTACACAAGGCTATCTATGGCCGTAAGCAGAGTCTAAGAGAATGGTTCCAGAAGCTCTCGGACTTGATAGAGCAGCCGTGATTTGTGCGATCGACTGCCGATCACTCTTTGTTTGTGCACATGACCGAGAGAGGTACTATTATCATTCTTGTTTACATTGATGACATTATTGTTACAGGGGATGACAAGCAGGGTATTCAGGGTGCCAAGGACTTCCTAGGTCAGCAGTTTGTGATCAAAGACCTTGGTAATTTACGTTACTTCCTTAGATTGGAGTTTGCCAGGAACCAACGAGGTCTTGTGATGACCCAGAGGAAGTACTTTATAGATCTTCTTTTAGAGACATGCATGACAGATTGTAGACCTGCCACTGTTCCTATTGACCCGAGCATGAAGCTCTATGATGATGACACTAAGGAGGTCGACAAGAGGAGGTACAAGGAGCTTGTTGGAAAACTACTATATGCGACTATCACCAGTCCCGATATATCCTTTGTTGTGAGCAAAGTGAGTCAGTTTATGGAGCAACCCAGACTTACACATATGGATGCAGTCCATATGATTCTGAGGTATCTAAAGACTTCACCAGGTACGAGACTTCTTTTCAGCAGAGGTACATCTCTCAGTTGCAACGTGTGCAGATGCAGATTATGTTGGTTGTCCAAAGGATAGGAAGTCTACTTCAGGCTTCACTGTGTTCATAGGGAATTCCCTGATTTCATGGAAAAGCAAGAAACAGACTGTGGTTGTCAGATCGAGTGCTGAGTCAGAATACAGGGCCATAATGCATGCTAGCACGGAGATGACGTGGGTCAGATCTGTTCTTACTGACCTGACTATAGAGGTGCCTCTTCCCATGCACCTCCAATGTGACAATCATACTGCTCTTTTCATTGCCAACAACCTAGCCTTTCATGAGAGGACCAAGCACATAGAGATGGACTGTCACTACAATCGTGACATGATACAAAAAGATCTTATCACCACTATGCATGCCAGCTCTGGAGACCAAGCAACAACTGTTTTTACTAAAGCCTTAGCAGAGGGCCTTATCAGAGATGTTGTTCCAAGCTGAGTCTGATCGATACCGACGCTCCAGCTTGAGGGGGAGTGTTGAGATATTAGTTATCTTTCTTATTGTTTTCATATTATCTATTTCTTTTATCTTCTTTTAATTTGCCCAACAGGTTCCTCTCCTATATGAGAGAACCCGAGGGGCTCTCATTAGTGCAATTTATTCTTTTCCTTCTACACTATCCATGTATAGTGACTTGAAAATTGGATATCAGTTCAATTTCAGGGTTTATAACATTTTAGCAAAAATCCGTCACCTATGAATGTTGAGCTTCAACTGTAATACTTTACACTCTCAGTGAGCTCAACGAAACACATCACTCTCCATGAGCTAGAGAAAGTGTCGGTGGGCTGAATCTAGCTTCCTTGACCATTTCTAATTAAAGTCCAAACCACTTGGAGCTTAGAAATGAGCTGAAGGAGTTTTTATGCTTCCATTTCCATGATCATTTCTGCTTCCAACATTTGTACATTGAAATTGGAATTGGAAATTGGATTCAAAGGAATTGTCATTTAATCCAATTAAATCACGAATCATCTAGCTAAATGGATCCGTTAAAATCCATTATGTTTTATCACTCCCTCGGAATGGAAGTGTCATGGTAGATGATCCATTACAACATATGTAATCTTGAGTATTCTCAATACTCATTCATCCTTCATACTGGAAGACTTTAATAAATCCGAAGTTTGAATTGTGTTTTGACTGTCTTCTTCGGAATATTATCAATAGATTTCTCATTTGATAATTGGCGGCAATATTAATCATATACTTTCCAAAGCATATATTAATATCTCGAATTCATGTCTCATTTCATAAACAAGACGACCATACATGGAATTCATATTGACCCCAAATCATCTCGAATAAGCTCTGTCTCCCGATCCATCAACTATGAACCTGTATGATTCTTTCGAGAGATCATACATCTCATATGACTTCATATGCGCACCAGTGTGTTGTTATATGGACCTTGGCGAGGTCACCAACCTATTAATATGTCAAATGTGTATATTCAGGCATATAGATGCATATCTGTCTCAGGTTAAAGGATGTGTGCCTAATCGTGACAATTACGATTCATGTCTTAGTTTATCTCAACCTCATCAAGTTAATTCTTTGACTTGATTATCCCAACACTTCTGAATCTCCATTCCTATGCAGAGGACCTGCATCAAGAAGTCGGTTGGAAATCAATCTTTAGAGAAAATTTCCACCTCTTTCTCAGACTGGGATCTTTATTGAATATCACATGTTTGAAGTCAGTTGTGTCCTCCCGGTTGCATGATATTTAATATGGTCAATTTACATAATCCTAATTGTACAAAGGGACCTTAATAGCAAAGTGCATTCACATTCATTCATTTCATTTCAGATGGACTTGATAAAACAATAACTTATCATTGCATTAATGGATCGCCGAGGGCTTACAAGTCCAACACTCCTCCCTTGTTACTCTGATTTCTCAAAATATCTCCCTCTAAGCAATATACATAATTCACAATCATCTTGCTGACCCACTGCCAAGAAGTTGTTGAGAACATCGCCTCCAAGGCAGTTTTATGAATTGAAATACATGGTCACAGTAAAATGAAAGTCTCAATGCATGAAACATCTGAACCGTACCTTTCTGATAGCCTTACTTGCTATTCACTGCCATTTTTTTCTTTTTCTGTAGTATTTCTGTAAAGTTGAGGAAAAAATGTGGTAACCTGCTGCTTTACATAAAACCATGGTTGGTGTGTTCATGTAGAGCAAGTTTAGATCACACTTCCGAATTTCTGAATATATAGCCTGGCGTATCGTGACAGAGGTCACTATTATGATATATGAGAATTAAAGCCATGTTGATGTTCTTTTTATTTGATATTCACTATATCCTGGTTTCAAAATTAAGCTGCTTTATATTTCAGTGTAGTAATTGGATTGTCGTCTTTTGTACATATTCTCATCATTACCTAAAACATAAAGTATTTTTTCTGTATCAGAGAAACATGTACAATGCATGGGTGGCAACATCTGAAATGTATAATTCCGTTGCCATGAAGAGGATCAAATTGCAACTCCTGCGATATAATCTCAAATTAACATCAATCCTCAAGGGACAGGTATGGCCAGACCCTATCTTTTCCATATTTAGATGTAATGGTTATGTTTGGATAATTTGCTGGAGGTTGTTTTCTTGAAATGAATTTTAAGAAGGCAGTTCTGAGTCTCCATATAATTTCTGATGCTCAGAAAGAAAATATTTTAGTTCCTTTTAAATCATTCTATTCTATTACTGTCCATGGCAAGTACGGCCATATAATGCTCTTATAATTCTGAAAAGATTTTTCTGATCATTTTTCAGAATGGTTGGTTTGATTTTTTTTCTCAAGCAATTTATCTGAAATGTTCCCAAAGTAGTCCTACGCATTCTCCGGCATTGCTAGCATGGATATTAGGGCCTTAGGGGGATGTTTCCACACAAAATGAGCTTGAGTTGAAGCAATCTTATGCTTAAATTGTTAATCCTATGTTTTTACGATTGGATATGCTTGTGTATATTAATGCAGATTGTATATCTGGAAGAATGGTCTCATATGGACAAAGATCATTCAAGCTCGTTATCAGAAGCAATTGAATCTCTAAAAGCTAGTACTATTCGCCTTCCTGTTGTCAGTGGTGCAAGGGTAAGTTCCTTATGTTTTCATAGTTGCCCAGTGCATATGAAATCCGAAGAGTATTGTCTCTGCTGCTGTTTTGGTGATTTTTCCATTGATCATTTCAAACAGGCAGAAATTCAAGATGTAAAAGAAGCCGTTGGTTCTGCTGTTGATGTGATGCAGGCCATGGCATCTTCAATATGTTCTTTACTGACAAAAGTAAATACCTTGTTACATAATCCTCTTGAAAGATATGCATTTTTATTTTGTTGATCTTGTTTGTCTATTCAATTTCCAATACATGTTAAGTATAGTGAATTGTTATCCAGTATTGGGACGAGTTACTCATTTACCACTTCTATATTGAATTCGTGGAAGTGGAAGGAGTTCATACTAATTTGATTTTTCTTATTCTTGCTATGTTTTCTGATTATTGATGTGATTTTTATGTGGGAGGGGGTGGGGGTGGGATGGGGCATGGCCATGCTCCTAATTGTATTTTCTTTAATTTGTTTTCATGTTCAACATCTGAGCATAAGCAAAATTTCGGAATTATGAGTATTTCGGGCCTCATGAATCTGTAGGCAGAACTTGAAAATTCTTATTGGAAGTGCACCTTTTATCTATGAAGATGATCAAATATATCAAAAGAATTTATGGTTTACTTTCAGTTTAATCTTTAAAGTTTTTTTAAATAAAATTTTGCGAGTGTCTTTTTTACCTCTAGTTATAACTTGTGGAATCATGTTTCGGGATTTCGCTGAAGGCATAGATAGCGTTACGAAGAATGCATACCTTCTAATACTCCCTTCCATCCATGAAGCTAGGTTGCTGCTACATGTAGATCTTCTCGCTCAAATCACTATACAGGAAGACATTTTTCGTATCAAGCTAGTAAAGCAACCAATCCTTTTTAATGACTACAGATAAAAGGACCTATATATTAGCGGGGCGGGTTACCTGACAAATATACGTGAAAATAGTCTACTCCATTGTTTAAGTGTAGCCTGTGTCTAAAAGACATGTTTTGTTGCCTTCGACAATTTTTCCCTGCAGTGTCCTTGGCTTTGAGCAAAACCACTTAAGATGGTTTGCCCATTTGCGAAGGAGGTCGACTGATGCACTAGTTAGAAGATGCGAGATTTGGGATGTCGAGCTGGCTAAAAGAAGACGAGGAAGGTCCAAGAAGTGTTGGATTGAACTATCCGAAGGGATCTTAGTTTTTAGGATCTAAGCCCAAGAATGACCCAAAATAGATCTGAATGGAGGCAAAGAATCCATGTAACAGACCCTACTTAATGTGGGACACGGATTTGTTGTTGTGTCCTTGACTGTGAGGACCTATTTGCAACCCACAATAGCTGTATCACGATGAGCATTAACAAGAATCCAATTATCTCGAGAAACCAATGCATTTGGCTAAACCTGTACATCTCCTGTTGCGGGTTATAATGGAAGGCCTCCTAACGAGTTTGCGAAATAGTGACAGTAGATAAAGCAATAGTCATCTATTTATACCATGGGGATAAATGCTTGAGTATGACATGGTCGGAGATTGGATATAGTGGGTGCATTCAATCTTGCCTTTTCCTCAAGGTGATGGGCAGATGTAGATCTGAACTATCTTCACGTGCATCTCTTGGTAGATTATTATTCATAGAAACATTAGCAATCTTTGAAGTTGCAAGATTTACTGTAGCAGTAGACTCAGGCGGTGGCTTAGAAAAGGTGTTTCTGTCTTGCTTGCTGTAAACCAGGCTAAATCTGGTACACGCATTTGTTTGGGTATTCTTAGGATCGGACACGAAATTGAGATTGAGTTGGTGAAAAACCGAGGGAGCAGACTCGAAAAAGTTCAAGGTGACATCTGAGGTTTCATGTATAGACAATGCACATAATTATAACACAGGCATCTCTTCATAGTCTTAGAGTAAGCCATACAAAATGCGCTTCGAGACCTAATATGTATCTTATGTAGGATTGGCTCCATGTTGTCATCACAATTGACACACCTAAACGCTCGAGGAGTAAGGAATCAATTCTTATCTAGAGGAATTTGTTCAGAAGGGGGTGTGCAATTAATGACATGCCATCATAATTGTATTTCTCTAGTATATAATATGCATGGTGCCATGCATGCTTCCTCCCAACAATTCCCTTCTGATGTAATGTGATGCAAATCAGGAATCGGCGTCGACAAAATAATATATATTTTGGTATGGTGGATTTTTGGTAGAAGAACGTGATGGGTTGAGAAGAGAAATTGGAGGGGTTGAGAGGAAGAAAAACTCGTCGGAACGAGGGGTTTGGAGAAGAGAACTCGCCGGGAATGCGAGAGGTTGAAGGAGGAGAACCGCGGAGATCGCGTGGAGGGAGAGAGAGAGGGAGAGGGGATAGAGATAACAATCTCAATTTCTAATTCATAATTGACTGCCTAAAAACATGGGACTACCCTCTCTTTATATAGGAGAGATGGGTTTACAAAAATAGTAAACTAATTTAAATTGACAACCGACTTACCTAAATTGACTCTAACTAATTAATTGACCCAATTTCAAATTAAAATCTACGAAATAAACGTTGAGATCACAAGCGATCTCAATTATTTAATTAGACAATATCGACAACCTAAAAACGTAAATAAAATTGACTACTAATTAATTAGATAAATGTGGCCCTATAATTTGGGGTCACGCTGCATCAACTCTCCACCGCTTTAAAAATTCGGCTCCTGACGAATTGCGTGATGTAGGTGGTTCGTTGGAGAAATCATCCTTGAATTGGGGCTTCAATTTCCCCCAATGCGATCATGTTCCGCGTTACGTTTGTAGTTTTTTCCAATTGGGGGGCATCTCTGCAATTTTCGTTCCGCTTCAAATTTCCTTACCTTTTTATCACTTTGGACTATTCTGTAAATAGGAGCTTCATGGAATTTTTTTCGCAATTTTTCCAATTCAATATCCATTCCCTCAATTCCAGGGATGTCGTTCCCCCAAATCTCGATAGGGCTTCCTTCTTCCTCAACAAAAGGCGGCAGCTGCTCGATGGCTGGATGCGGGAGGCGCTGCGGCGTCGGAGAGGCGCGGGGACATGGTCAAGGCCGCGCGCGGTGGTCGGCTCGTGGATAGCCGGCGGGGGCGCGAGAGGTGGCCTGATGGCTCGGGGCGACGCCGTTAGTAGCGAGCAGCCCGCGCGAGGGGCGGCGCGAGGGTTGGAATGATGACGCGGCAGGGTGAGCAGGGTTCTGCGGGGGCGTGCAGAGGTGTTTGCAATGGAGGAGTGCTGCCTCGCACGGCACAAGGGAGACAGGGAAAGGGGCGGGTGCGGTATTAAGAGGGGAAGAGAAGGGATGGGAAGGGAAGGGCGCAGGGGGAAGTCGGCGGGGAGGAGGAGGGTAAGCGGCGGCGGTAGGGGGGAATGGGTTAGGGTTACGGGGAGGGAAAGGGAGATATCGGGGAGAGAGGGAGGGGATGGGTCGAGAGGAGGGTGCTGGACTGTGGTCGGAGGTGGCGCCGTGGGGGGGTATGGGGCTGTCGGAGGGGTTGCCGGGGTGGGCCTGACGGCCGCGCGGGCCGGGGAGGGCAGGAGAGGTACCTGGGAAGGCTGGGGCGGCGCCGGGATGGTTGGAGGGGGCAGCGGGGTCGCTTCCGGCGACGGATTTGGTTCTGGAAAGTGCTGGACAGCGGCCGATTCATCTTCTTCGGCGACGTTTTCTTCGTCCAAACTCGCGGTGGTGGCTTCAACGGGTAGCGGCTTCGATTGGGCGTCGCGGTAGGCCTCAAGGTTGGCCTTGAAGTCCCGAAACATTGATGACATGGATCGGAAGTTGTTCTGCAAATCACGTACCATGCGCTCCGTCTCCTTGTCGTAGTCGTCGTTGGTTCGTCGTTTTCTGTCGGACGAGCGATGGTCCCTTGATGCATGTCGACGCGAATATCTGGACGGATCGTCAGATCGTGGGGACGATCTGTAAGCCATGCTCTGATACCAAATGATGCAAATCAGGAATCGGCGTCGACAAAATAATATATATTTTGGTATGGTGGATTTTTGGTAGAAGAACGTGATGGGTTGAGAAGAGAAATTGGAGGGGTTGAGAGGAAGAAAAACTCGTCGGAACGAGGGGTTTGGAGAAGAGAACTCGCCGGGAATGCGAGAGGTTGAAGGAGGAGAACCGCGGAGATCGCGTGGAGGGAGAGAGAGAGGGAGAGGGGATAGAGATAACAATCTCAATTTCTAATTCATAATTGACTGCCTAAAAACATGGGACTACCCTCTCTTTATATAGGAGAGATGGGTTTACAAAAATAGTAAACTAATTTAAATTGACAACCGACTTACCTAAATTGACTCTAACTAATTAATTGACCCAATTTTAAATTAAAATCTACTAAATAAACGTTGAGATCACAAGCGATCTCAATTATTTAATTAGACAATATCGACAACCTAAAAACGTAAATAAAATTGACTATTAATTAATTAGATAAATGTGGCCCTATAATTTGGGGTCACGCTGCATCATATGTCAACACACAAATAGGCAAATACACATTATAACATATAGATTATAAATAATTTCATTCATAGTAACCATACACTTGAAAGAAAGAAGATAAATTGTAATAGACTTGAAATTAAATTTTCTACCTGAACTAAAGATAATCAATATAAATCGGAGTCTATCCTGATCCATACCACTAGGTTATTAATACTTAATAAGTATCAATTATTGAATATTAAGATTGTAACATGTGCAATATATGTATGCAGATTTTCTTTGATTACTTTTAAAGTTGTTTCATCTCCATGTAATGGAGGGTGAAGCCCCCATCAAAAAACATGGGTCTTACTGCCCATTATAGCAAACTTTGGGCAGGGGGAGGGGCAAGGGGAGCAAGTGCACTCCCCCTGCATGTGTTGTTGATACTAGTGTAGCTATATAAATAAAATCCTGAACTAATCAACTTTAAAAAATACCCTCCACGTAAGCAACGAAATCAAGCAATATGGGTGATATTTATAATTCATCTATTTTGGCACGATATCATTGATATTCGTTGATATATGGAAAGTTTGCATCGAAATTCTTTGTATGACACGTCAAGCGGATGTATCGCCGATATCTTACAAGATATCACTCCATATCCTGGAATTAGATATATATGGTGATATCAAAAGCCCAAACCTTGTGATATTTGTTGGAGTATGCACCATTGTAGTGATGGGTAATTGGATCCCTCCAGGGTCCAATTACCACATCCAATTGTATAGTCCCATATCGACTATTTTTTGGGACTTGAAGAGTCAGTGTTTGGGCTATATAAGAAGCCCTACACCCATTGTATCAGATGAGAAAAGTGAATAGAAAATACAAACCCTTTGAGGCATTCACCTATGGTTTCATCCCGCTCCTCACGGAGTGGGGTTCCATGTAAAATCCCAGTGTTATTCATGTTTATTCTATTTCTATGATATCAGGCTTCCGCATTATCGGTTTCTAACATGGTATCAGAGCGAGTACGATTCTGAGCATTCTTGAAGATTTATTGTTGGAGATTGATTCGAGATTCAAGAACCGTTTAGGGTTTTTTGAGACCCTAATTTTGCAAGATTTCATTTTCAGAGCGGGTTCGATTCTTAAGGAGTTATTTTTGTGATTTGTTCGAGATTCGATTCTTAGATTTATTCTTGAAGAATTTATTATGCTCATGTTCATTGATCTCTGGAATATGTTTGAGAAGAAATTCTAAGGTCCTTGGTGGAACCCTAACTGTATTTAGCATGAAAATCGTCATCCTTCTGAAATCCCGCAACAATTGTTGTTGGGTTTCATTATGTGAAACCCTAGATGAAAGAAGAATCTACAAGATCATCAGACACATGATCTTTTCTTCCTTGCGCGCATCTCTATACATGATCCCTTACGCCATCTTTCCAGGAATCTTCCGGCGAAGAAGGAGCATCCCAATTCAAGCAGCATCCCAGTTCTGCGCACAAAGAAGATATGAGTTCCTCTTGAACCCTCAGTACACACGTCGCTACCAAGCTTCAACAAAAAAGGGAGGGGGGAGAGAAAACACTTCTTCATCAGCATTATGTGGTTCCGTAACCACCAGACAACGTCGATTGACCCTGCAAAGCCTCCTTCATATGATACCCCACGGTCGGCGACATCTCTAAAGCATCCATGCGGCATGAATCAACTCTAACGGGCGTTGTCGCCCCCAGTAGCACCCTCCACCAGCTGTGTGAGACCTCCAACACCGTCCATGGGCGAGGTCTACTCCTCTAGGTGGAGCCCTAGCATGCCCTCATGCAGCAACGATGACCCCAATCTCCGCCAAACCCCCAACAACAGCAGCAGGGACCGTACAACCACCCATCGGGGCCTCTCCAAGCCGTACCAATTGGCGGTGATGAGTTCAGAGGCAGGGTTGCAACATCTTCCAAGAGGCGATGGCAATTCGGTAAAAAGAAGAGGCCAATCAAGGGCGGCAAAATCTTACAGAAAGTGTTTCCCCGATGGGGAAATCTAAATAGCCACGTGAAGGTTTTTATTTTGTTTGGTCCACTAGATTCGTGCCCCATATTTCTTCCCTTTCATTTTTTAGCCCAACAGGGCTCCTTGGTATTTCTTGTTAGGCCAAAATTTTGACTCGATGCTGCTACATTTTTAGGGCCTACTTGAGCCCGGCTCTACAAAAAAGGCCACGTGAAAAAAAAGAGTGCTATATTTTGGTGTGATTTAGGCCGTGAGATTAAAAAAAGGTGCGTACAAAAAGCATACACAAAAGAAAAAAATCGTACAAAAGAAGGAAAAAGCCAAAAAAAAGATGACGATGAGATAAAAAAGAGAGAGATTAGTTTTGTTCCTACGCATCTTTATATCTTTTTCGAACTTGGTTGACGTCGTTGTTTTTCGACTAGTATGGGAGAAATGGGGAGTATGTGTAGAGTTTTACAGGTTTCTAGTTCATATTTCAGGCCACATGTCAAACTATGCAGATGGTCAGATTCAGACTCTACAGGTTGGTTCAAAGTCTACAGTTCAAGGTGCATAGTTGTGCATTCATTTGTTCGAGAGGTCCCCATACTTGATCTGGTCGCCTCAGAGTTTTTCATGTGATCCATAGGGACTCCAGAGTAGAGATCTCATTCTCTAAGCCCTTGTGGGCTAGGGTTTTCATGTGGCTTCATAGGGACTCCATAGTAGAGATCCCATTCTCTGAGCCAGTATGGGAGAGACCTAGTTCTTCGACGAGGAGACTTTTAGACTCCATTCTCCAGCGATCGGGACTCCGACGAGAACGTTTACACGGCCCTTTTCCAGTTTGGCCCTTCAGAGATTTGGAGCAGTTGGGGCCAGAGTTCTCCAAGTGGAGACTCATTCCAGTTTCAGTGACTCTGACAGATGTAGTACATAGTACATGTTCTCCGATGAGGAGACCCCAATTCAACTCACACTCTTGCCCTTTAGTTCCTCACTAGCACGACCTGAGAAGCAACGTCCTCGACAACAACCGACCGTAGAGTATGCGTTGCATTGTGTAGTGCATTGTATTGTTCGTTGAGATTTCTTTTCTTTTTGTCCAAGCTGAGCATTGCATGCTCCAGCTTGAGGGGAGTGTTGGAGTATGCATCATTGTAGTGATGAGTAATTGGATCCCTTCAGGGTCTAATTACCACATCTAGTGGTTTAGGTCCCACACCGGCTATTTGTGGGGCTTGGAGAGTACCTGTGAGCTATATAAGAAGCCCATACCCATTGTATCAGATGAGAAAAGTGAATAGAAAACACGTCCTTTGAGGTGTTCTCCCATGGTTTCATCCCACTCCTCACGGAGTAGGGTTCCACGTAAAAATCCCGGATGTTCTTCATGTTTATTCTATTTCTCTGATATTACACTTCCGCATTATCAATGTCTAAGAACATCAATATTTCGCTGTATTCATAAAATAGCACTATATTTCATTTCATGATACCTCTTATTCAGATATTCATTATAAACAATATATAGAGCCTTCAACCTATAAAGCGATAAACATAAGGCAAATTGAACAAACCAAAGCATAAGGCTGAAAGGAAAGCTTGATAGAACATTAATGATCGATTTTTAAGGATTGAGTTTCTTGGGGATCTTCTTGACCTAAGGTATGACTATGTAAAGAATGATTTGCATATTGTGTTGGATTAGGGTGCATAACAAGTTCTTTTATTGGTGTAAGGGTGTTCTAAGAATAACAAGATTGTCTAATATGCAAATCCTAAATGGCCACAAGATTTTGTAAAGAAACCTAATAGATGATGCGTGAGTACAATATGTATCAGTGCACTTGATGAAAGTATAAAAAAATGCAAGTTAATGCACTACAAAGTTCAATATATATGCAAGGTTGTAAAAATGATAGTCGGTACTCGATTGACTGGGTCACTAACTAAGGATTAATCGGCAGGACTAATCCGATTTAATCGGACTTTAATCAACTTTAGTTTTTTTTAATTATTTTAAATATATAAATCATTTTTATACATATACCCTTATATAGTTGCATATATTTGAACATTTTTTGTACTATCATAATGAAAGAAAAGTAGTAATTGAATATAAATAAAGTATTAATCGTATTAGAATAATTTACTTTTTAAAAAAGTAAAAAAATGGCAAAGCCTTCTCACACTATAAGTAGGGTCGGCTACTTATAGTGGGAGAAGGATACTTAAAAAAAATAAAATTAAAAAAATTATGTTATCTCCAAGCAAAAATTGATCGACTAGCCCACCTAGTTGAATTTGTCAATACTCAGTCGGCCACCCTACCGACTAGACTAGTCGGATCTACTAGTCTGGCCAGTCAAGCGACGTAAACACTGAATATGGGGTATGCCACAAAAAGTGTAACTGGTTGTACCAAGGTGTGATGTATGAACCCTAAACAACTATAAGATTTGAAGATGTACATTTTGGAAGTACTGAAAATAGTCAGTTGAATATCTGCAAAGGTCAAAGTATGTACATGTGCATTGAAAGGTGTGCCGGTGTGCCGAGGAACACCGGCGCGTTGGCACTTATACGTATATAGAAAAGTCAGTATGATTTTGGGTTCAAATGATCCGGTGTACTGATGCAAGAGTTCAAGTGATCAGGTGTACTGATGCAAGAGACTATAATGGTGCACTGACTATGTACTGATTAAAATATTCCGCCTTCTGTCTTTGCTGTATTAGCTTTAATCCAGTCCGTTGTACACTTAAATCCATTATTAAATGCGTTGTCTTAGGTAACATTTATGTTCATTACCTATAAATCCCTGAAATATAAGTCTCATAAAAACATTTATCTTGAATTCTATGTTATCATAAAACATAAGGTTTCACCAAACTCCCTCTTTTCTTCTTAATAATGACAAAGCTTAGAATTGTTAGTGAATTACGTTTATATCTCATTGCTCTCTGTAAGGACATGCATTTCTAACAAAGTAGGAGCATACAATCTCAATAGAACAAGTACCAAAAAGAGAAAGATTTCAACTTGAAACTTGAACTTGCATTAATTGAACCAAACATACAAATAAATTTATAGCCACACCTCTCCCCCTTTTTAATAAGAAAAAGAGTAATAGAGTCTACCAACAAACAAAGTGAAAGGAAAGAGAATGTACACGTCACCATACATCTTTACATAAAATAAGTTGGATACAGTTTATTAATTACAAACAACTGACATTATTAGGGTTGAATTTAAAGAAGTTGAGATCATGATCATTATTTGAGTCTTGATTGCTTGAAAGTTAAACGTCCCACTTGGATATCAAAGTTGAAATAGCTCTTGCAATGAGCTTGAGTCTCTTCGAGGTTTGCAAATCTTTCCTGTGTTTGGTGAAAGAAAGTCCTTGTGCTTGCTTCAAAAATAGGATGAGCCGTTCTTTCTTCTTCGGATTTCTCTTGAATGTTGGTGTGTTTCTTGAAAAGTTTGGTGGAATGGGTTCACTTATCTACATGTTGAGAGGTAGGTAGGACGCAACATAAAAATGTAGCTACCTACATATATTGTAGGTATTTGAAGCGTATATTGAGAATAGTTGTTGAGAGGCAGATCTTGGCGAGGTGGAGAGGTTTGTGGAGGAGGTCCCTTTGAGGTGATGACTCAATTATTGTCTCTTGATCTTGCTTTTGATAAAGTACTCTATGAAATTTCATTTTCTTAAAGTAGGTTTTGTCATAATTGGTAATTTTTGCATTCAATTTCGCGGGTACCTCTTTCATCTTGGCCAATTTCCCATTACGCCCAAATTTGTATAACCGTTCTTCCCATACTGATCAAACCTCAACAAATTCCACATTTGCCAGTCACCTTCTCTCACCCCTCCCTGACCACTATATCGCATCAGGGTGTTCTTGTCTATTCAGCTCCCTTTTTAAGGAGTCATGTCCCCTTTCCCCTTCACCTCAACAACTTCATCGGGAGAGTATGCTGCCTCCAATTGAGCTTGACAACTTGGGTGCAACCCCTTAGTTTACGTCCAATCCACTCTGGGAAGTTTCACAAGAAGAAAAGCTTTCGATTGAAGCTCTTATTCATGCAACTCGAGCTATATTGAGTAGCATCGTTTCAACTCAAGGTCATTGAAGCTAAAATCCCTCTGGGTACCTTGTTCACAGATATTTTCATTTCTTTTTTCTAGACAGAATGTTGCTAATAACTGGGTGACCTTTGCACCACATCTAGTTTACAATTGATCCTCCATGTTCACAGATATGAGCATGTTCAGGTTTTTAAGCATGGCCTCCATTACCGGGTGACCTTTGCACCACATCTAGTTTATCATATTCATTGCTTGCTCTCAACTCGGTCCTTGACAAAGTGTCTTGGGTGGTTGCAAACTTGCAACGATGGTCCATCGTGGTTAAAGAAGAATTCCACATTTAGGAACAAGTTTTCCCAAACAACACCTGAGCAAAGGTCGAATTTTCTAGGTGCTAGTTCAATGATGCTAGACTAAGCTTTCTCATTTCTGTTCCATGTGTACAATGACATTTGGGTAGGGTCTTTTATGCGATAGGATTTGTTGAGATGGAAATGGGTGCTGCTTCTGACCAGGGGGAGTAATAATGTGTGAAAGCCACTTCAATGTTGTATTTAAGGGGATGGAGCGTCGTTTCAAATAGTACACTAGTTGCATTGGCTTCATACCCATGAATATTGTGCCGATTTATCTAGTATATCGACAAGGTAGGCTTCCTCATGATTCACATTTAGCGAGGGAACCTCATACTTTAGGAGTTTGCCAAGGGATTTGACTAGGTTGTTCAAAATGTGAGGATATCTATGGTAGAGAGGAAGGCCACACATTGCCATCCAGTAAGCCTCGACTTCCTCGACCCTCTTTGCTACAAAGAGGGGGACCACTTATAGTTACATGTACAGTCTCCAACAGTAGTTTGAGTTATGGGCAAGTTAGTTAGAGACCCCAGTTCCCACCTGAGCAATGAGTTGCTTGTTGGAGAGCCTCCAACACTTAGTAAAGGTTTTGGAAAGGTTTCGATGGAGAGTCTTTCCTCACCCATTTAATAAAAGGAAACTCCCGAGAGAATTCTACCATTATGCATCAGCTCAAATGGCTCTTCACTACCATAGTTTTGTGGCAAATGTTTGCTCCCCATGTCGATGTAATGAGATGCCATCCATAGATAGGGTAGCTGGGTGAGGGGGATGAGCTGATGGAGCACGGAGAGTCTTCTGCTGCAAAGAGTTAGTTGATGATGTGTTTCCCGTAGTCTCCACCTTGGTGTAGAAAGTGTAATGCTGAAGCGATAATAACAATCAATAACAAGAAAACTAGGGTTTTGTACCCTGCACCTTAAGGAACATGATGAAACCACAGGAGAATGCCTCACATGGCTAATATTCTATTATGTTTTCTCAATGAGTACGTGGCTTTGGGATCTTTATATAACAACACCAATATGACCAAGTCCCACTACTCTATGATGTGGTACTAAACATCAATGCTTGGTAATTCGATCCTGGAGAGATCCAGTTACCCACGTTTATACTCTAACACTCCCCTTCAAGCTGGAATATGCAATTCTCAGATTGGACAAATGGAAAGAAGGCACTCTCCCATTGAATACAAGACACTATAAACAATATCATCTCAATGCATCCTTTGTTGGTTGACGTTGATTCTCATGTCATGCTAGTTAGGAGGTACCGAGGGTTGGAGGCGAATGCAGATTCAGTAGAAAACTTGGATCATGACTGGCTCGTATGCTCTGTGTCTGCGTCAATCAACGTCACTAGTATCATGATGAGTCTCCTTCATGGATTACTCTCCCCTGCAAGATGTGGAAGATTGCCCAGCATGTGGAAGTCTGCTCCATCTCTTCGAAGGGCCAAACAAAGGAAGCCTAGTTCACTCTTATATGGACCTTGGAAGGATCTCGTACTGGATTTCATGGTCATTGGTGGAGGCCGTGAGAATATCCGTATGTAATGAAGTTCATAGTCACTGGAGAAAGCAGTGGGAAGATCCATAGATACTGGAGTTCACAGTCGTTGGAGGATGAAGGATGTGCTGAGTCTCTCTCTAGAAAAATAAGAGAAACTGGACCACTCTAATATATAATGCTGTAAAGTATGATATGTTTTGATATCAGTACCCAATACTCTCCTTTTCTCCCACACTTGTTGAAAAAATGAGGATACTCGACCAAATTGGGAGAACAAATGAAGAAGGGGATCGATGCCAAAGTGACACTTCTCTTCTCCATTTTTTCGATCATCCAATTTTTTCTGGCAGTGTCATTTTTTTTTTCGGGCTGTATTATTTTTTTAACCAATATTTCTTTTGTTGCAATCATTTCATTTTTAGCCAATTTTTTTCACTTATGGATTCTTCTTTTTAAATTAGTCCCTTCATCTTTTTTCTAAGATCGACAACTCACATTTGGGCCCCTTTTTTGTTTATCTTTCTTGGTAAGGTTACAACAGAGCTTGTTAGGCCTATATAGAAAGAAAGACATTTTCCTTTGAATAAAATGTCAAGAGGAGTCGGCCTTTTTATCTTTGATGAGGGTTCTTAATGGGGGAAGACCCACTACACAGCATTGAGTTCTCAATTCCACTGCTGGGGTTGCTTGGAGGAGTCGTGCGTGACACCTGGAGGTTGTAGGGACATGCTCGTTGGGCTCGGAGAGGCCTGGTGGGTGATGCTTGGAGTTAGGGTTGGGCATCGGGCCGGGCCTGGTCGGGTTTGAGTTGGCTCGACCCGAGCCCATTTAAGTATATGTGCTAATGGGTTGCGTCTAGGCCCATTTTTTTTTCAAATTCCAGACCGAAGCCCAAACCCGGTTCATACAAAATGGGTCGGGTTCGGGTCAGGTCGGCCCGATTTAACACCTATGTACACCAATATCGCGTGTTCCGTTCTTGCATTTGTTTGGTTGTTTCTTATGCATGTGTGCATGTTTAAGACTTTAAGCACGCTAACTAATTCGTGATTCTGACATTAGTTGTATGTTGGATATAGAAACGTGGTAAAAAAATATGGCGACTTAAAACCACAATTCAATTCACCATCACATATTCTATTATAGATGTAGGCATTATGATCCAATACAGATTAGTTACTTACAGTTGTACATGCTCTAACACTTGAGGACATAGATTCCATTCTTGCATATTAATGTAATAGTCTTGCATATTAATATAATAATATCCTCAATCCACACTAATGGATATGATTATTAATGTGTCTAAGAATTTATTCTACACTCGAAATAAGGATATGAAAGTTAGAACATGAATATACTGGATATAATTATATCATATAATCCGGGCTATCGAACTTGCGGGTTTAGGCCTTCTCAAGCCCGAACCCAGCCCGATAATCAATAGGGGCTCATTTTGGGGCCCATGGCACGCCCACTAAATTTTGGGTTTGGGTTTTGGGTCAGGTTATGTGGGTAGGGCCGGCCCAACCCAATGCCCAACCCTACTTGGAGCTGGAGTGGGCGGCGTCACTTGAGCTGCTGCCTGGAGCGTAGGGGTGGCATCACCTGGAGTTTGGAGAGGGGGGTGGCATCGCCAACGCGAGGGCTACAGTAGCCAGAGCTACTTGGGGAGGGAGGGTTCAAAGCACCTGGAGGAGGGCATGCATCACTTGAAGGTGAGACCTCGTGAATGAGTGCCGCTTGGAGGTGGAGGCACCTTTAAAGGTGAGGTTGGTGGTGCCAGTTCGATGTGGGGACTGGCAACGTTGGTGCCCATCAATTGATCACAAAAAAGATCTTCATGATGCCAAGATATTCGAAGCAAAATCACGAGCATGTGGGAGAATTAGGATGCCCTCGGAAATTAGGGTTCCATCAAGAACTCTCGCTATTTTAGGTCTGAAATTGTGAAATATCTTTGCCTTTGGCCGTATTGCAAACCTCGATTATCTTCTTCAAGAATTAATGTTAATCAAGAGCTATTACCGTTAAGGCTTATTCTCTGCGAAATTTCCATCATCTCCCGATAAATGAACTTGGAGGAAACAAATCAAAGATAAAACAAGAATCGACTTTTGCTCTGATACAATGTAGAAGATGTAATGCGGAAGCGATAATCACAAGAAAGAACACAAAGACTATGGTTTTACGTGGAACCCTACTCCTGAGGAGCGGGATGAATCACATGAGAACGGCTCATAGGGTTGATATTCTATTCTATTCTATTCTATCTTGTTTTCCCAATGAGTATGGGGATGTGAGGTTCTTTATATAGCCCCACCAATATGACCAAGTCCCACTACTCCATGATGTGGGACCAAAAATGAGTTCATGGTAATTGAATCCTGGAAATGTCAATCACCCATCTACGTATATCCTCTAACATTTAGAGTTGGTGGAAAGGGGAGGAGGGTTTTGCTGCCAAGCATCTATTGTGATGGGGGAGGATTGACATCGACATTTGTTGGTAGTTTTCTTGGTTGACTCCATGAGCGTATGGTGGGTTTTTGATGTGTGTCTCGCTTGATTGTTGATGAAACACACAATTGGGGAATGGCAGAAGTGCTTGGTATGCCCAAGTTTAAGACAATTGAAGCAACAAATCTCAGAGAATGTGTTACTTTTTCTTGAAATGTGGGTTGACAAACACAAGTTCGTCTTTGAGGATATTGATGGTTTTAGAATCTAGGGGGATATCCGTCGCTTCAAATCCTGCAGAAAGGGTTTCTGCATCGCATCATCATATATGTCTTGTGAAGTGAAGGTTTAAAATCATATCCTTTTATAGATTTGGGCTGTGGGGTGGTTTCCCAAATCAATGAGGAGAAAGAGAAGGCATTTTCAACCACATTATGTGAGTCGACACTAAGAGATAAAGCTTCATACACGAAAGTCATTTTTGCAAATATTTATGTGGACCCCCTTTGGTATGGGTGATCCGTGAAAATGAGTCTGCAATGCCCCCATTTTGGGAAACTTTCTTTGCAATATCCCCAATTTTTGAATGACTCGTCAAGATGGACAATTTGTTCTTCTAAGCTAATTCCGATGTTTAGGAGGTGAGGAAGGAGAGCTCGAGGGTTCTCTCGCAGAAAGTATAGGTTTTAGTCTCATTAGATGTTGGCACCCTGAATCGAAGCAGGGTCTAATCCAAAGATATGCCAAAGGCATAAACTTTCGTGCCCCTAAGAGTATTTGCAATTCTTGTTTTGGAAGGGATTTGGTCTGAGATTAACCCTCCCAGAGCCGGGAATTGAGTATCAATGTTAGCGCCCATTCTCCCCAAGAATGAGATGATATTATGCCATCTCCTAGATTATCAGAATATGCTCGTGCCCTTCCCAAAGGTTTGAAGAATTTGTTGAACAAACGAACTTTGTGGCACGGGGACCATATGTAATATTTTCCATCATGGATATCCCCCCTCCCAAGTCAAAAGTACCATTTGAGCAAAAAAACGTACCATTTGAGTAAAGAGGATTTTCCTCTTTCAAAACCCACAACCCATGGTGGAAGATAAGGCAAAAAGAAAAGACAACATAGAAAATGTAAAATTGGCTAAGGAAGAAGAACAACAATAGAAGCAAGAGGAAGAAGAGATGTACTTGTACGAGAGAAGCCAAAGAAAGTTACTTCATCCCAGTAGAGATATCCTCCCACGAAGCCCTCTTCGATTCTAGTATCTCCAGCTTATTCAGGTGAGCCAAGGCCCCACAACTTCACCCTATCACCGTTTGAGATGGCCTTCCTTCTTTTCGATCGTACACTTATCAAGAGGAGAGGTGACCTAGAAAATTCTTAAACCTTCTCTACCTACACCTCTAATGGCCAATCTCTATTACCTTCTAGCCTCTTTTCCCGAACATAATGTCACCTCCACACTCAGGCATCTATATGCAGACACTCTGGTCATCTATGAACGACCGATTCATTGGGAGAACTCACAATTTTTTGTTCGGTCATGAGATTTTACCTCTTATTGCTTTCAATTGAATCTTGCCTTTGTTGATTACAATTTCCTCACATCATACAGTTTAATGATTTTCTATCCATTTTAAGTCAAGATATTCTATTCAAATCTTGTTCCAATATTTTGTGATCACGTGATATTACTATATTCACTTCTGATTTCAATGTCCAAATCTTGTTGGATTCTCAATCTCTGTCTAGTATCCTTGGCACTATTGATCGTGGGTACTTCTTGTTAGAACTATCCCATTCATTAACACATGCGCATGTTCGTGATGTCATCTGAGCACTGATTTTCTGGAACCCGATTGCTATTTAGATTTTTAGCACCTCGAGCCCGTTCCAAGGATTCTGGCTTGAGTCCTCAAATGGAACTTGTATGGAATGACAACTCCGCGTTTATCTATCTCCAAGTGCTTAGCTTACATTATCTATGCTATTGTGACAATAAGGAGGCTCAACTGGGGAAAGATCATCATTCAATTGATTGTAAGTGTTAATCAAGTGCGCCTGTCTTTTGCATATGTAATCATGAGTGCCCATCATCAGCATGGCTTCCTCATTTTTTACCTTAAAGAACTCACCGGCTTCCCTTATGAGTAAAGTCAGCCCTCTGAAGCCATTTGAATGTGAGGTTTGTCAGTTTAGGAAAACGTCGTAGGACATCCTTTCGTCGAAGAACTGAGCTACGAAGGTCGTCTTCGTTTGATCTTGTTCATTGTGATCTCTCTAGACTTTGCCCATTACGTGCCACTGTAGGCCATATATACTTGGTCCTTTCCATTGATGACTATAATAAGAGTTCATGTGTCTACCTTATAAAGGAAAGATGAAAGATCGATTGTGTAGTTAAGTCCTTTTTCCAGAAATGACTACTTCTTTTTCTGCTTGCATTAAAATATTTCAGGATGATATTGCTATGGAGTTTATGCAAAAAGATTTAGTCAATTTCTTTGATTCTCAGGTAACCATATATCAGACATCATGTCCCTATACCTCATAACAGAATGGTTTGCGGAAAGGAAACTTCATCTTCATGACATCATCTGTACTTCCTTAGATGAAAGTCCCCAAAACTTTTTGCGTGATTCTATTCTCACAGTAGCCTATTTGATTAACCATGTTCCCTCATTCATATTAGGAGGTTTTTCTCCATTCTCACTGCCTTATCCTGGTGATAATTCATTTTCGCTATCTCTACGTGTTGCACTTGTTTCATTCCAACTTTTTACACCAAAGGCAAGATTTATCCTCATGCAACCAAATGCGTCTTATTGGGGTATTCTTTAACACAAAAGGAATAAAGATGTTATGATCCAATTGGCCATTATTATTTTGTCACTACAAGTATTACATTTTTTTGGGTACATGCTTTTTCTTCAATGAGAGTGTTGGAGAAATCCCTTTGGAGTTCTCTCTTCTACTCCAGGTTTACCAAAGAAGGGAAAACATGTATATGAGATAGTTCCTTTCCCTGTTACATATGATATGCAAGCTAATGACCAAACAACCAATATTCCCTTGCCTGATGTTACTTCGGATGCTTCTAATACAAATGGTCTCTTTTCCTCTACTGAGCTTCCTATTCTCCTAAGGAAGCCCAAAAGGCAATGTACTCTACAACCTAGTCAAATTTTACTTGTACTGATCTATCAACGAAGTGACATTATATCCATATGCTTTTATGTGTGTATCTCTTCCACATGATTATCGTAGAGCACCTTTCAATATCTGATTTGGAAGCATGCTATGGATGAGGGGATGGGTGCTTTTATCTCAAGGGGCACTTAGGATATTGTGCCATGCCCCACAAGTGTTGCCCCTATAGCTTACAAATAGATCTTTACGACCAAACATGCTTCAGATGAGTCAGTAGAAAAACTGAAGGCCCATTTAATGGCCAAGGGATTCACCTAGAGTTATGGCATGGATTACTTTGAGACTTTCTCTTCAATAGCCAAGTCAGGGTCTATCCGAAAAATTATCTTTGTTGCTTCCAGTAAGAGCTGACCGATTGTGTAGTTAGATGTCAAGAATGCCTTCCTCTATGATGATTTTGAGGAGGTCTATGGGACATAATCACCAGATTACACCGCTGAGGGAGAGTATATGTGCCATTTACGCAATGTTATCTATGATGGCCTTAAGAAGATCCCGTGAGCTTGGTTTGACAGACTCATTTTGGAGATCAACTCCATTGGATTCCACAAGACAACGTTTGATTACTCCGTATTTATCCGGAGACACGCTTCAGGTACCATTATCCTTCTCGTATATGTTGATGATATAGTTTTTTTTGAAGCCAAGCGTTCACCCTTGGAATTTATTAAAGGAAGGAGAGGAAAAGGGAAGTACAAAAAAGCGCGCTACGCGCTCCAGGAGCTTAGCAAGCCCGACACCTGTAATTGTAAATTTTCCAAATAAAATCTCTGACCCGTGAACAGTAGAGCATTCCCAGCAAGCTAGATTGCCCAAATCATAGCCAGTGGCCGCAACAAATCCCTCCTTTCCCGCTAACCTGCCGCCACCAGATCGCCACAAAATGCCCCCACGTCCCTAGTGCTGATCCAACGCAGGGATGGGTCATCCCAAAGGGGCGCCACCCCCCGACAAGAGAAGAAAAGGTGCTCAGTCGTCTCAACCTCCGTATCACAAATATGGCATCTGTCCGAGACAATCCCCAGAAGCCTGACACATCTGTCTCGCGTCATCCACCTCTTCCTCCTGAACAAGCATAAAAAGAACCCGATTTTCTCAGGAAGGCCCATCCCCCAAAGGAATGTACAGTCCCTCGTCAAAGCCGCCGAGAGGGAGGGCGAGGTCTGGAGATAGCAAAGTATGCCCTATGGACCGTGAAATCCTTGTCGCGCCAAAGCCAATGATCACGCCCTGATGAGGCGCCCGACATGTCCCTCAGTACGTCCAGCAGCCGCATGAACTCCTCCAGCCGTTGATCCAAGAAATTCGAGCGAAAAAGCGGCATCCAATTCCCATCGGCCCAGCACGAGACCACACTCACGTCCGGATCCTCCGCGAGAGCAAAAAGGCGAGGGAAGCGAGAAGCAAGATCCCCCCCGCCTGTCCAATTATCCCGCCAAAAAGCAAAGCTCTCGCCATTCCTCTGCACCGGTCTAAAGAGCTCCTGGAAGTTGCTCGAAACCTTGAGGATACCTCTCCAAAAGAGGGAGTGCCCCGCCGCCCTCCCCCCAAAACGGGCGCCGGCGCCGTGCCACCAAGCGAGTAAATCTGCCGAATGAGCTTGGTGCAAAGCTCATCCCCTTCACCCCATATCCACGCCACCCACTTCAGCAGGAGTGCCTCGTTCAGTGTGCCCAGACGGCACACCCTAAGCCCGCCCTCACACTTCTGCCTCGTGATGTCCTCCCAGTTAACCAGATGCATACCAGACTGCCCCTGGCCGCTCTTGCTCCAAAGAAATCTCCGCATCAGTCCCTCCAGCCTCTTCTTAATTCCAACCGGAAGCAACCTCGTGGAGGAGTAGTAAACATGCATCGCGGATAGCACAACCTTCAGGAGAACCAACCTCCCGCCCTTCGAAAGGATCTTCGCCTTCCAGCCCACCAGCCTGCCCTCTATCTTCTCCACCAAGGGAAGCCAATCAGACAGTCTCGCTCTCCCCGTGGTCAGCAGGAGCCCCAAGTAATGAATTGGGAGACATGCCCGAGGCGTGCCCAACACCGAGCAGGAAAGGTCCACCTCATCGTCACTGAAAGAGAATGGCACAAACTTCGATTTACTAGCATTCTGCCTCATCCCAGACATCTCACTGAAGAGCTCAAGCATCGCCGCCATCCCCCTGGTGCTCTCAAGATCACCTCGACGAAGAAAATGGTGTCATCTGCGTATTGAAGCAGGGAGATCTGCATGTCACCCTTCGAAAAGCCCCTCGTGAGCCCCCCGTTCTGCACCCTTTCCACCATACAAGCCAACACATCTGCAGCAATGATGAAAAGAAGGGGGGCCAGGGGGCAACCCTGCCTTACCCCCCTTTACGGTTGGAAAAACCCACCCTCTGGGCGACCATTAACGAGCACCGCCATCGACGCCGTTGTGACGCACCGCCTCATCCAAGTAATCCAGTCAGTCGGGAAACCTCTCCTGTGCATCGCCGCCCAAAGAAAGCGCCAGTCTAGAGTATCAAAGGCCTTCAAGAAGTCAACATTCCAAAGCAAAGCTTTAGTATCGCATCTCTTCCAGTCCGCCACAATCTCAGCTGCCATAACTAAGGAATCCGCATGATTCAATACAGTGCTGGGCACGCCTCGGGCCTGTCTCCCGATTCATTACTTGGGGCTCCCGCTCACCACGGGGAGAGAGAGACTGTCTGATTGGCTTCCCTTGGTGGAGAAGATTGAGGGCAGGCTGGCGGGTTGGAAGGCGAAGATCCTTTCGAAGGGCGGGAGGTTGGTTCTCCTAAAGGCTATCCGCGATGCCTGTTTACTACTCCTCCACGAGGTTGCTTCCAGTTGGAATTAAGAAGAGGCTGGAGGGACTGATGCAGCGATTTCTTTGGAGCAAGAGCGGCCAGGGCAGTCTGGTATGCATCTGGTTAACTGAGAGGACATCTCGAGGCAGAAGTGCGAGGGCGGGCTTGGGGTGCGCCGTCTGGGCGCACTGAACGAGGCACTCCTGCTGAAGTGGGTAGCGCGGATCTGGGGTGAAGGGGATGAGCTTTGCACCAGGCTCATTCGACAGATTTACTCGCTTGGTGGCGCGGCGCCGACGCCCGTTTTGGGGGGGGGGAGGGCGGCGGGGCACTCCCTCTTTTGGAGAGGTATCCTCAAGGTTTCGAGCAACTTCCAGGAGCTCTTTAGACCGATGCTGAGGAATGGCGAGAGCTTTGCTTTTTGGCGGGATAATAGTTATTACTGGAGCCTGATATAGTTATTACTGGAGATACCAATACATGCATTCTCAAGATCAAGACCTTTCTACAGAAGGTGTTTGTCACAAGGACCTTGGTCATCTACAATACTTTCTTGTGTTTGAGGTCACTCATACATCTTGACGACTAGTTCTATCCCTAAGAAAGTACTGCCTTAACGTTCTTGTTGATGCAAGTTTACTTAGTTGTAAACCATCCTCCGTTCTTGCCACGTCTCAAAGTCAATGCCACTTCAGAGGATACAGTGTTTGAGGATATCACATGATATATGAGCCTAGCAAATGTCTGCATCTTATAATCACTAGGCCCGATATCTCTTATGCCTTGAGCAGAGTCAATCGGTTTATGAAAAAGCCAATGTATAGTCATTGGTACGATGTTCTTCTCATCCTTAGTTTCCTGAAGAATTCATCAGACAAGGGATTGTTATATGCAGCGAATGGTCAAACTGACATTACATCCTATGAAGATGTAGATTGCGCCAGCTCTCCTAAGGGTAGACGCTCCACCACTGGTTTTGCCATATTTGTTGGTGGAAATCTGGTCATTTGGCATAACAAGAAGTAGATAGTTATTTCGAGATCCAAAGTAGAGGCAGATGGCTCGTGCTGCTTGTGAGATTAGTTGTCTTGTCACCTTCCTAAAGAGATAGGGTTGCCAAGAAGAATTCTATTTCCTCTCTACTATGACAACAATCAGCCACTTATACTGCTACTAATCTTGTCATTCATGAGCGCACCAAGCACATCGAGGCAAAATGTGCGTAAAAGGAAGACTACTACTTTTCACATTTTCACCAAAGCTCTTCCGAAGAAGTACATTTCACCGTTGACCTCTAAATTGGGCACGATTGATACTGGAAATAGGTATTGATGTTTCTCCATATTTAGACATTACTACTTTCTTATTTTTTGCTCTTTCTATTTCTAGAAGTCATGTTAAGGGCTTCTTTGTATTTTCTCATCGACGTGATTAGGGTTTTAGCCTTTTAGGGCTTCAACTCTATATAAGAAAACCCACCCCTTGAATACAATTATCGCACTCCATCCTATCCGCGGAAAGAGAAATATGACTTGCAATATGAAAGGGGCCATAGGGCTCTCTTATATAGAGGAAAAATCCTAGAGGGAAAATTAAAAACAGAAAATTTATAATAGATAAGGAACGATAAATATATCTCTCAACATCCCCTTCAAGATGGAGCATAGATGTCAATCATGCTTAGCTTGGAACCAATACTGTAAAAGTTGGTACTCGGTCGGTCATATCACTGACGAAGGATTAATCGGCAGTCGGGTGACTAATCGAATTTGTCAGGCTTTAATCGATTTTGAATTTTTTTAATTATTTTGAATATATAAATCATTTTTATACATATATTCTTATATATTTACATAGATTTGTACACTTTTTATACTATCACAGTGAAATAATATAATTAGTTGAACTTAAATAAAACACTAAACGTATTAGAATAAGTTTTCTTTTAAAAAATAAAAAAAATAAAAATATGGATCTCCAAGCAAAAATCGGTCGACTGATGGGCCTAGTTGGCATTCGTTAATATTCGATCAACCACCCCATTGATTAGACTAGTCGGGCCAGTCAAGAGACTTTTACAACACCGCTTGGAACAATATTTATAATGACCCTTTGGCTAGAGTCTCGGTGTAAACATCTATGGTTTGTTCCCTTGAGTTAACGTGGGATGTAGAGATAAAATCCTTATGAATCATGTCATCTATATAATGACAATTTACCTCAATATATTGGTCCTCTCATGGAAGGAAACATTGTTGGCAACGAAAAGGGCAATGTGGTTATCACATTGCAAGTTGCAATTGCATAGGAAGAGCCACGTTAATAGTTAAGTCTGTCAAAATGGATCTGACCCACACCATCTCAGTGCTACCCTGCGCTATGGCTATGTACTGACTCGACACTAGATCTAGCAACCATGATCTGCTTCTTGCTCTTTCATGATATCAAAGAGCTCCCTATGAATACTGCAAAGCCAGAGGTAGTTTTCCTATCCTCGGGGTAACTTGCATAGTATGCAGTCTGCACATGCCGTGGTGTCAAGGGATGCTCCTCTGCTAAAAAACAATCCTCTATTTGGAGAAGACTTCAGCTACCTCAGGATCATGTGAACCTCAATATCTATAATGACAATATGGCTAGAGTCTTGGTGAAAACATCTACGGTTTGTTCCCTTGAGTTGACGTGAGGGTAGAGATAAAATCCTTATGAATCATGTCACGACTCACGTATATAGTAACAATTTACTCAATATTTTGTTCCTCTCATGGAAGGCAACGTTGTTGGCAATGAAAAGAGCAGAGTGGTTATCACTTTGCAAGTTACACCTGCATAGGAAGAGCCACATCAATTGTTAAGTCTATCAGAATGGATCTGACCCACATCATCTCAGTGCTACCCTACGTTATGGCTATGTACTGACTCGACACTAGATCTAGCAACAAGGATCTGCTTCTTGCTCTTCCATGATATTAAAGAGCTCCTTATGAATACTGCAAAGCCAGAGGTAGTTTTCTACAGGCACAGGGTACTTGGGAGCTAGCTGATGCTTCTGTTGTGGGATGTAAATGGCACTGTCAACGTGTTGATGGGTCAGCTATCTTTCGCGAATCGTCTGCAGGAAGAAGCGGCTGAAGACAGAGGGGGCGAAGACGAGGCAGGGTGAAGTCGAGAGTGAAGCGGAGCGGGAAAGTGAAAGGGGACTAGCGCCGATCTATACAGAGTGTTCATGAATTCCGGCATCTGAACCCTATCCTCGGGGTACCTTGCATAGTCTGCACTCTGCACATGCCGTGGTGGCAAGGGATGCCCCTCTGCTAAAAAACAATCCTCTATTTGGAGAAGACTTCAGATACCTTAGGATCATGTGAACTGCATCCATGTGGTTCTGTCTCAGCTACTCCATACTGGCTGACTTTGTTAACATCAAAAGAGATATTAGGCCTGGTAATAGTTATGTAGAGGAACTTTCTAACAAGCTCCATGTATCTCTGCTTGTCCATCTCCTCTATATCATCATTATATAGCTTCATAATGGGATCCATGGGAGTAGTGGCATGTCTGCAATATGCCATGCCTGTCTCTAAAGGGGATCTGTATCACAAGACCCCATTGGTTCCTGGCGGACTCAATTCCTAGTAAGTATCATAACTTGCTAAGGTCCTTGGTGACAAGCTGCTGAAAACTCCTTAACCACACTACTACCATGTACATCACCTCCTGTAACTATGAATGTCAACATAAATCAGAATGACGACGATACCTCTATGAGTCCTCTGTACAACCATTGAATGATATGTAGTCGATCTTGTGAAGCCCTGCTGCTCTATCAAGTACGAAAGCTTCTAGAACCTTGCTTTGGGACTTCGCTTAAGGCCATAGGTAACCTATGAAGTTTGCATACCTTTTGACACTCCCCATCAATAACAAACCCGGGTGACTGCTGCATATAGACATCCTCTTACTGATCATCATATAGTACGTACTCTTCACATCCAACTGAGATAGGGACTAGTCCTGTATCACTACAACTTAGAGGAGAGTTCAAAGGTTAGAATGACATGCCAGCTAAGAGATCGTGTCCTGATAGTCCACCCCATAAGTCTGGGTGAATCCATGAGCCACAAGCCTAGCCTTATAATGATCAACATTGCTATTTGCATGGTGCTTCACTGTAAACATGCATTTGCAGCCAACCACAAATGCCCTTGCAGAAGCATTATCGAAGCTCCATGTGCCACGAGATTGGAGTGCTGCCATCTCCTCCTCCATAGTAAGACACCACTGATTGTCTTGCATAGTCTCCTGATGTGTTTGTAGGATCTCCACAACTGAGAGACCTATGACAAACCTCCTGAAATCTGTTGAAAGACGCCCAAAGAAACATGAGCAACAAGAGGCTATGCCTCTGCTTTCGAAGAGCAATGTGCTGATTGGGATCATCTGACTAATCTGTAACCTGAGGTGCTATCTGCTCAACCTGTAAAGTGGCTTACGGTATATATACAAATCACTAGTGCCATTTGTTGAAACCAAGTGCTCACAATTTACATGGGACATGCTAGATGATGGGGAAGGCACATGAGTAAGGGGTAGAGTCAGTGACTTGCGAGTCTAAAATGAGGCAAATACTGAATCTCTCAACACTATCTATTCTTTCACATCTATCATATTAAGTTAGATGATCGAAGCAAAGAAGATTATTACCAGAAGAGTCTTTGCCAGAAGAGTCTAAGGAGTTAGATTTTATTTTTTAGGATCATTTCTAAAAAAAGCAAAAGATAAAATCCACTTAAATAATCTATTCCCTCCTAAATTTGTGTTTCAGCCAACTAAAGACTATGTCGAGTTGACTAATATGTGGTCAACAAAGTCGAAGCTATCGATCCATCCTATTGTTGGGGTCAGAACTCTTTTCGGTCGAATAATTTATATTCTAATTGATTAATTCCTGTCAATTATTCATTTTCATTCAGGCGAGTAATTCATTTGGTAAATTAATAGCAGTTGTTTGTCGCTGGGCTGAACCAATTGACTAATCACTTATATTCAGTTGGCTATTCCAAACCAGTCAACTGATGTTATTTTCAGCTGTCTGATTTTGTGGTTTACACCATTATTATAATCCTAATGTTGCAACTAGCTGTTGGGCAGCATCCCTTTGTGAAAAGGCTTGGGCATCCGACCAACTTTCTTATTTCTAAGAGTTATAAAAGGAGGACCAGTCCTTACCATCGCTACAAACTTGATATACAATTATGTATACTCCTGCTTTGTAATTCTTCTCTTGAAACGTTCATCAAGAATCCGGTCTTCAAGATCTAAGACATTACTTTGATCTTTACTCGATTTCAATCTAACTAAATCTCAAGTGCTTCCGATTCTCTACACACTCAACTCAGCAAATCTCAAGGAAGCTCATTCTGTTCTCTAAAGCATGTGTTTAGTTTGACTACATATACTATTAAGGCTCTTCTAAATTGCTTTTCATTATTCTATATTATAGGTACTTGAAGTATGGATCCCTTCCTTGGTAATGGTAAAATACTTTCTTAGGCATGTTCAAGAAAGTGGTACATATTTTACGTGGGATTGTGATAGGTGATGAGATTCATCACTCTAAATCTCATTAATTAAGCTCAAATCCCTCAAAATCGTTGACATTTCTTCATTTATTCTGCATAATTAGCATTCATGCATGTTTTAATAATAACTGCATTTTATCACTCATTTCTGCACAAAATAAGAAGCCAAAAATCCCATCTAAAATTGACCTGTAAATAGCCTAATTTCCCCGATTTTTAACTAATTCATGCTAACTCTGAATGACCCAAAACAACCTCCACTGTATACATATCACTAACAAAAATAAATGAAAAATACAAAAAAATCACTAACCCAAATAAATGGACCAAAAAACCAAACCCTAGTTTCAGGATTTACAGACTAAAACCCTCATATCTCTCCCATCCAGTGTCCGATTTGATCCTACTCACTTTTGAAGTAATATACATTCAAATATCTTCAAAACAAGACCAAGTTCAAGTGAATCGGAGCTCATATGTGAAAGTTGGGTTTTGGACATCTTTTGTACATTTTGTATTTTAGCGGTTTTTAACCTAGTATTTTATGTACATAGTTAACCTATTTTAGTTTATTTCTTTTTCGTTTATCTTCTTTGATAAAAGTTTTATTAAAATGCACAAAAATCCAATCCAAACTGAGCATGAAATCAAAAAACTAACTGAGTCCGAGTCTTCACTAAATGTCTGTACAAAATTGGTCTTTTTCGTGTTTTATTTTATTTCCTCTTTTTCTTAATTAATAAAAATCCAAAAAAATAGATTAATGTGTAAATATTTATCTTTGATTTTACCATTTTTTTCCGAATTTTTATCTGGTTTAAAAATGACAAAAAAATTATAAAATCCTAAAATCTAGGTATTTTATGTACATGGGATACCTCAAAAATATCACTTTGTACAATTGATCGATTTTGGTTTTGATGTCTTCATGAAAGTTGTAGATCTCATCGAGACGAGCAATTTTCATGAAGAAACTTTTTCGATCCGAGGCCGTTTGCTATTTATTTTGGATTTTTCAAAGTTTTTATTTTCCGATTTTTGTGGGACTGACATGTGGCAGCTCCTGGAGCCGCCACGCGTCACCCATTTTCGGTTTTAATTTTTATTCGTTTTTATAAAAAATATTATTAACATCGCACGTGCAGCGCACGTGCCGACCAAGCACGTGCTCTGCACGTGCACCGCCTGCCCGCTCTCTCTCTACGGCTGCCACGTGTCACTATTGTGGCCGCCCGATCTCGACCGATCGGACAACCACTGCTTTTCGTGCTCCTCCCCATTCCTTTGGAAGCTCCGCCGCCCCGCCGCGATTTTCGCCGCCGTCATCGGCCGCGCCACCTTCCCCCTCCAATCATCCCTGCGATTTCTCCATCTCCGATCTTCGTCATCCCCTCAAATCTCGAAACCCCACGATCGTCAATCACCGCTCTCCCCTCGATCCCGTCGAACCCCGATTCCGCGATCTCCTTCCTCGTCAAATCACATCTCCGCTCTCTTACCATCTCCGGTCGACCCTTCCTTCGACCCTATAAAAAGACCGCCGACCTCGCAGAGCATCCGCCGTTACCAGGAGATCGCGGTGGTGACAGCCCACAGTCGTCTTCGGTGAGGTCCGGTCTCTCCCAAGGCCGCCGCAGCGCCGCCCCGGCGTACTGCTCAACTCCAGCCGTCGTCGTAGAGCCCATGACTTCAACTACTACCGATAACCCACGTCCATCATCGCCTTCGACGTCAACGCTTCCAGGTGCTTCGTTAGTCGTTCTCCACCTCTCCGCCCGAAGCACCAGCTACGTCCTTCGCTCAAACTGCCAGACTCGCCCAACTCCAACACCGTCGGGGCACACTCAACGCCGAAGCACCCCCGACCGCAGCTTCGTTCCATCAGCACCGCCCTCCTTCACCAACGACTGTCGTAGGGGGTGGTGATGCTTCACCACAACAACCGCGCCACCGAGCGGGAGGCCTGAGGCCCCCACGCACGTGCGCGACACGTGCGTCGGGGGAACGACGCCAGCCACCCCACGGGTCACGTGCTGGGCACGTGACCGCTGGGAAATTTGCAAAGACGCCTAGGTGGTTCCCCTAATTGCAGCTTCGTCCAGCCCCCCAAGGAGCACGTGCGGCGAGCACGTGCGCCGCACGTGCTGCCTTGGAAATTTTGCACTTTTACCCCCAGGCTTACGGTAACTACATCTTGATCATGTTGCATTTTTTTTTATAATTATTTAACTATTGCAGAATTATCCCTGTATTCCCCCATATTCTGGGCCTATACGTTGCATGTTTTTATTTATCAAAATTTGACATTTTGTTCTACAATTAATTCTCTACAGTTTGGCATATTGTAGACATTTTTGTGATAAGTGGTTAATTAATAATTAATTTATTTGTGGAAAATTGCATACTCCACCCATTTAGTGCTCTGAAATTCATAATGGATTAACCGTTGCTCTAAAAATTGCCGAAAAATCAAGAATTGTAGAATTAATTGTGTTTAACATTGTGCCAAAAAAATTACATTTGATGCATAGTTTGCCTTGTAAAAAATATTTTGCATATTTCAATATTCGATTTTTAGTAGGTATTAAATCTCACATTTTTGTGGTTTAGGATTTTTCTGAGATCGATCACCTAATGATAGATCTTGGATAATTTTATCCCTTGAAAATAATTAGGTTTAATATTTATTATAATTAAATATTGAAATTCACTTTGTTTGCATTTAAAAAGTAATAAAAAATCATCTTGTATCCAAAAATTCCAGAAAAATTACAGTGCATTTTTCATCATTATTATCATCTTGGCCAAGTTTCATATTTTTCGGACATCGTTTGATCGAGATTTATATTTTAGTCCCTAAAATAGGCTAAAATTGCATTTTGCATCCCTAATTGCATAAAAAATACAAAAAAGACCGTCTCGAAAACCGTACACGAACTTTGATCACCAAAATTCTAGGCTGTTCCTTTACCTCCTTGTGTTCGATCTTGGGACTTGCCCAAGTAAAATAAACATAAAACCGCATCGATTCAAAATGACTAAAATTAGTTGTGGTTATTTTTGACCGATTCCGATTGCTCGCCTACAATGAAACGACATATTTAATTTAAGCGAACGATAATCCAATTCATACATTTTGACATAGGCTATCTCAGAACCGTTAGATGGCGCCGTTGCCGTGGAGGCAAACGGATTAGTTTTTTGTCTAAAAATTTTTTCGGTTTTCCACATTCAGGTAGTCTGACCCCCGAATTTTTAACGGTAAATTTCATTTTTTTCTTGCGTTTATTTTATTTATTTTCAGCATTTATTTTTCTTATTTTAATTTTGATTTATTTTTGAGTCACTCTCTTACATTCTCTCTCTTATTTTTCTTGCGAGGTACCCGGCGTACGTGGAACGGTTTTTTGGAAACCGAAGCATCTTTACCGACTTCCGAGAAAAGCCGCAATTAATTTAAGATCGAGTCGAGTCGTAAGAGAGCGTAGAGTCTAGGATTTTAGTTTTCTGTAATTTTTAATTTCTGTAATTATTTGCTTATTTCTAGCAGTGTCCATTTGGACTCTCGCGTGTGTAAAAAGACCTTGAACTTTTTCTGTGGTGTGTCGTGGCCTGTTTCACTCTCCGGTGAGGGTGGGGCCCGACTTGAGTGACGACTAGGATAGACCTGCACATACAGCTCTTAGAGAAATTAAATTTTTTGATTGTGCTCGTAGGACCTAGGGCCACACTTCACTTTAATTGAGACGCACATTAGATCGTTCAATTTAGCCAAATTCAACTCAATTCTTCACCGCTAATAGAACTTTCTGCTAGGTTAGGTTTTTCATCGGCTTGCATTCATCTAGATTAATTTTTCAATTTCTGTATTGCATCCCATATGAAGACTGCGGGGAATCACTGTAAGTCTCTAACTGAGCATACATCATTGTTTTCACGTGCATCGGCTTTTTCCGAATTTCTCCCTCCTATTTTGTTACATAATTTTAAAAGAAAATTGGGATTGGACATAGACGTGCTTTTATGCTCACTTTAAATTTTCAGTGATCGCCTAATTAAAATTGGGACTGCTAAATATAGTCGATTTTAATTTAACCCATAAAATCAAGATTTTTTGCGGGAGAGCAACCCGGACCTTGGATTCTTTTATTTTTCTGAGTGAGCGAGAGACGACACTTAAGGCTAGAGCCCAAACCCGGATTTTCATATTGACTACTGATTCTACAAAAAACGATTAGCTACTTCTCAGTGAGGATCTAACGGGTAGCTGGTAAACGTTACGGATTTCCTTAGCAGAGTGGGTGGCTTAGAGGACACTGCGTAAGGCTCCGTCCTCAAGTAACGGGTAGCCGTTTTACGGTCCATACTTACTTCCATACTAGCTGAAAGTAGGTGCAACTAGTCGTAAGAATTCGGGTCAGTCATTAGGAAAATTTCCGGCACCTAACAACTCGCTAAATTCTTTCCAAGATTGTCTTATCACCAATTAAAATTGAAAAGATAATAGCCGAACTCTTGCGGCTTAATTGTGTGAGTTGGTGAACCCGGGGTTTGATTTGTTTTTGCATTGGTGTGCGTGAACCGATTTCGAAAATCAAAGCCACACATTTGTGCCTTCAACCTCCTCGATAAAAATTTCTTTTGACTATCCCGTGCACTTGCACCGAGATCAACCATGACGATTCATCATCATCAACCTCCTTTGACAATAACAAGACAATGGTCCGAACACCCATATGATCTAAATTATGAAAATGAATTTGTCTCGGTCAGACCCAAATCAACCAAATCATCTTCTTTCAATAATCCTCCAACATCCGAGGAAAATTTTCACTCTCGAATGAATCCGATCCCCTCATTGAATTCCAAGTCAGTCTACTCGAATCATCCGGCCACATTTGACCATTTACCATCCTGGACTGAACCGTCTTATTCTCGGTTTCTCGCAAATGAACCATTTCAAGATCAAATCAATTTTGAAGCTCATGACTGGCTGAGAAACCAAACAGATGGATAGACCCGCACTTAATGATCATTAGCGTTGGATTGACCGTGACGATCATATCCTTATTAACCAACAAAAATACCACTCTTTCGATCAACCTACACATACAGAGGATCAACCTACACATCGACACATATGCACCTTGTATGACTCCATTATTTGAGGATACAATCAATCATGACCATGAAAGTAGACTCTACTCAAACCATCATTACATACCTGAGTCACGGCATGTTGAGTATGAGACCTACACATTCCCGCAAAATCCTTCCACTGAACAGCCTCCTTTCATAATTTTTGAGGAGAAATTTTCAGAAAATAATGGTCATATATCGAATATTCCAAGAAAATCTCCTCTCAGCATATACAGGAAAATATAAGATGAAATTATTGAATCTCAAATGCAAAAACACACACCGACTGCTCTCATGATTGATTATGACAGAATTTTGAAGATGATATTTCGCGGATAAGAGATTCGATCTAATGGAGGATAGATTTCGAAAGTTTGCCGATCGATTAATTTCACTCTTTGGTAGCTCAGACATAAAATTGGATGAGGAAAAGATTGGATCTCATGTTGATAATTTTGAGGATATTCAGAAACCTAGGGACGATTCTGACAGCAGCACTTTTGCATATTACTCCCTTAGAAATGACTATGCGTCTGACCCTTACTAGGAACATCAAAGCCCCTTCTCATCTACTGACGACACTACATCACCACACCACACAGAAAATACCAAAAAAATTGGAATATTTAAAAACACCCAAAAAATCGAAAATCCCGAAAAATATATAAAAATTGAAACTGAAGAAGATCTGAAAAATTTGGATCCTGCTGTACGGGAAGCACTAGAGAAGAAACTAATTTTTGAACTTCCCTTTATACAGGCCATTGAACACTTCCCCGACCTTAAAGGATTTGTAATGGACAAAATAATGATGAAAAAGTCAGGTAAGATAAGAACAAAGATTGAAAGACATATCTTGTCAATGGCCTCCTCCTTGGTGTTGAGGAGAAAAACTAAGAGCTGCATAGTGAAGCGATTGCCCAGATTTGACAGTGGAATCAAAGATACAATTTTCACCCATGCTCGAATTGATGACGATTCACCACGAACTCAAACTCGGACCGATCAGGAAGATACGAGGGATTTTTCAATTGGCTGACCGAACGATAAAGCAGACGAGAGGAACCATTTCTGTCATCATAACATTCCAAGGTGCTCCGCTCAAAGTGGATTTCACGATCATTGATATTGAGCATCAAGGAGAATTCACCCAGTCTCTAATTATTCTTGGAAAGCCATTCTTAGCATTGGCTAAGGCAATTATTGAGTGTGAGACCCAGGAAATCAATTTTAAAGCATTGTAAGCATTTCGATCTCACCCAGTTTTTGAGGAACCACGATTTTCTGAGGCAACCCACAAAGTCCTCGACAACCGTAACCATGGAGCGGTAGAAGAGCCCTACTCCGTTGCTACATCTGAGATAGCAGTTGTTGATGAGACTATTGGTTTATAGACTCTCCCTCCTGCTCCATTCCCAGATGCTCTCACCATGGAAAATCAAATATATGAATCATATGATCCTGAGACTTATGCATGGTCGCACCCTGGGTCTACCTATTCTGACTACCTTGATCACATCAACTCGACACAAGAATGCTCCAATGTCAAGTCAATTGAGAACGAACATGCAGAGATCCTCCCCACTATTTCAATTCCTGCGGATCTCACAATAGAAGAATGTTTCTTGTATGATCCTAAGACATCCATGGTCGCACCCAGGGGCAACCTAATCTGAATACATTGACCAAAACTTCCCAAATCAAGAGTACACCAGCATTAAGAAAACTAAGAACAAACATGCAGGACGAACACCGACCAAGGAGAAGAATTCCAATGGTTATTCATCTAGAGACTCAAGTGGACCGACACCTTCACGAAACAAAAAGACTACTCCATCGAGAAAGAAAGTCACCTTTGACCTTCCGGAAGAGGAATCAGCTGATGATCCCTCATCAGGTCCGGAAAAGGTAATCTACATGAGTGAGGTCTGCTTGGCAGTTCTAAAACCGTATCTTCGCAAGGATCCAAACTTCGATTCCTGTTGAACGACTACCGTTCCTCGCTATTATTCATCAAAAGTTGATGCTCCGTCTCTCATCAAATACACTTGAATTATTTCTTATGAGCTGACTGAGACTGGTGCTTCAGAGTATTCATCCGAGGACAAAACGCTTGATCTAAAAAAGGAACGAATTCTGAGAAAACAACTGAAGAAACAAAACGATAAGAATATCTGGAGCGTGTCCACTTTCAAATACTATTCTTCTGAGGATAACTCTGATGATGGTTATCTTTCATCTGACTCATACATTCATCTACTATCCATCATGATTTTTCTGAGGATAACACTGATAATAGCTGAGAATCATATGCTTCATCTCCTTCTCATCATTTCGATCTCCCACCGCAGGCTCACAAAAAGATCGATCGAAAACCGCCTTAATCATCGGCTAACCACCCTCCCTGCTGACCACATCGGTCTCCTTGTACATCTTCTTCCTCTACTTAGGCCAAGGCCTAAGTTGGGGGGGGGGGACCGATGCCATATGTATATGCCATTTCCCTCATCACACTCCATCTTACGATCATTCCATTTCCACCCTTCTTCTATACTTAGGCTGACCAAAGCCTAAGTATAGGGGGAACCGATGCTCATCTTTATAGTCTCCTCATTCACATATCCTGACCACCTCATTTTTTTCGCTCTTCTTCTATCTCTCGCTTATGCTTATCCCGAGCTATGTTTTCTTTACGCTTCTTGTGCTCTGAGGACGCAACACTTGCTAAGTATAGTGGGGTCTGTATATATACTGTGTATATATTTTACCCATATCTCGTACTTTCGCGTAAGTCTATATATATTTACGGGGTGGGTAACTAATTTTAAAAAAAATAAAAGAAAAAGAAAAAGAGTTTTGCTACTAACACTGACTGTGTCCAACCCAAAATTTTTGAAAAAAATGGCTTCTTATTCATTTTTTGTAAAAAAAACTTTTCAAAAAAAAATCCCTTGCATAAAAAATCTAGAAGAAAAAAGTTTGTGTCTGCATGTCCTACACCTGCACTTCATCCAGTATTACATTCATTTGCATCTGTGAAAAGTCTTTGCGTTCTAAACCGAGTTATGAGCAGAAACCAAGAGTGGTCTGAACTTGACCTTAATCCACCTATTTTTCAGAGGAACTTCACCGAGAAATAGGATTTTAAAAGCTTCAGGTCTTTGACTTAAATTCTTTAAGTTCAACATTACAATGTGCAGTGTTTGACTCTTAGTGTCTAACATGGTCTCTTTATTCTGGGTACAACTCTGGAATAGGGAATTAATTTGTACTCTCGCACTATGCACTTAGCTCAACTCAGACGGGATGTTGGAAGATTATGTGAGTTTCTTTTCTGGTAGCGTGGAAATCTAAAGACCGGAGCACGGGTTGAAATAAAGCTTCGGAAAAGGGATGGACGGCTGGGCACAATTTTTTCTAAGACCCCAAAACATGTACGAAAACAAAAAGATTCTATATCCGTAGGGGCACAACAAGATCCAAATCAGAACCACCAAAAATCCAAATACAAAGAAGCATTCTACCAAATAAATATCTGACCAAAAAGATCCAAGCTTCAAGAAAACCTGCACATCTTGGTGGAGACTCGGCTACACTGGCCAGCTTCACAAGGAGAGGTGACTACACTGGCCACCCTCAAGTTCTTTTCTCCTTCTTCCAACTTTTCCCCCATTTCGATTGTGAACACAGCGCGACAGACCTTAGAAGGAAATACCTGACTTCCCGAGGACGAGTTACTGGAGAGGAGGTTTGCATGGTAGTCCGACATTCTGGATGGGAAGAACTAAAATCTTTCACACACATGAGTCAATTGTTCAATATTCATAGGGTATGCTTTGGGAAGAGGATTGATCTAAGATGACTTCTGAGCCGAAACTGTGGCAATGATGTGTAGAACTTGAAGGCTGTTGATTTTAAAATTTTAAGTCTCACATAAGTTCCACCAAACTAATAATCCAAAGATCGAGTCTAGTTTCATTTTCACCTTCAGCTCATGGTCTTGGTATGGAACCCAATCTCATTTCACCTCATGACATTTCTTTTGATGCTCAGGGACGAGCATGGTTTTAGTATATGGGGATAATGAATCTCAGATTCATCATTCTAAATTTCATTAATTAAGCTCAAATCCCTCAAAATCATTGGCATTTCTTCATTTATTCTGTATAATTAGCATTCATGCATGTTTTAATAAGAATTGCATTTTATCACTCATTTCTGCACAAAATAAGAAGCCAAAAATCCCAGCTAAAATTGACCTGTAAATAGCGTAACTTCTCCGATTTTTAACTAATTCATGCTAACTCCGAATGACCCAAAACAATTCCACTGTGTACATATCACAACAACAACAACAACAAAGCCTTTTCCCACAATTAAGTAGGGTCGGCTACATGGATTCTTCGCCTCCATTCAGATCTATCTTGGGTCAATCCGGGACTTATATCCAAAAAGCTAAGATCCCTTCGTATAGTCTCTTTCCAACACTTCTTGGGCCGTCCTCGCCCTCTCTTAGCCGGCTCAACATCCCAACACTCGCATCTCCTAACCGGTGCATCAGTTGGCCTTCTTTGCAAATGACCAAACCATCTTAAGCGGTTTTCTCGCATCTTATCCTCGATCGGAGCTACACCAACTTTCTTTCTAATTGCATCATTACGAATCCGATCTTTACGTGTATGTCCACACATCCATCTTAGCATTTTCATTTCTGCTACAGCCATTCTCTGCACATGTCTATGGTTCACAGGACAACATTCAGAACCATAAAGCATAGCAGGTCTCACGGCTGCTTTGTAAAACTTTCCTTTAATTTTTAAAGGAATTTTCTTATCACAAAGAACAGCGGAGGCTCCTCTCCACTTTAGCCAGCCTGCATTTATTCTATTAGTAACATCTCCATCAATTTCCCCATCATGTTGCAAAATAGATCCCAGATATCTAAAAGAATCTCTCTTCTGAATGTTATCGTCACCAATCTTCACCTCGATTCCTTCACCATTGCTTCCATCAAAGGTGCATTCCATATATTCCGTCTTAGCCCTACTTATACGAAAGCCTTTAGTCTCCAATGCATGTCTCCAAACCTCAAGCTTCTCATTTACTCCATCTCTACTCTCGTCAATCAACACAATATCATCAACAAATAATATACACCAAGGTAACTCATCCTGAATGTGACTTGTCAACTCGTCCATAATCAAAGTAAAAAGAAATGGACTCAAAGCTGAACCTTGATGTAAACCAATGTTGATATCAAAATAGTCAGTCTTCCCCGTCGGGGTCCTTACATAAGATAAAGCCCTATCATACATATCCTTTATGAGATTAATGTATAGGACATGTATTTGTCTCTTCTCCAAAACTCTCCATAGTACCTCTCGTGGGATGGAATCATAAGCCTTCTCCAAATCAATAAAGATCATATGGATATTCTTCCTTTTAGCTCTATAAATCTCCATTGTTCTCCTCAGCAAATGGATGGCTTCAATAGTTGAGCGACCTGGCATGAATCCGAATTGGTTTTCTTTTACTTGGGAAACTTGCCTCAACCTTCTTTCGATCACACGTTCCCAAATTTTCATAGTGTGACTCATCAGCTTGATACCTTTGTAATTTGAACAATTTTGAATGTCTCCTTTGTTCTTATAAAGAGGCACCACGATACTCCTCCTCCAATCTTCAAGCATTTTCTTGCTTCGCCAAATAACATTGAATAGATTCGTAGGCCAAGTCAAACCACGCTCACCTAAAACTTTCCATACTTCTACAGGGATGTCATTCGGTCCAACACCTTTCCCAGGTCTCATAGACTTCAAAGCCTCCTCTACTTCTTTTCTTTGTATTCTTCTATAGCATGCACGATTCAAGTAACTTTCACTACTAGCTAGATCACCCAAAGTGATCTCTCTACTTCCTTCTCCAATGAAAAGTTTATGGAAGTATTGCTCCCATCTAGTCTCTATATCCTTCTGAGTAACAAGCACGTGACCTTCCTCGTCCTTAATGCATCTCACTTGAGAAAGGTCTTTGGTCTTTCTTTCTCTTGCTTTGGCCAACCTGAATATATCCTTCTGGCCCTCCTTAGAGTTGGGATTTTTATACAAAACCTCATAAGCTTTTGACTTAGCTTCGCTTACAGCCTTCTTTGCTTCCTTCTTCGCTATTTTATAGTTTGTGACAATTTCCTCTGTTCTATCCTTAGACATAACTTTATAGACTGTGTACATATCACTAACAAAAATAAATGAAAAATACAAAAAAATCACTAACCCAATTAAGTGGACCAAAAACACAAACCCTAGTTTCAGGATTTCCGGACTAAAACCCTCATATCTCCCCCATCCAGTGTCCGATTTGATCTTACTCACTTTTGAACTAATATACATTCAAATACCTTCAAAACAAGACCAAGTTCAAGTGAATCGAAGCTCATATGTGAAAGATGATTTTGGGCCTCTTTTGTACATTTTGTATTTTAGCGGTTTTTGACCTAGTATTTTATGTACATAATTAACCTATTTTAGTTTATTTCCTTTTCATTTGTCTTCTTTGATAAACGTTTTATTAAAATGCACAAAAATCCAATCCAAACTGAGCTTGAAATCAAAGAAACTAACTGATTCCGAGTCTTCACTAACTGTCTGTACAAAATTGATCTTTTTCATGTTTTTTTATTTCCTCTTTTTCTTAATTAATAAAAATCCAAAAAAATAGATTAATGTGTAAATATTTATCTTTGATTTTACCATATTTTTTCCGGATTTTTATCTGGTTTAAAAATGACAAAAAATTATAAAATCCAAAAATCTAGGTCTTCTATGTATATGGGATACCCCAAAAATATCACTTTGTACAATTGATCGATTTTGGTTTTGATGTCTTCATGAAAGTTGTAGATCTCATCGAGACGAGCAATTTTCATGAAGAAATTTTTTCAATCCGAGGCCGTTTGCTATTTATTTTGGATTTTTCAAAGTTTTTATTTTCCGATTTTTGTGGGACTGACACGTGGCAGCTCCTGGAGCCACCACGTGTCACCCATTTTTGGTTTTAATTTTTATTCGTTTTTATAAAAAAATATTATTAACATCGCACGTGCATCGCACGTGCCGACCAAGCACGTGCTCTGCACATGCCGACCAAGCAGGTGCTCTGCACGTGCACCGCTTGCCCGCTCTCTCTATGGCTGCCACATGTCACTATTGTGGCCGTCCGATCTCGGCCGATCGGACGGCTATTGCTTTTCGTGTTGCTCCCCATTCCTTTGGAAGCTCCGCCGCGATTTTTGCCGCCGTCATCGGCCGCGCTGCCTTCTCCCTTCAATCATCCCCACGGTTTCGCCATCTCCGATCTTCGTCACCCCCTCAAATCTCGAAACCCCACGATCCTCAATCGTCGCTCTCCCCTCGATCCCGTCGATCCCCGATTCCGCGATCTCCTTCCTCGTCAAATCACGTTCCGTTCTCTTACCATCTCCGGCCGACCCTTCCTTCGACCCTATAAAAAGACCGCCGCCCCGACCTTGCAGAGCATCCGCCGTTACCAGGAGATCGCGGTGGTGACAGCCCGCAGTCATCTTCGGCGAGGTCCGGTCTCTCCCAAGGCCGTCGCAGTGCCGCCCTTGCGTACTGCTCAGCTCCGGCCATTGTCGTAGAGCCCACGACTTCAACTACCACCGACAACCCACGTCCATCATCGCCTTCGACGTCAACGCTTCCAGGTGCTTCGTCAGTCGCTCTCTGCCTCTCCGCCGAAGCACCAACTACCTCCTCCGCTCAAACCGCCGGACTCGCCTAGCTCAAACACCGCCGGGGCACACTTAACGCCAAAGCTCCCCCGACCGCAGCTTAGCTCCATCAGCACCGCCCCTCCTTCACCAACGACCGCCGCAGGGGGGCGATGACGCTTCACCACAACAACCGCGCCACCGGGCGGGAGGCCTGAGGCCCCCACGCACGTGTGCGATATGTACGTCGGGGGAACGACGCCAGCTACCCCACGGGTCACGTGCTGGGCACATGACCGCTGGGAAATTTGCAAAGACGCCCCCGGTGGTTCCCCTAATTGCAGCTTCGTCCAGCCCCCCAAGGAGCACGTGCGCCGCATGTGCTGCCTTGGAAATTTTGCACTTTTACCCCCCAGGCTTACGGTAACTACATCTTGGTCCTGTTGCATTTTATTTTATAATTATTTAATTATTGCAGAAATACCCCTGTATTCCCCCATATCCTTGGTCCTATACGTTGCATGTTTTTATTTATCAAAAATTGGCATTTTGTTCTACAATTAACTCTACAGTTTGGCATACTGTAGACATTTTTGTGATTAGTGGTTAATTAATAATTAATTTATTTGTGGAAAATTGCATACTATACCCATTTAGTGCTCTGAAATTCATAATGGATTAACCGTTGCTCTAAAAATTGCCGAAAAATCATGTATTGTAGAATTAATTGTTTAACATTGTGCCCAAAAAGAATTGCATTTGCATGCATGGTTTGCCTTGTAAAAATCATTTTGCATATTTCAATATCTGATTTTTAATATGTTTTAAATCTCACATTTTGAGCTTTAGGATTTTTCTGAGATCGATCACCTAGTGATAGATCTTGGATAATTTTATTCCTTGAAAATAAATAGGTTTGATATTTATTATAATTAAATATTGAAATTCACTTTGTTTGCATTTAAAAATTCATAAAAAATTCATCTTGCATCCAAAAATTCCAAAAAATTATAGTGCATTTATTTCATCATTATTATCATATTGGCCAAGTTTCATATTTTTCGGATATCGTTTGATCGAGATTTACATTTTAGTCCCTAAAATAGGACAAAATTGCATTTTACATCCCTAATTTTATAAAAAATACAAAAAAGACCACCTCGAAAATCGTGTACGAACTTTGATAGACAAAATTCTAGGTTGTTCCTTTGCCTTCTTGTGTTCGATGTTGGGACTTGCCCAAGTAAAATAAGCATAAAACCACATCGATTCAAATTGACTAAAATTAATTGTGGTTATTTCTTGACTGATTCCGATTGCCCGCCTACAACGAAACAACATATTTAATTTAAGCGAATGATAATCCAATTCACGCATTTTAACATAGGCTATCTCGGAACCGTCAATAGGCATGCTTTAAAGTTGCAAAAATAAATGAATCCCAGATCCAGGAAATCTTAGAATGAGATTCTAAGTCGTGATTTTCACTTGTTTTGGTTTCCACATAAAATCACTTATCTTATTGTAAGGTAGATTTTTTATTAATTTGCATATTTGTGATGGCACAATTCAACCTTCCTTTTTTTGCTATTTGATATGTTTTCACTTTTTTCGGATATGTTGATTCCGGAAACCACCATAGGGGAGAAGAATGCCCTTATTTTTGCATTAATCATTAAGTTCGATGGGACAAACGGTAATCTGTAGATGCAGAGTATCCATGACGTATTGATGTACGTAGCAAAGATTATATCCTCTTAGAAAAAGACCCCAATGGAAATAACAAATATTAGTCCTGAAGCGCATGAATGTGGTTGAGGAAAATTCATGCATCCTGCCCACCCTTGTACCTTTAACTATCAACGAGGTAGTGCGCCATTTCATGATTGAAGGAAAATATTATTTTTCCATGTGACAGAGTGGACGCCTATTAGCAAAATATTATTCCATGATGAAGGAAGACTTGGAGAGGCTACACAGTTATGTTATAATAAACATGCATGTAGCTCCATAAATGGCATTCAAGGTACAAACCGTAATATGCCATTTCTTCGCAGGCCTTGATTCGAGAGATAACTACAGTGAAGAAGCCTAAAGCAGACTGAGATGGATGTCTTTCTCTTTAGCTAATATTTGGAGCTTAAACACTGCCTTTGCTATGAGTCTTGCACCATCGTGGACATGGTCCATGACTAGTGGACGTGGGCCTATTAGGAAACTCACATATTGGGTAAGCTGGACTATCATGAGTACGCCTGTTGGCAAGAAGCATGGTCATCCAACCTATGCATACTATGCCATAGCTACGGTCTACGGAATATAGCCAGGATTCATATTTCTCTCAGATTGAGTATGTTGAATACATTATTTAATTCAAATAACTCAGTCGGACTTCTTTCCAACTAGCTTCCAAACAACAGCTTCTGTTACTGCTATAGTTTCGGGCACCTTTGATGATGAGCCTGATTGGTTAGTTTATTTGGGTGCATCCCACTGGTCAATGAGACTCAAATATATACCCAACGTGCATACATTTCGGGTGCCCAATCTGTGGTCCGTGGAAGATATAACTCACTCCATCTCGGGCTTCAATGAGTTCTTTTAGCTCATAATATCCCACTTAAATTACTCTCAGTCAAATTGCCAAAAACTTGAATTGTCAGATTGTGTTTGACCCTCTTTTTATTTTGGTTCAGAATACACTGCATGTGATTGGATGTGGCTTTGGGGAGAAGGTGGTCCATTGCTTGATGCAGGCTCCTATGTTGGACATGTCACCACCAACTATGATACTCGATCTAGGCTTTTGTGGCATCTTTGCTTCTTTGGTCATCTCCCCTTCAGAAACTCAGATTGGTCCCTTCCACACTTATCCCCTCTGCCTCAATTCTAGTGCGGGCCATGCCAATTTAGGAAGCATAATCAAACTTCTTTATGAAGTGTGATGCTCTCATTTCAAGTCATCCTTTTGAGCTTCTGCATTTATATATTTGGGGTCCTAATTATGTTCATTATTTCATTTTATTTGGTTATTATTGGTGAATTTTCTCATGTTTCTTGGGTCTTTATTTATGCTTAATGCTAAATCTGAAATAAGATATATTTTGCATACTTCTGTCAGTTTTGAAACCCATTTTCAGATTCACTTTAAATCGCTCTCTTTGATAATTCTCTTGAATTATTTACCATTTCTTTGTGTATTTTCTTTCAGAACCTTGGGGATCATCCACCAACCTCTTATCCTTAAACCTATTAGCAAAATGGTTTGGTTGGTACATTCTTGATGTTGCTGACACACTTATTGTGCCTAGAAACACCTTTATGACCTACTAAGTAGGTGTAGTTATGACTATCTGCTATCTTTTCAACTTTCTTCCTCTTTATAGAGAAACAACCTTGTCCATCATTGTTTCTCGTGACTGGGATTTTTTTTGTTTCCCCATTTGAATTTAGGTTTGTCTTATTTTTGTGCACAATCTTTGTGCCACTGCCTAGTCAAGACAAGCTGGCATCCAAGGCCACCAAGTGTTTCTTGGGATCCACAAGGATTATAGATGGTTTAATCCCTCCCATTGTTGCTATATTATGTTGGCTGATATTACCTTCTTTTAGTCTATGCGAGAGTGCTGAATCCAAGTATAGTTCTATAGCTCAAACTTCAATTGAGACGGTATGTTTAGATATATTCTTTAAGACTTGAGCATTGAGATCACGAGACTCATGGAGATGCATCGTGATAGTTAATTTGTTATTTTCATTTTAAATATTCTTATTATTCATTAAAGGACCAACAACATGGAGACTGATTGTCGTTACACTCCTGATCTACTCCAGAGATATCTTAGTTTGCCTGTGTTATCTACCAAGCAGCTCGTAGACATCTTCATCGTCTCTAACAATCTATTTGATCGATGTCTGTGCAAGCTGAGCATATATATATTTGCTCCATCTTGAGGGAGAGTATTAATATATTTACATTGGTATTTCTCTATTCTAGTCCCAGATTTCTAATGTGTACTTTTTGACTTATATATATAGAGAGAGTAAAAGGAAGCTGTTCTGTGTAACAACCAAGATGGCTATTACACGGAGCAATTTCCCCCTTTTTTAATTTTTTTTTCAAAAATTCCACCATGTATATTCATCTATATATCCCTCCTACATGCCATTCGAATTTCGTGAGAAGCGGAGACTCCTATTGATGCAGCGTGACCCCAAATTATGGGGCCACATTTATTTAATTAGATAATTATCAATTTTATTTACGTTTTTTGGGTCTAATTGAATAATTGAGATCGCCTGTGATCTCAACGTTGATTTCGTAGAATTTAATTATAATTATTGGTCAATTAAATAATTAGAGTCCAATTAAGTTAGTTAGAGGTCAATTAGGATTAAATTAGTTGTAATTTGATTATTTACTATTTTTGTAAACCCTCTCTCCTATATAAAGAGAGGGTAGTCCATCAGTTTTAGTCAGTCAATTATGAAGTAAAAAATTGAGTTGATCTCATTTTATCCCTCTCTCTTTCCCTTCTCCCTCCACGCGATCTCCGCGGTCTTCCCCTCAACCCCGCGCATTCCGGCGTGTTCTCTCCTCAACCCCTCCAATTTCTCTTCTCAATCCCTCTCTTTCTTCTACCAAAATTTCCACCACCAAAAAAATTATTATCAACGTCGACGCCGAATCGTATTTGCATCAAGTGGTATCAGAGCACTCTCAATACGATTCGGCGTCGACGTTGATAATAATTTTTTTGGTGGTGGAAATTTTGGTAGAAGAAAGAGAGGGATTGAGAAGAGAAATTGGAGGGGTTGAGGAGAGAACACGCCGGAATGCGCGGGGTTGAGGGGAAGACCGCGGAGATCGCGTGGAGGGAGAAGGGAAAGAGAGAGGGATAAAATGAGATCAACTCAATTTTTTACTTCATAATTGACTGACTAAAACTGATGGACTACCCTCTCTTTATATAGGAGAGAGGGTTTACAAAAATAGTAAATAATCAAATTACAACTAATTTAATCCTAATTGACCTCTAACTAACTTAATTGGACTCTAATTATTTAATTGACCAATAATTATAATTAAATTCTACGAAATCAACGTTGAGATCACAGGCGATCTCAATTATTCAATTAGACCCAAAAAACGTAAATAAAATTGATAATTATCTTATTAAATAAATGTGGCCCCATAATTTGGGGTCACGCTGCATCAAACATATTGTAATCAAGTTTGACATAGCTATCTGCCTTGCATTTTCCTACTTTCTCCCAATATCCTTCAAAATGTGGCTTGCCCGCACCTTGATGTTTTCTTTCTCATCTTCAACTGGATGCTGGTATTGAGACGTCAAGATTTGGTTATGTGTGGTTGCAGATTACCTCAAGGTAACTTTGACGGAAATGTATTGAATTAAAGGGGGTAACCCAGGGGCAACCTAACCTTAAACTGAGCATATACAACAACAACAACAACAACAACAACAAAGCCTTTTCCCACAATTAAGTAGAGTCGGCTACATGGATTCTTCGCCTCCATTCAGATCTATCTTGGGTCAATCCCAGGCTTATATCCACAAAACAAAGATCCCTTCGTATGATCTCTTTCCAACACTTCTTGGGCCGTCCCCGCCCTCTCTTAGCCGGCTCAACATCCCAATACTCACATCTCCTAATTGGTGCATCAACTGATCTTCTTTGCAAATGACCAAACCATCTTAAGCAGTTTTCTCGCATCTTATCCTCGATCGGAGCAACACCCACTTTCTTTCTGATTGCATCATTCCGAATCCGATCTTTACGTCTGTGTCCACACATCCACCTTAGCATTTTCATTTCTGCTACAGCCATTCGCTGCACATGTCTATGGTTCACAGGCCAACATTCAAATCCATAGAGCATAGCAGGTCTCACGGCTGTTTTGTAAAACTTTCCAAATGACCAAACCATCTTAAACTGAGCATAGTGGGTCTTCTTTGCAAATGACCAAACCATCTTAAACTGAGCCTATATCAATGAAAAATTAATCTCGACAACTTCTTGGATTTGAGTCCAATTGGAATCAAAGCTCCCTACAGAGAATGCTTAAGCTCATATTTTCAAGTTGTATACCTTATAACCCACTCACTTATTGTGACTTATCTATGTGAGATCATTTCTAGGGTGTTTGTAATGTCCTTGTTGCAACATGATCAGAGACTTTAACTCTTGGGTAGCCTTTTCACTCTTGGAGGGAACATGTTCAAACACCATTTGTAATTTGTCTAGTCTTGAACCAAGTTAATGTCGAAGACAATTTTCCCTTGTAATTTATTGGGTTACCCAAAATGCTTAAGCTTAAATTGCATCCCATCTTTTACTCTTCCCACTTCATGTTAATTTTTCATGTGATTATTCTTGGGGTGCTGTACAAGTTGCTCAACTGAGTTGAGTCGAAATAGAAGAAGGCGATAGGGGATTAAGTGGAGAGCCAGTGAATGGCTATTTGTTTTTGACAAATTACACTTTTAATTGAAAGGACCACGTAATAAAATGGAGTCCATTTGAAGTTCAACGAATGCATTGGTTGTGCTTTGAAGTTCAGGAATGGTTGCAATTTAGTCCAACTTATATGCACCGCAGGAGTATGTGTTGCGCCATCTGCTCTGATGCTGCTCCCTTTCAAAATGCCCATAATGCGAGATGCATTTTTTGCTTTACCATGTTCACACCCTCATTTTTTTTGAAATTTGGATGCTTTACCGTGGAAAGGTGAAGGGTTCCAGAGGCACCTTCTAGGGTGGGTTGAAAGAGGGATTCCCAAATTCCTAAGGATGCTTGTCAAATAATTGCCCAACAAGCAGTTTTTTAATGCATATTTTTTTAAGTTTTAAATGGATGGACGCCTACGAATGATGGTTGACAACATGGAATGTTAGTTACATTGCTCAACAACATTTATGGCTAGTATGCAGACATTCGTGCTGACAGGCCACTCCATAGTTCCCAGATATGATACCACCGAAGGCTTCTTTTACCTTCATGCAGTAATGTGCATCCCATCTTTGAATTTGCAGGCAGAAGGAACAAGTACTTTGCTCATGGAACTAGCTAGAGTTGTTGCACAAGAAAGAGAGCTGATGAACCAAGCCAAAGACCTCCTGTCCACAGTAGCTGCATTTAATGTAAGATCCTTTTGGCTCATATCTGCAGTATCATGAAATTCTCTGCATCCAAAATGATGACACCAAATACACAAACAGGTAAGATCCAGCAGCTTGCGAGGTCACCAATTGCAACTTAAGCGTCAGAAGATGGTAAAGCCATTGTAGGGGGTATACAATGACCAAGTACCACTAACATTCAACACCGCAGCTACCTTTTCCTGAAACTGCGGGAGGGCGTCAAGACTAACATCAGCATTTTCCTCAAATTGCGGAAGGCGTTCAGACTAATAGCACGTTATTGTGGTTCCCAGCAGAAGGTGCTGTAAATCTGATTTTGGCATGCTTCCAGGGATTTGCTGCTTTCTGTGTTTTATTTTGCACAAGCTGCTAAGGAGGGTCCGATTTTCCTCTAATGAAGTGCCTCGTCCCATGTGCATGCACTTCATTCAGAGGGAAAGGCAGGATATTGTATATAGCTGAAGCATCCACTTGTTTCCTTAGAAAACCACAAGCCTCCCTCCCTACTTGAAAAGTGCATTTGTTTATATATCTCATCAGTGAAAGAATTGTGAACTAAATTTGTTGAAGAAAAAGTGCTAGAGTTTTTAACTATGGCTGTTCATTGTACGACACATGCTTTATGCTCTGAATGTTCCATGAAGCCATACTCAATGCAAAACACTTATCCTTCTAGGTATACAACAAGGGAAACTAAAAGTTGCACCTGATGAAATTTTCTCTGATCAACCAACTTCACTGTCATTATGCAATCCAAACTGAAAGAAACAGAAGGAAAAGTCTGCCTCAAATTAGCTTTGACACTTTTAGAGTTGAAGATTCCTGTCCTATAAATGAATGTATTTTACAACACCTGTTGCCACTTGCCGGCTTGTTGAAACATTTTTAATTTTCTATTTGATTGAATGTATATGACTTGTCCTGATATAAAGGAATTTTGCAGATGGTTTGATTAGTGCTATAGCGAATGATTTGTTCTATTCATAAACTCCTGGTTAAAGATTACATTTGATTGATCACCCTTCATGGTTAATCCTGAAGTTCAGGGAGAGAATCTGATTGATTACTTGTAATGACTTGATTGATCACCTTAGTTTTTTTACAATTGGCTCTACATATGCAGTCTAATGCTGATTGTAACTGCCTATAGATCGATACAGCAGCTATTTATGACTGACCAAAATTTGACGTGATCGTAGGTCGATCAATCAACCTAAAGTTCATCCATCACTTTCTCTTAGAAGCCTTGGCTGGTCCATCAATTTAGGGGTGTTGATGGGGTGTGAATTGTATATTACATGATCCGTAATGTAGGGTCAATAGAACAACCCGCTCCAACCGACTTTCCATTAGATTGGATATCCATTATGTGGAATGGATAGTGGATTATCCATGAGTATGCTCGGATATAAAGCACTATAATTTAATCAGCCATATTATAAACAAAAAAACTATATACAATCAACAGTACTTGGGATTTCCTATTAGCTGCCAAATCTTTATAATTTTCTTATTCTAATTTTTTAATAAAAAACAACACATATTTGGATGTTATTATTTCTATCATATTAAATAAAAGCATGTCGCATGTTATTCTGCGCTGCCCTTCTTGCAATCTTCAACGCATTTAGAAGTCGACAGTGATCTTAACAACTCATACTGTGGCCCTTAATTGATCACGGGACAGATTCAAATATGTTATTCTTTGACTTAGACACACCTTGGATTCTTTTATGAAGTGCAATAATGGAATTATTTATAGTAGGCAAAGAATGATGAAGACATCTACATGTACATTGACATGAATACTCTGCTTTTATTATATCCAGGATAAATTTCGGTATACCATTTCCGTTGGGAATTCACTGTTTTTTTCTTGAAAAAAGTTGGAATTCATTTCATTAAAGCATGCTACCAACAAGGTGATACATCAGTTGCTCGAAGGGGTAGGATTGCTGGCCACAAAGATAAAGCAACAGACAAAAGATTAAGAAACTAAGGTAATCTAGATCATGGGACCCATCATTTAGTACAACTGGCTAACCCTCATGGAGTGGGCAAAATAGAACAAAGATGTTAATGTTCGAGCAGAAAAAAATCAAACAAAACCAATAAAAAGTTCTTGATCATCGCAACACCGCCATACAGTTGTAGCAGATTAACTTCTTGTAGCACAACGATGACATGCGCGGGGGATGCAGATTGGCTGGACTTCTTAACTTGCTTCTGCAAAACAAATTTTGTAAGGGAAATGAAACAATGGGTAAAAAGGGAGGGGATGAATGTGATGCTATAGGCTGTTATCATACAAAAGGGCAACATCTTTAGCTACAACTGGAGGTGACTTGGAAGTACCATGAAATAGCCTCGTACATTGCTCCTTCCATGTCAACCGCCAAATCGATGCAACCTTGGCGGTTATACGCCAATGTGATTTTGCATAAGGATATAAGTTATGAGCTTCAAAGAAATATTGCAAGTTCATCATCGGTTGAGAAATGTTAGAAATTGTGAATACATTCAATATAGGTACATTTCATGAGTAGATGTTCAATTGATTCATCATTCGCAGAGCGAGTGGTTAGGAAACATATCATGTCTTGGGTTAGGGCATTGTTGTGGGAGAGGGGCAAGGATATACATGGGTGAAAAGGTTTAGACCAAAATTAGAGTGTAGTTTGGGGCCCATGCCATCTTGAGAAGGTGTAAGGTATATACTTTGTTAGTCAAAGGGGGATGGTTTTTCCTAGGAAGGAGATACTATTAGTGCTGGAGTGGTCGAGTCGAATGTTTCAAAGAAATGCTTCCAGTTCCCGAATCTTGCGGGAGGGTCTCATTCTTTTGGATAAAGTTTTAAGCCAATTTTGTTTTGCTGGGAGGGTTTGAAGTGCTTGTGAAAGGGTGGATTTTTATTGGTTGCGAGAGCTTAGAGGTTCGGGAATTTCTATGAGAGCGGTGTGTTATGATTGATTCGATCAAACCATAGATAGGTTCGTCTCCTTTACCTAAAAATTTCCCTATAGAATCACTGATGGTGGAAGCTCTATTTTTTACTGATCCCCAAAAGGGAGAGTCACGTGGGTTTGCTTTGGTCGCAATTGGAATCAGCTTCTTGTTGTGGTACTTAGCTCATATTATGGAAGTGCATAGTGAGGTCATATTTTACAAAATATTAACCCACAATTTGGATAGGAGGCATTGTACAGTACTTATAAGTTTTGAATATCCCATCCATTGTTCGACTTAGGCTTGCATATGTGTTCCCATCGTGTCTCATGCCTATTTTTAGCGGTGTCTGTGTCGTTCCAAAGGAAACATCTTTGAATTTTGTCGATGGTAATAATGACATGCTTTGGGAGTTTTAGGGAGGCTAACATGTGGTTTATTTGGGAGAAAGATGAGATGAGTAGGTCCACTTGTGAGGGGAGGGATAACATATGTGATTTCCAGTCCTTGAGTTGTTTTCAAATTTCTCAATCCCATTCCGCATGTTTAAGGGATCTTGAGCCAATAATATTCTAAGGTAGGTGATAGGGAACTCACTAAGATCCCAACCTAGGATACTTGATGCCAGGGATGATTCATTGAAGTTTAGGTTTAGTTCATGGATGGAGAATTTTTCTTTGTTAACAAATAGGCCCGAAAATATGGAGAATATCTTGCGTGTGAATTTCATACATTGAACGGATTTTTCATTAAATTTGATAAAGATGATAATACCATCTACAAGAAGGATGTTCATGATAGTAAGGTCGTCCCCCGGTAGTTGGTAGCCCTCAATCAAAAGATTTTTGGCTAGATTTTGGAGCATTCTATCAAGCAAGTTAATCACGTTGATGAATAATAAGGGGGATAATGGGTCACCTTGACAAACTCCTCTTTTAGATTTAAAGAAGCATGAGGTAGGGTTGTTGGTCTTAAGAGAAAGGGAGGTGGTGTTAGGGGAGACCTTGACCCAATCTAAGAAGGTTCGAGGGCAATTGGTTTGGCATAAAGCACATGTGATAACATTCCACTTGACTATATCAAAGGTCCTTTTGAGATCTATTGAGCACATTGGCTTTGGTTCCTTGCCTATCCCATGTCGATAAAATTTCAGAAAATATAACAAATTCATCAGAGGAACCTCTCAACTTGAGGAAGGCATACTGAGTGGGGGGATGAGTTCCAACGAGCTTAGAGGTCCATTGATTTGCCAAAATCTTAGAGATTATTCTAAGGGTAGGTTGATGAGGCTGATGGTTCTATAATTGTTGATATCTTTTGGGTCACCTTTTTTGTATATAAGGGAGATGTTAGAATTATTTATGAAGCTTAGTTCTTTAGGGTCTAGGTTTGGCGAGGTGGGTCTATTTACCATGGCCATGAAATCTCTCTTGATAATATTCCAAATTTCTTGAAAATTTCTGGGATGCATACATCCGGTCCAAGGGCTTCCAAATTACGGATGGTTTTGGATACATCTTCCTCCGTAATGGGGGCGATCCGATCATCTAGGTCTTTGATATGGTCAAGCATGGATGGAATGAAATTGAATGATTGGATCGGTTCTTTTGGGAGCTATGGTAAGGCTTCTCATAGTAGTTGGTGGATATTTGGGCGATTGATTGGTTATCAGAGTATTTAGTCCCATTGAGGTCTCGAAGGGACAAAATTGTGTTCCTAGTTCTTCTAGATGCAACAACTGACTGTAGAATTTTCCTACAAAATTTTCCATGCTGATTCATATGAAGGAATTTATCGGGCGTTAGAGATTTGTCAAGGTCTTTGATCTTGCGAGCAAGTGTTGAAGATGCTTCATCAAAAAGTTTTATGTTTTTGTGCTTACAGACCATGATATCTGCTTTTAGCCTTTTGACCTTGTGAAACAACTCCCACTACCCTTGTTAATTCGATCAAATTAATGGTCAAATTAATTAATATCGTTCGTTGTAGTTGGATAATGAAAGCATATCAAAAACAACTTTTAATTAAAGCAAGTTAATCTCGAGCGGCAAATTTTTTTTACTTGGCCAAGCCCAAGGTCGAACTCAGGGAGGCAACTGTCTCCTTAGGTAGATTTTTAGCAAAGTCCAAAGTCTGATTTTCAGAGAATATTTTTTTGGTCTTTTTCAGTTTTCTTATGCAAGACCCATGCACAATCAGGCCAGTTTACAGGTTAATTCAAATAAGTGAACAAATCAAGTCCAAAAATACGAAATTTGGCCAGATGATGAAATGCAATGAAATGAGGCTACCCTAATTTTTTTGGAATTTTCTTACACTAAATAAATTTACTGTGAATTAAATATGAATGCAAGGTGATTTTGACTAAATTAATTTTAATAAATATCAAATCACAATATTTTTGGGAATAAAAATTAACCTAGATAGATCTGAAGGTGAGGAATCCAGCAAAAATATTAAACCTAAATTTTGATGTGAAATGGACCTATTAAACATTAATTAAGAAAATCACTAAATGAATTATTTAGGCCTCGGGATGCGTGCAATTGACATGAAATTTTTAGGGAATGCAAAGCTAATTATCCTAGATCTAATGTGCTTTTTTGGGGATTTTTGGATACAGAGAAATTACTATCAATTAAAAGGCATAAATGAGCAAATTATAGCAAAATTGAACCAATTAATTAATAGAAAAATCCACTGATATTAAAAAAATATGCCAAGTGTCACATATTGAAGAGGACAATGTAAGCTACACAATGCAATTTTCCAAATTGAAAAATGAATTAAAATGAGTGCCTAAATATGCGGGCAAAGACATGGGTATAAATGCAATTACATGAATTAAAATTGCTGAAAATAAAACGTGCTGACATGGACCAATATGCAATTACCTATAATGCTGAGGGGGTGGATGCAATTTCTCCACAGAACACGTGCTCCTCACGTGGGGTCGCCTGACAGGGACTGAAATGCAATTTTGGAAACCTTTAGGGGCCTTGACGCAATTTACCCAGGACGCACGTGCGGATCACGTGGGGGTCCCAGGCTCGGAGGTCGTCGGAGGCTCGGAACGAGGCTCTGGTGGCTCTGGAGGTTTGGATCTGGCTCGGAGTTGCTTCAGGGATCCGAGCCTAGTGGTCGGGGAGGAGGCTCGGATCGGGCGACGTGGACTGATCTGGACCGTGGGATCAAGGATGATCCAACGGTGATGAACTGCTGGCGCGTGGTGTATCTCGACCCGTTGGATCACGATCGATCCAACGATCCATGAGGCTCGATGAAGAGGGCTACGTGGACGATCGAGCGCCGCTGTATCAGGATGAATCCAACGACCCTCGGATACTCTGGCGATTGGCGACGTGGAGGGCTCCTGACCGTTCGATCAAGGGGATCGAACGTCTGCTTGCTGTCGTCCCCACCGGCCCTCTGCCTCCTGCAGCAGAGAGGGCTGGGCTCCAACGAAGCTGGCCTAGCTCCGCCCCGTCCTCCCGTCGTCGGTGAAGGTTGCTGGAGGGTCTGAGGTAGCTCAGAAGATTCGTGGATGGCTGACGAAGTGTCCGGTAGTCTCAGGAGTGGAGGAGATGCTCTCGAGCACGGTGGCAGAGGAGCTCGAATGCAGCTCCGACGAGCCTCCGGCCAATAAAGGAGATAGCACCTGCAAGGGTTAGCGATATAGCCGAAGCGTGCGTGGTGTCCGTGGAGTGATGCAGAGTGAGATGCGAGGCCTGTGGAGCAGTGGGGGTGACTGGTGATCGAGCTCCGCCCAGGTGGCGGAGCTAGCGTCGGTGGAAGGTGAAGTATGTCGTCGGAGGAAACTAAGGGACTCGCAAAGATCAGAACTCTCTTGCGGAGCTCGGGGAATGGTTGATGGAGCGAGAAGATGCGTGTGGACGGTGAATAAAATCAGAGAAGACGAAGAAAAATCAAGAAGAAGATCGGGGGAGTAATGGAGGAATCTACCTGGGATCAGAAGCTTGGAGGGAGCTTCCAGGTCGTTACTCGAAGGTCGGTAGAGGTCTTGAGCTCGTGCAGCGCCTTGGAGGAGCAGCGACACGGCGGTGTTCGACCGTGGATCTTGCCGGAGGTGTTCTCGATCGTCGCTTGACCTAAGGACAATTTTTTGTCACCAATCTGAAGGTGGGAGCTCGGAGTCACTCTCCGTGGTGGTGGATGAGGGTGAAAGTGGTTGGAGGTGACTCATTTATAGGATGAAGGTGACGACATGGATGGCGAGGAGGTGGTGTTCGTGGGTGTCGTGGAGCGATGTTGAGGGTTGTCATGGAGATCGAGGGGGGTGGCGAAGATGAGGGATGAGTGGGCTCCGTCGTGGTGGTGTCAGTGGTCGGAGAAGGTGATCGGAGTGGAGCCCAAAATAGAAAGGGGGCGGCCCCTTGCGTACGGTGGAGACCGTGGGCACGGGGCATGCAGAGATTGACGACGATGTCTCGACCGTTGGATCTCGCGATCCAACGGTCATGATCAGGGCACTATCGTGCGACTGCGATCTGATCGAGGGCACGGTATCGGAGGGCTCGAACTGCACCACGTGGTGTGCTGAGGATGCAACGTGAAGGGATGGGTGAGATTGAATCTAATCTGTGATCGAATGATGGAGAGCGAAGGCGGTGATGGACAGTGTAGATCAAGACTCCCAGAGCGAGATCGAATGGCACATAGAGTACCACGTGGTGGACACTGGGCGAAGCGCGAGCGGACGGTGCAGATGAGGTCCAGGGATTGATCCTACGGTGTGGGATCAATGGGTGTGCGTGGCGATCAGCAGATCGTTGGATCAAGATGACCATCCAACGGTCCAAGGCACGGGCAGATATGTCAAAGGGAGCGGGCCGCGTGACGCAATCAGAGGGCGCCACGTGGCCAGCTCTGAGCGGCTGAAAGGAGAAATTAGATTAGAGGGAGAAAGAGGGAGAATTTGGAAAAACTCAAAACATGAAAGTTGTAGATTTCGATGAGATCTACAAGTTTCATGTTGACCAAAAATGGATATGAGGTCAAATATGATGCAAAAACACAAGAATACAAATATACATATGTATAGTATACAATGAGGCCCAAAAACCCAAGTTTTGCCTACGAGCTCCGAATTGAATGAAATTAGTCTCATTTTAAAGTTCTCTAGATGTATATCAATACGAAGGTGAGTAGACCTAATTCAGAGTTGGTAAGAGAGAGATATGGGCATTCTAAGGTCCAAGGGGGGTTTAGGGCTTTATTGGGTATTTTACAAGAGGGGAACTCTGGCTTCTTCCCTATATTATTAACTAATGGTGCACATATTATAAGGAAGGTGTTATTTTATTTTAGAGGGGATAAAATACAAGTAAATAGGTGGATATTTTACAAGTGGATTTTACAAGTGGATTGGCTTCTTATTTAAATGCAAATATGAATGCTAAGATGCATATTTTATGTATTGATGCATGAATGCTATTTATGCAAGATAAAGGAAAATATGAAGCTAAATACCCAGGGACGAGGCTCTATTTTCAACTTTAAGAGTGATGAATCACGGATTCATCAACCCCCTATACTTAAACCTTGCTCGTCCCTGAGCAACAAAAATGAAATGCAAAAGTGAAATGATTTTGGGTTCCATACCAAGGTCATGAACAAAAGTTGAAAATGGAGCTTAACTCAACCTTTGGATTAATTGTGTGGCTGAACCTCATTGAGATCTGAACTTAAGACCTAACAGACTTCAAGTTCCACAAGTCTTCTATTCAAGACTTCTCAATAGTTAGGTCAGAACAAATCCTCAGACGCAAATTTCTGATGACTATGATTCTTACTTGTACTGTGTAAGTGAGATGTAACTCTCCACATCAGAAATGGCTCAGAAACAGCCTCCTCTAACAAGGTAACTCAAATAACCCAGTCCAGTAACTCTTTCCAAGAGGGGCGGGGTATTCCCTTCTAAGTTCAAGTGCAACCAACTCAAGAGGAGGGGGTAGAGAAAAGAATGGACGGTAGCCAGTGTAGCTACCTATCCCGGGATGCCTGACCGGTGTAGCCAAGTCATCCAGCTGCATTTCTTTGCTAATATACATACTCCGACAGGTATTTTATTTTCACTTTGACCTGTCTGATTTTTTTGGAGTTCTTGCATTTTTTTCTTCTTTTTTTTCTTTTTTTTGAACTGTATACAAGGTGCAGCATGTACATCAGGAATTTTTCCTCTTGAGCCAGTAGACTATCCCTCTTTTGAAGCATTATTGCAACCCACAACATCCCGTCCTTAGATGTCAACACCACCAGACTAGGTTGAGATGCACTACCCTCCCTAGAGGAGGACGGATGTTTCCATCCGTGTGCTACTCCAAGCTAAAGGATTCTACTTCCTTACCACCTCATCAATGAAGAGCTACGTGCATTGTGCTTGTCCAAGTTAGGTCATTATCTAAAAGAATCCTGCGTGTGCCTGAGATATTCTACTTAGACTAATCAAGATGACATGTGAACATAGACTTGCGGACTCAAAGAATTAAGTCACTTGACCTGAGAATTCTTAACTCCAGTTCCTATAAGGTTCCTCTGAAATTTTGTGGATTAAGGTCAAATCAAGCCCTTCCTCAACATCTGCTCATAACTTGGTTCAGAACCCACTATCTTTTCACCTTGCATATGCAAGATATGCGGATGAGATGCAGATGAAATGCTATGAAAATGCAAGACTCTTTTTCTTTCCTTTCTGGTGTAGAGATGATATGCAAGAGTAAATAAGAAGCCTTTGAATTTTTCACACTTTTTTTTGGTATACCTCCTATGTTACAACAATTTACAAGAGTATTATACATATTATACAAGTGTATTTTAGAAAAAATTTTCTCCAAATTTTACCCAGCCCGTAATTATTGCGAAATATATACAAAGATACATGAAAGTACGAGCTAAGCTATGGGTAAAGTATATATGTAATATATACACGCCCCTTATTTTGCGTGTGCTATGTCCTCAGAGCACGGAAAGTGAGGAAAAAGACATAGCTCGTGCTAAGCGTAAGAGAGCCAAAGAGAACGAAAATTGTAAATAAGTCGTCTTGCCCCCCTATACTTAGGTTCTGGTAGCCTAAGTGTAGAAGAAGGTAAAAAATGGGGCGGACGAGGTCAATAAGAGAAGAGGATGAATATACAATGCAGGCATCGGTCCCCCCTATACTTAGGCTCAGATTAGCCTAAGTATAGGACGGAGGTGAGTATGAGGACCAATGTGATCTAGAGGATATACAGAGAACAGACTCAGGTGGCTCATCCCCCCCTATACTTAGGATCTGATCATCCTAAGTATAGTCCAAGATAGTGATCAATGATATTAGGATGAGTTACTAGAGTCGCGGGGGAGAAAGGACAGAATGTACAAGAATGATGGTATATACATGTGAGTCGGTCTGAATCTTTCAAAATGCTGCCGATGGCTAGAGCTCACTGCTGCAAGGTCTCATGCACGACTCGAGGTGTATCTGCTGAATCTATCTCGCGCATGAATACAATCTCCTCAACATGGACTAACTGCTCATTGGATTCGATGAAGTGCTTCAATAGTTTTCCATTCACTAGGAATGTCGGTGCGTTATCTGCGAGATCTGAGATCTCGACACATCCACCATCATGCACCGTAGGGACAACAAATGGGCCTGTCCACTTGGACTTCAACTTGCCTTGGAAGATCTTCAGCCTAGCATTAAACAACCATACCTTCTGTCCAGGAACAAAGGTCTTTCATCTGATATACCTATCGTGTCAACGCTTAACCTTGTCCTTGTACACCAAACTGTTGTCATATGCACGGTTTTTGACTTCCACCAGCTCATTCAGATCCATATCTCTCTGCTTCTGCCCAAGGTGCGTGTTCCAATTGACCTTCTTGATTGCCCATTTTGATTTATGCACTAGTTCTGCGGGAAGATGACACGTCTTTCCGAATACCATTCGGAATGGGGAGGTTCCTAACGGTGTCTTGTAAGCTGTCCTATACACCCGTAGGACCTGATCCAAGATCTGAGACCAGTCCTACCTGTCTGGGCGGACAAGTTTTTGCAATATACTCTTCACCTCCCGAGTCGACACCTCAGCCATACCATTAGTCTGTGGGTGTTAAGGACTAGCGACACGGTGTTCGATGCCGTAGTCCTTCAGGAGTTTCTTCACCTTCCGGTTTACAAAGTGGCTACCCCCATATGATATCATCATTTTAGGGATCCTGAACCTAGAGATGATGTGTTCTCTGATGAATTTACAGACAGTCCTGCTGTCTGCAGCTCGGGTCGGGATAGCCTCCACCCACCTGGATAGGTAATCTACCGCAAGAAGGATGTATTCGAACCCGTGGCTAACAGGGAATGGGCCCATGAAATAGATGCCCCAGGCGTTAAAGACATCACAAATGATGACATGCTGCATAGGTATCTCATCCTTGGAACCAACGGTTCCTCCCATTCTCTAGCATACTGGGCACGACTTTGCAAAGGTGACGGCATCGCGAATCAGAGTCGGCCCGTAAAAGACATACTGAAGTACCTTCCATGTAGTCCTCTTCCCGGAGTGGTGTCCTCCTGCCTCCAAGCTGTGGCATAAAGAAAGGACATTCTGGTATTCCTCCTGAGGAATACACCGTCTCCAGACACAATCCGGTCCTTCAAAGAAAAGGATCGGATCCTCCCAATGGTAGTGTCTCGCATCCGACTTAAGTCGGTCGATGTGGCTCTTGGGCCAACCTTCGGGGACCTTCTTGGAGACAAGATAGTTCACGATGTTGGCATACCATGGGAGTGAGTCAACAACAAAAATCGACTCATCAGGGAAGGAGTCTCGAATTGGGGAATCCTCGGAAGTATTGATATCTTCGAGACGAGAGAGATGATCGGCTACTACATTCTTCTTTCCAGGTTTATCACGAATGTCCAAATCAAACTCTTGGATAAGTAGAATCCACCTAAGAAGACGCGCCTTTGCGTCCTTCTTCTTCATCAAGTATCATAGCGCCGTGTGGTCAGTGAACACAATTACCTTGGATCCGATTAAGTGAGATATGAACTTGTCCAAGGCAAACACTACCAAAAGCATTCCTTTTCCGTAACTATATAGTTACGCTGAGCGGTATCAAGCACTTTGCTTGCGTAGTAGATTGCAAATGGGACGCCATCCCTTCTCTGTCCTAAAACAGGCCCAACAGCAAAGTCTGAGGCATCCGTCATGATCTCAAAGGGTAGAGACCAATCTGGGGCTTCTAGGATAGGTGCGTCCATGATCATTCCCTGTAATAGATTAAAGGACTCAAGACATTTATGATCAACAATAAACTCCATATCTTGCCTAAAAGCACAGTTAGCGGTCGAGTAATCTTAGAAAAGTCCTTAATGAATCTCCGATAGAATCCGACATGCCCGAGGAACGACCACAACTGCTTGATGTTGGTTGGTGGCTGGAGTCGTCTGATTACATCCACCTTGGCAGGGTCAACCTCCATTCCTCTCTTGGAGATAACGTGCCCCAACACATTGCCCTCCGTCACCATGAAGTAACTTTTCTCCCAGTAGAGCACCGAATTAACCTCACAATAGAGTTTGAGGACTCGGTCCAGATTCCAAAGGCAGGAATCGAAGGAACCGCCATGGACCGAGAAATCGTCCATGAAGACTTCCAGGAATTCACCGACCATTTCGACGGATACAACAATCATGCACCTTTGAAAAGTACCTGGAGCATTGCATAACCCAAAGGGCATGCGCCTGAAAGCATAGGTACCAAAGGGGCATGTGAATGTGGTCTTTTCCTGGTCCTCCGGATCTATGGCTACTTGATTGTAGCCTGAGAACCGATACACGAAACAGAAGAACTCTTTCCCCGCTAGTCTCTCTAGGATCTGATCAATGAAAGGTAGGGGGAAATAATCCTTCTTCGTCACGACATTCAAGCATCTGTAATCCACACAGATGCACGCCGACATGGGCACACGCGTCACGATCTCCTCTCCGTCCTCGTTGGTGGTCGTCTGAATTCCTAACTTTTTCGAGACCATAAGGATTGGGGCCACCCATTTCGAGTCGAATATGGGATAAATGAAACCCACGTTGCACCATTTCTCTATCTCCTTTTTCACTACCTCTCGTAAATTTGGATTCAAATGACGTTGGAATTCACAAGAGGATTTGGCTTCATTCTCCAAGTAGATATGGTGCGAACACAGAGCGGGATTTATCCCGTGGAGATCAGAAATGCCTTGCGGTTTTTCTCCAGGATCTCTAGGAAACAAGATTCCTGCTCCTCGGTCAATCGCGAAGTGATGGTGACCGGATATTTCTTCTCTTGACCCGCAAGGAAGGCGTATTTCAGTGTTGTGGGTAAAGGCTTGAGCTCATGTATGGTGTGATCGTCTAGGAAATCTGGCTCAATCGAATCTGGTTCGGTGTTGGAAGTGGCTGGATCTTTCTCTGTAATTGCTGCCATCAAAGTATTCGGCTCTGGAGTCGGATCGTCAAAGGTCTCCATGCAATCAGCAAAAGCCGCGTCCGACTCGTCATCCTCATCTTCCAATTGTCCTAAAGAGGGAAGGATTGACAGGCCCAGCTGGGCCTCTAAGTCATCGAAGATGTAGGGAGATGCAGGTTCTGAGCTGTACTCGTTTCTGAGGACCTCACAAATTAACTCATGCACAGGATCATCTCCGGAGGGGAGGGACTCATCAGTGCTGGCTGGGTTCTGTCTCCATGGCCCAACTGTGTCTACATGGTCGCAGTCTGCTTCGGTTGAAGAGTACTCGGTGCTGGATTCGGAATCCAGGCTCTGCCATCTGGTTTGCTTCATCTTAAGTTCCTCATCTCTGCCTGGAGTTTGGAACTGGATCTTCCCGATCTTGTAATCAAACAAGGCCCCCGTTGTCCTGAGGAAGGGTCTGCCTAAGATGATCTGGGAGTCTCTCCAATTACAAGGGGTTTCCATATCTAGGACAGTGAAGTCCACCATTTTTTCTTGTCCCTCAACTTTGATTACAACATTCCTCAATTCTCCTTAGGACCTCTTGGTTGATTTGTCAGCGAACTCCAGGAGGGATGTAGATTTCCTAAGAGGTCTGAGATTAAGCCGCTCATAGAGGGCTGTAGGCATTAAGTTAATTGAGGATTCATTGTCTACGAGAGTGTGTGCAAACTCAATGTCATCGACATGACTCACCACATAATGTGCACCCATGTCTCTTCGTTTCCTTGGAAACGAGTTCTTTATTGCACAAGTCGTGGTACCGACAGAACGTGTTTCTCAACACGGCTTTTGGTCTTCCTACTAACCCTAGTAGGTGTGCATCTCACCTTAAGGTACTTCTAAAATGTAGGAGTCATTTCCACGTACTTGTCAAAGGGGATTGCGACCTTGATATACTTGTTGCAAAATTCTGCCATCTCAGGTCATCTTTTTGGATTTTTTAGTTTTCTTCTTTACACCCTTGAGAGCTCGGGGGAAGGGATTATTGACTCCAACTCATGTTCTGAAACTGAAATGTTTTCATTCAATGCAGGAACTGAGTTTTGTACAAGACTCAGACTCTGAAACAGACTCGGACTTTGACTCTGACTAAAAGGAAAATGCTATGGCGAAATAGGTGATGCGTCTTTCGCGACTTTTGGATGGTCCTCCTCAGATGGAGGTGCGGGCTCTTCGCCGGTTTCATCAGACTCTCTACTGATGCGGGTTTGTTGCTGCTTCGAGGACCCAGAAGTCCTCTTCCTCTACCGGTGGTGGTGATGGTGGTGCTGCTCCTCTTCTTCCTCCAAGTTCTCCTCCGGTAGAGACTTGGCGGCTCCTTCCTCCGGTGTCCATGCCCGATCAAGCATGATCACGGTCCTTCTGCTCCTGAGGGACATATGATTCACATTATCATACGAAAGGATCTCATGTTCAGATAAAGAATTATCTGAATAGTATACCTGATCACGAAGTCGGTTCTGGCCTTGGGTTAAAATGTTCGGGTTGGCCTGAACCTGGGCGGGAATTGGGGTCTTTGGTGCCATTTGTTGATCCTGGGTACGAGAAACATGATTCAGATCGATTCTCATATCCGGATAGTCATTCTGGATCTGTTGGACCCTATCAGACAGGGTCTGGATCGCCAAGGTGAGGGAATCCAATTCGGTGAGCTGGGCTTGCTGATGTTGACTTGCGGATGACGTTCTGTAATGGCCCTACTGGCCATGCCGATACTGCTGCTGCTAATGGGACGGTGCCGTGCCCTGTTGGCCTGAGTGGAATGTACGCTGCTGCTGCTGCTGCTGCTGGTGCTGCTGAAGCTGGTACCCTCGTTCGGGCCTGGACTGAACAAAGCGCGGTGCGGGGATGGAGCTGGTTTCTTGGTAAGCTGGGGAAGGTCGGTGAGGCTGACCATTCCCCATCCCCAACTGTCTGCAGATGGGGTCACGACTGTACCACATCCCGTTGATCTCGAACACCTGCGGAGGCTCCTCGTATCCGGTTTCCACTTGTGGGGGTGCATGCTGGTCCTGCTGGGTGTGAGTTGATGAATCCACATTTCATCATATTTATTCTATCATTTTAGCCTCAAAAACCCTAGTAAATGCGTGTAAATACCCTTAATTAGAGCATCTTAGAATTCATGCATGTGCATGTAAATAGTGTATAAAATAATATAATTAAAGCCAAAATTATAGAATAAATAAAAGAAAAGAAAAAGAATAAAATATTATAAATATTTTATGACCCGAAACCCCGAGACCTAGGCATCTCGATGACTAGGTCGACAAGGAATAAAGTACGGGGAGATAAGGGCCAAAATACACCAAAAATACCTTTCATTTTATCCATTCTTTATTCATTTTGGGACCTATTTTTGGTTTCACTTTTTACACCTCAAATAAAGAAACTTTGAACATGAAAGTTGTAGATAATTAAATAAAAAAATACAAAATTGATTTCACTCAAAAATAATGTACAGATAAAAAGTTATGGTCTGAATAAAAATCCAGAATCCCAACTTCCCAGACCCGTATCTCACAAATAAAAACTCTAAATGCAGCAAACTCACCTTTAATTGTATATAGAATAAAATAAACTATTTAGTGGCAGTGGTTTCGCATTTGGCGGAGCTACGGTTTGAAAGTTGAGTTTTGGACCCCACTTGTATACTTGTACAGATTAAAATAATCATTTTATTATTTATTCATTATTTTTATATTTTTTATATTTATAATTTTGTAAATATTATTTATAATAAATATGTACATTAAAACATGAATAAAAATACAAAAAGAAATGCAAAATAAATACATTTGTATAAAAGACATTGGCAAAATACACTCTTCAGAAAAATAAAATAAAAATACACTTATGTATATAAAAGTATTTTATAAATTTATAAAATAATAAACAAAAATAATAAAATTTAAAATCACAAAATAAAAATAAAAGAATAAAATATATAGATATTATACCTATAAAGGGTATAAAAGTAAACTTGTAATTATTAACCTCTAAAAAATAAATAAAAATCATAATAAAGTAATTTATAAAATAACAAACATTTTTTATTTTATAACCAAAATTTAATTCGTTTATCTTCTATTTTTAATTGAATTAATAAATCTTTTTCCAGGGATTTTTCCTGATTGGTCCACATGGACTAATCAGGGGACAGTCAAAGTTGACCTTGGTCAACTAGCTGTCCTAGCCCTGTTAACTTGTCAGAGGCTTGGTTTTGACCCATTTTTGTCGATTTTTCCAGGCCGCTCCTTGCAATTTTTCGTGTCGCACTCTTCACAACTTTTTCTCCTTGTAGAATGGGCATTCTCCCCGATGATTGTCTTGAGGAGAGGGCCGTCGATTCACCCGATAATTCTTGGTCTTTGGACCACCCCAGTCATAGAGTCAAACACTACAAAACCAAACCTCCGATTTTCGTTTGAAATTCGAACCCCATTCTTTGGTCCTTCGCCCCCAATTCATCCCGCCTTGACTCCCTGGAGGTGTCAGCTCCAGTTTTGCTTCTTTAAGGCGGAGGAGCGACAAGGATTTGGGCGTTCCATCAACCTCCGGCCAGCCTCGCCGTCGAGGTACTCTCCCTCCGGTCTTGACCGTTGAGGCAGCCACCTTCCCCTTTTATTTTCATCGCATCTTACTTGCTTTAGCCTTAGGATCATTTCGCCTCAAAAATCTCCACATTCCATCGATTGAATCACCCAATTCGTTCACCTCGCCGGAGCGCTCCTCCGGCCGAGCTCTGCCACATCTTTTTGCGCCACCACATCCACTCCACGGGGTCTAGGCAACTTGCCCTGAACCCTCACGTGTTTTTGCAGGAACTTGGGCATCAACTCACGTCTGGAGCTCATCTTGAAGGAGGCGGAGGTACTTGGAGCCCTTCCGCTCCGGCGACCTCGCACGCGCCCCTCACTGCCGAGAATTTCTGGAGCACCCAGTACATCAAGGATCGTCGCAGGAGTTTCGGGAGCCATTTTGGAGCTTCATCGGGCGGCGGAGGAGGCCGGTCGACGCTCGGAAAACTCGCCTCCCCGCAAGTTCGTCCCAGTGCATCGAGGCGCCCTCGTAGCCGTCAGATCATCAAGGGCCCCCAGGCGTATCAGGAGCTGTCCGATCTGAGCACCCACATCTGTCCATCGTCGAGAAGATCATCTAATCTCGACCGTGGGATGACGAAGGGGCATCGTGCGCCCTGAAGCCGACACGTGGATAAGTGGGAGTGATCCCACTGTCCATCAGCGCGCAAGGGAGGGTATTTTGCACAACTTCCCCTTCCGATTTTTGTATTTTATATTAAGTACTTAAACTTTCATCGGACGTTGTATATTTTTGTGACATTTGCATATTTACCCTCGGCCCTTTGTAATATTGTGTTCCAGTCCACGCCACGTCACCTCACGTGACTGGTACACATGAGGTGCAGGCTTTTTGCGAGGAACCCCTCCAAGGTTTATGTATTTATCTTTAGTCCAGGGATTTTTGAATTAAGTGTAAAAGTTTTGGAAATATTGCAACTTAGCCCCCAATGTTTTTGATATTACAGATAGGTCCCCCAGGCGCGTGCCAGTCACGAGCCCTGGTGGGTCATTTGCAGGGAAACCCTTCCAAGTTTGGAAATTTGTAATTGGTCCAAGAACTTTGTTTATTAGTGTTATATTTTGTTGGAAAATTGTAACTGTGCCCCTGGATGTTTGCTTATTTGCACTTATACCCCTACCAGGCTTAGCATTTTTGTGTGCTTGTCTTATTTATTTAGTGCATCATTAAAACCCCAAAAATTCGACAAAAATCAAGTTAGACTCCTGCTGCATCATAATTTCACGTCATCAATTTTATTTTGCATTTTATTGCATTTTAATATTTATTAAAAATCGAAAACATGCATTTCAGCTACTGTATATCTTAAAAAAATACCAAAAAAAATATTAGAACACTTTGAAAAATTCCAAAAAAATTACCTACTATCTATTATATTGTATCCTAGTGTCAGTCCAAAAATCACTAAAAAATTCAAAACCAAAACCTTAAAAATTAGAAAATACCGAAAAACTTCCAAAAAATCTAAAAAATCTAAAAAATGCAAACTAAGTTCCCATAGGTTCCCCATTTTATTATATTTATTTTAAAATTAATTTGGGAAAATTTTGATACTGTTTGATATTTTTCCTTCCCATTTTATTTTTGGCCAGAATGTTAATTCACTGTTTTCTTTATTTTGCCTTTTAAAAATACAAAAACTATTTTGAAAAATACCTAAAAATCACAAAAATAGTAGAAAAACATAAAAAGACCAAAAATATTTTATTTCCTAATTTTTGAGCATTTTTCCTTATTTTTACAAATATTTTATCACCCCTTTTCTTGTATTACCTATATATTCTATTTATAAAAACAAAAAAAAAATAAAATATATAATAAAAAATCAGAAAATTAAAAATCAAAATACAAAATTAAAAATTAAATAAAATTTTTTAAAGATTAAAAACCCACAAAAACATTTGCCTTGCATAGTGTAGACAACACATCACATTCACACACACACACACACACACACACACACACACACACACACACACACACACACACACACACACACACACACACACACACACACACACACACACACACACACTTGTTGATCTATCCTGCCTTGCTCCCTGTGTTCAAACTCTCTACGTACTTGCATCTATACATCTTTTATGTAGAGTTAAAAATAAATTTGACTCCACTCTTATTCTTCATTGCTTGACTTATATTGTGTGGGTTCATTGTTGACTTTAGTCGGGATTTTGCGTGGTCGATGCATCGACTGAGTTCCCGCTTTGTGTGGAACTTATGACCATCGAATTTCGGTTAAATCAAATGGCACCGTTGCCTGGGAGCAACAGCGAATAGATCACATTTTTGTCTGATTGTGTTTATTTATCTACATTATTGCTTGTTATTCCATCTCTCTTATTTTTGATATATACCTGTGAGCTTTCTAATCATTCTCTTTTCTTGTCTTCTTGCGAGGGACCGTGGAGTGAGGCGGATCGCCTAGGGGATCTAGTGCAACCTTGGGAAGTGGAGTCGGCCTTCTTAGCCTAGCCGACAGGAGAGAGCAGGAGGAGAGAGAGAGTGTGTTAGCTAGTTTGCTTTATTTTTGGTGAGAGAGAGACCTATTTAAATTTGTAATAATACAGGTACAGGGACACTCAGGACTTTCGGGCCTAACTTCCAGGTGTCTGTTCACCTAGGGGCTTACCGCTGATTTTATCGCGTTTCTCGACTGTCATTTTCTGGTTTTGATTTCTTTTTCATTTCTTTTGTGGATTGAGCCCTTAGATTTTTAGGCTTTTGCTTGATCGATTAGATTAGGTCCAAACACCCTAATAACCATTGCATGTACCTATAGATCGTATTTGGACTTAGTCTAATTAAACAGTTAATCATTAGTCTTTGATCCGCCGCGTCGCGAGCTCATCCCGCCAAGCGCTTCTCCTGAACTCGATGTGTCGAGAGGAGGAGGGGTGAGCCTAGACCGGACTTTAGGATTGGAAATTGGTGGTTGACTTGTGGTTCTTAACGTAGCAATTGCCTGCTTAGGATGATTTCCGCTTGCATATCGGCATGTAGTTTAGGTTTAAAAATTTCTGCTTTGCATCCCGCATGGAGAGAGCTGGAGGCGCTGTAAGTCATTCTATCTTTGCATTCATCATTTAGGCACAAAGGTGAGATTTCCATCTTGGTGCCGACTTGCACGGCTTTTCCGACTCTTTTCTCCCTCTATTTTTGGATCAAGTAGGAATCAAGAAAAAAACAAAAACGTTAGGCGCTTGTTTGAATCTACTCAAAAGAAGCGATAACACTAAAAAAATTAAAAAAAGGACTGCTAAGAAAACTTTGACCTAAATAAAATTGGTAATTGGACTCATTGATTGGGGAGAATCACACCCTCACTTGTATTCAGGTTGCATGGGAAGGTCTCCTTCCAAGTGAGTTGAGTGCTTCGTAAGGATTAGAGCCAAAAACCCAGCTTGTGGCTGCCTTGTATATCACCTGGATTTCCGAAGTATTGGCGCTACTATCGTACATAGACGAGTAGGACTTGGTCACCTTGGTGACTCACTATTGTGTGAGCATCGACCTTGTTCAAAGTACCGAGCTTAGGCCACGCCTTCACGGGTGTGTCTGTCTCACCGTCTGCGTCCAAGTAGGATCTTGCACGCTCACGAGTGATTCCGTTGCGAGCGAGATCCGAAGTATCAGTTTTGCCTATCGGCTTCCTCCCTCTTCTTCTTTGGCTGAGTAGGGATCCAGGAAGGGTTACAAGGACCTCAAAAAGCGCAAGCTACAGGTTACACAGGAGGAGGACAAGTACGGGAATACTTTTCCGGTAGTACTGTCGCTCCTATAGGCGTAGCGATCTAAGGACTCGTTGAAAGATTAATTCCTGAAAACAAGCTAAAAACTACAAAGATAAAAGCCGAACCTTCACAGCTTCACGTGTTGAGTTGGTGAATCCCCTTGTTTTGTGTTTGATTGCTAGTTGATTTTAGGTCAAGATAAAAAACACAGCACAATTGTGCGCAATTTCGTCCCCTTCTTCTTCTTCTTCATTTAACTTGCTCTTCTCCATAATCAAGATGATGGGACGGAGATCTCTTAGGCCGACCTTGTCAGCACCGCTATCCAGCACTCCTCCCTATTCATCTAAAACGACCTCGGAGAGCCCGCTCTCCGAGCCTGAGTTCACTTCCACCATGTTCCCCCTCGACCACCCTTCTCCTTCCATCAGTCCAAGAATTTCAGAATTTAGTGCATCACAGAGCTCAGAGCATTTGACGGTACCTGAGATGGGTTCTTTTGCTTTTTCAGAGAATCCAGACAAGGCTGACAGAGGAGAGCATCCAGATGACCATGAGCACCCTCCATTCTTATTTGATCAAGCCGCCATCAATAATTCACTTCTAGCATCCCTGGAGACCATGCAAAGACAGATCCGGGACCAGGGGGTCTTTATGGGTGACCTCATGAGAGAGATCGCACAGATGCGAGAAAATCGACCTGGGGGTGGTGGCAGTGGAGGTGACATACCAGTAGTCGAAAACCAGGGAGGAGAACCCTACCAAGAGAGGCCGTCGCAAACCATCATGCGAGAATTGCACAATCCAGCAGCTTCCCTCACTCATCGGTGGATTCGACTCCCTCCCATCCATGGAGATTTTGACCTTCGACCCCACACTATTCAGCTTCTGCCCAAATTCTATGGGCTGCCGACCGAAGAGCCACACCTCCACTTGCAAGAATTCGAAAAAATCTGCAGTACCATTCATGACAGGCTAATGACCGAGGATACTATCAAGATGATAGCCTTCCCCTTCTCTTTGGTTGACAGAGCCGCATACTGGCTCAAACATCTGGGGAGGTTCATCGACACTTGGGCAGATCTCCGGACCGCATACTTGAAGAAGTATTACCCTCTCGGCCGGACGAATGCAGCTAGAGCTATGATCAGCAATTTCGTCATGATCCCTAATGAACAGTTTCATGAAGCTTGGGATCGACTCAGAGAGCTCATCGACCGGTGTCCACATCACGATATATCCAAGCCCAATCTAGTTCAGAGCTTCTTTTGTGGGCTGACACCAGAGCTGCAGGGGCTTGTAAATGCCTCTTGTGGTGGGTCCTACTTTTCCAAGGGTGAAGATGACGTTTGGGCCATCTACGAAGGGATGGCAGAGAACTCAACAATCATGGCCCAAGCCCGCGTCTACACGCAGCAGAAGCCCCCACAAGGAGCAGGATCATATCAGAGGATCACCCGTATCAATGCCGATCCTCAGACTCTGTAGGCAGCCGCAACACAAGCCGAATCAACCGCAGCCAACATGGGCATCATAAGTGAGAAGCTGGACCATCTCGAGATCCTTGAGAAGAAGCAGATGCAAGGCATGGCCCAGATGGACCAGATTGCAAAGACTATGAGTGATCTGAAGACGCATATTCTTTGCATACAGGAGGCACAAACTTCTTCCCAGCAGTCTTCTAGGTCACGAGCTGATGACGGGAGTAGCAGCTCATCCCAACCCTCTGCCTCGTACCGCCAGGTCAACCACATTCAGGCAGAGCCGGTCCATCGGCTACAGTATTACCCATCACTGCCACCGCCATCTCAGGACACTCGGATGGAGGTCTACATTTCTACCTCCACCATCCTTCGAGCAGGAGCCATTGATGAAAGTCAATGGGATTTGGTACGATCGGTACCCACAGCTCGGGATTCGTCGCGATCACCCCGGATTCCGTTGGGGCAACGATGGTTCCTCATCTCAACAGCAGCCTCCAGCTCAAGGACAGCAGAACTGCCAGCCACAGCAGCAACATCCCCAATATGCCAACCAGCAACAATACCAGCATGGTCAGCAGCCTCAACAATCATATTCCCATCCTCCCAAGCACTATCCTCACCAGCAGCCGCAACAACCTCATTTCCAGCAAGGAAACCCGTCCAGTTCTCAGGCCCCCGCTTTTGAGAACCCAGCTTTAGACGATCTTGCCCGCTTTCTTTCCGAACAACGAGCATCCTTCTGGCATGAAATGGATGAGTTCCGGCAGGAGATGAGGGATATCATCAAGGGCAAAGCCGCCATACCAGCTCAGATTGAACCAAATCCGAACAATCTGAAAAGAAAGTCTGAGCAGGTAGAGTTTACAGAGGATACCTCTCCTAGTGATTATTTGAGTGACATGTCTTCTTCTTTGTATGATGCTGATTTTGTGACTACTAGGAGCGGTAGGATGCTAGCCGACGGTGCCTCATCTGAGCGACAGCCTCAAGCAGAACCAGGAGCGCCAGATGAGCAGAGTAGCGGTGCTGATGTCGCTAATGATGATGTTGAAGACGGTGGTGCTGATGCCACCAATGATGGAGAGCCAGACGATGGTACTGAGGCCGTCGTGATACCAGATGCAGACGGTGGTGCTGATGCCACCATTTTGGATGAAGAACCAGAGCGCGGTGCTGATGCCGCGAAGACAGGTGCCGGTGGTGGTACTGAGGCCACCACATCTACTTTTGTTGAGCTTCCTTCTATGGTGTTACCACCTTTTGTATCTATGGACTGTGGTAATAACAAAAAGAACAAAAATATGAATAAAGGAAAAGTTTCTGTTCACACTTCAGATCCATACGTGTTGAATGATGATCATGGTATGGACTCTCTTCCTTCACAGGCGCATGGACCTTGTCCTAGTCCTCTATCTGAGGAGGCCCCTACTATCCCCTTCCCTGAAGCACTCCGCCGGGGGAAGGGGAATAAACGAGAAAATCCAAAAAAGACCCAGCAGGTAGAGTTCAGCAACCAAATGATTGATAGATTCCACATTCAACTGACTCTACGGGAAGCATTTGAGCATATCCCCCTCTTCAAAAAGAACTTGAAAGAGACGACTACAGTCCGCAGGAAGAGGAGGTACAGGGATCAAATCCATGTGCTCACCCATGACCATTGCTGCACCATTCAGAACAAACTGCTAGCCAAAAGACCAGATGCAGGAGCTCCCTATGTCAGATGCGAGATTCAGGAGCAGCAGTTTGATCGTACTCTATTAGATAGCGGCTCTTCGATTAACCTTCTTCCGGCAGCTTTACTCGACCGATTCGAGTTTGGTCCTCTTCTTAGGAGCAGGACAGTCCTTCAGTTTGCTGACAGGTCAATTAAGAGGCCGAAGGGGTTATTGAAAGACGTGGTCGTTACCATTCAGGGCCTGAAATTCCCCGTGGACTTTGTTGTATTGGACATGGAGATCCCTGAATCGGTAACCGATGCCCCCATCATACTTGGATGCCTATTCTTGGCCACAGCCAAGGCGGTGTCCGATCATGATAGTGGGAAGGTATGTTTTTGCGTAGAGGGCGAAACCATACAAATAGAGACGATCGAGGAAACCAGAGCCAGAGAATTAGAATGCTCAGAGCAGTCCAGCGAAGCAGAGCATATGACAGAGAAGAGCCAGACATCCACCAGGAGTTTGATTTTGTGATGACAGATGATGAATCTATCTGGACAGATCCCGTAGCACAAACCCTTGCCCTGCCTACAGATTCACTATATCTCAAGCTTATGGCAGTCGAGAGCCTGGAGAGCACACCCCTGGACGAGGATACCATTGAGGCTGACAGTGTTGGGACGAGTAGTGCTGATGATTTCCAGTCGTGTTCATCTAGTTCGGATCCCTCGGATTCAGACATTGATTGGGATGATTTTGATGACTATTTGCCTTGTCTGATTCCTTCTGAGCCAACAACCATGACAGAGTGTGAGCCAGTACAATTTATTGATGATTCAATAGGGCTCCCTTCGTCAGGTATTCATGTAGAGCGAGAGTTCTCACATGCAGACCTGGTCGCTTTCACACAGACTTATCAGAAGCCAGATCTGCCACCTCCCAGTTGTCCAGAACGGAAACCCTTTTCGCAGTCGCTGAAGTATAGATTTCTTGCGGGTGAGCAAGATATGTACCCAGTCATTATCTCAGCAGGTTTGACTGTAGAACAAGAATCTCGTCTGATGGAGGTTCTTGAAAGAAACCGCAAGACGATAGGATGGAGTATAGCTGATCTCCAGGGGATTAGTCCGGCTCTGTGCTCCCACCACATATATCTTGAGGATAACGCTAGGCCATCGCGTGAGTTCCAGAGACGGCTGAGCCCGAATCTTCGAGACGTGGTCACGAAAGAAATATCCAGGTGGTGGAGCACCGATTTTATCTACCCCATCTCCGACTCCAAATGGGTTAGTCCATTACATGTGGTACCAAAGAAGACGGGTATCACTACAGTTGTGAGTGAGTCTGGAGAGGAGATCGCTACCCGAGTACCCACTTCTTGGAGGGTCTGTGTGGACTACAGACGATTGAATGAGGCCACCAAGAAGGATCATTTCCCGCTTCCATTCATTGATCAGATTATCAAGAGGCTTGCTGGGAAGAGTCATTACTGCTTTCTTGACGGGTACTCCGTATATAATCAAGTGGCCATTGCGCTCGAAGACCAGGAGAAAACGACATTCACCTATCCGTTTGGGACTTATGCTTTCAGATGGATGCCCTTTGGTCTATGTAACGCTCCCGCGACATTCCAAAGGTGCATGTTGTCCATTTTCTCGGACATGGTGGGTGACTGTTTGGAGGTCTTCATGTATGACTTCTCGGTCTATGGCGATGGGTTTGATGCTTGTCTTGACTGCCTGGACCGTGTGCTTCAGCGCTGTATCGAGGTGAATCTTGTCTTGTCTTGGGAAAAGAGTCACTTCATGGTGACTCAAGGGACGGTCCTTGGTCATATCGTCTCCAACAGGGGCATGGAGGTCGATCCAGACAAGGTGGAGATCATTAGAAAACTCAATCCACCGTCTAACTTGCGTCAATTGCGGTCTTTTCTGGGGCATGTCGGTTTCTACCGACGGTTTATTCAGGATTTTAGTCGGATTGCCCGACTGCTTACTAATCTGCCGACGAAAGACATCGAGTTCATTGTCAATGAGAAGTGTCTTGCATCTTTTGAGACTCTCAAAAGTATGGTTGTTTCGGCTCCTGTCCTTCAGCCACCCAATTGGTCTCTCCCATTCGAGATCATGACGGACGCTTCTGATTTTGCCATTGGGGCTGTGCTTGGACAGAGGAGGGATGGATTTTCGTTTGCCATTCACTACGCCGGACTTTGGATGCCGCTCAGCGGAATTACACCGTGACTTAGAAAGAGATGCTGGTTGTAGTCTTTGCTTTGGATAAGTACAGATCTTATATTCTCGGATCTAGAGTGACAATCTACACAGATCACACCGCCATCCGGTACTTAAGGGCTAAGAAGGATGCCAAAGCACGCCTTACCAGATGGATCCTTCTACTCTGGGAGTTTGATATTGAGATTAAGGATAAGCCTGAAGTTAAGAATGTGGTGGCGGACCATCTTTCCCACTTGGAAAACCCTGAGGAATCTGAGCCCAGCGCACCTATGACAGAGACGTTTCCAGATGAGGCGATCTTGGCTATCTTGTTTCCTAATAAAATATGGCTAATAATTCTTTAAAACTCATTAAAAAACTTAATAAAAAGATGTGGTCATTCCTCAAAATTCTTTTTGTATTTACTGATTAATAAATCAAGTGAAAATGTTTTTTTTGCAAAATGTTTGAAAGATAGTTTGAAAATCTTTGTGAAAATCTATTGAAAACTATTTTAAAAATATTTTGTTACATGTTTTCAACCTGTGTAAAATGTGTGGTTTGTAAAAATTTATTTTCTTTGTGTGAAATAAAATGTTTGAAAAATGATTTGCAAATGGTTTGAAAAATGGATGAATATTTTGAAAAATCTATATATACTATTTGGAAAACCTTTGCAAAATGATTTTCAAATGTGCGTACATGTTTGTAAAACCGTTTGTAAAAATTATTTTGGACTATAGTTTTCAAAATTGTTTGAAAAACCTTTTCAAATAAGTTTGAGGAATACATACATCTCACCAAAATCCACTATATATATGTATAAAATTGACCACTTACCCTGTAAATTCTTGAAATCCACTTCTTGTATATATAAGAAGCACTCCCGTGTAAATATTTTTCACCTAGTTTTTAGCTAAAATTTTCTTGTTCTCAAAAATCCCAAAAACATTTGCAAAATTAAAATCCAAAAACATTTGAAAAATCTTTCTAAAAAAATACAAAAAATGCATATGCATCATCTTTTCAAAAATCCATAAAAAGTTCAAAAATCTTGAAAATTGCATCACAAAAATATTTTCTGCATTCTACATAGCATTTGCATAGCATGAGCATTTTTCGGATTGAGTTTGATAGTTGAACAAGTCTAAATAAAATTCGGAGATTGGAGCTTGATTGGACCTTAAAATCTACATAACAGGAACCTTTTAGGAACTGGGTTTGAGGTACTTTAGGTCTAGTTGACTTAATTCTTTGAGGATCACATGACTTGGTTCAATGGATTCTTGACTGCCTAAGTAGAGTATTTCGGAGCACACGCACGACTCTTGTTGATAATGACCTAACTTGGACACTTGCAACTTTCACATGGCTCAACTCAGTTGGAGTGGTGAGGGGATTGGATTTGCCGGTATGAGACACACACAAGTGGAAACATTTGTCCTCCTCTAGGGAGGGAAGTGCACCCCAACCCGTCCAGTGATGAGGAATTCTAAAGACAGGAGAGTGTGGGTTGCAATAAAGCTTCAAAAGAGGGATAGTCTACTGGCTCAAGAGGAAAAACTCCTTATGTAAATGCTGTTGTGAATAGTATTTTAAAAAAAAGATGTTCAGGCCTGTACAAAAATTAAAAGCCTGCAAAGTATGTACAAATGTCACTGGTCTTGCATCCTAGGATAGGTAGCTACACTGGCTACCGTCCATTCTTCTCTTCACCCCCTCCTCTTGAGTTGATTGCCACTTGAACTTTGAAGGGAATACCCCTCTCCTCGAGGATGGAGTTGTTGGATTGAGGAATCATTGGGTTGCCGTACTGGAGAAGTCAGTTTCTTTATCATTCTAGTTGGGGAGAGCCACCATCACTTACACTGTACGAGTCAGACTCATAGTCATAAGAGTTTGCGTATGAATTGAAATATTTCTGACCTGGCTATTGAGGAGACTTGAACAGAGTTTTGGGATTCTCAGGGACTGTTGGATTTCAAATCCGGTTCTCATTAAGGTTTCGCCCGCACTAAAACTCCATAGGCCCGACTAAAGCTCCAAACTTTGATTTTGTGAAGACAATTTTGATAATTAAACTAAATCCAAGTTCTTCTTTTTCTTTTCTTTGTTTTCTTTTCTGCACTTATTGCATAAGTGTTTGCTAGGGACTAGCAAAGGTAAAGTATAGGGGGATGATGAATCCACATTTCATCATCTTTATTCTATCATTTTGCCCTCAAAAACCCTAGTAAATGCATGTAAATACCCTTAATTAGAGCATCTTAGCATTCATGCATGTGCATGTAAATAGTGTATAAAATAATATAATTAAAGCCAAAATTATAGAATAAATAAAAGAAAAGAAAAATAATAAAATACTGTAAATATTTTATGACCCGAAACCCCGAGACCTAGGCATCTCGATGACTAGGTCGACAAGGAATAAAGTAGGGGGAGATAAGGGCCAAAATACATAAAAAATACCTTTCATTTTATCCATTCTTTATTCATTTTGGGACCTATTTTTGGTTCCACTTTTTACACCTCAAATAAAGAAACTTTGAACATGAAAGTTGTAGATAATTAAATAAATAAAAATGCAATTTGATTTCACTCAAAAATAATGTACAGATAAAAAGTTATGGTCTGAATAGAAATCCAGAATCCCAACTTCCCAGACCCGTATCTCATAAATAAAAACTCCAATTGCAACAAACTCACCTTTAATTGTACATAGAATAAAATAAGCTATTTAATGGCGGTGGTTTCGCATTCGGCGGAGCTACGGTTTGAAAGTCGAGTTTTGGACCCCACTTGTATACTTGTACAGATTAAAATAATCATTTTATTATTTATTCATTATTTTTATATTTTTTATATTTTTATAATTTTGTAAATATTATTTATAATAAATATGTACATTAAAAAATGAATAAAAATACAAAAAAATGCAAAATAAATACATGTGTATAAAAAACATAGGCAAAATACATATATACAAACCTGTATAATTTATAATTCTATTTTATTAAGTGTATAAAACTCTTCAGAAAAATAAAATAAAAATACACTTATGTATATAAAAGTATTTTATAAATTTATAAAATAATAAACAAAAATAATAAAATTTAAAATCACAAAATAAAAATAAAAGAATAAAATATATAGATATTATACCTATAAAGGGTATACAAGTAAACTTGTAATTATTAACCTCTAAAAAATAAATAAAAATCATAATAAAATAATTTATAAAATAACAAACAATTTTTATTTTATAACCAAAATTTAGTTCATTTATCTTCTATTTTTAATTGAATTAATAAATCTTTTTCCAGGGATTTTTCCTGATTGGTCCACATGGACCAAATAGGGGACAGTCAAAGTTGACCTTGGTCAACTAGCTGTCCTAGCCCTGTTAAACTTGTCAGAGGCTTGGTTTTGACCCATTTTTATCGATTTTTCCAGGCCGCTCCTTGCATTTTTTCGTGTCGCACTCTTCACAACTTTTTCTCCTTGTAGAATGGGCATACTCCCCGATGATTGTCTTGAGGAGATGGCCGTCGATTCACCCGATAATCCTTGGTCTTTGGACTACCCCAGTCATTGAGTCAAACACTAGAAAACCAAACCTCCGATTTTCGTTTGAAATTCGAACCCCATTCTTTGGTCCTTCGCCCCCACTTCATCCCGCCTTGACTCCCTGGAGGTGACAGCTCCAGTTTGGCTTCTTCAAGGCAGAGGAGCGACAAGGATTTGGGCGTTCCATCAACCTTCGGCCAGCCTCACCGTCGAGGTACTCTCCCTCCGGTCTTGACCGTTGTGGCATCCACCTTCCCCTTTTTTTTGCCGCATTTTACTTGCTCTAGCCTTAGGATCATTTCGCCTCAAAAATCTCCACATTCCATCGATTGAACCACCCAATCCGTTCACCTTGCCGAAGCGCTCCTCCGGCCGAGCTCCACCACATCGTTTTGCGCCACCACATCCACTCCGCGGGGTCTAGGCAACTTGCCCTGGACCCTCTAACGTGTTTTTGCAGGAACTTGGGCATCAACTCGCGTCTGGAGCTCATCTTGAAGGAGGCAGAGGTACCTGGAGCCCTTCCGCTCCGGCAGCCTGGCGCGCGCCCCTCAGCCACAGCCGAGGCTTTTTGGAGCACCCAACACATCAAGGACCATCACAGGAGTCTCGGGAGCCATTTTGGAGCTTCATCGGGCGGCGGAGGAGGCTGATCAACGCTCGGAAAACTCGCCTCCCCGCGAGTTCGTCCTAGTTCATCGAGGCGCCCTCGTAGCCATCGGATCATCAAGGGCTCCCAAGCGTAGCAGGAGCCGTCCGATCTGAGCACCCACAACCGTCCATCGTTGACAAGATCATCTAATCTCGACCATGGGATGACGAAGGGGCATCGTGCGCCTTGAAGCCGACACATTTATAAGTGGGAGTGATCCCACTGTCCATCAGCGTGCTAGGGAGGGTATTTTGCACCACTTCCCCTTCCGATTTTTGTATTTTATATTAAGTACTTAAAGTTTCATCAGACGTTGTATATTTTTGTGACATTTGCATATTTACCCTCAGCCCTTTGTAATATTGCGTTCCAGTCCACGCCACGTCACCTCACGTGACTGGTATACGTGAGGTGCGGACTTTTTGCAAGGAACCCCTCTAGGGTTTATGTATTTATCTTTAGTCCAGGGATTTTTGAATTAAGTGTAAAAATTTTGGAAATATTGCAACTTAGCCCCAAGGTTTTTGATATTACAGATAGGTCCCTCCCAAGCGCGTGCCAGTCACGCGCCCTGGTGGGTCATTTGCAGGGAAACCCTCCCAGGTTTGGAAATTTGTAATTGGTCCAAGAACTTTGTTTATTAGTGTTATATTTTGTTGAAAAATTGCAACTGTGCCCCTGGATGTTTGCTTATTTGCACTTATACTCCTGCCAGGCTTAACATTTTTGTGTGCTTGTCTTATTTATTTAGTGCATCATTAAAACCCTAAAAATTCCACAAAAATCAATTAGACTCCTACTACATCTTAGTTTCACGCCATCATTTTTATTTTGCAGTTTATTGCATTTTAATATTTATTAAAAATGAAAAACATGCATTTCAGCTAGTGTATATCTTAGAAAATACCAAAAAAATATTAAAACATTTGAAAAATTCCAAAAAAATTACCTACCGTCTATTATATTGTATCCTAGTGTCAGTCCAAAAATCACTAAAAAATTCAAAACCAAAACCTTAAAAATTAGAAAATACCCAAAACTTCCAAAAAATCTAAAACATTCTAGAAAAATCTAAAAAATGCAAACTCAGTTCCTATGGGTTCCCCATTTTATTATCTTTATTTTAAAATTAATTTGGGAAAATTTTGATATTGTTTGATATTTTTCCTTCCCATTTTAATTTCGGCCAGAATCTTAATTCACTATTTTCTTTATTTTACCTTTTAAAAATACCAAAAATATTTTGAAAAATACCCAAAAATCACAAAAATAGTAGAAAAATAAAAAAAGACCAAAAATATTTTATTTCCTAATTTTTGAACATTTTCCCTTATTTTTATAAATATTTTATCACCCCTTTTCTTATATTACCTTTATATTCTATTTAAAAAAACAAAAAAAAATAAAATATAAAATAAAAAAATCAGAAAATTAAAAATCAAAATACAAAATTAAAAATTAAATAAAAATTTTTAAAGATTAAAAACCCACAAAAACATTTGCCTTGCATAGTGTAGACAACACATCACATTCACACACACACACACACACACACACACACACACACACACACACGCACGCACGCACGCACGCACGCACGCACGCACGCACGCGCACACACACACACACACACACTTGTTGATCTATCCTACCTTGCTCCCTGTGTTCGAACTCTCCACGTACTTGCATCTATACATCTTTTATGTAGAGTTAAAAATAAATTTGACTCCACTCTTATTCTTCATTGCTTGACTTATATTGTGTGGGTTCATTGTTGACTTTAGTCGGGATTTTGTGTGGTCGATGCATCGACTAAGTTCCCGCTTTGTGTGGAACTTAAGGCCACCGAATTTCGGTTAAATCATGAGTCTGATCCTCTACCCAGCCACTCTGTGGTCCCGGTGCCTGTTCTTGTACAAGATGGACTCGGTGTACAGGCATAGGTGGTGCAGAAGGGGCAGGTAGCTTCATCTTAGCTACCTTCTCAGTAAGTTCCTCCACTTGCTTCGGCAGACGTGAGAGAGGCTCAAGGTCAGTGACCCTCTTGTGGATCTGCTCGACCATGGTTAACTTATCAGCTATCAACCCCATGCTAGGGATGAGGTCCTCTGTCAGATCCGCTACAGTCCTCCTAGTTGTCTCGTTAGATAGGAACGAGGGAGACAACTGATAGGCCCTGGTGGCCTGCGACCTGACTGTTTCCGCCATTTGCTCTAGTATCTTTCATACAACATTCTCGTTCTTTTTCAGATAGCTTCCTCCACAGGCGGCACTGACTAACCCTCGCATCTCTAGGGTCATGCCACATAACAAGGCCTGGACTAAGATCACCTTAGAAATGCCATGGCAGGGACATTTCCGAATTAGGTCATTAAACCTATCCCAGGCTTCATGGAATGGTTCACTGGGTCCATGGGAGAAACTAGCGATGTTGGTTCTCATTTGGTTAGTCCTACTGAGAGGGTAGAACTTCTTCATGAATAGGTCCTTGAACTGCATCCAGGTTGTACATATCACCCCTAGGTTCTTCAGTCAATGTGCTTCCTTATCTCCTAAGGCGAAAGGGGTGGCCTTCAGTCGAATGTAATCCTGCCCGACCTTAGGATGACTAAGGTTGTTGCAAACCAGCTCGAAGTCTCTGAGGAAGGCATATGGTTCTTCATAGGCATTTCCGTTGAACTTCGGAAGCAGGCTAAGGAAGTGGGGCTTGAGCTCGAATGCTTCTGGGGGAACCGCTGGTGCCAACCAACTGTGCATCTCGTTCTCTACTGGGTTGTAGGCATTAACCATTGGTCGGTCGTTTCCTCCTGCTGCAATGATCTGTCCCATTCTAGGTGTGAGATCTGCATTTTGCTGTTCGGCTGTGGCGAGGCGGTTAAGAATCTATTGCAATGGGTCCTCATCCGGTGGCTGATTAGGTGGCATCTTGTCCTCTAGTCCTAGGTATGAAACATGGTCTACATTAGAGGACAAATCAAAGAAGGGATTCTTACCGAGGTGATGGTCTTACTCGGTAAGCTCAGAGGAGATGAAAGGGTTGGTTTGAGAGTAACCACCCTGGGTGTGAGGGAACCAGAACTCAAGAGGGTCATGAGTCCTGGGTGGTCCAAGTTACGCTTGGGCCGATGAAGAAGAGCTTCGTGGGGGGCTCAAAGAGAGGTTGGAGAATAATGAGTCGATATCCCCGCAGTTACTCATCTTGATTTGGTGAGAAGAATTGGGAGTTTTTTAAGTGAAGATAGGATTTGACTCCTACCTGAAGCAAATAATTCAATCCAAGACCCTAGGTTCACACTCAACACAGTGAAGGACCCAAAACCGAGTCCAATTTATCTTGTTAATCTTAAGTGTGATTTTTCAAGCAAGATAGAAAGGATTTACGTGGCCTATAGGGAAGTCGGCTCAGAGCTGGATGCATCTTCCATGTTTAACCTGTCGCCTAAGATACCGCCGGTCCTTCCTTTCTTCGCTCCTATCCCAAGTTGATGGATTCAAAGACCTACCCCTATCTACCTGCAAGCAGGCGGAGGCTGACAAGGCCGGAACTTCACCCCGAGGGGTTACTCGCAACTTGTCGCGAAGTACCGCAATTTCCCCCCTATCTACCTGAGACATGCATAGGCTACTTGGTACTAGTCAGTGAACCTTAATAAATTCAACTTGTGATATTTGCTAGGATTAGTCGGAATGTGATATGGAAGGTCAGGATTTGGGCTCTGCCTTAAGGTGCTCACACATACTCAAGTACCCTCACTTAGCCTGAAAACAAGGTCGGGGATTAGTCTCCGCAAACAGATTTTCCAATTTTATTATTTTTTTGGGTCAATAATGTTAGCAGTCCCAAATTTAAGTTAAGTTATCACTTGTTAGTCCAACCACACAGCACGCTTATCGTCCAGTCCCAATTTCCGTTTAAATTAAGTTTGAAAAATAGAGGGGGAAATCGAGAAAAGCCGATGAAAGAAAAACAATAATGTGTATGCTGAGTGTAGAGTACTTACAGTGATCCCTTCGCTTTTTATCCATGATGCAAAAGATCTTTTACACTATATGCAAATGCAAGCGACCAAAATCCGCTCCTAGACAAGTAGTTCTATTAGAGAGTGAAGCACAAGTTTGATTTAACTAGATCTATGGTTTAAGTGCATCTTTTAAGTGTATTGTATGGTCCTAGAAATTTACGAGCACAAGCAAATCCTAGAGTGGCTTAAGGAGCCGCTAGTGCAAGCCTAATCTACAATTCAATCCACACAACACACAGGGACACAGTTCCACTATCTTTACACACGCGAGAACCCAAACGGGAACCGCTGGGAATAATGTGAAAAAATAAAGAAATAAATAAATAAAAATACAAGTTCTCTCAAATCACTCAAGAAATTAAAATGCCGATTCCTCGAAGCATCTTCGACTCCTCGGGTTCCTCGCAAAGAAATAATTTGAGGTCAGTTAGAGAATGACTCAAAAATACCAAAAATTAAAAGATAGAGAATTATACACAAGAAAACTGGGGGTCAGACTACTCGGGGATAGAAAATCAATCACTCAGAAATTACTGCAAATTAACCTAAGCCGTGCCTCCCCGGCAACGACGCCATTTTGATAGTGCTCCCACTACCCTTGTTAATTCGATCAAATTAATGCTCAAATTAATTAATATCATTCGTTGCAGTCGGATAATGAGAGCAGATCAAAAACCACTTTTAATTAAAGCAAGTTAATCTTGAGCGGTAAATTTTTTTTACTTGGGCAAGCCTAAGGTCGAACTCAGGGAGGCAGCTGTCTCCTTAGGGAGATTTTTAGCAAAGTCCAAGGTCTGATTTTCAAAGAATAATTTTTTTGGTCTTTTTCGGTTTTCTTATGCAAGACCCATGCACAATCAGGCCAGTTTACAGGTTAATTCAAATAAGTGAACAAATCAAGTCCAAAAATACGAAACTTGGCCAGATGATGAAATGCAATGAAATGAGGCTACCCTAATTTTTTTGGAATTTTCTTACACTAAATAAATTTACTGTGAATTAAATATGAATGCAAGGTGATTTTGACTAAATTAATTTTAATAAATATCAAATCACAATATTTTTGGGAAAAAAATTAACTTAGATAGATCTGAAGGTGAGGAATCCAGCAAAATTATTAAACCTAAATTTTGATGTGAAATGGACCTATTAAACATTAATTAAGAAAATCACTAAATGAATTATTTAGGCCTCGCGATGCGTGCAATTGACATGAAATTTTTAGGGAATGTAAAGCTAATTATCCTAGATCTAATGTGCTTTTTTGGGGATTTTTGGAGTCACAGAGAAATTACTATCAATTAAAAGGCATAAATGAGCAAATTATAGCAAAATTGAACCAATTAATTAATAGAAAAATCCACTGATATTAAAAAAATATGCCAAGTGTCACATATTGAAGAGGACAATGTAAGCTACACAATGCAATTTTCCAAACTGAAAAATGAATTAAGATGAGTGCCTAAATATGCGGGCAAAGACATAGGTATAAATGCAATTACATGAATTAAAATTGCTGAAAATAAAACGTGCTGACATGGACCAATATGCAATTACCTATAATGATGAGGGGGTCGATGCAATTTCTCCACAGAACACATACTCCTCACGTGGGGTCGCCTGGCAGGGACTGAAATGCAATTTTGGAAACCTTTAGGGGCCTTGACGCAATTTACCCAGGACGCACGTGCGGATCACGTGGGGTCCCAGGCTCGGAGGTCGTCGGAGGCTCGGAACGAGGCTCTGGTGGCTCTGGAGGTTTGGATCTGGCTCGGAGTTGCTTCGGGGATCCGAGCCTAGTGGTCGGGGAGGAGGCTCGGATCGGGCGACGTGGACTGATCTGGACCGTGGGATCAAGGATGATCCAACGGTGATAAACTGCTGGCGCGTGGTGTATCTCGACCCGTTGGATCACGGTCGATCCAACGATCCATGAGGCTCGATGAAGAGGGCTACGTGGACGATCGAGCGCCGCTGGATCAGGATGAATCCAACGGCCCTCGGATACTCTGGCGATTGGCGACGTGGAGGGCTCCTGACCGTTCGATCAAGGGGATCGAACATCTGCTTGCTGCCGTCCCCACCGGCCCTCTGCCTCCTGCGACGGAGAGGGCTGGGCTCCAACGAAGCTGGCCTAGCTCCGCCCCATCCTCCCATCGTCGGTGAAGGTTGCTGGAGGGTCTGAGGTAGCTCAGAAGATTCGTGGATGGCTGACGAAGTGTCCGGTAGTCTCAGGAGTGGAGGAGATGCTCTGGAGCACGGTGGCAGAGGAGCTCGAATGCAGCTCCGACGAGCCTCCGGCCAATCAAGGAGATAGCACCTGCAAGGTTTAGCGATATAGCTGAAGCGTGCGTGGTGTCCTTGGAGTGATGCGGAGTGAGATGCGAGGCCTGTGGAGCAGTGGGGGTGACCGGTGATCGAGCTCTGCCCAGGTGGCGGAGCTAGCATCAGTGGAAGGTGAAGTATGTCATCGGAGGAAACTAAGGGACTCACGAAGATCAGAACTCTCTTGCGGAGCTCGGGGAATGGTTGGCGGAGCGAGAAGATGCGTGTGGACGATGAATAAAATCGAAGAAGACGAAGAAAAATAAAGAAGAAGATAGGGGGAGTAATGGAGGAATCTACCTGGGATCAGAAGCTCAGAGGGAGCTTTCAAGTCGTCGCTCGAAGGCCGGTAGAGGTCCTGAGCTCGTGCAACACCTTGGAGGAGCTGCGACACGGCGGTGTTCGGCCGTGGATCTCACCGGAGGTGTTCTCGATCGTCGCTCGACCTAAGGACAAATTGCTGTCACCAATCTGAAGGTAGGAGCTCGGAGTCACTCTCCGTGGTGGAGGATGAGGGTGAAAGTGGCCGCTGGTGACTAATTTATAGGATGAAGGTGACGACATGGATGGCGAGGAGGTGGTGTTCGTGGGTGTCGTGGAGCGATGTTGAGGGTTGTCATGGAGATCGAGGGGGGTGACGAAGATGAGGGATGAGTGGGCTCCGTCGTGGTGGTGTCAGTGGTCGGAGAAGGTGATCGGAGTGGAGCCCAAAATAGAAAGGGGGCGGACCCTTGCGCACGGTGGAGAACGTGGGCGCGGGGCGTGCGAAGGTTGACGACGATGTCTCGACCGTTGGATCTCACGATCCAACGGTCATGATCAGGGCGCTATCGAGCGACTGCGATCTGATCGAGGGTGCGACATCGGAGGGCACGCACCGCACCACGTGGCGTGCTGAGGATGCGACGCAAAGGGACGGGCGAGATTGAATCTAATCTATGATCGGATGGTGGAGAGCGAAGGCGGTGATGGACGGTGTAGATCAAGACTCCCAGAGCAAGATCGGATGGCGCTCAGAGTACCACGTGGTGGACTTTGGGCGAAGCGCGAGCGGACAGTGCATATGAGGTCCAGGGATTGATCCGACGGTGTTGGATAAATGGGTGTGCATGGCGATCTGCAGACCGTTGGATCAAGATGATGATCCAACGGTCCAGGGTGCGAGCGGATAGGTCAAAGGGAGCGGGCCACGTGGCGCAATCAGAGAGCGCCACGTGGCCAGCTCTGAGTGGATGAAAGGAGAAATGAGATTTGAGGGAGAAGGAGGCCGGATTTGGAAAAACTAAAAACATTAAAGTTGTAGATCTCGATGAGATCTACAAGTTTTATGTTGAACAAAAACGGATATGTGGTCAAATATGATGCAAAAATACAAGAATACAAATATACACATTTATAGTATACAAGGAGGCCACAAGTTTTTCCAACGAGCTCCGAATTGAATGAAATTAGTCTCACTTTAAAGGTCTCTGGATGTGTATCAATATGAAGATGAGTAGACCTAATTCGGAGTTGGTAAGAGAGAGATATGGGCATTCTAAGGTCCAGGGGGTTTAGGGCTTTATTGGGTATTTTACAAGAGGGGAACTCTGGCTTCTTCCCTATATTATTAACTAATGGTGCACATATTATAAGGAAGGTGTTATTTTATTTTAGAGGGAATAAAATACAAGTAAATAGGTGGATATTTTACAAGTGGATTTTACAAGTGGATTGGCTTCTTATTTAAATGCAAATATGAATGCTAAGATGCATATTTTATTTATTGATGCGTGAATGATATTTATCAAGATAAAGGGAAATATGAAGCTAAATACCTAGGGACGAGGCTCTATTTTCAACTTTAAGAGTGATGAATCACGGATTCATCAACCCCCTATACTTAAACCTTGCTCGTCCCTGAGCAACTAAAATGAAATGCAAAACTGAAATGATTTTGGGTTCCATACCAAGGTCATGAACAAAAGTTGAAAATGGAGCTTAACTAAACCTTTGGATTAATTGTGTGGCGGAACCTCATTGAGATATGAACTAAAGACCTAACAGACTTCAAATTCCACAAGTCTTCTATTCAAGACTTCTCAATATTCAGGTCAGAACAAATCCTCAAACGTAAATTTCTGATGACTATGATTCTTACTTGTACTGTGTAAGTGAGATGTAACTCTCCACATCAGAAATGGCTCAGAAACAACCTCCTCTAATAAGGTAACTCAAATAACCCGGTCCAGTAACTCTTTCCATGAGGAGCGGGGTATTCCCTTCTAAGTTCAAGTGCAACCAACTCAAGAGGAGGGGGTAGAGAAAAGAATGGACGGTAGCCAGTGTAGCTACCGATCCCGGGATGTCTGACCAGTGTAGCCAAGTCATCCAGCTGCATTTCTTTGCTAATATACATACTCCGACAGGTATTTTATTTTCACTTAGACCTGTCTGATTTTTTTGGAGTTCTTGCATTTTTTTTATCTTCTTTTTTTTGAACTATATACAAGGTGCAGCATGTACATCAGGAATTTTTCCTCTTGAGCCAGTAGGACTATCCCTCTTTTGAAGTATTATTGCAACCCACAACATCCCATCCTTAGATGTCAACACCACCAGACTAGGTTGAGATGCACTACCCTCCCTAGAGGAGGACAGATGTTTCCATCCGTGTGCTACTCCAAGCTAAAGGATTCTACTTCCTTACCACCTCATCAATGAAGAGCTACATGCATTGTTCTTGTCCAAGTTAGGTCATAATCTAAAAGGATCCTGCATGTGCACGAGATATTCTACTTAGACTAATCAAGATGACATGTGAACATAGACTTGCGGACTCAAAGAATTAAGTCACTTGACCTGAGAAATCTTAACTCCAGTTCCTATAAGGTTCCTCTGAAATTAGGTGGATTAAGGTCAAATCAAGCCCTTCCTCAACATCTGCTCATAACTTGGTTCAGAACGCACTAACTTTTCACCTTGCATATGAAAAATATGCGAATGAGATGCAGATGATATGCTATAAAAATGCAAGACTCTTTTTCTTTCTTTTCTGGTGTAGAGATGATATGCAAGAGTAAATAAGAGGCCTTTGAATTTTTCACACTATTTTTTGGTATACCTCCTTACAACAATTTACAAGAGTATTATACAGATTATACAAGTGTATTTTAGAAAAAATTTTCTCCAAATTTTACCCAGCCCGTAATTATTGCGAAATATATACAAAGATACATGAAAGTACGAGCTAAGCTATGGGTAAAGTATATATGTAATATATACACACCCCTATACTTAGCATATGCTATGTCCTCAGAGCACGAAAAGTGAGGAAAAAGACATAGCTCGTGCTAAGCGTAAGAGAGCAAAAGAGAACGAAAAATGTAAAGAAGTCGTCCTGCCCCCTATACTTAGGTTCTGGTAGCCTAAGTGTAGAAGAAGGTAAAAAATGGGGCGGACAAGGTCAATAAGGGAAGAGAATGAATATACAGTACGGGCATCGGTCCCCCCCTATACGTAGGCTCAGATCGGCCTAAGTATAGGACGGAGGTGAGTATGAGGACCAATGTGATCTCGAGGATATACAGAGAACAGACTCAGGTGGCTCATCCCCCCATATACTTAGGATCTGATCATCCTAAGTATAGTCCAAGATAGTGATCAACGATATTGGGATGAGTTACTAGAGTCGCGGGGGATAAAGGACATAATATACAAGAATGATGGTATATACAAGTGAGTCGGTCTGAATCTTTCAAAATGCTGTCGATGGCTAGAGCTCACTGCTGCGAGGTCTTATGCGTGGCTCGAGGTGTATCTGCTGAACCTGTCTCACGCATGAATACAATCTCCTCAACATGGACTAACTGCTCATTGGATTCGACGAAGTGCTTCAATAGTTGTCCATTCACTAGGAATGTCGGTGCGTTATCTACGACATCTGAGATCTCGACACATCCACTATCATGCATCGTACGGACGAAAAATGGGCCTGTCCACTTGGACTTCCACATGCCTTGGAAGATCTTCATCCTAGCATTAAACAACCATACCTTCTATCCATGAAAAAAGGTCTTTTGTCTGATATATCTATCGTGTCAACGCTTAACCTTGTCCTTGTACACCAAACTGTTGTCATATGCACGGTTTCTGTCTTCCACCGGCTCATTCAGATCCATATCTCTCTGCTTCTGCCCAAGGTGCGTGTTCCAATTGACCTTCTTGATTGCCCATTCTGATTTATGCACTAGTTCTGCGGGCAGATGGCATGGCTTTCCGAATACCATTCGGAATGGGGAGGTTCCTAACAGTGTCTTGTAAGCTGTCCTATACACCCATAGGACCTGATCCAAGATCTGAGACCAGTCCTTCCTGTCTGGGGGACAAGTTTTTGCAATATAGTCTTTACCTCCCGATTCGACACCTCAGCCATACCATTAGTCTGTTGGTGGTAAGGACTAGTGACACAGTGTTCGATGCCGTAGTCCTTCAGGAGTTTCATCACCTCCCGATTTACAAAGTGGCTACCCCCATCTGATATCATCATTTTGGGGATCCCGAACCTAGAGATGATGTGTTCTCTGATGAATTTACAGACAGTCCTGCTGTCTGCGGCTCGGGTCGGGATAGCCTCCACCCACCTAGATAGGTAATCTACCGCAAGAAGGAAGTATTCGAACCCGTGGCTAACAGGGAATGGTCCCATGAAATCGATGGCCTAGGCGTCAAAGACATCACAAATGATGACATGCTGCATAGACATCTCATCCTTGGAACCAACGGTTCCTCCCATTCTCTGGCATACTGGGCACTACTTCGCAAAGGTGATGGCATCACGAAATAGAGTCGGCCAGTAAAAGCCACACTGAAGTACCTTCCATGCGGTCCTCTTCCCGGGGTGGTGTCCTCCCGCCTCCAAGCTGTGGCATAAAGAAAGGACACTCTGGTATTCCTCCTGAGGAATACACCGTCTCCAGACACAATCCGTTCTTTCAAAGAAAAGGATCGGATCTTCCAAATGGTAGTGTCTCACATCTGACTTTAGTCGGTCGATGTGGCTCTTGGGCCAACCTTTGGGAACCTTCTTGGAGACAAGAAAGTTCACGATGTTGGCATACCATGGGAGTGAGTCGACAACAAAAATCGACTCGTCAGGGAAGGAGTCTCAAATTGGGAAATCCTCGGAAGTATTGATATCTTCGAGACGAGAGAGATGATCGGCTACTACATTCTTTCCAGGTTTATCACGAATGTTCAAATCAAACTCCTGGATAAGTAGAATCCACCTAAGAAGACGCGCCTTCACGTCCTTCTCCATCAAGTATCGTAGCACCATGTGGTCAGTGAACACAATTACCTTGGATCCGATTAAGTGAGATCTGAACTTGTCCAAGGCAAACACTACCGCAAGCATCTCCTTTTCCGCAATTGTATAGTTATGCTGAGCGGTATCAAGCACTTTGCTTGCGTAGTGGATTGCAAACGGGATGCCATCCCTTCTCTGTCCTAACACAACCCCAACAGCAAAGTCTGAGGCATCCGTCATGATCTCAAAAGGTAGAGACCAATATGGGGCTTGTAGGATAGGTGCGTCCATGATCATTCGCTGTAATAGCTTAAAGGTCTCAAGACATTTTTGATCAACAATAAACTCCATGTCTTTGCCTAAAATCTCAGTTAGCGGTCGAGCAATCTTAGAAAAATCCTTAATGAATCTTTGATAGAATCCGACATGCCCGAGGAACGACCACAACTACTTGATGTTGGTTGGTGTCTGGAGTCATCTGATCACATCCACCTTGGTAGGGTCAACCTCCATTCCTCTCTTGGAGATGCCGTGCCCCAACACAATGACCTCCATCACCATGAAGTGACTTTTCTCCCAGGAGAGCTCCAGATTAACCTCACAACAATATTTGAGGACTCGGTCCAGATTCCAAAGGCAGGAATCAATGGAATCGCCGTGGACCAAGAAGTTGTCCATGAAGACTTCTAGGAATTCACCGACCATTTCGGCGAATACAACAATCATGCACCTTTGAAAAGTACCTGGAGCATTGCATAACCCAAAGGGCATGCGCCTGGAAAGCATATGTACCAAAGGGGCATGTGACTGTGGTCTTTTCCTGGTCCTCCAGAGATAGGGCTACTTGATTGTAGCCTGAGAACCCATACAAGAAACAAAAGAACTCTTTCCCCGCTAGTCTCTCTAGGATTTGATCAATGAACGATAGGGGTAAATGATCCTTCTTCGTCGTGACATTCAAGAATCTGTAATCCACACAGACGCGCCGCAACGTGGGCACTCGCGTCACGATCTCCTCTCCGTCCTTGTTGGTGGTCGTCTGAATTCCTGACTTTTTCAGGACCACATGGATCGGGGCCACCCATTTCGAGTCGGAGAAGGGATAAATGAAACCCGCGTTGTACCATTTCTTTATCTCCTTCTTCACTACCTCTCATAAATTTGGATTCAAATGACGTTGGAATTCACGAGAGGGTTTGGCTTCATTCTCCAAGTAGATATGGTGCGAACACAGAGCGGGATTTATCCCGTGGAGATCGGAAATGCTCCAGCCTATTGCCTTGCGGTTTTTCTCCAGGATCTCTAGAAAGCGAGATTCCTGCTCCTCGGTCAATTGCGAACTGATGATGATCGGATATTTCTTCTCTTGACCCGCAAGGAAGGCGTATTTCAGTGTTGTGGGTAAAGGCATGAGCTCAGGTATGGTGTGATCGTCTAGGAAATCTGGCTCAATCGAATCTGGTTCGGTGTTGGAAGTAGCTGGATCTTTCTCTGTAACTACAACCACCAAATTATTTGGCTCTGGAGTCGGATCGTCAAAGGTCTCCATGCAATTGGCAAAAGCCGCGTCCAACTCGTTATCCTCATATTCTGATTGTCCTAAAGAGGGAAGGACTGACAGGCCCAGCTGGGCCTCTAAGTAATCGAAGATGTAGGGAGATGCAAGTTCTGAGCTGTACTCGTTTCTGAGGACCTCGCAAACTGACTCACGCACGAGATCATCTCCGGAGGGGAGGGACTCATCGGTGCTGGCTGGGTTCTATCTCCATGGCCCAACTGTGTCTACATGGTCGCAGTCTGCTTCGGTTGAAGAGTACTCGGTGCTGGATTCGGAATCCGGTCTCTGCCATCTGGTTTGCTTCATCTTAAGTTCCTCATCTCTGCCTGGAGTTTGGAACTGGATCTTCCCGATCTTGTAATCAAACAAGGCCCCACTGTCCTGAGGAAGGGTCTGCCTAAGATGATCTGGGAGTCTCTCCAATTACGAGGGGTTTCCATATCTAGGGACAGTGAAGTCCACCATGTATTCTTGTCCCTCGACTTTGATTACACCATTCCTCAATTCTCCTTGGGACCTCTTGGTTGATTTGTCAGCGAACTGCATGAGGGCTCTAGATTTCCTAAGAGGTCCGAGATTAAGCCGCTCATAGAGGTCTGTAGGCATTAGGTTAATTGAGGATCCATTGTCTAGGAGAGTGCGTGCGAACACAATGTCATCGACATGACTCACCACATAATGTGCACCCATGTCTCTTTGTTTCCTTAGAAACGAGTTATTTATTGCACAAGTCGTGGCTACTGATAGAACATGTTTCTCAACACGGCTTTTCATCTTCCTGCTAACCCTAGTAGGTGTGCATCTCACCTTAAGGTACTTCTGAAATGCAGGAGTCATTTCCACGTACTTGTCAAAGGGGATTGTGACCTTGATATGCTTGTTGCAAAATTCTGCCATCTCAGGGTCATATTTTTGGATTTTTTTAGTTTTCTTCTTTCCACCCTTGAGAGCTCGGGGGAAAGGGATTATTGACTCCAACTCATGTTCTGAAACTGAAATGTTTTCAATCAATGCGGGAACTGAGTTTTGTACAAGACTCAGACTCTGAAACAGACTCGGACTCTGACTCTGACTAAAAGGAAAATGCTGTGGCGAAACCAGTGATGCGTCTTCCGCGACTTCCACGTTAAAGTTGAGCGAGGGCAGTCTAGTATGAGGGTCAAAGTCTCAATACATATTTCTTTCAGTGTTAGTGGGTTGAGGTTGTATTTGGTCGCTAGGTTTTTGAGCCAAGCAGCTATCAAGAGAACTATGATCCCCTTGATGTTCTACAGAAGTATGTTTATATCTATAGGATTCAACATCCTAGTTTTTACCCAGTTCATCTGAATTAGCAGATTGGAGATCTAGACATCCAAACATGAGCCACAAAGATTTTTGTTTGTACCGAGTCGTCAAAGTATAGAGATATGATTGGTAGTATGTTTAAAGAGCATTTTAGGATTTGGGGTGATAAGGAATTGAAGAGGGGGGGGACCACATTTGAGTAAGTCGAAATTCCAATCGAAGATGAAAGGCATACTTGAGGATGGGTTGGAGCTGGTGTTGAGGCTGCTATGTCTGGAGCTTGGATTTGCGGAGCGCTGCTGGTTGAAGCCATAGTTTTCTACCACTCCTTGCTTTCTCAAGGTTCTTGACGAGGTTGTGTTAGACATGTGAGAAGATGAACTATTTCTACAATAAATGCTATCATAATCTTTTTATATGTCAAATAGAAGCTATTGATTTTCACTCCGTATATGAATTAATTAATGCATGCACTTATAAGATCCATTAGTAGAATTAGATCTATGTATCATGGCCATCTTGATGATCATACATCTGTTGATCCAATGGTTGGACCATAAAGGCTGGTGTTGAGAATGATATCTAAAGAGTTAGACTGATGACTCACTAGTACAGTCAAATGATGTTGAGATAGGATCTCCACATTGAGAAGAAGATGGTAAACTTTACTCCAAAGCATGATATCTGACCAATCTTTTATTGCAGATCCTCTGCATAGGAATATAGATTCATAGGTGTCAGATAAGTTAAGTCAAAGAGTTCACTTAATGAAATTGAGATAACTGTTGGAGCGTATTTTAAAGGGTATAAGTACCTGATTTTTATTTCAGATAGTCTTCGAGATCCCGCAATAATACACTTCCAACAAATAAATTATCAGACTTAGCTATATTATGCACAAGGCAAAGTATAGGGTAAGTCAGGGTCGATCCACAGAGATAGGAAAATTCTGTACTTTATTTTGAAAATAAAAATACTTTTATAAATTTGCAAAATGTTTGAATAACAAAAATCGAAATGAAAGTTGGAGAAGGCTTCATCTAAGTCGAATGACAGGAGAGTGTGGGTTGCAATAGAGCTTCAAAAGAGGGATAGTCTTCTGGCTCAAGAGGAAAAAGTCCTTATGTAAATGATGCTGTAAATAGTATGTTTCAAAAAAAATCTCCAAAAAAGTGGATATGCTCGAAAATAAAAAAATTGCCTGCCGGAGCATGTATATATGTTGTATAGAAAATAAGCAAGCTTGAGCATCAAAGTTATACCATGTGAGCCTGCAGCTGGATGACTTAACTACACTGGTCTTGCATCCCAGGATAGGTAGCTACACTGGCTACCGTCCATTATCTTCTTCCCCTCCTCCTCTTGAGTCGGATGCCACTTGAACTTAGAAGGGAATACCCCACTCCTCGACGACAAAGGGCTGGATTGGGGAATCATTGGGATGTCATTCTGGAGAAGCTAGTTCCTTTGTCATTTCAGTTGGGGAGAGCCACTATCAGTTACACTGTACAAGTCAGTTTCATAGTTATAAGGGTTTGCGTATGGTGTAGGCCAGTTCTGACCAGGGCTATTGAGGTGGGTTGAATCGAGTTCTGTGACTCTCGAAGGCTGTTGTGTTTTAAAGTTGGTTCCCGACTAGGTTCTAGACACATTCACACTCAAGGTCTAACAGAAGCTCCAAATTCTGATTTTGTAAGGACAAGATATTGCACTGAAAGCAATCCTATTCACTCTATCTTCTTTTTCTTTTCTTCTTATTCGTTGTTCTTTTTTATACTTATTGCGTAAGTATTTGCTAGGGACTAGCAAAGGCAAGTATAGGGGGGTGATGAATCTCCATTTCATCACCTTTATTCTATCATTTTGGCCTTGAAAACCCTAGCTAATGCATATAAATAACATTAATTTGTCTATAATAACATTCATTATTTATTGTATTTCTTGTATATAAAATAAAGTTTTTAATGCCAAAATTATAGAATAAAGAGAAGAAAAGAAAAAGGAATAAAATATTGCAAATATTTTATGACCCAGACCCAAGATCAAGTCCAGAATGGAATTGGTCGACAAGGAATAAAGTAGGGGGAGATAAGGGCCAAAAACACAATACACACCTCATTTATTCATTCTTGATTTATGCATTTTTGACACCTATTTTGTATCTAAGTATTTATGCATCAAATAAAGAAACTTTGTTCATAAAAGTTGTAGATAATAATGTAAATAAAAATACAAAATTGAGTTTGTACAAAAATAATATATAGTATATATTTTATACCCAGAATAAAAAGCCATAAACAAAACTTCAAAGACCCATATCTTCCAAACAAAAGCTCAAAACATGGCAAAATCACCTCTAATTGTATATAGATTTTCACGAACTATTTAATGGTGATGGTTTTATATTTTTGTGGAGTTACTGTCCAAAATATAGGTTTTGGGCCCCTATTGTACATAATACCGATTAAAATATTCAATTTATTCATTACTTATTATTTTTACAAATTCATATTTTTTATAATTTTGTAAACATTATTTATAACATAGATGTACAGTAAAATTAGAATTAAACCTAAAAGAAAAAGGAGAATAAAATAAAACTATGCCAAACCATAGATGAAATACCTATGTATATAAATAAAAGGGGAACTACATTCTTTAATTCATTTATTCTTTCATATTTTTTTATAATATTGTAAATATCATATATATTCTATTAAAAATACACAACAAAAATAAAACTCATTAAAATACACTAAAATAAAACGAAGTATACAAAACATAGGCAAAACACCTATATCTATACCTATCTAAATCAGATACCTATTTATTTCAATGTGCAAATAAACTCATAAAAATCAAATAAAAGTATATTTAGACTCACAAAAATAAGTTATAAATATATAAAATAAGAAAATAAAATAATAAAATAAAATATCCATAATAAAAATAAAAACATAGGCCAATATACCTATGAATACACTCATAAAAATTAATTACTAGTAAATAAAGCCAAAAAAATAAATAAAAAATCATATTAAAATACTACATAAAATAATAAACATTTTTTATTTATATTCAAAAAATAATAAAAAAAATTACTAGTTTAAATTAATTATTTTCGAATAAAAACCCCTGTTTTGTCCTGTAGCGCCCTACGCGGACCAATCAGGGGCGGCGGACCGTTGACCTCTGGTCAACTGTCCCATCCGCGTGTCTGACCCGTCACACCTAGTGAATCTCCGATATTCTTGCATTTTTCCCGCTTGATGCAGAGTTCAATCACCTTTGATCTCTTCACGAAAATTTCTCCCAAGACCATCATGATCCACACCAACATCGTAGATTGCTTGTACATACGCCTAATCAATCGAAAATCGCCGGTTAATAAGGGTGCCCAGAAATGCCTATAAATAATCCAGCTCTCCCTCCTCTGCAAATTTGGTCAGTTTTAGTCTTCTCCCTTCCTCGTATTCGGTCCTGGAGGTTTCCTCATGACAGGAGGAGATCTTTGGCGCCTTGAATTGGTCGGAGGAGGTAGGTGGGAGTTGCACCCACGACGGATCTCCGGCAACGCCATGCTCCCTAGTTCCCCACCAGGTATTTGAGCACCTTTTCTTCCTTTATTAGGTAGATTTTAAATCCAGCTCTCATTTCCAGCATTTAGTTTCGTCTTTAGCTAAGTAAATTGCCCAGATTCGGTTGAGTCGTAGTTCGCCGGAGCTCCGCTCCGGCGATGACTCCCGTACCATCCAGTTAACCTCCGACGTTTGTATCGCTCCCATCTCGTTCCCTATCGCTTTTTCCCTCATCCGCACGCCCCTGATCAACTAGAGCCCTTGTGGTTCTGCGAATCGAGGTTCCAACTCCGGCGCTCACCGGAACTCCGCCGCCCACCCTCATTTTTATGCTAAAGCTTCAAACCCCTTGTAGAGGAGCTTCGCCTCGAGCCGCCTATTCTTCCTGTGCAGGTCTTGACGTGAAAGGAGCCCTCTTGGGCTTGATTAATTCTAGGAAGAGTTTCCTGGAGGTCCTTCCCTTCTCCGAGCTTGCCTGATCGACTAGGACCTCCAGGGACCAAGCGGAGACCATCAGGAGACGCGGGGCCCCTTCCAGGCACGTATAGAGACCATCGGAGGTGACGAAGAAGGCCGGAGGCACCGGCTATTCATGATCGAAGCTCACCGCACGTGAGCTTCGTCCCTGTTCGTCCACCTCGCTCCATCGCCGTCCGATCAAGATGAAGGCCCCATGTGTAGCAACAGCCATTGGATGCCAAGCCTCGTGACCGTCAGATCTCGCCAGGAGATCTAATCTCGTGCATCCAACCATGAAGCGTCATCGACCGTCAGATGGGCGGTACGTGTACAAGTGAATGAAGATCTGCCGTCCATCCGTGCCTAATAAGGGGTAATTTGCACCTTAAGCCCTTGCCTTTTTGTATTTATTGTTTAGTCCATTAAATGTTGTGTAATGTTTAAAATAAAATGAATATTTTGTATAAGGACCCCTATATCTTGTATTTACACTTAGGTCAAATCCACGTCAGATCACGTGCGGTCCCACGTGTGTTTGGAAAAATTTCACTCAAGCCCCTGTATGAATTTGTATTTTGTAAAGGTCCATTAAATAAAATTTAAGGTGTTATATTTTTGTGGAATTTGCACGCAGACCCCTGTACTTTCTGAAAATGGCTTTTTGGTCCCTATGCGTGTGAGTCACGTGTAGTCCCACGTGATAGGAAAAATTGCAAGGACCCCCTAGCGGGTTTTGAAATTGATATTTTGTCCTGAAACTCCACCTTAACGTTTAAAAGATTTGGTATATTTGTACAGACCCCTCTGGATTTTATATTATTTGCAAAAATGCCCCTGCCAATGTTGGAAATTTCTTTTTGCTTTCCCTGTTTATTGCATGCATTTACAAAATTCCAAAAATCACCCAAAAATTACCCTAGGTTCCTGTTGTATTGTACTATCAAGCCCTATTTTTATCTTGCATTTTTATTGCATTTTCATATTTATAAAAATACAAAAACATGCATTTTTGCTAATGTTTGCATTAGAAAATACCAAAACAATAGTAAAACCTTTTAAAAATCCCAAAAAATTACCTTTTGCGTATTTTACTGTGTTTGAGTTTCTATCCAAAAATCACTAAAAAACATAAAACAAAACTCTTAAAAATTAGAAAACCCCAAAAACATTCATAAAAATGTTAAAAATACTAGAAAAATCATAAAAATGCAATGTCCATTTCTGAATTTCCTATACTTTATTATATTTATTTTAAAATTAATTTGAGGAATTTTTGATACAATTTGATATTTTTCATCCTCATTCTAATTTCGGCCAGCAATGTATTTCACTGTTTACTTGTATTTTTGACTTTAAAAATACTAAAAAAATTAATAAAAATACAGAAAAATCACAAAAACTTCATAAAATTTAAAAAGCCTAAAAATATTTCATTTCCTGATTTTCCTTATTTTTACTTATTTTTATAATATCTTATCTCCCTCTTTGTTTATATTATGTATATATTCTAATTAAAGATAAGGAAAATATAAAAAAATATATAAAATGTAAAAAAGAAAATATAAAATTAGAAATTAAAAATTAAAAGAAAAAATAAAAATTAAAAAAAATAAAAAATTAAAAAAAATTAAAAACCCAGAAAAAAAGACTTGTGTGCATACATGACTAGCTTGTATATAAATAATTGTAGGCTACCTGTTTTTGCTCTCTGTGGTTCGACCTCTACATACTTGCGCACTATGCATCTTTATGGTAGGGTTAATAAATTTTAATTCACATTTTTGGGACTTCATTGCTTTATTTTGATTGTGGGTCGGTCGCCTCAGCGACTTCGTCTCTGCCTTGTGTGAGACGTATTTTGACCCTCGTAGAATCCCAGTTATCAGATGGCACCATTGCCAGGGAGCAATGAGCGTAGCTAACTTTAGTTTGTCATGTTGTAAATATTTGCATGATCTTTTGAATTGCCTGTAAATATTTATTGCCTTTGTTTATATTTGTGATTATTTGTGCTAATAGCCTTTTTCTTGCAACTTTGATGCGAGGATCCGCCATGCGAGGACGGTCTTCTAGGAGGCCGATGCAACCATGCATGAAGGAGGGTCACCCCTGTTTGACCAGCTGGAGCAAGCACCAAGGAAGCAAGAAGAAGGCTTAGCTAGTTAGAAAAAATGTGTAATTTTATGAGAGAGAGAGACTTTTGACATGTAATAACTTGGACTCTCCTCTTCACAACGAGGTCCAGTGCCCGGGTGTCTGTTCACCTGGGGGCCTCATCGCGGTTTTTTTGTGTTTTTCCACCTTCTTTTCTTTGTTTCCCGCAGTTTTGAGCTTTCCGCCTTTCTTTATTTTGTTTTGTGCGCATGGATCCCCTAGACTTAGGTTGCTTGACTCGGTAGCTAGGTCCAAACCTTAATAAGAATGCTTGTTCCTATAGTCTCTTATGTATGGATCTAGTCAAAGTTATATGGTTCTTCACGATTAATAGCAGCTAATGTTTAGGGCGATTTTGTCGCTTGCTACCGCCATGTAGTTAGGTTTAAAAATTCTGTTTTGCATACTGCATGGAGAGAGCTGGGATGCACTGTAAGTCCTCTAACTCAGCATGCATCATTCGGTTCAATGGTGAGATTTCCATCATGGAACCAACTTGCATGGCTTTTCCGCTATCTCCCTCTGATTTTGAGCACCTAGGACATAAATGAAAATCTACAAAAACGTTAGGCGCTGGTATGAAAACAGACTCAAAAAAAGTGAAAACCCAAATAACTAAAACAAGGGGACTGCTAAATAAACTTTGACCTTAATTAAAACTTGTAATGGATCATCATTGTACTGGGTTCATAAAGCCCTCATTGTTTTCAGGTACCTTCGGAAGGGGACCAAAATCCTACTCCCATAGCGAGGCATGTCCCATAAGGAATAGAGCCAAAAACCCAGTCTGCAACTGCCTTGTGTATCGCTTGGATTTCCGAAGTAATGGTGCTTCTATCGTACGTGACCGAGTAGGGCCTTGTCAACGATGGTGTTCCCGCCTTGTGTGGAACATCAACATGGTCTGAAGTATTGAGCATAGGCCACGCCTTCATGGGGGTGTCTGTCTCATCGGTTTGCGTCCGAGTAGGTTCTTGCACGCTCACGGGTGATTCCGTACCGAGCGAGAACCGAAGTATTGGTTTCTCCTATCGGCTTCCTCTCTCTATTTCTTTGGCTGAGTAGGGATCCAAGAAGGGTTACAAGGACCTCAAAAAGTACAGACTACATGTTACAAAGGAGAAGGACAAGTACGGGATTCTTTTCTGGCATTACTCTCTCTCCTATAGGGTTAGCATGCTAAGGACTTGTTAAAAGATATGCCTGAAATAACAACTCTAAAACTGAGAAGATAATAAATAGCCTAACCTTCACGGCTTCGCATAGAGTGAGTTGGTGAACCTGATTTTGTATTACGTTTGTATGGATCTAGATTAAGGTTCAAAGATCAAGTCCCGCGCCTTTGCACAAATTTTGTTGTATCATTATCCTTTGACCCCCGCTCAGTCGAGCTTTTCTACTATTTTGCACTCCTTTTTATCCCTTGTTGACCATCGTATCCTTCTTTCAACATCCAATCCTCCTTTTGCTTCGCGAAGTCGATCCATGGATGGTTTCTGTTGGGATCCCGTCGACACCCACATCGATTCCATAGACTCAACTTCGCCAATAAATTCGAGGTGATTCACAAGAACCCGACCTAGACTTTGCGGATCGATCTCCAGACTCCTCGTCTTCTACCTTTCTTTTGACCACCCAATAAACCGGGATCACTTTTGTCCCACCTTCGCCATTGTGAATGGAAGTCGATCACAGTCCATATCCTTTTCCGTTCATAACATTCTGGGATTAACCTTGATTCCAGACCCATCATGACAGCTGAATAATATTGCAAGTGGTCTGATTAGGATTCTCTCATTCTGCAGATGGAAGACAGACCAAGCCCTGGATTCTATTCCAGAATTCATTTCTTCAGACTCAGACCCTGACATGGCTCCTCAAGGAAAGGGCAAGGGTCAACAGCCACCGCAACCAAAGGACAGATGCCTGATCAGAATCAGGTTAATGCACAATTCTTGGCATCTATCCAGGCTATCCAACAGCAGCTGACAGAGCAGGCCCTAGCACAGACTGCATTCCAGGAGATGCTTAATGATGTCATAAACAAACCAGAGGGAGGAGGAGGCAGAAGAGGAGGTGGTAATCCTCCGGATGATGAGGAAGAACCGGAACTTGGGAGACCCAAACCTACACTGAAGGAGACCTATAATCCTGAAGACAGCCAGATGACCGAGTGGATCCTCATTCCACCGTTGCACGCTCACTTTGAGATGAAGCCCTAGTTCCTTGCTCTTCTTCCAGCTTTCTATGGAAACACCAGTGAAGAACCATACATCCACCTGCAGCAGTTTTCATGCATCAGCCATACTACTCACTACCCCAACGTCCCTTTGGACGTTGTCAAAATGAAGGCATTCCCCTTCAGCTTGCAAGACAAGGCCCTTTATTGGGTCAACCATCTGGGGAAGGTTGTGACAACCTGGGAGGAACTGAAGTCAGCTTTCCTGCACAAATTTTACCCTCTCGGTCGTCTCAACCAGATGCGAGCACGAATCAACAACTTCTCCCAAGGAGCCCACGAATCCATACATGAAGCATGGGAGAGGTTCACCGATCTGCAGGAGAAATGCCCTCATCACAAGATCTCGAAGACCAGCTTGGTCCAACACTTCTTTCGGGGGCCTGAACATCGAGAGCCAAAGGCTCGTTGACATAGCATGTGGGGGTTTACACTTCAATAAGGATGAAGATGTAGTCTGGCAGATTTTCTAAGAAATGGCCGAAGGAGAGGCCACCCTCTCTTCATCAAAAGCATACCAAAAATAGCCCCAGATCCTCCAGAAATAAGTGCACATGGCAGCGTCCCGCGAGGAGGAGAGAGATGAGAGCTCCAATCTCAGCATCATCGGGGCCATCTCTCGAAGGTTGATTGATGAATCTCGGATTCATCACTCTAAATCTCATTTATTAAGCTCCATTCCCTCAAAATCAACAACATATCTGCATCTATTCTTCATAATTAGCATTCATGCATGTTTTCATAAGAATGGCATTTTATCCATCATTTTTGCACAAAATAAGAAGCCAAAAATCCAAGCCAAAGTTGACCTGTAAGTAGCCTAATTTTTCGGATTTTGAACTCCTTCGTGCTAACTCCGAATGATTCAAGACCACCTCCACTATGTACATATTACTCACATAAATAAATGAAAAAATACAAAAAAATCACTAACCCTGTTAAGTGGACTAAAAACCCAAACCCTAGTTTCAGGATTTCCAGACTAAAAGCCCTATATCTTCCCCATCTAGTATCCGATTTGGTCCTACTCACTTTTGAACTAATGCACATTCAATTACCTTCAAAACAAGACCAAGTTCAAGTTAATCGGAGCTCATATGTGAAAGTTGGGTTTTGGGCCTCTTTTGTACATTGTGTATTTTAGCGGTTTTTGACCTGATATTTTGCGTTCATATTTTTTTATTAATTAAAAATCCAAAAAAATTAGATTTAGATGTATTTATTTATCTTTGATTTTTCCATATTTTTCCGGTTTTTTATCTGATTTAAAAATGACAAAAAATAGAAAAATAAAAAATATAGGTATTCTATGTATATGGAATACCTCAAAAATTCACTTCGTGCGTTTGATCGACTTTTGCTTTGATGTCTTCATGAAAGTTGTAGATCGCATCAAGACGAGCATTTTTCGAAGGAACCTTTTCGATCCGAGGTCTTTTACTATTTCTTTTAGATTTTACAAAATCTTTTTCTATGAATTTTTCTGGTGCTGACACGTGGCAGCCCCTGGGGCCACCACATGGCAGCATTTTTTGGCCCCATTGTTCGTTCGTTTTTCGTAAAAAAATAATAAATACTCACACGTGCGAGACACGTGCCCCCAGGCACGCGTCAAGCGCGTGCGCGCCCCCTCTCACTTCTGCCGCCACATGGCGCCTCAACAGTCGTTCAATCATGGCCGATCGAACGGTCGCTGTACATCATCGTCCTCCTGCGCCCCTTCCCCGAAATCTCCGCCGGCCGCTCCTCAAACCCCGCAACCACCTCCGCTGCAATTCTCCCCAGCCGCCAACCGCTCCGCTCAACCTGCTCCGTGATCTCCGCCTCCGCTCAACTCGCTTCCCTCACCGGCCACTCGCCCCTCCTCCTATTTAAGAAGAACCCTCCCCGACCTCCATGCTCATCTGCCGTTCAACAACTCGGTGGTGACAGCACCGGGGAGCCGCCATCGACGAGATCCGGTCGTCTTCTCCGACACCGTTGTAGAAGCGGCGCTCCACCACCCCTTCCTTGCTCTGGTCCTCCTCCGTTGAGCCTACGACAACCACCTACAACCTACACCGTCATCGACTTCACCAACTCCGCCGTCGCCTCCAACGTCTCCGCCGCTCCTTCCCCTGCCCCGATTGACAATGACTTCGCCTTCACCGTTCAACACCTCCAGGAGCTTCGAGCTTCATCAACGACGACTACCGCTACGTCCAAGCCATCTTCTCCGACCACGACAATGCTCCCGACTCCGCCCCAACATCCCCTGGCCGTGTATCGGCCACCGTCGACCTACGACTTCAACGCCGCTTCCTTCATCATCTTCTCTGGTCAACATCCACGCCACTGACCCTCCATCGACCGCCATCAACTCCGCTGCGACACCTTCAGTCAAGGCTACAGGAACCTCCAACGCCAGAAGCCCCTCGCTGGAGGCCTCCTCCGCCTTGCTCGCCCTCCATCGTGCGGTCGGACGCTTCAGACCCGAGACTCCCCACGCACGTGCGGGGCACGTGCGCTCGGGGGTATGTCAGCACACTTCAGCCCGGGGTCACGTGCTGCGCACATGACCCGTGGGCAATTTACAAGAGCACCCCCAGAGTTCCTATATTCGCATTTCAGTCCACCCTCAGAGGGCACGTGCCCTGCATGTTCCCCCTCTGGAATTTTGCGTCTGCGCTCCAAAACTATCGGTAATTTCAAATAGGTCCCCCTCTGCATTTTATTTATTGTATTATTTATTGTATTCAGACCCCTGTGTTCCCATTGATTTTGAACCTCTACATGACAATATTTTATTATTTAAAAATTGGCATTTTGTTACTCCATTAATTCTCTACACTTTAACATGATGTGGATATTTTTATGATCGTTGGTTAATTAATAATTAATTAATTCGTGGAAAACTGCAATCTTTGCCTATTTTATGTTCTTCAATTTTTATTTGATTAACTGTTGCTCTAAAAATTCCCCAAAAATCACATATTGTAGAGTTAATTGTGCTTGATATTGTGCCCAAAATGATTTGCATTTGCTTGCATAATTTGCCCGATAAAAATCATTTTGCATTTCAGTATTTAATTTTTACTAGATATTAAGCCCTACATTTTTGAGGTTTAGGATTTTTCTGAGATCCGTCACCTAGTGTAGATCTTAGATAATTTTATCCCATGAAAATAAGTAGGTTTAATATTTATTATAATTAAATATTGAAAATCATTCTGTTTGCATTTAAAAATTCATAAAAAAATTCATATTGCATCCAAAAATTCAAAAAACATTACATTGCATTTATTTCATCATATTTTGCATTGTAGCCAAGTTTCGTATTTTTTGGACATCATTTGAATGTAATTTGCATTTTAGTCCCTAAAATAGGCCGAAATTGCATCTTGCATCCCTTATTTGCATTAAAAATTCCAAAAAAAGATAGCCTCGAAAACCGTGCACGAATTTTGATAGACATAATTCTAGGTTGTTCCTTTGCCTCCTTATGATCGACCTTGGGACTGCATAAGTAAAATAAACATAAAACCACTCGGTTAAAAATGATTAAACTTTTGTGGTTATTTCTTGACCGAATCCGATCGCTGCCTACAACGAACGACAAACCTTATTTTTGGCACGAACAATTACAAAATCTTTTACAAGTGTGATCACGGACTTCGTCAGATGATGCTGTTGCCGGGGAGGTAAACGACTTAGTTTTGTGTTTTAAAATTTTCGTCCGGTTTTCTGCGTTCGGGTAGTCTGACCCCCGAATTTTTCTTTATAAATTCCGTTTTTATTTCCTTCATTTATTTTCAGAATTTATTTCTTTTATTTTATTTTTGATTTTTTTCTGAGTCACTCTCTTACACAAATCTCTCTTATTTTTCTTGCGAGGTACCTGGCGCATGTGGAGCGGTTTTTCAAGAAATCGAAGCATCTTCACCGACATCTGAAGAAGTCACAATTAATTTAAGATCGAGTCGAGTCGTGAGAGAGCGTAGAGTTTAGGTTTTTAATTTCTGCAAAATTTTATTTTTTGTAATTAATTGCTCATTTACAGCGGTGTCTATTTGGACTCTCGCGTGTGTAAAAATATCTGAACTCTCTTGTGGTGTGTCGTGGCCTGTTTCACTCTCCGGTGAGGGTTGGGCCCGACTTGAGTGGCGATTAGGATAGACCTGCACATACAGCTCTTAGAGCATTTTAGTTTTTGATTGTGCTCGTAGATTAAGCCATACTTCACTATTAATCGAGACGTACATAGATCGTTCAACTTAGCGAAATTTGACTCAATTCTTCCCCGCTAATAGAACTTTCTGCTAAGTGCGGTTTTTCATCGGCTTGCACTCATTTAGAGTAAATTTTCAATCATTCCACATGGAGATTGCAAGGATTCACTGTAAGTCTTCTAACTGAGCATTCATCATAGTTTTCCGCGTGCATCGACTTTTCCCGAATTTCTCCCTCTTGTTTTATCACATAATTCTAAAGGAAATTGGGACTGGACGGTAGATGTGTATTTATGCTTATTTAAATTCTTCAAGTGATCACCTAATTAAAATTGGGACTGCTAAATATAGCCAATCTTAAGAACCCATAAAATCAAGAATTCTTGCGGGAGAGCAACCCCGACAATGTTTGATTTTATCTTGCAGCGAGGGGTGGCCCACACACTAGGATAGAGCCACGCCCTAACTCTTTACAGACTACTATCTTGGGTTAGTCGTTCTCCAGTGAGGATCTCTCTGGTAGCCGGTAAAGCGGCTCGTGATGTCCTTAACAGATTGAATTGATCGGGTAGCCGGTAAACGGTCCGCAATTCATACTGGCTGGGAAAGATCTAATTTGGGATAGGCCAGTCTCCTTAGAGCATTGGGTTCCTAACAGCTCGCTTTAACCGCTCTGATATATTGATTTATGACCAACTAAAATTGAAAAGATAATAGCCGAACTCTTACGGCTTCATTGTGTGAGTTGGTGAACCCAGGGTTTGATTTGTGTTTGCATTGGTGTGCGTGAACCGATTCGAAGATCAAAAGCCACACATTCGATAAAATTTCTTTTGACTATCCCGTGCAATCATCTCTCTTCTTTTCTTGATTTAAACCTCACCATGGAACTCTTGTCCAATAACTCTTGCAAGCCCAAACCATCATTTCTTTTAGATCTTTCAAAAATGACCGAGCATTTATCTGAAAATCCATCAGAGCTATACTATGAAAATGAATTTGTCTCAGTTAGGCCCAAATCAACTACATCCTTTTCTTTCAATAATCCTCCAACATTTACGGGAGACTCTCACCCGTGGATGAATTCAGCCTCCTCATTGAATTTCTACTCGAATCATCCGACCACACATAACCATCTACCATCTTGGACTGAAACGTCTTATTCTCAGATTCTCGCTGATGAGCCATTTCAAGATCAAAATACCTTTGAGTCTCATGATTGGCCGAGAATCCAAACCCAAATGGAAAGAACCGCACTTAATGATCATCAGCGTTGGATTGACCATGAAAAACCCCTCTTCAGACATGATACTCATACAGAGGACTGGACTGACCATATAGAAATACAGGAACCCTGTATGATGACTCCACCATCTTAAGGTCTGACCAATCATGATCAAAGGACTGAACTCTACTCAAACCAACTCCACAGGCATGGATCACATGAGCAGCCTCTTTCCATAATTTTTGAGGAGAAATTTTCAGAAAATAATGATCATATAATGGATATTCCAAGAAACTCTCCACTTAGCACATACAGGAAAATGGAAGATGAAATTATTGAATATCAAATGCAAAAACACACACCAGCTGCTCCCATGATTGATCATGAACAACATTTTGAGGATAATATCTTGATGATAAAAAATAAATTAAAATTAATGGAGGATATATTTCAAAATTTTGACGACCGATTAATTTCAATCTATGGTAGCTCAGACATAGAAATGAATGAGGAAAAGATTGGATCTCATGATGAAAATTTTGAGGATATTCAAAAACCAAGGGACGATTCCAACATCAATGCCTCTGCATATTACTCCCCTAAGAATGACCATGCCTCTGATATTTACTCTAAACATCAAAGTCCCTGCTCATCTGAGGAACACACCACATCACCACACCACACAAAAAATACCAAAAAAATTGGAATATTCAAAAACACCAAAAAATCAAAAATCCAGAAAACTTCATAAAAATAGAGACTGAAGAAGATCTGAAGAATTTGGATCATGTTGTACAAGAAGCATTGGAGAAGAAATTAATTTTTGAACTTCCCTTTATAAAGGCCATTGAACACTTCCCCGACCTCAAAGGATTTATAATGGACAAATTAATGATCAAAAAGTCAGGCAGGATTAGAACAAAGACTGAGAGACATATCTTGTCAATGGTCTCGTCCATGATGTTGAGGAGAAAAACCAAGAGCCATATAGTGAAGCGGTTGCCCAAATTTGACTGCATAATCAAAGCCACAATTTTCACCCATGCTCGGATTGATGACGATTCACCAATCAATATCCTCCCAACCTCTGTATTTCACGAACTCAAACTCAGACCGATCAAGAAAATACGAGAGATTGTTCAATTGGTAGACCGATCGATAAAGAGGCCGAGAGGAATCATTTCTGTCATCATGAATTTCCAAGGTGCTCCGCTCAAAGTAGAATTCACAATCATTGATATTGAGCATCAAGGAGAATTCACCCAGTCTCCAATCATTCTCAGAAAGCCGTTCTTAGCATTGGCTAAGGCAATTATTGATTGCGAGACTCGGGAAATCAATTTTAAAGCATTAGAAGCACTTAGATCGGACCATGTCTTTGAGGAACCACGATCTTCTGAGGAAACCCTCGAAGTCCCCGACAACCGCAACCATGAAGAGGTAGAAGAGCCCTACCTCGATGCAACACCTGAGATAGAGGTTGTTGATGAGACTATTGGTTTAGAGACTCTCCCCAGTATTTCAATTCCTGCAGATCTCAAAATAGACAAAAATTTCTTCTACGATCCTGAGACATATGCATGGTCGCACCCTGGAGCAACCTTCTCTGAATACCCTGACCAAATCATCCCAAATCGAGAGTACACCAATATTCGGGAGACTAAGAACAAACACACAAGCAGAGCACCTACCAAGGAGAATTCCAATGGATATTCATATGGATACTCAAGTGAACCGACACCTTCATGAAGAAATAAAAAGAGAGTCACCTTTGACCTTTCGGAAGAGGAATCAGCTGATGATCCCTCATCAGGTCCGGAAAAGGTAGTCTATATGAGCGAAGTCTGTTCGGCAGCTCTAAAGCCATATCTTCGCAAGGATCCAAAATTCAATTCTCGTTGGACAACTCCCTTTCCTAACTACTATTCATCCAAAGATGATGCTCCTGCCCTCTTCAAGTACAATGGAATTATTTCATATGAGCTAACTAAGACCGGTACTTCTGAGTATTCATCCGAGGACAAACCGATTGACCCCAAGAAGAAACGAATTCTGAGAAAACAACTAAAGAAACAAAAAGACATGAATACTTGGAGTATGTCCACTTTCAAATACTATTCCTCTCAGGATAACTCTGATGATGGATATATTTCATCTGACTCAAATACTTCATCTATTATCCATCATGATTTTTCTGAGGATGACACTGATCATAGTTGGGAATCATATGCTTCATCTCCGTCCCGTTATACCGATTTCCCATTACATCCTCATAAAAAGATCAGCTGAAAACTGCCTTAATCATCGGCTACCCACCCTCCCTCCCGACCACATCGGTCGTCCTGTACAGCTTCTTCCTCTACTTAGGCCAAGGCCTAAGTATAGGGGGAGACCGGTGCCATATGTATATATCATTTCCCCGGATCACACTCCTCCTCTCGATCACTTCACTTCCACCCTTCTTCTATACTTAGGCTGACCAGAACCTAAGTATAGGGGGAACCGACATCCACCTGTATATACTCTCCTCATTCACATATCCCGACCGCTTCATTTTTTCATTTTTCACTCTCTTACGCTTAGACCGAGCTATGTCTTCTTTACGCTTCTTGTGCTCTGAGGACACAACACTCGCTAAGTATAGGGGGGTCTGTGTACATACTTCGTATATATTTTACCCATATCTCGTACTTTCGCATAAGTCTATATGGATTTACAGGGTGGGTAATAAAAAAAAAGAAAAAAAAGATAAAAAAGAGAGTTTTGCTACTAACACTAACTTTGCCCAAAATTTTTGAAAAAAGGGTTCTTATTTCATTTTTGCATCAAAAATAATGTGTCTGCATTTCACACACCTGCACTTCAGCCAGCATCGCATTCATTTGCATCTGTGAAAAGTCATTGGGTTCTGAACCGAGTTGTGAGCAGAAATCGAGAGTGGTCTGGACTTGACCTTAATCCACCTAATTTTCAGAGGAACTTCACCGAGAAATAGGATTTTCAAAACTTCAGGTCTTTTGACTTAATTCTTTAAGTTCCACATGATAATGTGCAATGTTTGACTCTTAGTGTCTAACCTGGTCTCTTCATTCTGGGTACAACTCTGGAATAGGGAATTAATTTGTACTCTCGCACTATGCACTTAGCTCAACTCAGACAGGATGTTGGAAAACTGTAAGTCTCTTTTCTGGTAACATGGAAATCTAAAGATCAGAGTACGGGTTGAAATAAAGCTTCAGAAAAGGGATGGATGGCTGGGCACAATTTTTTTAAGACCCCAAAAAATGTACGGAACAAAAAGATTCTATATCCGTAGGGGCACAACAAGATCCAAGCAGAATCACCAAAAATTCCAAAAACAAAGAAGCATTCTACCAAATAAAATCCGACCAAAAAGGTCCAAGCTTCAAGAAAACCTGCAGATCTTGGTGGAGATTCGGCTACACTGGCCAGCTTCACAAGGAGAGGTGACTACACTGGCCATCCTCCAGTTCTTTTCCCCTTCTTCTATCTTCTCCCCCCAATTCGATTGTGAACACAACATGACAGACCTTAGAAGGAAATACCTGACTCCCCGAGGATGAGTTACTGGAGAGGAGAGGAGCATGGTAGTCCGTTATTCTGGATGGGAAGAACTAAAACCTTTCACACACATGAGTCAGTTGTTCAATGTTCATAGGGTATACTTTGGGAAGAGGATTGATCTAAGATGGCTTCGGAGCCGAAACTGTGACAATGATGTGTAGAACTTGAGGGCTGTTGATTTTAAAATTCAAAGTCTCACAGAAGTTCCGCCACACTAGTAATCCAAAGGTCGAGTTTAGTTTCATTTTCACCTTCAGCTCATGGTCTTGGTATGGAACCCAATCTCATTTCACCTCATGGCACTTCTTTTTGATGCTCAGGGACAGGCATGGTTTAAGTATAGGGGGATGATGAATCTCGGATTCATCACTCTAAATCTCATTTATTAAGCTCCATTCCCTCAAAATCAACAGCATATCTGCATCTATTCTGCATAATTAGCATTCATGCATGTTTTCATAAGAATGACATTTTATCCATCATTTTTGCGCAAAATAAGAAGCCAAAAATCCAAGCCAAAGTTGACATGTAAATAGCCTAATTTCCCGGATTTTTAACACCTTCATGCTAACTCCGAATGATTCAAGAACACCTCCACTGTGTACATATTACTCACACGAATAAATGAAAAATACAAAAAAAATCACTAACCTTGTTAAGTGGACCAAAAACCCAAACCCTAGTTTCAGGATTTCCGGACTAAAAGTCCCATATCTTCCCCATCCAGTGTCCGATTTGATCCTACTCACTTTTGAACTAATGCAAATTAAATTACCTTCAAAACAAGACCAAGTTCAAGTGAATCGGAGCTCATATGTGAAAGTTGGGTTTCGGGACTCTTTTGTACATTGTGTATTTTAGCGGTTTTTGACCTGATATTTTGCGTTCATATTTTCTTATTAATTAAAAATAAAAAAAAGATTTAGATGTCTTATTTATATTTGATTTTTCCATATTTTTTCGGATTTTTATCTGATTTAAAAATGACAAAAAAATAGAAAACAAAAATATAGGTATTCTATGTATATGGGATACCCCAAAAATTCACTTCGTGCATTTGATCGATTTTGGTTTTGATGTATTCATGAAAATTGTAGATTGCATCGAGACGAGCATTTTTTGTGAAGGAACATTTTCGATCCGAGGTTGTTTACTATTTCTTTTTGATTTTACAAAATCTTTTTCTACGAATTTTTCTGGTGCTGACACGTGGCAGCCCTTGGGGCCGCCACATGGCAGCATTTTTTGGCCCCATTATTCTTTCGTTTTTCGTAAAAAAATAATAAATACCTGCACGTGCGAGGCACGTGCCCCCAGGCACGCGCCAAGCACGTGCCCCCAGGCACGCGCCAAGCACGTGCGCGCCCCCCTCTCACTTCTGCCGCCACGTGGCGCCTCATCAACCGTTCTATCATGGCCGATCGAACGGTCGCTGTACATCGTCGTCCTCCCATGCCCCTTCCCCGAAATCTCCACCGGCCGCTCCTCAAACCATGCAACCGCCTCCGCCGCAATTCTCGCCAGCTGCCAACCGCTCCGCTCAACCTCCTCCATGTTCTACGCCTCCGCTCAACTCGCTTCCCTCACCGGCCACTCGCCCCTCTTCCTATTTAAGAAGAACCCTCCCCGACCTCCACGCTCATCCGTCGTTCAGCAGCCTGTGGTGACAGCACCGGGGCGCTGCCATCGACGAGATCCGGTCGTCTTCCCTGACACCGTTGCAGGCGCGGCGCTCCGCCACCCCTGCCTTGCTCCGGTCTTCCTCCGTTGAGCCTACGACAGCCACCTACAACCTACACCATCATCGACTTCACCAACTCCGCCGTCGCCTCCAACGTCTCCTCCGCTCCTTCCCCTGCCCCGATCGACAACAACTTCGCCTTCGTCGTTCAACACCTCCAGGAGCTTTGAGCTTCATCAACGGCGACTACCGCTACATCCAAGCCATCTTCTCCGACCACGACAATGCTCCCGACTCCGCCCCAACATCCCCTGGCCGTGTGTCGGCCACCGTCGACCTACGACTTCAACGCCGCTTCCTTCATCATCTTCTCCGGTAACCATCGACACCACCGACCCTCCATCGACCGCCGTCAACTCCGCCGCGACACCTTCATTCGAGGCTACAGGAACCTCTAACGCCAGAAGCCCCTCGCCGGAGGCCTCCTCTGCCTTGCTCGCCCTCCATCACGCGGCCGGGCGCTTCAGACCTGAGACCCCCCACGCATGTGTGGGGCACGTGCACCCGGGGGGTGCGTCAGCACACGTCAGCCCGGGGTCACGTGCTGTGCACATGACCCGTGGGCAATTTACAGGAGCACCCCCGGAGTTCCTCTATTCGCATTTCAGTCCGCCCCCAGAGGGCACGTGCCCTACACGTCCCCCTTTGGAATTTTGCATCTGCGCCCCAAAACTATCAGTAATTTCAAATAGGCCCCCTCTGCATTTTATTTATTGTATTTTTATTGCATTCAGACCTCTGTGTTCCCCAGTGATTTTGAGCCTCTACATAACAGTATTTTATTATTTAAAAATTGGCATTTTTTCCCTCCATTAATTCTCTAAACTTTGACATGATGTGGATATTTTTATGATCGTTGGTTAATTACTAATTAATTAATTAGTGGAAAACTGCAATCTTTGCCTATTTTATGATCTTTAATTTTTATTTGATTAACCGTTGCTCTAAAAATTCCACAAAAATCACATATTGTAGAGTTAATTGTGCTTGTTATTGTGCCCAAAAATATTTGCATTTCATGTATAATTTGCCCTGTAAAAATCATTTTGCAAATTTCATTATTTAATTTTTACTAGGCATTAAACCCCACATTTTTGAGGTTTAGGATTTTTCTGAGATCTTTCACTTAGTGATAGATCTTAGATAATTTTATTCCCTGAAAATAAGTAGGTTTAATATTTATTATAATTAAATATTGAAAATCATTCTGTTTGCATTTAAAAATTCATAAAAAATTCACATTGCATCCAAAAATTCCAAAAAATTACATTGCATTTATTTCATCATATTTTGCATTGTAGCCAAGTTTCGTATTTTTCGGACATCATTTGAACGTAATATGCATTTTAGTGCCTAAAATAGGCCGAAATTGCATCCCTTATCGGCATTAACAATTATAAAAAAAAGATCGCCTCGAAAACTGTGCACGAGTTTTGATAGACATAATTCTAGGTTGTTCCTTTGCCTCCTTGTGATCGATCTTGGGACTTGCCCAAGTAAAATAAACATAAAACCACTCGGTTAAAATTTGATTAAACTTTTGTGGTTATTTCTTGACCAAATCCGATCGCCGCCTACAATGAACGACAAACTTATTTTTGGCACGGACAATTACAACATCTTTTACACGTGCAATTTAGGATCCATCATTGATATCATCGAGAAACGATCATAGGACCTTGAAAAACTTGCTGTGATCGAGAAGAGGACTCAAAATCTTGACAAGCTAGATCAGATCACCAAGCAGCTAGAACTGATGGTGGGCACCATCAACTCTGTTCAGTCGGCAACACCATCAGTAGCTCTAGCTGAGAAGAAGGACGACCTACCACCGCCACATCGGCCTCAGTCGAGCCAGCAGCCACTGGCAGTCCAGCACGTGTACTACGTGTAGGCGCCCGACCAGGGCTAACTGCAACAACAGATGGTTGTGTACCAACCGGTGTTTGTATCAGGATCCGATCTAGTCTTCCCACCACCACCCCTGATTCAAGAAGTCAACGGGGTATGGAGCAATGAAGCACAGCCAACCGGTCCCATGGGACAACCTCAGGGTCAGCTACCAGCCAACCAGCAATACCACCAACCTCAGGGTGGTCGATTTGGGCAGTCCTCACATCTGCCACTACAATATCCACAGCCTCCTCATATGGAAATCAATGGAGGCAGAATCAGCATTATCAGCAGCCGCAGTACCACCATCCACAACCTTTTCATCAGTATGCAGCCGCTCCACCTCAGCAGTACCGTCAGTATTCCCCTTCCTCTTACCAGCAACTTCAGCTTCCTGCACCACCACAACACCACCACCAACAACCTCAGCACCAACAAATGCAGCATCAGCGGGGTCTGCACGCTGAATCTACCGAGGTAACTCCTGTGAACCCAACCATGGATTGCTTGGCCCAACTCGTCAAGGGGCTAGCAGATATGACCAAGAGGCTTGACGATCTGACCGCTACCAAGACCACTATCCCAGCTCAGGTCGAGGCCAACCCCAATAGCTTTAAAAAGAAAGAGCGGGTAGAATGTGATGTCCTGTCTGTGTCTGTGGAGTCAGAAAAAGATATTATTGTTTATTCTAATTCTGTCACTCTCAGGAGCGGTAGGGCCTTGCCTCCACCTGCTATCAAGAATGGGGAGAATAAAGAACTAGGTGAATCATCATCTTCTACATCAACCGTGGCAGCTACAGGGGCGGATGAGGAGGAAGAAGAAGGAGAAGCCATTCCAGCCGTCATGCAACACCAGCATCATCAGTAAAAACTACAAAAAAATCAGCAAAATCAAAAAGAACAAAAAGAATCCTGCAGCCGAAGCAAAGCCGCGCCAGCCTTGGAGGAGCCGCCAACAACATCCGATCCCTCGCCAGCCGACGGAGCAGACGCCCTACTTTTTGCTCGCCCATCAGCACCGGTATCTCAAGATCCAGTTTGTACTCCTTTTTGTAGCCCGGATGAACAACAATTTATGGGCGATAGTTATGATGTAAATAAGAACTCTACTTTGCCTATCAGTGATGTAAATATTCCTTTTCCTAATGCAATAGAAAAATCCAAAAAATTGCAAAAAGAAAAAGTTCATTGTCTGATCCTGGAGTTGTGGAAATAATAGATAATTTAACTGTTGAGATTCCCTTACTGAAGGCCATGGAATATATGCCAGCTGTGGAGAAAGGTTTGAAAGAAGCATGTACCAGCAGGCGTCACCCAGCATGCAAGAACAAACACAATCAGTTCGAGAGGCACGTGCTTTCCATGGCCATTGTCGCAGCTATCAGCAATCTCCACCAAAAGAAACAAGACAAAGGAGTGCCTCTTATCAGTTGTGAGATATTTGATCAGGTCTTCAAGCGTACTCTCCTTGACAGCGGATCTTCTATCAACCTTTTGCCCTCGTCCCTAATGCAAGAATTTGGGCTAGGTCCACTCAAGCCAACATAAATGATCCTTCAGTTCGCTGACCGATCTACCAAGCGACCTAAAGGTCTGATTGAAGTTGTTGTGCTGAAGGAACGGGAGATGCAATTCCCGGTATCAAACCTACAAATTCAGTCAAGCTTCCAAAGTGAGATGACCGTGCACGGAATTTGATTCTTCCCAATATCTCATGAGCGAGCTCATGTCTTCCGGTTCAGTAACTGAACCTGTATGATCCCTTTGAGAGATCGTATTACTCATATGCCCTTGCATGCACACCAGCGTGCCGGTGTATAGACCTTGATTAGGTCATCAACCTATTGGTCTGCCAAATGTACATACTCAGACATATAGTAACACATCTGTATCTGGTTAGAGGATGCGCGCCTATATCATGACAGCATACAATATAGGACTTTGGTTATCTCGATCTCGTTAAGTCAACTCTTTGACCTAACTTATCTAACACCTCCGAATCTCTATTCCTATGCAGAGGACCTGCATCAAGAGGCCAGTTAGATATCAACCTTTAGAGAAAGGATTGCCATCTCCTTCTCAGGCTGGAGATCATCTCTTAATATCATTTGACGGTGCTCGATGAGTCCTCAATCTAACTCTTTAGATATTCATCCAAGCACCAGCCTCTATGATTAAATACTTGAATCAACAACTGTATGATCATCAAGATGGCCATGGTACATAGCCCTAATTGTACTAAGGGACCTATTCTGCAAATTTTTTATTCTTTATTTCAGATCAGGGAATGTTATTCGCAATAACATTTATTGCATAATGGCTCGCCGTGGGCTCGCATGTCCAACAATCTCCCACTAGCCCAAAGAGCCATTAATGATCAGTCACTCTGTTCCCAAGAGACTACGCCAAGTCCTTTTACAACACTTGCATATCTCCTAGTAACAGTGCTCGCATCCAATGCGGATGTTGCATCTTATGCAACCAATACTCAATTTTGTTATAGTGTCCTTGACATTATAGCTCGATAATTATTATAGCTAGTGTTATCATAATCCTTATCAGAATACCCTTATTCCTGGAGATCTCTATCTCCTAAGGTATCCGTAGTTAAGACCTTTTAGATCACTATCTATAAAGTCTTAATTTCTTGAAGATAAGACTTTGAGATCACTATCTCAAAAGTTTTTCCTTCTATGAAGATATCATTATTACTGCAATCAAGTGTTTTATCACCATAGTAGGATTAGTAATAGTTTACTACTCCTACTGTATGGTAGACATCTGGTTTTTGTACACATCTAGCATACACCCGGCTTCTTGGAACAGATGCACAAGGGCAGGAAGTTTGCATTCACATCCTCATCTCTTTGAGGTGCTATCCCTTTAGATAGGTCAGTACCATATCTTTGAGGAAAAGAGGCCTTTCTTGAAATTTTCCAGAAAATAGAAATGTCCAAGGTGCACTATTAGTGTGACTGTCCCAATACCCTCTTCTCTTTGCTTCTAAACAACTTCAAAACTAAGATCTAAGAGGTATCCTTGAGATCATATCTCTCGAGGTATTGAACAACCAGATTACAAATCACTTATTATTGTCATCCTTATATCATTCTAAATGATTAGAATAGTATCTACATTTAGCACGATGAACACAATGGCACTCCCACTAAGCTTCACATGGTTCATCAAGATTTTATCTGAAATCATAACATTTATAATTTCATCAAATCATATGTTCCAACTACAAGAAACTTATTGGAGTCCAAAGATGGAGTTCTTTAGATAGCACACCTTGCTTTCCTTAACCATGAATCCCCGGAGCTACTTCATGTGAATATCCTCAGAGAGGTATTCATAGAGGAATACAATTTTGACTCACATCATGAAGATGTCATAGTCAAGTTGTGTAGCTATAGTTAGCAATATTCTGATGGGTTAAAGCAAGGTCACTGGAGAGCAGGTCTCATCGCAAGCGATGTCTTCTCTTTGGTGTGTAGCTCATGGCTACGAACCGTGCTTTGAAGGTCTCTACCTTCTCATCAGGTTCCCTCTTTCTCTTGAAGATCCATTTACACCATAATGGGTCTTACCCATATAGTTGGATCCTCGAGGTTCTACATACAACATCTGTATATGACGTCTACTTTAGACTTTATTTCTAACATCCATCTTTCCATGATATGATCTTCAGAAGCATCATCACATGAAGTCAGATCATTTTCAGATTCAACTGACACATGGAATCTATCCTCAAACTTATTTGAAGAGGTATTAATATTTCATCTGTAATTGTCTATTTAGTTTCCAATTTCAGGAGCCTCATTATCTTCTCAAGATTAAATGAGTTCTTTTACTTCATTTTCATCTTGATTCTCATGAGAGTCATCATCTAAGAATCACATTCTCAGAGATGAGATTCTTTAAGAATCTCAAGGTCATAAAGTAGGTACCCAATACCATCCTTTATTTTCCTAATGAAGTAGCACTCTCCAGTGCCAGATTCCAGATTATTTGCATGGAACCTAATTAAGGATATATATTGTATTCTCTACTACATATATACCTTGAAAACTAATAGATAATTATGCTAATATTCATCATTGATCATATCATGTCACACATGATTCAATTGTATCTCCCTACAACTCTCATTGAGTTTAGGTTTATAAGGAGGAGTGAGATGAAAATAATATTCATATCTCTATAAGGCATTCCATGAATTCATCTAATAGGTACAAGCTACCTTGGTTAGATCAAATTCATTTCATCTTCCTTCAAACTATGGTTCTAAACCAAAAATTGTGAAATCTTTGAACATTTCAAAGGTTTCTTAGTGAAGAGAAGAAATCTCATATCACAAATAATCATCCATAGATATCACATATCCATAATGTTTATTATGATATAGATGATTCACATACATCAATATGTATGAGATCTTGAATACCTTGACATCTTTCACCATCCCAAGGAAGGGTGTATTGGACATTCTACTTTGAATACAATATTCATAAGCATGCAAGTTTTGAATTTTTTAGACATTCTAAAGTTTCATCTCTTACTTGTCCATTGATCTCATCTACAGACATATGTCCAAAACATGATGCCAGATCATTGTCAAATGATCTTTATCCTCCTATTGATCTTTAAAGGTTTAGTTTTCAGTATTAGAAATCTTAATGAACCATTCATTAATTTTCTAATTTAGTGGAGTCCACTAGATGTTAGATTACTATCTGAAATATCTCCATCATAACTCTTTATGATAGGTCTATTCCAGATTTCATGTTTATTCCCAACATTTAGAAATAAACAATGAGTGCATTCTAATATCTAGGTCATAGAGACATTCTCTAAGACTAAGGGCTCTCCCACTGAAAATATGAAGTATAATGATCCAATGGAAATTGTTGCAACAATTGCATCACTTCCAACATGGATGACCATTATACTTTAAGATCAAATTTCTAACATTCTAATACAGGTGCAACCAATTGCAAGTGTCATTAGAAGATTGAGATACAATTATTAGACTTTATCTTATCAAATAAGTAAGTCAATTACAATGATTATATGTCGATTATTCTGATGTACTATCTGATTCCTTCTCTAAGGATTCTAGATAGATTTGATAGTCATACTGTCAACACATCAACTTATTGCAGTATTGGCATTCATCCAACTCTTTGGATGTCATATGGAAGTCACAGAAGTACAGTCAACTCTTTGACTATACTTTTTACTTGGTCCAACCCATGCTTCCACTGCGCTCCCTTTGTCTATAAGCAACCATTTCTCAAGACCAAGGATCTATTATGTTAAAAATCAAAAATTTCAACATAAGAGTATTTCAACATTTATACATGCTTTATTTAATTCATACAATATGAATATTATGAAGCTTCATGAATGACTAGAGTATAAACAATAGAATGCTGACACCCATCGTATCTACATATATTTAAACTCTTAAAACTTAGGTTTAGGTAGGTACTCAAACAATTTGAATACATCATCTACTATAGAGCTACCATTCTTCATAATGTAGAGAACCATGTCATTCATGATTATATGTCGCGAGCACATATGTATGCCAGAACATCTTCTTAGATTTTATAAGGATTATTTGATAATTACGATCATTATCGACATGTCACTTCAAAAGTACATTCGATGAGATCAAGACTTATAGAGACATACAAACCCTAGGGTTTTAGTCCTATTTTCTATTTAATTATCATTCCTCATTATTATGAGGAAACTCGCACATTGCAACCACATACATTATGTGTCCAATTAAAAGTACAATATCTGGATCATGGGCCCAATCCATGATATTCTACTGGTTATTATTGAGTATAACATTGAGTGGGATTAAAGAAGGATTATTTGAAATAAGAAATTTGCATAAACATAAGTATATAATTTACTTTGATTTAGGATTTTTTATATCAAAGTTGTCTTGCCATGTCAACAATGAAAGTTCATTCCCTTAATTACTTTCAATGTAAGAAATATACTTACCATTATATCTAAAGCAAGATCTGGGATCTCCTTCCTTATCTGTGTTACATCCCAATAATACGAGAACCTGTAACTCGGATAAAAAGAAGCGGGAACACATTCCGCCTTGCAAGTCCAACTTGCATCTCCCAATTTAGTTTTTAACACCCGGGCCCACCACCCCTAAGGTGATGTTGACCCGTCATTAATTGAACCAACCGTCAACAGGAATACAACTCGCTATGCGCAATCCAATATCGTCCTAATAATATGAGTACCCGATATTGGGGTCACTACACATATGTCCTTACTCATTCGAGAAGCGACGAGCCTGATCCAAATGGATCGTATGTAGGAGCTGTCACTTTGGACAGGCATCTCCTACATACAATATCTGGCGACAGAACCCTTCGCCTTGACGGGAGACCGTGGATGCCACTTATGTGATCCTCCACCTCATATTCAAATTTTAATCAATTACTATGAATCATATTCATATAATTAATTCTTCCAAGGGAAATACACATCTACTCATAATAGAGTATTTTTAATTGGATATAATTAACTTTATCACATTAAATTGATTATCAATCCAATTCAATCAACAAACTTGATTTTACTTGAATATATGGTATTATTTCAAAATACGTATTAATTCAAATTTTAATAATTTAAAAAATACACCATGTTCTCTCAGGCATCATTCGTTCCCTACCCGCTGTCATGGCCAGTATCGGTGGGAGTGGGACGGACCGCATCCGGTGCAACCCGCTACCCCAGCGATCCCCGACTAGACACCATGTCCACCTCGGGAAAAAATAATACCGAGTCAATCACTTTGTACTTGAGATGATCATCGGTTCTTCAACCAAAATTATATAATATAGTAATAATTGAAACATTTTTTATTATAAGGACATTTGCTAGACAAATTCCCAATCCTATTCAAGCAAGGAGTTTGATGATTGTGTTTTCAATTATGATCTAGATCAAATCTAACCAATTTATTGGTTGAGGCCAAGTCAATTAAGAAAATAATCATCATTCAATATTTGTCAAATATTTTCCATAATTATTTCATGAAATTAACAATTAATTTCACTAATTGACAATCACATGGTTCTTGATTAGGAAAGTAATTTCAGCAGTGACCCCTACTTACTATAATTAGCATATCTCAATCAATTTAAATCCAAATTAAGAAAAGTAAGTTTACAAAGTTTGCTAATTTGATTTACAACAGAATCTATATGATTTGCACGCATTTCAAGGTATTTCTAGACAGTAATTAACTCCTTAATTACGTTAAGATTCGCAGTTCCTGTAACAGTGAATACTTGTTCATTAAAACAACTATATCTCGAGCAAACAGAATCCAAATTCCGTAAACTCAGATCCTATGCTTTCCTTAATTAATGGGGGACAAAATGAAAGTTTTATTTTCGTGTTTAAATAATTTAAATAGGGCCGAAAATACTCACTAAGAGATGCGAAAATGAAATGCCATAAAACTTTCGCAACCCTAACGAACCCAAGTCGCCTTCGGTTTTATGGATCATATACAAAACCTTCGACCTAAGGATCTGATACCACTTGAAGGATATGGTTATATCCTCAAGAGCATCACGGAAGCGTGAGCGTCGTATCGAATACAACGAGGAGCGACTAGTCGTACTAGTTGCTCGATGCAGCGGAATTTAAAAAAAATTCATACGACGAAACCACATGATCAAAGAACACTTCTCGGATCGTTTTATCTAAACCAAAAACAAGTAATAGGATTACCTCTTGAAGGTGGTTGCGATCGAGTCTCTAAACGAAGAGACCTCATGTCTCAAGTCTGATCTGACGGAGGAGACGCTCACGAGCGTGGGGATGAATCGCATGCTTCTCGCAATCCATGTTGATGATCCAAGCGATGGATCTCCTGATCTCGACACACGAGATCCGACGTCTTCTTCACAAGCGAGGCGCACCGAAAGAGACAGAGATCCACGAGCAAATGACCGGGCAGCATAACGACGACGCTACGGTGATGGAGACTCCCTCTAGGGCATCCATGGTGGACGACCATATGAGAGGGAGCGAGTAGACGTGTAGAGAGAAAGAGAGAGAGAGAGGGAGAGAGAGATGTGCTTCAAAATCATGTCTCAAGAGAGCATGGTATGCCTCTCTATTTATAGGGTTTTGGGATCCATGGATCTCAATCAATGGGACATATAAAATCAATGGAAGAGATTGATTTATGTCTAATCCAATGGTCAAGATTGTTGTTGGTAAAAGCCAACAACTTGTGATTTAATTTAGATCAAATATATTTGATAAATCAAATACAAATCAATCCTAAATTAAACCAATAAAATAAGGGAGACAATCATCATGGAGATTGCATCTCCTATTGGAACAAGGTGGACGACCACTTGTTTCCAATTGGAGGCAATCTTATGAGATCTCATGAGATTGCATATCTCCATGAAAATCTCCATTATTTATTCCAACAACTTTTGTTGAGATTTATTCTTCAAAAAATAATTCATAATTATTTTTTGAGAATATTGCAATCTTGCAATTGGAAATTTGTGAATCACATTCACAACCCAAAACAAAATATAATTTACATTTTCAATTAATTACACAATGTGTATCCAATACACATTAATAATTAATCATCAAATATAAATTATAATTAACTCTCTCTAATACATCAAATTATAATATATTATGAATAATATGAATAGTGCTGCCACATTATTCATATCCATGATAATTAAATCACATTTAATCATCTTGGATCTCCATTCTCACGTGCCCAAATAATATGAATCACATTCAGATTATTCACATCTTTGATAATAAAATCATATTTAATAATCCAAGATAATTCTCCTTATAATATGAATCAAATTCATATTATTCATGATAATTAAATCACATTTAATTATCCATTTTCTCAATGCTCGGATACATATATCAACAATAGAATTATCCATTAACTCTTTCAAGGATAATGCACTTTCTCCACGAATACTTGGAGATAAGGACAGGGCGATTGTATTGTTCCACGTATAGTGACTTGGGTATTGAGATCACATCTCAAATCTAGATCTCGGGTCTCCCATAGATGCTTGATTAAATCAAGACCATAAATCTAATCTTCTCATTGAATTTGAATCACATTCAGATCAATGTACAATATTTGGACCAAGATCAGATCACTTCTCTACTGAGAGGAGTCACTAAAATCTAGACCCGTTTCATCACTCCCTAGGAATGGAAGCGTCATGGTTATACAACCGTTTATGATCACATCACCCTCAGGTATTCCCAATACCTGTACATCTTGCATACTGGAAGACCCAGAATAATCCTGAAGTATAAGATCAATTTTACACTGTCTACTTTAGGGATTTATCATTAAGTTTCTCATTCGATCATTGGGAGTTGGTATCTATCATATACTTTCCAAAAGCATATATCATACCTAGGTGTTGATCATATACTTTCCAAAAGTATATATCAAACCTACAAATTCAGTCAAGCTTCCAAAGCGAGATGACCATGCACGAAATTTGATTCTTCCCAATATCTCATGAGAGAGCTCATGTCTTCCGGTTCAGTAATTGAACCTGTATGATCCCTTTGAGAGATCGTATTACTCATATGCCCTTGCATGCACACCAGCGTGCCGGTGTATAGACCTTGATTAGGTCATCAACCTATTGGTCTGCCAAATGTACATACTCAGACATATAGTAACACATCTGTCTCTAGTCAGAGGATGCGTGCCTATATCATGACAGCTTACAATATAGGACTTTGGTTATCTCGATCTCGTTAAGTCAACTCTTTGACCAAACTTATCTAACACCTCCGAATCTCTATTCCTATGCAGAGGACCTGCAATCAAGAGGTCAGTTAGATATCAAGCTTTAGAGAAAGGATTGCCATCTCCTTCTCAGGCTGGAGATCATCTCTTAATAATCATTTGACGGTGCTCGATGAGTCTTCAATCTAACTCTTTAGATATTCATCCAAGCACTAGCGTCTATGATTTAATACTTGAATAAACAGCTGTATGATCATCAAGATGGCCATGGTACATAACCCTAATTGTACTAAGGGACCTATTATGCAAATTATTTTTTCTTCATTTTAGATCATGGAATGATATTCGCAACAATATTTATTGCATATTGGCTTGCCGTGGGCTCGCATGTCCAACACAAACAACCAAACTTTTTGACCAATGGAAAAGGTTTTGTGAGAAATGTTGGCATCATGCCAAATTTTAACCTTTTCTTTGTAAATAAGGTTGTTATCATATGCTCAGCAACGAAGCTCAGTTAACTCATTAAGGTCAAGTAATCGATTCTGGCCAGCTTGGGTTAAATTAAGGTTACATTTTTGTATAGCCCATAATGATTTATGTTGGATCTCGACGGGTAGATTACAAGGTTTTCCATAAATGATGCCATACGGACTAATCCCTAGAGGAGCCTTATAAGCACTGCGATAGGCCCATAATTCTATATTAAGGTGTTGGGACCAGTCTTTGCGATCAAAATGAACAATTTTCTGCAGAATGATTTTTATTTCTCGATTAGAGACCTCAACTAAGCCATTGGTTTGAGGATAATAAGCGGTAGAAACTCGATGTTCAATTCCATTATTCTTCATTAGTTTTCGTACAAAGTTATCAAGGAAATATGAACCCCTGCCACTTATAATGACCTTAGGTATGCTGAATTAAGCAAATAAATCATTCAAGATCTTGATTACTGTTGCACTATCTGCAACTCAATTGGGGATGGCTTCGACCCATCTGGAGACGTAATCGACTGCAAGAAGGATATATAGGTAACCATTTGATTGAGTGAAGGGACCCATGAAGTCAATGCCCCATTCATCACAAATTTCAACTACATGGATAGGATTTAGAGGCATCATGTCTCTTTTTGTCATAGTCCCTGTAGTTTGACAGGTAGGGCATGATTTCACAAAATCATGGGCATCCTTAAATAAAGTGGGCCAGAAAAAACCGCATTGGAGTACTTTTGCAGCTGTTCGTTTCCAGAGTGATCTCCACCACAACCAAAAGTGTGGAAATGAGATAGGACACTTGGAATTTCAGAATCAGGTACACACCGTCTCCAGATACAATCGGTACCTTCCCTATATAATAAAGGATCTTCCCAATGGTAGTATCGAGAATCAGCTATGAATCAATCTCGTTTTCCCATAGGCCAATCCTCAGGAATTTGAGATGTGACTAAGTAGTTTACCTTATCAGCAAACCATGGTAGTTGTGATATTGCAAGAATGGACTCATCAGAAAATGTTTCCGATATGGGAATGAGCTGGTTAGTTTGTTTGATTTCAGACTCATGGAGTCTGGAGAGGTGGTCTGCCACAACGTTTTGTGATCCTGCCTTATCTTTGATTTCAATGTCAAATTCTTGCAGCAAGAGTATCCATCTAATTAATCGTGGTTTGGAATCTTTCTTGGAGAGTAGACAGCGTAATGCAATGTGGTCAGTGTAAACAATCACATGTGAACCTAGTAGGTATGACCTAAATTTTCAAGTGCAAAGACAACTGCTAGCAATTCTTTTTCAGTGACTGTGTTATTTTTTTGTGCATCATCAAGTGTTGTGTTAGCATAATGGATCGCAACTGGTTTGCCGTTTTCCTTTGGCCTAGTACAGCCCCTACTGCATAATCTGATGCATCGCACATTATTTCAAAGTCTAAGGTCCAATCAGGGGGCTGTAATACTGATGCTTCAGTGATAGACCTTTTTAGTGTCTCAAAGAATCTAAGGGAGTCTTCAAAAAATTCAAAAGCTCGATCCATTGAGAGTAACTCTGTAAGAGGTTTAGCGATTTTTGAAAAATCCTTTATGAATCTTCAATAGAAGCCAACATGTCCTAAAAATGATCTAACACCTTTGAGTGATGTAGGTGGGGAGAGGTGAGTTATGGTCTCAATTTTCGATGGGTCAACCTCCATTCCTTTTTTAGAGACAATGTGACCTAGAACAATGCCTTTGGTGATCATAAAATGTGATTTTTCCCATGATAAGACTAGGTTCACCTCAATGCATTTTTGCAATACCCGATCAAGAAATCCAAGGCATTCGTCGAAGGTGTCACCAAATACAGAGAAACCATCCATAAATACTTCCATAAAATCTCCCACCATATCGGCAAATATGGCTAGCATACATCGTTGGAAGGTGGCCGGTGCATTACATAGCCCAAAGGGCATTCGGCGAAAGGCAAATGTACCATAAGGGCATGTAAATGTTGTTTTCTCTTGGTCTTTTGGTGCAATGTCAACCTGATTATAACTTGAGTATGTATCGAGAAAACAAAAATATTCTCTCCCAGCGAGTCTTTCGACAATTTGATCTATGAAGGGGAGGGGGAAGTGGTCTTTCTTCGTGGTGATATTTAATTTTCTGTAATCAACACAAACCCTCCATGAAGTGGTTGTACGAGTGGTGATCTCTTTACCCTGATCATTGGTAACTATAGTAAGACCATCATTCTTCGGTACAACTTGTAAAGGACTGACCCATCGACTATCTGATATCGGGTAGATGATCCCTGCACCTAACCATTTGCATGTTTCCTTTTTGACTATTTCTCGTATATTTGCATTTAGTCTCCTTTGCATTTCACAAGAAGGTTTTGCATTGTCTTCCAAACAAATATGGTGGGCACATAACGATGGACTTATTCCCCAGAGATCAGATATTGTCCAACCGATTGCCCGTGAATTTTTTCTCAAAACATCCATTAATTTATTTTCTTGATCTAGTTCCAAGTGGGCATTTATTATTACCGGCTATGCCTTATTTTCTTCATCTAGAAACACATATTTTAGGTCCTTCGATAAAGGTTTTAATTCAACTACGGGGGCCTGAATTGTCTCTTGGGAACCTTCTATTGAATTTATGGGGTGGATGGGTGCGGTTATTGTAAGATCTTCCTCTTTGTTATGTAGTAATTCAGAAATAGGAGGCTCTAGCATGGGCATAATCATTTCCGAGACAGGAGAAATTAAAACATCAAGTTCATCCCATGCTTGGTTTAGTTCTAAGATATCTGAATCTGTCAACGGTTCGTAGGATTCATTCTTGATGGAATCAAGGGTTTCAGCCACTACAACATGTTGTCTTTCAAATAATTTATCATTTAAAGTCAAATTTGCCTCAAGAGGATCCCTATCGAGGTTCAAGGGAGTTAAATCGTCTATGATTTGTTTAATTGTCGAACATTCCTCGATCCATCCACAATCTTCAGTATCGTGTTCTTGAAATGTGGGGGTGACAAGATCGATAGGAACAATCTCACCATTGACTTTGAATTCTACTTTCCCGACCTCATAGTCAAAATGAGCCTTTGCAGTGGCTAAGAATGGTCTTATGAGTATAATAGGAGTTTGAGAAAGTGTTTTAGCCAGGTCCATATCTAGTACGATAAAGTCGACTGGGAACTGATGTCATTAGACTGTGACTAAAACATCCTCTAGTATTCCTAATGGCCTCTTTACAAATCAGCCAGCTAATTGCAAAATCATAGAAATAGGTTTTAACTGACCTACTGCATAATACTTTAGTACGGCAGTCGGGAGGAGATTTATCGAAGCCCCATTATCAAGTAGGGTTCGCTCGAAGGTCATATCCCCAATGATACATTTTACTAATGGGGCCCCAGGATCTTTCATTTTAAGGGGAAGGAGTTGAGAAATGGCATTAGATGATGCGGGTGATAACACACGCCTTCATTCTTCATGTTGGTCATTCTTTTTCTTTCCCCTCGGCTTTCTTTTTGGAGTGTATTTTTCTTTTAAAAAATGTGAATACGCTGGAACTTTTTCTATAGCCTTAAGGAGGGGGATTACTATGATAACATTGGAGAATAAATTCTCCAAATCAGGAGTCAAAGTCGAAGGTCGTTTCTTCACTTTTCTTCGCAGAGTCTCTGGAAAGAGAATAGTCGATTGTGTAAAGGTTGGTGATGGGGATATAGAGGGTGGTTGTGTAGTAGGTGATGATTGATCTTGCATTGTCGAATCATTCTCATGTGTTTGATGGTTTTGTGTGGTCGATATTTGAGGTGTGCTTATGGTGCAACCACTTCTCAAGTGGATGGCACTGGCCGAGGTATCTGGCTCATTTTTGCTTGTACTAGCTGAATTTTTAAAGCTCATGGGTTCTCGAGTAGGCTGTTGTGAAAAGCCAGGAGGGTGGATATTTGAGTTGTTAGGATTTTGTATCGTTTGAGCAGGTAGTTGTGGTTGATGTGGTAATTGAGAATGAATCTCGGTCAATTGTTTTTGGACCTCGACTTGACTTTGAGCCAATTGCTTTTGAACCTCAACTTGATTCTGAGCTAGTTGTTATATGAGTTTCATCAAGTCACGATAATCAGAAGCAAGTCCTTGCGATGGTATAGTCAAGGGTTTTAGTGGTGGCTGGGCTTGTTGTGTGAATTGGTTTTGATTTGACCCTTGTTGGGTGACTTGATACCCTGAATTATTGTTTGTTGGGGCCTTCCATGCAAAATTTGGATGGTTCCTCCATCCTGGATTATAGGTGGAGGAATAGGGGTTGCTATTAGAATTCCCCTGCATCCAATTAACTGCTTCAGGAATAATTTGTTCATCTAAAGGGATAGATGGTTGGTAAATATCTGGTTCCATAGGTGTTTGTGGAATAGGGCTACCCTGCAAACTAACGGGGTAGTTTTCTCTAATACGAGATCCATATGGTTTTAGTTAATTGATCCACTTGTTTAGCCGTCAACACTACTTTGTCCAACTTTGAAGCAATGATCTGGATATCCGAGGATGTATCTCCATTTGTTGTTGCATAGTCTATAGCTTGGACTGGTCTTCTGTGTCTATTATATAGCTCTATAGAATAATTGTTGACAGAGTTATCTACCATGTCCTCATATAATTGCCATACAAAGTTCTCATCCTTATTCATGTAGTTGCCTCCGCAAGAGCTGTCGACAACTCTCTTGTATGTTTTAGTTAAGCCCTCATAAAATATTTGCACTTGCTTCCATTTTTCGATTCCATGATGTGGGCATTTTCATAAAAGATCTCTAAATCTTTCTCATGCTTCATGGATTGGCTCTGTGGATTTTTGGGTAAAGTGAGAAATGGCATGCCTAGGTGCATTGGTCTTACCAATGAGGGAATATTTCTTTAAGAATGCCTCTCTCAACTCGGTCCATGATCGAATCGGGACTTCATAGCTATGAAGCCATTGACTCGTTTTTTATTGAAGGGAGAATGTGAAGGCTCGGAGGTAAACATGTTCTTTGTTTACCTCCCCTGTGTTTAGTGTATCGTAGGCTGCTACGAATCCTGAAGGTGCATTATAGGGTCCTCGGTCTCTTCTCCCCGAAATTTGGGGAGGAAGGAAATAGTTGAAGGTTTTATTTCAAAGTTTCCTACTTCTGCAGGAAGTTGGATGACTTATACGAGTTGATGATTAGCAGGATTGTAGTGATTTCGTATCGGTATTGGTGGTGGATTGTTTATCCCTTGATGTACTATCAATTGTCGAACTTGGGCATCTTGCACCTCTTGGCGTTCTGCCATTTGTTGTAATTGTTGCATTATTATAGTGAGTGGATTGGGAGGAGGTGGCACACCAGCCATGGATTTTGTCTCGGGCTTGACTTTGGATTTTATAGAATGGATCGAATTCAAGGGGATTAGTAAGGGGATTCCTTAATGACCTCCTGCCAAGCATACACAAATCAAACACCAAACAATTTGTTTATTCCCACTCAACGCTTATAGTTTAGTTTTTTATCTTTTAAGTTTTGATTTGCAGACAAGAATACAAGTTGATTACGTTTCCTAAGATATCTAGCAGTTCATAATAATTCAATGATTACCACAATGCCGTTCTTGTCGTTCTGAGGCCAGTCAGAGGGTAAGTAAGCTGGAGCTTTTCTTAGATCAACTAGGATCTTAAACCCCTCGTCTTTCTTAGTTAAACACCTCAAGGACGAGTATACTAAGCAATATGATTTTCAGAAAATTATCAAGAACCACAGGATTTATGCTCTAGTCGTAGGGGCACGCGTGCACGTGCGATTGTGAGAATGGTGCAACAAACAAGTTGGCAAACAAAATTTTATTTTATGATTTTTTGTGACTACTTTAATTTAATTCGATTAAGATATATTTTTTTGTCTTGATTAGCCGGCAAAAAATTAAATGGTCTTTTTAAATGCAAGGTGGGACTATGGGGGAGAAATCCTACGGAGATGCAATGCAATACGGAAAAGAAGTTGATTTTTTTGTTGTTTTTTTAATATACACAAACAAAGATATAAAATATATCCTACTTATGCCTAAGAAAAGAGAACTTATCTCGAGAGCGCTCCATATATATATATATATATATATTTAACTTCACGTTGATGTTCGACGCGGCTCCTTTCCAATGCGACTTGTCCCCTGCAGAAAAAAGAAAGATGGTGAAAAGCAAAATGTAAAGAAAAACTTTTTTATATAAAGCACGAATAATTGCCTGTCCCCGGCAACGATGCCAAAATGTTGGAGCATATTTTCGAGGGTATAAGTACCCGATTTTTACGTCGAATAGTCGTCGAAAACCCGCAAAAATACACTTCGAACAAATAAATTACCGGACTTAGCTATATTATGCAGAAGGCAAAGTAAAGGGAAGTCAGGGTCGATCCACAGAGACAGGAAAATTTTGCACTTTATTTTGAAAATAAAAATACTTTTATAAATTTGCAAAATGTTTGAATAACAAAAATCGAAATGAAAGTTGGAGAAGGCAATAGTGCAGGTTGGTAAGTGCTGATCGCTCCCCTTCTATGCGGCAACTTCCAAATGGGACTCGTACGCGGCAACTCTTCGCGAATTTGGATATTCTGGCGAGGCGAGTTGGATGCAATAACAACCGCGGATCAAGCTCGAACCTCATGTCACGTCCTAGATCTCCAAGAGTCGAGAATAATCACCGTTAGATATGGATGGTCACGATAGTCTTGAGAAATAGATGCACGAAAGAAGATGACAATAAAATAAGATGGATATAAAAATGTAAAGTAATAAAATAAGGCGAGATAAAAGTATGGTAGTCGATGGCTCAGGAGGAAGCCTCTGGAGTCGGATTCACAGAGGGACCGAGCAATTGATGGTTGGAGGACGTCTATGATGTTGGATAATTTTTAACGGCACTTGGGGTGGAGCTTCATGAGTCAGATTCACTAGGGGTCCAAATGCACATGTCGACGAATTCACTTCGTTGCTTCGTCGATAATAAAATAGATGGCTAATTATGATGGTGGATTTTTGTCGGATTAATGACGATGGAATAGGTTGGCAGCGGAATGGTTGGCAGGAAGGGTGACAGAATGATCGAATGGAATGGGTAGGATGCTGGGTGGAATGATTCAATGCCCATGGCCCTCCTCTCATGTGGTATATATATACTCATGCATAGCTGTTTCTAATGGAGAGACACATCCCTTCATTTGGACGCATATGTCTCTTCATAGGAATGCATCTCTTCATATGATAATGCATCCCTTCGTAAATCAAATACCACCTTTTCATATGCAGTTCTTAATAATAGCAATTGGTATTATTTTCCAACCACATGTTGGATAATTCAAATATTTCCAACGACCCCCTTTTTTTGAATAATTATTGGCTATGCCAATTATTCCAATGCATGGTGTATTTACACCTAAATCCATATTGCATAATTAATGTCATTCACGTCCATACACTTGCTAAAAATTAATAGATTTATTGTGATTTAATGAGAATAATCGAATAAGGATTTCGATCAATAACCGTATTGGTATGCAACACAATAGAATTTATCTACAAAATAATAAAGGATTAAATTTATCAATTGATTAGATTCATGAATAAAAATGTTGCCGCAAACATTAGCAGAGTATGATCTAGTGTATGGACCATTCATAAACATGGTGACACTTTCTTATTTTGTTATTTATATTATAATATGCATTTTAACTTGTGGAGTTTATCTCTAATTAACACAATTATGTGACGAGTATAAGATTCATCAATAACCAAGACCAATATCATATGCTATCATGATACATGCACACATCCTCTAACCGGAAATAGATGTATTATTATATGTTTGAGTATGTACATTAGGAAGACTATTAGGTTTATGATGAATTCCCATTCATTCACCTTTATTCTTTCATATTGTCTTAAAATCCCTAGTAAAATATATGTAAATATCACTAACGTGCATGAATTAACATCATAATATTAATTTATAAATAATGTATAAATACCTGTATTTAAATACAAAATAAAATAATAAAGGAAAGAAAAGAAAAATAAAGGAAGTATATGTGACTGACTAACACTGAACCTTGAGACCAAGTCACGTATTAAATAGGTCAACAAGAATGGAGTAGGGGGAGATATGGTGAAATAATGTACAAAAATATCAAGAAAACCCTAAAAATCTAAGTACAATGTACCGTGTACATAGCTCAAACTTGTAGTACTTTATTTATCATCCTAAACACGTCAAATAAAAAAATATTCAACACCAAACTTGTAAACAATAATGTATAGAAAATAATAAAATTATTGGAAAAAAGCATGCACTGACACTCAGTACACTTAGTTGAAAAACATGTAAAGAAAACTTCATTGATCAATATCTTTTCCATATGACATCAAAATGAACCAAACTCACCTTCATTGTATTTTAAATTCAATTATCTTTAAAATAAAGATGGCTTCTGTTAAAATGGAGTTAAAATAAGTAAGATGTCTAATTGGGGGTACTTAGGTTATTTAACATATGTATATTAAGCCATTATAGTTTATATGTATATTCTTAGTCCCTTATATTTTTAAAGTATTTTACATATTTTGTAACATCTATAAAATACAAAAAAAAACCACACAAAAATACACAAAAAGAAATAAGAAACCCTAATATATAGGTATAATACGCCTATATTGTACATAAATGCATTTATTTGTACATAGAAATAAAATAAGAAAACCCCAAGTAAAAATGTAAATATATATTAAATCATAATTTAAATAAAAACACTATTTAAATATGGTACTATGTACAAAAATAATAAAAAATGTAAATCCATAAAATGTAGGTATAAATACCTAAAATTAATAATATATAAATAATATACCCTGTTAAATAAGTTGATAAAAATAAATAAAAATCAATAGAATATAGTTTAGAAAATAAGAAACATTTTTTATATTTTTTGAATTTTAAAAAATAAAATCATTTTCTATTTTATTTTGTATTTTCTTTATTTTCTATTTCCTGATTTGGTCTTGTTGCGACCGACATGGATCAGTCAGGGGTGACGGATTGTTGAACCTCGGGCAACATCCCCTCCTATGTTCTTAGGCTGTCAAAACTTGTCGGCCACCCAACTTCATCGATTTTTGACACCCGATTCACTGCTCCATTCGACCCGATTCCTTCACGAAATATCTTTGCAGGAGCTCCACCTATCACACCCTAACCCTAGTTCCAGCTGAAAGCCCTTGATTTGATTGCAAACCCTAGCTTTCCAGAGCCTCTTGTTCACCACCTCTAAAACTTCTCCTCTAGCTTCCCATAAACCCTAATCCGTTCTTGCACCATCATAACCCCTAGAACCACTACTAGAATGATTCACTTGTGATAGGAGGAGATCCCTGAGGTTCTAAGGCAGGAGAAGGTGGGCGGAATGAGGTTCCTTGCCAACGAAGCTTCATTCCAGCGACCATAAGCTTCCATGTCCTAGACCCATTGAGGCATAGGTTTGTTTCACTCTTTAGCTTCGTATTTTCATTCCACACCTAGTTTAGCTTTTTATTTGCTTTTATTCAGTAAGTTTAGCTTATATTATAATTATTTTAAGTATGCTGGAGCTCTGGGTTTCGACCTCTGTCCTGCATGTGCTTCCATTGTTTTAACCCCCGTGATCACACCATCATCTTCCCCATATGCTTCTCCATCATCTTGACCCACCAGAACAACTCGATCTTGTACAGATCGAGACCATAAGGTCTTCATCCTTCACCCATTGTCGAAGACTATCGCCTCTCCTCACTCCCACCTTATTCCACTCAATAAGTGGTCGGATGGTTTCGCCTTCTAACCGCGAACGTTTTTGTGCAGGTGGTGTACCATAAAGATCCCATCTGGGGTGATTCAACCTCTAGTCCAAGCTTCCTAAGGGACCGAGCTTCTCAAGCTCTAGGCCTCTCCCTAGCAAGGTATGGAACCTTAAAGCACCACCACGTGACATGGAGTAGCACCACCTGTTTCTCGAGATCTTCAGGAGCTCCGTCAGCCACCTGAACAATGAGGGAGGACTGAACAATGGAGCTACATGTGGGGCTTCTTTCCTGTTCTTCCAAGTGTTTTCTCAGTCGTTCGATCAACCATTCACTCAAGACGTGCCAACCACCGTTGGATTGAGTCCCCCTTCAGCCGTCAATCCATCTGGGATCAATGATCCATCATCAGATCAAGGCAAAGTTGCATCTAATCCACACCGTTCAACATTTAAGTAAAGTGCATCCAACTGACCCTCCATCGCACATGACGCGCCTCACAAGTTTCATGTGTATTTTATCCCGACCCCTCCTCCTTTTATCTTTTAGCTTTAGTATTGTAATTAATAAATTAAGCATAATATGTTTTGAATATTTTGCATACTAGACCTCGTACTTTCTTTATTTGTACTTATGTCCTTGCTAGTTCACCTCACTTGTCCCCCACATGAGGCTTTTATTGTATTTTTGCATGATTAGCCCTATATTATCTGGAACTGTTAGTGAATTAAGAGAAATTTCGATGTATTTGCAAATTGGTCTCGGCCAAGCATGAGTGTATTATATCAGATTTATTGCAGTTTCAAGCCTGGGCTTGTTTTAAATGTTAGAAATTGCATGAAACCTTCACGAAAATTACAAAAGGTCCATGTTCAAAAGTATTTATTTTAATGACTTGTTTTATTTATATTAATTGCTTCCCTTCATTTAAAATTACAGGAAAATTAGGATACTTTCCTGGAACCTTAATGTATCACATATATTTTTGATTTGGGTTTTAACTTGATTTTACTATTTATAAAAATACAAAAACCTTATCATTTTCATTATTCTGACTTATAAAATCCATAAAAATAAATTATCTATCCAAAATCCTCAAAAAATATATTAGTTTATATCATATTTTACCCCATATCCAAAATCTATTAATAAAAATAAAAAAGAAAACCTAAAAATCTTAATTCCTTTAAAAATCCTATAAAAGTCATAAAATATTCCATAAAATCCAAAAATATTGATTTCAATGGCTTGTTTTTCTTTATGATATATAGTTTATGTGAAAAGTAACTTAAGGTATTTCTGTATTGATATCCATTTTTAAAACCTTGATCAACTCTTAATTTATCTTTCTCACTATTTTGTGTTTTTATATCTTTAAAAGTCTATAAAAATATAAAATTACCACAAAATTAATTGAGAATAGAGAAAAATATTAAAAACCCATAAAAATATTAAAAATCAAACAAAAAGGATAAGAAAACTAAAATCTAAAAATCTTTATTAATTAGCAATAGTTAATAGAAATAACACAACTACCCTGTTTGCTCCCAATGTTCGACACTCCACTTCTTGCACCTATACACACATATATTGGAGTTATAATAAGCTTTAACTCATAGATACACTTTCTTTACATATTTGGGGGTTGATTGTTGTTCGATTTGAGATGGATCGCCGCAACGACTGAGTGTCCTATCTTTTTAGATACCATGATTGTTCTCTGTCAAAAAATGCCACCACTGTCAGGGAATAATGGTTGGGTAGATTAAGTTTACTTAATTATTTATCTGCCTTGCTTGATTTATTTTATTTTCAGTACTTTATTTCTGTTTGATTATGTTTACATAACTTGTTTCTACATCTCTCATGTTTGACTTACAGAGCGGGGGGGGGGGGGGTTAGGAGGTCCACTGCACTCGAGCGAGATGGAGGCTGACTATTAGCCTAACCGACATGATAGAGCCACAAAGAAGGACCGAGAGCTGAGCATCTTTAGATTACTTATTTCATTTAGTGAGTGAGTGATTGAGTGGGTAGATTATTTGACTTGCAATAAGTAGACTTGGATACTTGAACGCTTAGACTATTTTTGAGTTGGGGGACCTCATCGATTTTTCATTGTTTTATCAATCTCTTATTTTATTCCTCCCTATTTTTCTACTTGTTTCACTTTGTTTCCTGTGATTTGTACTTTTCGCTTTATTTTTCATTTCATTTCTTCGTTGATTGATACCTTAGCTTTAGGTTGATTGCTCGATACTAAGGTCCAAAGCATAGTCTATATCATGTTCCCATAGTCTTTATTATGCTTTGACTTCAGTTAGATCAAAATGTTCTTCATGCTAATAGCAATTCCAACTTAGGGCGTTTTCATTGACTGCATTTGCATATAGATTAGTTTCAATTTATGTGCAGATCACTTGGCATGTAGAGTTTTGAAGAAAGGTATGTATTTCTACCTTTGCATGCATTCATAGTTTTCTCGTGCATCATCTTTTCTGAATTCCTCCCCCATTTTTATAGGACATAGGATAAAAGGAAATTGGAAAATTTGTTAGGACTTGCATGAAAAATGCTAAACAAAGTGAAAATGAAAAATTTAAAAAGGATATGTTAAAAAAACTTTGACTTCAATAAAATTTATTAATAGACTTCATTGTATTGTGTTTATAAAGCTCTCATTGTTTTCAGGTACCTTCTAGACTAAGTAGGGTATGATCTGAGGATCTAGAGCCCAAATCCCAGCCTGGAGGCGAGTAGGGCTGAGTTCGCTGACGAATTTGGTCTAAAGTACTGAGCATAGGGGTACTACGAAGTGGGACCCTATCTTGTCGTGCCACGTCTAAGTACCCTTCGAGGGAAGTATTTGATTCTCTATATCGGCTTACTTTCCCCCCACTTCTTTGGCTGAGTAGTCGATCCATATGCGATATCAAGGATTCTTCAAAAAGTTCAAGCTAATGGTTACAAAGGAAGTGAGAAGTCCATGTCACTTGTTTGATAGTACTTACTCTCTTATAGGGGTAGAGCTTATCTAATATGATAAGATTTCTTGAAAAAAAACAATAAAAACTACCAAAATAATTGTTGAACTCTCACATCTTCATGGGTTGAGTTATTGCATCATATGTTTTGAGATTTGTTTGATTAGTTTTAATCATGTCAAAGATCAAAAATATTGCACACTTGCGCCCTTTCATCTACACTTCTCTTCTTCACTTCCTCTTTCATCTCACTCATTTCGAACTTTCACATTCTTTTCTTCTTCATTTCATTTCTTCTTCACTTCTATGTTCCACTCCATCATCATTTCATTTCTTTTGATTTCCACGATGTCGGATGCAAGAGGGTTTACTTCGAACTCTGTGAATACCCACATCAACTCCCTGATGGCAACATAGCGATTTCAGAAAGTTCTATTTGGCTTTTGCGAACCTCTTTCTGGACTCACCGATAGTTTCTACACCAAGAGCTCGAGACGACTCTCTTCCCAGCTTATCTTCCTTATGAATGGAGATCAACAAATATCCATTTACCACCCTCACTCTAATAAAGTTCAAGATTGATCATGATCTTGGATGCTTCTTTACATATGATGACAATTTTAAGACTGACCAGGAGTGTATATCCCATTACATATCCAACACCTAATCAGGATCTAAAGATAGATTTTGACTTTGAGACAACTCCTCAAAGAGGGAAGGGACAACAAACTGATCATAATGAAGTCAATAATCAGATGCTAGCCTCCATCCACGCTATTCAACAATAGTTGACTGAGTAGGTGAATACCCATGCCACCTTCCAAGATATCTTAATGGAGATGAAGAGAGAAAGAGGAAATCGAAGAGGAGTTGAAGATCCACATACATGAGGAAATCAAGTAGGAGGTGAAGATCAAGCATCGAGAAACCATGGAGAAGATGTTCGGAGGAGAGAGGCGCAAAAGCCAACTCTCATTGAGATGTACAACCATGGCTCTAATTAGATCACATAGTAGATCACGATACCTCAGATCCACAAACATTTTGAGCTGAAGCCACAACTACTCCCACTTGTTCCTACCTTCCATGAGAATACCAATGAATAACCTTAGTCCATATGCAACAGTTCAACCGCATCTATGGTACAATGCACTAACTCAACATTCCATTGGAGGTAGTTAAAATATCTGCCTTTTCCTGTAGCCTTCAGATTAAGGCTTTACATTGAATCAATCATTATGGGATGGTAGTGATGACTTGGGAAGAGCAGAAGTCATATTTCCTTCATACATTCTATCACCTGTACCCCTCACGAAGTTCATCTTCATCGACCCAAGCGCAACTTGAGTCAACCCGATCTCATGACCCTCTTGAGTTTGGGATCCATTACTCTCAGGATGGTTACCCTCAAATTAACCCTTTTCTCTCCTTTAATCTCACCGAGGAAAACCATCACCTCGATGAGAATGTCTTTATTGATACACCATCTAACCTAGACCATCTTCTTTACCCAGGAGAAGAGAACGAACCAAATACCAAGATGCCTAAGAAACACTCAGACGAAGAGGAACCCAAAGATGATCCCATGCATCAAGTCCTGGCCCGATTAGCTAGAGCCGAGCAACTCAATATAGAACTTATGGCTAGGATGGGACATGTGATAGAGGCAGGTGGAATTGACCGACTGATGGTAGATGCCTACAACCCCACTGAGAATGAAATACATAGTTGGCTTGTACCTGTGGTACCCCCAGAAGCGTTCGAGCTGAAGCCCCACTTTCTGAGTCTGCTACCAAAGTTCAATGGGAATGCCAAAGAAGAACCTTATGCTTTCTTGAGAGACTTCGAGCTGGATTGCAACAACCTTAGTCACCCTAGGATTGGAAAAGACCACATCAGGCTAAAGGCTACCTCGTTTCCCTTAGGAGATAAGGCTGCTCATTGGCTGAGAAATCTCGGGGTGAGATGTACGACCTGTATGTAGTTCAAGGATTTATTCTTGAAGAAGTTCTACCCTTTCAGTAGGACTAATAAGATGGGAACCAAGATCGCTAGTTTTTCCCAGGGCCCCCACGAGCCACTTCATGAAGCCCAGGATAGATTTAATGATTTAACTCAGAAATGCCCCTACCATGGCATTACAAAAGCGATCTTAGTCCAGACCTTGTTCTGTGGCATGACCCCAGAGATGCAGGGGTTAGTGAGTGCAGCCTGTAAAGCTAGCTATCTGAATAATAACAAAGACGTCGTATGGAAGATTCTGGAGCAGATGGCAGAAACAAATAGATCTTAGGCCACCAGGGCCTATCAGTTGTCTCCCTCAAGCCTATCCAATGAGAAAACTAGAAGGACTATAGCGGATCTGACAGATGACCTCATCCCCAGCATGGGGATAATAGCTGATAAGCTCACCATGGTAGGGCAGATCCACAAGAGGGTCACTGACCTTGAGGCACTTTGGCGATTGCCAAAACAAGTGGAGGAATTGGCTGAGAAGGTAGCCAAGATATGACTACCTGCCCCTTCTGCACCACTTGTGCCTGTACATCAAGTCCATCTTGTACAGGAGCAGGTACATGGGCCTCAGAGTAGCTGGGTTGAGGAGCAGCAGTACACTCAGCCAGAGCGGCACACACCCCCACAGCTAGAGACAGTCTACGAGGAGCCTCCTTAGGTGTTCGAGATCAACGGGCTGTGGTACAACCATGACCCCATCAGCAGACAATCGAATATAGGGAACGACCAGCCACACCGACCTTCCCTAGCTTACAAGGAAGCCAGCTCCGTCCACACACCGTGCTCTGTAAAGTCCCAGCCCGGACAAGGGTACCGGCCTCAACAACACCAGCAACAATGCACGTTCTACTCGGGCCAGCAGGGCCCTCCACCACCTTCCCATTAGTAGCAGTATCGGCATGGCCATAAGGGCCAATATAGACACTCATCCTCTAGTCAGCAGCAGCAAGCCCCACCCACTAGTGAATTGGAGTCCCTCACCTTGGCGATCCATACCCTGACTGATAGGGTCCAGCAGGTACAAAATAATTACCTGGATATTAGAACTGATTTAAACCGTGTTTTATGCACCTAGGATCAGCAGATGACGCCAAAGATCCCAATTCCCACACAAGTTCAGGACAACCCAAATAGCCTGAATCAAGCTCAGAACCGACCACGAGATCAGGTATACTATTTAGATAACTCTCTATTTGAACATGAGATACTTTCGTACGATAATGTTAATCATATGTCCCTCAGGAGCAGAAGGACCGTGATCGTACCTAATCGGGCACGGGCACAGAAGGAAGACGCCGCCAAGTTTCTACCTGAGGAGAACTTGGAGGTAGAGGAGCAACATCTCCACCACCACCAACAAAAGAAGAGGATTTCCAAGTCCTCAAAGAAGAAGGAGAAGAGCACCAACAATGAGTCCGATGAAACCGATGTGGAGCATGCACCTCCATCTGAGGAGGACATTCTAGAAGTCGCGGAAGATGAATCACCTGTTTTGCAACAGAAATTTCTTTTTCGTCTGAGTCATAGTTAGTGTCAAAGTTAGAGTCCTGTAAAGAACTCAGTTTCTCATTTCAATGAAGATCTTTCAGTTTCAGAATTTGAGTTAGCATCAATAATCCCTTTCCCCCAAGCCCTTAAGGGTGGAAAGAAGAAAACAAAGAAAATCCAAAACGATGACCCTGAGATGGCAGAGTTCTGCAACAAGTACATCAAGGTCACAATCCCTTTCGATAAGTATGTGGATATGACACCTGCATTCCAAAAATACCTTAAGGTGAGATGCACACCTACTAGGGTCAACAGGAAGACCAAAAGCCATGTTGAGAAGCACGTTTTGTCAGTAGCCACTACTTGCACCATAAAGAATGTGTTTCCAAGGAAACGGAGGGACATGGGTGCCCATTATGTGGTGAGTCATGTCGAAGACACTGCGTTTGCACGCACTCTCCTAGATAATAGATCCTCCATTAACTTGATACCTACAACCCTCTATGAGGGGCTAACTCTAGGACCTCTTAAGAAATCCAGAGCATTACTCTAGTTTGCAGATAAATCAACCAAGAGGTCCCAGGGAGAATTAAGGAACGTTATCATTAAATTCGAGGTTCAGGATTACATGGTGGACTTTACATTCCTTGATATGGAGACCCCTCAAAATTGGAGAGATTCCCAACTCATCCTAGGAAGTCCCTTCCTCAGAACAACGGGGGCCTTATTTGATTACAAGATCGGGAAGATTCAGTTCCAAACTACAGGCGGAGATGAGGAACTTGAGATGAAGCAGACAAGATAGAAGAGGCTAGATTCAGAATCGAACACCGAGTACTCTTCTTCAGTAGCAGATTGTATTCATGGAGACAACGTTGGGACATAGAGACAGAACCCAGCTAGGATCGATGAGTCCCTCCTTTGGAGAAGATCTTATGCATGTGTCAGTTTGCGAGAACTTTAGGAACGAGTACGGTGCAGAAAGTGCATCCTCCTAAATCTTCGATGATGTAGAGGCCCAGCTGGGCCTGTCAGTCCTTCCATTTTTAGGACAATAAGAAGACAAGGACGATGAGTCCGACGTGGCTTTTGCCGATTTCTTGGAGACTTTTGACGATCCGACTCCAGAGCTTAATGAGTTGGTGGCAATTACTTCAAAGATGGATCCAACCACTACCAACACATAGCCATACCTGATTGATCCATACTTCCTTGATGATTACACCTTAACTGAGCTCAAACCTTTGCCTACAACACTTAAATATGCATTCCTTGCACGACAAGAGAGGAAGTAACCGATCATCATCAGCTCGCGATTGACCGAGGAGCAGGAATCTCGCTTGCTAGAGATCCTAGAGAAAAACCACATTTTCAGGCAAGTAGCAAAGGTTACGCAACCTATAGGGGAGTCGGCAGGTTACGCAGCCTATAGGGGAGTCGGCTCAAAGCCGGATGCGTCTCTCCTGTTTAACCTGTCGCCTAAGATACCAACGCCATTCCTTTCTTTGCTCCTATCACCAGCTGAGTGTTCAAGGACTTGCCCCTATCTACCTACATAGTAGGCGAAGGCTGACAAGGATGTAACCTTGCCCCTATCTACTTGTCGGAGAAGGCAGAGGATACTAACAACTTATCGTAGTGCATCACAATTTCGCCCCTATCTACCTATCGGAGTAGGCGGAGGCTACTTGGCGCTGGTCAGTTGAATCCATAGTTCAGCCTGTGATATTTGCTCGGATCTGGGTATGTGGTATGGAAGGCGGGGATTTTTGGCTTTGCCTTAGGGTGTGCATACACACTCTAGTACCCTCATTCAGCCTGAAATCAAGGTCGGGGTTAATCTCCCGCAAACAGAATTTCCGATTTTATTTGATTTTTTGGGTCAATTTTGTTTAGCAGTCCTGATTTATGTTAGGTGGCCACTTGATTAGTCCAACACAGAAGGCATGCCTGTCGTCCAGTCCCAATTTCCTTTAAACCTAAGTTTGAAAAACCAAGGGGGGAGGAGTCGAGAAAAGCTGATGCAAGATAAAACAATAATGAATGACAAGTTTAGAAGACTTACAGTGATCCTTTCGCTTTATATGCGGGATGCAAAACAGAATTGAAATTTACACTTATGAATGCAAGCGAAAAAATCGCTCCTAGACAAGCAGTTCTACTAGCGAGTGAAGAACCAGTTTGATTTGGCTTAATCCTGCAGTCTAAGTACGTCTTTTAAGTGTGAAGTGTGGTCCTAGAATTTTATGAGCATAAACAATCCTAAGATAGCTCTAAGAGTCGCAAGTGCATGTCCTATTCTACGTAAAGCAACCACACAGCACACGGGGACATGTTTTATTATGACTTACACGCACGAGAACTCAAACGAGAACCACTGAAAAAATACAAAATAAAATAAAAGAAAAATTACAAGTCCTCATAAAAACACTCAAATTATTTTAATGCAGGTTCCTCGGCTCGCTTGGCGAAGCGCCTTCGACTCCTCGTATTCCTCACACGAAAATAAATGGAGGTCAGATAAAGGATGACACAAAATTAATAAATAAAATTAAACAAAAAATATTCACAAGAAAAGCCGGGAATCAGACTACACTGGGATGGAAAACCTAAAATCAAAATTTTCTAAAAATTAACCTAAGCCGTGCCTCCCCGGCAACGATGCCATTTGAAGAGCCTTAGATTACCCTACTTAATTCAACCATATTAATGATCGAAATAAGTGTGTCATTCATTGTAGTCGGGTAAATCAAGACTGATCAAAAACTGCTTCGATTAATATTGAATTAAACACAAGCGGTAGATTTTTTTACATGGGGCAATCCCAAGGTCGAACGTAGGGAGACAACTTTCTCCTTAGGGCAATTTGAAGTTAATTTTGATGTCAGATTTTCAGGAGAATATTTTTGGTTTTTTTATGCAATTAAGGAAACTGCGATGCAATTTCAAGCCAAACTTTAAGGTTAAATTTTAAAGATGGCCAATGAAATCCAAAATTAATGAAACTTGGCCAGAATATGATATGCAATGAGACTAAGCTACTGCAATTTTTTTTGAAATTTTTAGACTCTAAATGAATTAAATATGAATTCAATATGAATGCAGGGTAGTTTTTACAAAATTAATTTTAATAAATACCAAGTACATTATTTTCAGTTATAAAAATTATCCTAGATATCTCTATGTGAGAGGAATCCAGGAAAATTGATAGACCTAAAAAATAATGTAAATTGGACCCATTAATAATCAATTAAGCAAAGTACTAATTAATTTATTCAGGCCTCGTAAAGTGTGCAAATCCTATGATTTTTGAGCACAATGTAGAACAACTGAAACTAAACCTATTGTGATTTTATGATGATTTTTGGAGCAACAAATAATTTAATAATCAATTTAAAGCACACAATGGGCAAACTATGTCAATTTCCACAACAAATAATAATATTAAATTCTTCAATACTCATAAAAATATGACACATGTTCACAAAGATAAAGCTTAAGTTACTCTACACGTGCAATTTTTGGAATTTAAAAATGATGCTAAATGAATGCCTAAATAAACGTGCAAACACAAAGACTAAAATGCAAACATAAATTAAAATTGATTAAATTAAAACGTGCATACAGGGACTAAAATGCAATTACCTATAATGCTAGGGTCTGTATGCAATTTGTCCACGGGAACACGTGCACCTCACGTGACACGCCTGGCAGGGACTGAATTGTAATTACGGAAACTTGTAGAGGCCTCTTTGTAAAATACCCAACCCACATGTAAGAGACACGCGTGATCTAGGCTCGGGAAGCTTCAGAGGTTCGGATGCTCTGGAGGTTCGGATGTAGCTTCGGATTAGCTTCAGGTGCTTCGAGCCTAAGGGTCAGGGAAGAGGCTCGGAGGGGGGCTACGTTGCGTCAGATGGGCTGTTCGATTGATGAGTACCAAACGGCTGCTGGAGCTAGATACATGGCACGACTTGGATCCTCAGATCATGGTTGATCCAATGGTTGTGGTAGCTGACTTCGTGGCGTGATGCGGGCCATCAGATCAAAATTGATCCGACGGTGTCTGGAGCTGGGCTGGCGATGGCGATGTGGATGAATGAGGACCGTTAATCCTCCTGATCCAACAAAGGCTGGAGCGGGCAACGTGGCTCGATCTGGACCGTCCGATCAAAACGATCGGACGGTGGCTGCTTGTCATGTTCCTCCGATCTGCCGCCTCCTGTGGCGGGCGTGGCTGTGCTCCGGCGAAGCTCTCCTGGCTCTGCCACCTTAGATTTCACTCGATGCTGATCTCCAGGGCTACTGAGCAAGTGGGAATGATCGTGGGAGCGTCTGGGAGACGCCGTAGCTCCTGGAAGCGACTGGTGTCATCTGTAGGCCGGGGACGATGGTTCTTGAAGCAGCTCCGGCGTGATGTCCGACCAGTGACGAAAGATGTGCCTGTAGGGTTAGAGACTGCCAGAAATCGAGTGCTCGTGCTCGTGGGAGTGCGGTGAGTGCAGTGAGGCCTGAGGGGCGAAGTGACAAGCAGCAGTAGTGTTCTTCCGCCGTGACCGACAGAGCGATGGTCGGAAGGGGAATTCGATGCGTATTAAGGGAAACTGAATGGGTGCGCGAAGATCAGAGCTACGAGGCAGAGCTCAGGAGATAGTTGGTGGAGGGTGGAATTTAGCGAGGAAGGCGAGAAAATTGGGAGAGAAATCGAATGAAAAGAAGAATAAGATCGTAGTAGAAATGGAGGAGTCTTCTTTGGAATGGAAGCTTGGAGGAAGCTTCCGATCGTCGCTCGAGGGTCGGTAGAGGCCCAAGCTCATGCAGCTCATCGGGGAAGCTGCGACACGGTGACACTACGTTGTGGATCTGGCCGGAGAAGAAAACGCCGTCGTCGCTTACTCTCGTGCCTAATTGCTATCACCAATAGGTAGAAGGGAACTTTGGGGATCACTCAGCTGGGGCGGATAGGCGTGAAGGTGATCAGTGGTGGAGTATTTAAAGGAATAAGGTGGAGGTCCATGCGATGGGAGGCGTGATGTTCGTGGAGTTTGTGGAGCGAGGGAACGACTATCGTAGCGATCATGGGTGTTGGCGAGGATGAGAGTTGTTGGGGCTACGTCGTGGGGCAATCAATGGGCGAAGATGGTGGCTGATATGGTGACGAAAATAGAAAGGGAGAGGAGGCGACATGAGGTGGGCGACGCGCACGAGGAAGGCGACTGGAGGTGGAAGATGAAGCCCGAACGTTGGATCAAGTGATCCAACGGTCATAAGGAGGGTGCGAACGAGGGGCGTGGATTAGATCAAAGGCGATATAATCGAAAGGCTTAGAAAGCGCAACGTGGCACGATGGGATGAAAGCACTAACAGACAGTGGAGATGGGAGTGCCCAGGGAAGATCGAACGTCTGCGAGACATGACGCATGGCATGCTAATGAGTGGGTCGCGTAGCGCAACCAGAGGGTGCCACGTGGCCCAATCAGATTGGCTGAAGAAGAATGTGAAATAAGAGGGAGAAAATGGTCGAATTTGGAAAAACTCAAAACATGAAAGTTGTAGATCTCGATGAGATCTACAAGTCTACAAGTTTAATCTCGACAAAAAACGGAAACGAGGTCGATGAAAATAATAAAATACAAGGGTACAAATATAAATACATATAATATACAATGGGGGCCCAAAACCCAAGTTTTGCATACGATCTTCGATTTAAATGAAATTGGTCTCATTTGAAGGTCTCTGAATATATATTATTTTAAAAGTGAGTAGACCTATATCGGAGGTTGTAAGAGAGAGATATCTTTATTTTAAGGTCGATGGTCTCAAACTTAGATTGGTTTTTTATTGGTCATTTATACATGTTAGCATTTTATGGTATTTTTCTGGTATTATTGTTAGTAATATATACAATATAGAGTGAATTTATGGGATTTATAGTTAGTGTAAAATATATACAGATGAGTGATTTTTACAAGTGACTTTGGCTTCTTATTTAATGCATATGTGAATGCTAAAATGCAAATGTTATCAATGTGTGCATGAATGCTAATTATGCAATATTGGTGGAAATATGCTTATAATTACTCGGGAACAAGGCTCTATTTTCAACTTTGAGAGCGATGAATCATAGATTCATCACCTATGTAAATGTTGTTGTATATAATATTCAATAAAATGGAAAAAAATCAAAACTCCAAAAAAGTGGAAAGGCCTGATTGAAAATAAAATGCCTGCCGAAGTATACATATTTGTATAGTCAATAAGAAAGATTGTGCTTCAAAGTCATACATTTGTGAGCCTACAGCTGGGTGACTTGGCTACACTTGTCAAGCATCCTAGGATAGGTAGCTACACTGGATAGTATCCATTATTTTCTCCACCTCATCTTCTTGAGTTGGTTGTCACTTGAACTTAGAAGGGAATATTCCACTTCTCAAGGAAAGAGTTGTTGGATTGAGGAATTAGGGTCACCATGTCGGAGAAGACTGACTTTTACCGTTTTCGCCGAGGAGAGCTACATATCTCACATGCTATCTAAGGTATATTCATAGTCATGAGGGTTTGTGTTTGAGTTGATCTATTCTCACATGTCTATTAAGGAGACTTGAGCAGAATCTTGGGATTCCTGAAGGCTGTTATGTTTCAAATCCATTCCCCAATAAGATTCCGACGGCACCTAAAATCCAAAGGTCCGACTAAAGGTCCAAACTTTGATTTTGTGAAGACAATTTCAAAAATTAAATTCAATCCAAGTTCTTTCTTTTTCTTTTATTTATTTTTATTTTATGCACTTATTGCATAAGTGTTTGCTAGGGACTAGCAACGACAAGTATAGGGGGTGATGAATCTCCATTTCATCACCTTTATTCTATTATTTTGACCTTAAAAACCCTAGCTAATGCATGTAAATAGTTATTTTTTACAAATTAACATTCACTATTTATTCCATTTGTTGTGTATAAAATATAGATTTTAGTGCCAAAATAATATAATAAAAAAATAAAAAAAAAATTCCAAAGGCGTTTTAAGACCCTAAACCCTGAGTCTTAGGCATCTTGACGACTAGGTCGACAACGAATAAAGTAGGGGGAGATAAGGGCCAAAAACATCCATAAACTCTCAATCTTTTATTCTTCAATAAGTCAATTTTGAGACCTATTTTATTTTCTATTATTTATACCTCATGTAAATAAACTTTGTACATGAAAGTTGAAGATAAAAATACAAGTAAAAATACAAATTTGAGTTTACACAAAAATAATATACAATGCACATTTTATATTTTAAATAAAAAGCCAAAACTCAAACTTCGCAGGCCCATATCTCCTTAATAAAAATGTAAAATGTATCAAAAACACATTTAAATGTATATATTTTTAATAAGCTATTTACTTAATGTGGTTTCGTATTTTTTGGAGTTAAGGCGTGAAAGTTAGGTTTTGGACCACTATTGTATATTTTGCATGAAAAAAATAATCATTTTATTTATTCTTTATTATTATTATTATTATTTTATATTTTTATAATTTTATAAACGTTATTTATAGTATATTTACATATTTAGAATGAAATAAAACCATACAGAAAACATAAAAAAATAATATACAAGATATATAAATGAAATACCTACATTTATACCTATATATTATATACCAATATTTATTTAAGTGTAAAAATTGCATTAGATAAATACGATAAAATTATGATTATGTATATAAAAATAAGTTATAATTATATAAAATGGTAAAATAAAAAAATAAAAAATAAAATAAAAAATAATCAAAACTTAGGAAAATATACCTACAAATCAAACCCTTAAAACTAACTTGTAATAAATAACTTCACAAAAATAAATAAAATTATGTAAAAATACTACGGAAAATAATAAACATTTTTATTTTATAACTTTAATTTAAATAATTTTTTATTACTTAATTTCAAATTTACAAATAATTTTAGGTCACCATTTTCCTGGTTGGTCCATGTAGACTAACCAGATTGCATCAACAATTGACCTAGGTCTACTGTCCTTCCCTATGTCTAGGACGTCAGAACTAGCGCTTGACCCGCTTTCTCCTTTTTCATATGATAGATACAACCATCGATTGGGGTTGGTCTCTTCTACATTTTTCCTCATCGACCATCGAGCTATCACACGTGCTCGATTTCTTATAATGAGGACCTCCGCATCGCCTGTTTCACCTCGATCTCATCCACCTTCCCATCGCATGTACAAAACCCCCATTTCCTCCGTCATTCGCTTCGGAATCCCTTTGGCCCACTTTCTCTCTCCCTTTTTGCGCTCAATGAGATGAGAATGGTGAAACCATCTTTGTAGAGCCTCTAGGTAGATCGAAGGAGTGGGTTAGCGGTGATCTCCAGCCATCTGCACCGCTCGCCAGCGTGTGGTTCTGACCTCGCGACCCACAACTACTTGAGATGAATTTGGTTGCTTTATTGGTAGCTTAGGCCTTAGGATTTCATTTCTATTTTTTTCATTTTAATTAGTCACATTAGTGTAAATTGAGGTTTCGTAGTTTGTCGGATATCCTCTCCGATGAATCTCTCCATTGTGATTGGACTCAATTACGTCGCACCTTCCGTCCCCACTTTTCTTCCAATTGTTTCTCCTACATCCCCCGCACCTCCAGCTCACCTCTAGCACACCTCCAGATCCTTCGTGGATCTGGATCTGGGTGTTTCATCACCACAAACTTGTAGGAACACATCCACCACGCTCTACCTTTCACCCATCTCCACTCATAACACCCTTTAGGAACCCCTTTTCGCTCGTGAAAGTTTTAAAACACAAAAATTTTTAAGAAATCACAAAAATAGTAAAAAAATATTTCAAACCCCAAAATAATTTATTCTTCAATTTTTATTTATTTATAATAGTATTTATAATTATTTTTCCTTACATTGTATATATATCTTTATATATTCTTTTATTACTTATTTAAAAATAAAAAGGAAATAAAAATTTAAAAATATAAAAAGAAAATAAATTTAAATAATTTAAAATTATAAAATATATAAATCCATAAAAAAATTAAAATAAAAAATACACATAAAAATACAAAGACAAGCGGAACAAAAATTTTATGCATTTATTGCCCGATCTATCTTGTTTGCTCCCAGTGTTCGACACTCTACACATACTTGCACCTATACACACATTTGTAGAGTTATAATAAATTTTTAACTCCACATACTTTGCTTTTCATTGCTTTACATAAATTATGGCTTAATTGTTGTCTGAACGAGGTTTAGTGAGCGGTCGACTCAGTGACATTCTATGGTCACTTTTATTAGTGAGCATATTCTAGACCCTCACGAAAACATCTTCAACAAAGATGTAACCCTAATTGCCGTTTCTGGTCATGATGAAATGATTCAAGAAGTGTTTCTTGGATCATGTGGTTTCATCACATAAAAAATTTAAATTCTACTACCCCGAGCAACTAGTACGACTAGTCGCTCTTGATCGCATATGATGTGATCTTCACGCTTCTGTGTCGCTCTTAAGGTATTTCTCCATAACCTTCCCTTTTATAACAAGACTCTCGATGATGCACAAAAGAGTTAAACTGTAACAAAGAAGGAGATGCTTGCAGTTTTGTTTACTTTAGAGAATCTTAGATCACACCTACTTGGTTCTGGGATGATTTTCTACATGGATCATACTATAATACGATACTTGCAAGCTACGAATGATGCTAAATCACACCTACTCAGATGGATCTTTCTACTTTAGGAGTTTGATTTGGAGATTCGTGATAAACCTGGAGCAAAGAATGTTGTGGTAGATCACCTTTCCTGGATTTCAGATGCAAAATTTCTTGAGCAGCTAGTGCCTCCTATTATAGAGACTTTCCCAGATGATGTGATTTTGTTTGTGCCTCACTCCCATGGTAAGCTAATATTGTCAACTATCTTGTCTCCATGAAAGTTCAACAATATTGGCCCAAGCTGAAGGTAGACAAGTTCTTATTAAAGATTCGTTTCTAATAGTGGGAGGATCCATACCTATTTCGTGAGAGTGCAGATTGTATCTGAAGGAGGTGCATTCCTCAGGAGGAATACTCTAGTGTCCTAGACCGTTGTCATAGACTAGAAGCAGGTGGATACCATTCAGGAATGGACACGACAACAAAGGTTCTACAATGTGGTTTCTGGTGGTGAAGTCTGTTTAAGGATGCTACAAATTACGTGAAGTCTTGTACTGGTTGTTAGGGAATGGGAGAACTTATTCATTCTAAAGTTACAGTTCCCTCTAGTATATTAAGATTTTGGATTTTTTTGATGCTTGGGGCATTCACTTCATGGGCATATTCCCTAGCAGACATGGATTTCAATACATCCTGCTTGCTGTGGATTATGTTAGTCATTGGGTGGAGTCCCCGTCTGAGCCGCTGATAGTCCTACGATTTGTCACTTCCTCAAGGACAACATTATTGCACTGTTCGGGATTCCCAAGATTCTCATTTCAGATGGGGGAAGCAACTTTATAAACAGAGAAGTTAGAAAGTTAGTTAAGGGGTACGACATCGAGCATTGTGTCACGTCTCCTTACCACCCATAGACAAAAGGCTTGGATGAGATTTAGAAATAAGGAGATCAAGACTATTCTTCAGAAACGTGTTCGTCCGGATAAGAAGAACTGGTTGTAGATGCATGACTTAGTTCTATGGGCTAATCGTACAGCTTGCAAGCCTCCTTTGGCTATGTCTCCCTATCACTTGGTTTATGTAAAGCCGTAACACTTGTTAGTTGAATTAATTCATAAATCTTAATGGGGAATCCATGTATAAAATTTGGATTATAAGAGAGCATGACAAAGTAGGAAAGTGGATCTGAATAGATTGTTGGAATTCAAAGACTTTGCTTATGACATCAGCCTGATGTATTAGGAGAAGGTCAAGAGATGGCATGATATACAAATTAGTAGAAAGGTTTTCGAGCCTAATCTGAAGGTGTGGTTGTTTGATGCAAAGTTGAAGCTATTCTCAAGCAAACTCAAGAGCAAATGGCACGGATTGTTTATAGTGAGAGCTGTACGTGACAATGATATCATTCTCGTTTCTGAGTTGTCATCTGACGCACATCCATTTGTGGTTAATGGATAATTGTTGAAGCCATATCTAGATCATGATATATTCTTGTCCATTGTGGATTCCATTCATGTTGTATCATACAATGATTCTTTGACTTCTTTTCCGTTTGATACATGAGTTAAATTTCCTTGTATATATTCCTTTTGTTTTATTCTTTTGTTCTTCTATTTTTATCATTCACCTCTTTTCCGTGTGTATATATGTGCTATACTTAGGATGTAATATATTCTAAGTATAGGGGAGGTGAATGACTTGAGTTGTTCTATTTTCGTTCTATTTCATCACTCTTGTTGTTGCTTGTATTAGGGATTACCCAAGTATAGGTGGAGTGATGTCGTTCACTTCATTCTTCATTATATTCAATTTATTTTCTTCTGTTCTCTCACTTATACCTCAACTTGTTGTTATTCTTTTCTATACTTAGGGATCTTTTACCCTAATAATGAATCTCCATTTGATCACCTTTATTATTTCATTTTGGCCCTAAAGACTTGGCGAAATGCATGTATAGAATTAATTTGTACAAAATGACAATTAATAAATAACATAAAAAATTGTGTAAAATATTGTATAGAATATTGTATTTACAATCAAAATAAAAGAATAAAGGAATGAAAAGAAAAATCATGAAGTGCTAAAGACATTGAGTGACCTTAGACCCTGAGACCAAGTCATCATGATGACTTGGTCGACAAGGAATGAAGTAGCGGGATATGAAGCAGAAGAATTGTACATAAGATACACAGAAACACTAATATTTAATTCATCACTAATTGCATTTTGGGACCCATTTAATTTTCTTATTTTTATACCTCAAATCCATAAACCTCGAACATGAACATTGTACATAAACATACATAGAAAAATACAAAATTGAGTTTCACTGAAAAATAATGCGCAGTGTGCCTAGGACACACAGAATAAAAAGCTGCAAAGAAAAGCTTATATTCTCTATACAAATTCAAAATTCACCAAACTCACATTTAGTGTTCATAAAATTAAATTATCTATTTAATGAATGTGGTTTCATTCAATTTGGAGTTACGATGAAAAGTTGGATTTTGGGCCTTCATTGTGCAAGATACATGTATATAATATTCAATTTTTTTTATTATTTATATTTTTAGAATTCTTATATTACTCTAAAACTGTAAATATTAATTGATATAAATGTGCATAATTAACATAAAATAAAAATATTAAAATAAATTATGTACTTTAATATATAGGCAAAATATACCTATAATATACTTGTAGAATATATGTATATAACCAATTAACTATATAAATAAACTAAAAAATAAAGTAAAAATATCCAAATATGTAAATTAAATAAGTTGTAAATATATAAAATACATGTATATAATAATAAAATATAAAATACAAATTAAAAATAAAATATGTAAAATACAAGTATATTTACATATATATACACACACACACACGTAATACTAACATGTTATAAATTAACTTTGTAAAAAAATAAAAAGCAGATAAAAATACTTCATAAAATAACAAATAATTTATATGTTTTAATTTTAATTCAATAAAATTGTTGTCTATTTTTAAATTAATTACAAAAAATTTAAGTCATTCTTTTTTTGGGTTAGTCCACGTAGATCAACCACGAACCTTTGTGAGTTGACCCAGGTCAACTGTATGGTCCTTGCCGCCCGACCTGTTAGACCTAGTGTACCCCCTCTCTTCTCCTATTTTTTGGAGATAATCCACTACTCGAGGTGCCCCGATTTCTTCACCATTCTCGCATCCCTCACCTTCTTCCATCATTCCCACTCCTTAGATCACCTCCATGATCACGCCATCGATCAGGAACCCATGATCTTCCCCTACCACTTCCTCCAGCTATAAGTAAACCCTTCTTGGCCAATTTTGCGCCTAATCCCTCTCATGAGCTTCTTAGCCGCTCAATTCAATTGTGCAACTTCCATCTGGTTACATGAGGTGGTTCTTCTATTCTGTAGTGAGGAAGAGGTGTAGAGGAGCATGATCCCACCATCGCTGAAGTACACCTACGTCAGTTCTGCCTCACATGGTTTTGGACCCAATCGAGGCCACTTTCATGCATTTCTAGGTTAGAATTAGTTTTAGGTCTCCTTTATACTTCTTAATTTCAAATTTTAGTGTTTAATTTAGGCTTAAACTAAAAACCCTTTTTTGATTAGGAGCTTGAGCTCCAGGCCAAATCCATCGTGCCTCTACCTTGTTTCCGCACGCAATGATCTTCATCTCGTACTCTATCACGTGTTCCACCTTTTGTCCATATTTCAATCCAGCTCCTTCAAAGAACTGGTGAATTAAATTTCAATCTTTCATCGCCTCTTAGAAGCCCACTGCCCCTTTCATTTCCTTTTATTGAAGCTTCAATGATCGGTAGAGACAACTCGCCTTGAGACACTGAGTCTTTTCGTACATGACCCAAGTCTTGAGAACCCCCCTAGAGCATTGAATCAATGAGGAACAATAGCTCCAGGTCTCTCAAAGAGGAAGAGACCAGATCCCATCTGAGGGGACCTGGGACCCATCATGAAGAACCTACATACATGGAGCGACTCTAAGAAGATGGAGTAACTATCAGAGCAAAGAGAAGCAGTCGAATAGAGGAACACTTGTGGATCAAAGGAACTCCAAGAACTTATTCTTGTAATTCCTCTGGAGACATCCATTGCCATTGGATGAAGAACACTGCCCAAATCTAATCTGGGCCTTCCTAGCGAAGTGAAGCAATACGAGAGTCCCGCCATCCAATCAACATAAGTGAGCCATGTGGAGCCTCCTCTTGTGTCTGATAGCGCACACATTTTGGGGTAAATTATAAATAACCCCTCCACCTTTTTTGTAATTTAAGACTAGTGTCGTAAATATTAAATTAAGGCTTAACATTTATGTAAAATTTGCATGGACCCCCTCGCATGTGTTGAATGTTCCATATAGGTCATGTGTAAGGTCATCTCCTTTGCCCGCCCCCACGTCAATTGGTCAAATTACAACCAGACCCCTACGAGTTTTGGAATTTCTGTTAAGTTTAAAATTTTGTAATTATAGTTAAAAACTTCGAGGTATTTTGCACGGACCTCATTGTATTTTATATACATTGCAATTATACCCCCGCTAGCATATTCTATTTGTTTTTGTGTCTTTTATTAGTCCCATGCTCTTAAAATTATGAAAAAATAGAGGTAGATGTTGATTTTATGCTCATTCAATCTATGCTTTTTATTTAACATAATATTTTCATTTTCCATTTATTAAAAATAAAAATTAGCCTATTCATTCCCTATCTAGCTATAAAACACAAAAAATATAAAACCTTTTTTAAAAATCCCCAAAAAATAGATAATATTCATTACTATATTTTATCACTCTAGACCAAAAATCACAAAAACATATCAAAAGAAAACCCTAAATATTGAAAAACTCTCCTAACCCTATAAAATTTAGAAAAATTCTCAAAATTTCAAAAAAATAGTTTTCTACTTTATATTTATATATAGATATTACTACATATTAAAAATAGTTTTGAGTTATTTTAGAGTTATTTTAGATTTTTTGAAGCTCAAAATAATTCGGTATATTTATTTATCCCATGTTTTGGACTATTTCATATTTTAAAAATACATAAAAATTAGCAAAAATAAAAAAATCACAAAAATAGTAGAAAATATAAAAAATACAAAATCATTTTATTTTATAATTTTTCATTATATATATATCTATACTTATACACAAAATATCCTATATAGTATATACATACTTAATACTACTTTTAAATACTTTATTATTATCAATTATAAAATCTTAAATTCATTTTTATCCTTTAAAAAACTAAAAGGAACGTTTTTATTTGTAATTCTATATTTTTTTACTATATTTATTATTATATAAACTATATATTATTTATGTTATGCTTATTACACTATATATATACTCATTATATATTAAAAAGTGAAAAAGAAATAAAAAATCAAAAAATATAAAAAGAAAATAAAAAATATATATTATATGCAAAAAATAATCCATAAAAGTTACATAGATAAAAACACTAAGTAAATAACATATAAATCTACACAAATATATCATTTAGATAAAAATGATAGCCTACACTGGTATGTTCCCTATGTTCGACACGCTACACACACTTGACCACTATACACTTATTTGTAGGGTTATAATAAATTTTAACTCCACACTTACATTGCATTACCTTATTATCACATGTGGATTAATTGTTGTCTAAAATAGCGGTTTGTGTTTGGTCGCCACATCGATAGTGTTCTTGCCTTGTGTAGAATACTTGACCGGCTCGATCCGTTGATTCAATATATGGGCCTGTTGTTGGGGAGCTACGCGTTGTGTAGTATAGTTTGTGCATATTTCTCTACATAGTTATTTCTCTTTTATACATATTTATTTTATATACCTCTGGTCATTCTTCTTCGTTGAAATTCTTGTGAGGGACCGCATAGCGACAATGTCTTCTTAGGAGGTTAGTGCACCCGACCTGTGAGGAGTTGCCTCATTCTCCTATTGAGCCAATTGGAAAGAGCAGGAAATAGAGACATAGAGTGAAAGATAAGAGTATATAGTAGTGTAGATTTTACTTTTATTTTTGTGAGAGATTTTTATTTATTTACATAAATTAGTTTATTATAACACATGTACTTGGACATTTCGGATATTCACACTCTGCAAGGTCCATTTCCCGGGTGATTGTTCACCTGAGGGCCTCGTCATTTTTTTCAACTTTTCTCACCTTTCTTTTATTTTTTTCACATGTTTTTAGTTTTCCGATTTATTTTTATTTGTTTTCCATGATTTAACCCATAGACTTAAGATTGTTTGCCATTGTAACTAGGTCCAAAGCCAAATTAGAAGAATGTGCATATAGTTTTCTACGCTTGGACTCAGTTAAATTAAATTTTTGATTACGTGGACTTGAAACTGAGCGTCGTGAGAGGTTCTATACAACAGTAGCAGGATCTATTGTGGCAGACACTAAAGAATCTCCACTGTCGAACTTTTGGGTTTCACTTCTAGGTATTCATCATTTGGTTCTTCATGATTGATAACAATTCTTTTATAGGGTGATTTCATCCGTTTCCAATATCGTGCATGTACTGTAAAAATTTCAATTCTACCTTACATCCCACAAGGAGAGAGAGTTGAGAAGTTGATTAATCTCAGATTCATCACTCTAAATCTCATTAATTAAGCTCAAGTCCCTCAAAATCATTGGAATTTCTTCATTTATTCTGCACAATTAGCATTCATGCATGTTTTAATAAGAATTCAATTTTATCACTTATTTCTGCACAAAATAAGAAGCCAAAAATCCCAGTTAAAATTGACCTGTAAATAGCCTAACTTCCCCGAATTTTAACTAATTCATGCTAACTCTGAATGACCCAAAACTACCTCCATTGTGTACAACTAACAAGAATAAATGAAAAATACAAAAAAATCACTAACCCAAATAAGTGGACCAAAAACCCAAACCCCAGTTCTAGGATTCCCGAACTAAAACCCTCATATCTTCCCCATCCAGTGTTCGTTTTGATCCTACTCACTTTTGAACTAATATACATTCAATTACCTTCAAAACAAGACCAAGTTCAAGTGAATCGGAGCTTGTATGAGAAAGTTGGGTTTTGGGCCTCTTTTGTACATTTTGTATTTTAACGGTTTTTGACCTAATATTTTATGTACACAATTATCCTATTTTATTTTATTTATTTTTCATTTGTATTCTTTGATAAAAGTTTATTAAAATTTGTAAAAATCCAGATCCAAACTGAGCTTGAAATCAAAGAAACAAATTGAGTCCAAGTCTTCACTAACTGTCTGTACAAAATTGGTCCTTTTCGTATTTAATTTTATTTCATCTTTTTCCTAATTAATAAAAATCCAAAAAAATATTAGATTAATATGCCTATAATTATCTTTAATTTTACCATATTTTTTTTGGATTTTTTTCTGGTTTTAAAAAGGCAAAAAGATTATAAACCCCAAAAATCATGGTATTCTATGTACATGGGATACCCTAAAAATATCACTTTGTGCAATTGATCGATTTTGGTTTTGATATCTTCATGAAAGTTCTAGATCTCATTGAGACAAGCAATTTTCATGAAGAACTTTTTCGATCTGAGATCGTTTACTATTTCTTTTCTATTTTTCTTTGTATTTATTTTTCAAATTTTGTGGTGCTGACACGTGGCAGCTCCTGGAGCCGCCACGTGTCAACCATTTTTTGAGTTTTTATTTAAAAGGCCGCACGTACGAGTCACGTGCCTCAAGCGTACGTGCCACACACGTGCCACACCCTCTCCTGTCGACTCGCCACGTGCTCCCATCTGGGCCGTCTGATCTCGACCGATCAGACAGCCCCGTCCTCATCTCCTTCATCCCAAACTTTCCCAATCTAGAAGCGTCGCTGCCCTTCGATTTCACCGCCATGCCCGCTAATCCCACCGCCCATTGCCACCCAATCCCGTTCAATCAGCCCCGCGATTCATGCCATCGCCTCCGATCCCCGCCCATCTCGCAGTCGCCCCTTCCATCAATGGTCGATCGTCATCCTCGTCAAAATCCCATCAAACCCATTCCTGATTGACTGCCATCTCCGGTAATACCCTCGACCTTATTTAAAGATTGCTGTCCTGACCGTCTTCGCCCATCCGTTGATAACCTCAACTACGATGAGACGACGACGGTGACAACGCCGCCCTTCTCCCTTCTCCAGCAACATCCGAGCGTAACCAGCTTGTTGCAGCCCACAACGTCCCTCCTTGCGTGCTTCGCACGTGAGAGAGGGAACTTTGCACCGACACCCCTCGAAGTTTACCATTTTGCGCTCCAGTCCGCCACTCTGGGGTCACGTGCTACGCATGTGACTGCTAGGGTAAATTGCCGATTACCCCTCGAAGTTTCATATATTTGTAAGAACACCCATATCCAGAGGTCACGTGATACGCATGCGACCCTCTAGAAAAATTGCAGAGATACCCCTACTTCTCGGTAATTACATTTTAGTCCTTTATGCATTTTGTTTTATTTATAATTATTTAAATATTGTAGAATCACCCATGTATTCCCCCTTTGTTTTGGAAAGCCACATTGCATTATTTTATTTATCAAAAATATGCATTTTATTTTACAATTAATTCTCTACATTATGGCATATGCTTGTGATCATTGGTTAATAAATAATTAATTGTTTTGTGGAAAATTACATACTTTGCCTACTTTGCACTCTGAAATTTATCATTAATTAACTGTTGCTCTAACAATTGCCTAAAAATCACGAATTGTAGAATTAATTGCATTATGCCCAAAAAGAATTGCATTTGCGTGCATAGTTAGCCTTGTAAAAATCATTTTGTATATTTCAATATTTGATTTTTAATAGGTATTAAATCTCACATTTTTGAGGTTTAGGATTTTTCTGAGATCCATTACCTAGTGATAGATCTTAGGTAATTGTATTCTTTGAAAATAAATAGGTTTATATTTATTATAATTAAATATTGATATTCATATAATTTCTATTTAAAAATTCATAAAAAAATCATCTTACATCCAAAAATTTCAAAACAAATTACAGTGCATTCATTTCATCAAAATATCATCTTGGCCAAGTTTCGTTTTTTTCGGACATCGTTTGATTGATATTTACATTTTAGTCCTTAAAATAGGCCAAAATTGCATTTTGCATCCCTAAATGCATAACAATTACAAAAAAACGATCGCCTCGAAAACCGTGCATGAACTTTGATAGACAAAATTATAGGTTGTTCCTTTGCCTCCTTATGTTCGACCTTGGGACTTGTCGAAGTAAAATAAACATAAAACCACTTGACTAAAATTAACTAAATAATTGTGGTTATTTCTTGACTGATTCTGATTGCCCGCCTACAACGAAACGACACAATAGTTTTAACGCACGACAACACACGACACTATTTAACAAGGGCGATTCGCGAACCGTCAGAAGCACTATAAGTCTTCTTTCTTAGCATACATAATTTGATACAAGCATGAGATTTCCATCCTTGTGTTCACTTGCACAGCTTTTGCGTCTTCTCTCCTAGTTTTGGATAACCTAGGATTAAAAAGGATAATACAAAAAATCATTAGGATCTTTCTATTAAAAAATACTCAAAAAATGAAAATCCAAAAATTAAAACAAGAGGGCTGCTAATAACACATTGACCCTAGTTAAAATTTTTAAACAACATCGTTGTTTTAAGTTCATAAATCTCTTATTGTTTTCAGGTACATTTCAAAAAAAGTGAGGTATGACCCTTATGGAATATAGACAAAATCACGATCTTTGGTTGCCTTGATTATCACTGGGGACAGTGAAGTATTGGCACTTTGACGAGTCGCTAGATACGGTAATTAATTCGGTCACGTTGTAGCACGTGTACTCAGCGATTCGGTCAGAACCGAGAGAAGATCTCCGTGAAGAGTGTCTCGGCTTAATTTATATCTCGGGCAAGTCCGGGGTCGAACTCAGGGAGGCAAAGGAACAACTTGGGTTCTAATTCAAAAATAAAGGTCTAGATTTCCAATGCATTTTTTTTATATTTTTTTAATGCAAATAGGATGCCAATGCAGGTGAATTAAGCACCTAAGAAAGCATACAACTTAGCCAAATTAATTTTAATGAGAAATTAATCCAATTTAGCCAAGTTACATTTTTCCTAGAATACTAATCCAGAGATGAAAACAAAACACATTTTTTTGGAATTTTAGGACTTAAAATGCAACAATGTAAAATGCACACTTTTTAAGGGTCTTTTTGCAATTTATCACACAAACAGATAGCAAAAATCATGAAAAAATTACTGGAAGCAAAACATGATGCAAGAAAGCTACAGTAATATTTTTGGAATTTTTTGACAAGTTATGAATTTTTTTATGAATTTTTTAGTGAAAACAGAGTGACAGTGAGTAAATAATTCCTAATAAATCCAAGTTATCAAATTAATCAAAGTGCGATTTATCTCAGAAAGATATTTAGATGCGCAATCCAGGAGACTTGAAATTTCTCAAAAAGGATATTCGTGGATTTAATTAAAAATCAGATACTAAATTCACTCTACAATTTATTTAAGGCACAACACAACTCTATTTTGGATGAAATTTGGACAGTATGTTAAGCACTCATAAAAGCATCAAATATAATTTTTGTGGATTTTTTGGACTAACCGTGTGTGAGATAAAAATTTATAAGCACTGAATGGGTAAAATATGTGAAATTTCAGTTAAACAATTATAATTAATTACCCATAGACCACAAAAATATAAATAAATGTCCAAAATGTAGAGAATTAGTTGCTCAACATGAAGGCATTTTTCATTGAATAAAAAGATGTCAAAATGAGGTCCAAATTCAAGTACGAATACAGGGGTGTCCTTGCAATTATAGAAACTAAAATTACAAAAGAAAACATGCACAGGGACTAAATGGTAATTACAGAAACTTTGAGAAATATTTTTGCAATTTTCACAAAATAAAAAAATAACCACAACCTTCTTCTTCCTTGCTGGGAACGGGGATGGAGAACCCAAAAGGGGTGGAGGTCGGCGGCGGCTCGCGGCCGTCTACAGCTGCGCGGAGGGCGGCGGAGCACGGGGCCGGCGATGGGAGGAGGTCGCGGGCGGCTGGGGGAGAGGAGGAGGAGGCGCGGTTGGCCGCGCGTGGCCTGGAGAGGGGCGTGGCTCGCAGCTGCCACACGTGGGCGTGGAGGGCCGCGCGAGGGGGGCGGCGGGCGGCGTGGTGGCGAGGCGGAGGCGGCGGCCGCCGTGCGGCTGGTGAAGAGGGAGGGGGCGGCGGCCGGCGGCGCCGCTGGTGATGGAGGCGGCGGCGGCCGGCGGCGCCGCTGGTGATGGAGGCGGCGGCGGTGGGCTTTCCCCCACCGCTGCTGCGACTGTTTTTTTTTTTATTTTTTTATTATTTTTTTTCCTTTTTTTTTGTCTGCTGTAATGAAGAGGGATTTTTTTTTAAATTTTTTTATTTTTTTTATGTTTTCAAACAGTAAACAAATATGTACATATGAAGGGGGAAATGGTAATTGGTGGAGATGTGGTGGTGGAATGATATGGTGAACTAAAAAAAATGATGGGGGATGGTGATATATGGTAAAGAAGATGCAAATATAAAATAATAAAAAGAAATGACAAGATGAAAATAGAAAAATTACCTACGATGGATGGATGCCTATGATGTGCTCACGAGAGCACGGTCTTCGCTCGAATCGCCGGCGTGCGATGAGCTCGAGCAGCGCGCGGTTGCGGCTGCGATGTTGGTTAAAAAACCAACGGATCACACCGGAGAGAGGGCCGTCGTCGCTCGACCGCGGTTGCGTCGCTGTCACCGATTCAACTCAGGGAACTAGGCTCTCCTCACATAAAGATGGATCAAAGGCAAAAATGAGGAGAATGACATGTATATAAAGAGAATGGGATGAGAGGTTATTAAAGTGGTGGGGTTGAATGGGAGGTTGATTTATTAATGGAGTTGAATGGGAAGTTGGAAAAAATGGTGGAATAATGGAGTTGAATTGGTGGTTATTGTAGAGAATGGAAATTAAATAATAAATAAATAAATAAATAAAGTTGTCTACTTTAAATACAATAAAATAAAAAGAGAAGAGAAATAGTGGAGAATTTACAAAAGAAGACAAAACACCATGTACATTTTTTTTTTACTTTTCTAATATGTAATTTTTTTATCTTTTTAATAAGAGATATTTACAACGGAAAAATACAATAAAATACTACAACTAAAATACAACACAAGTATGATTTTTTTGTATTTTAATAATTAAAAAAGATATAATAAAAAATAGAGAAAGTATGAATATATACATAATGTACAATGTACATCTAGGTCCCAAAACCCAACTTTTGCAAATGAGCTCCGATTTTAATGAAACCACTTCCGTTGGATAGATAATTTTCTAACTTGAACTTTAAAAGTGAGTTTGGTGAATTTGGAGTTCATACGGAGCGGGAATTTAGCTTGGAAGTTGGTCTTTACGGCTTTTTCCCATTGGGATCTAGGAGCATTTATTTAAGGTAAAATTTGTTTTGTATTTTTATATTTTTATATACATTATTATGAACAAGTTAGAGAAAGAATTAGCCAAAAAGGAGTTGAAATGAAATTATTAAAAATCCATAAAGTTTTGGGCTATTTACAAGTATAAAACTCCTTTGATTTTGCGGCTTTTTTTTATTGTTAATTTATTTTGTACAATCTTATATACAGTAATTAGTGAGTTTTATTTACAAGAGGTATTTTGTTAATTTATTGATTTTATGGACATTTAAAAGGGATTTTACTCATGGATTTTGCTAAGATTAAGATATTAAGATGATGAATCGTGGATTCATCACCCCCCTATACTTAAACTTTGCTAGTCCTCGAGCAAATAAAGAATGAATAAGTTGGGTTAATCCCTGACTGTGCATGTGAATACAAGACTTGATCCATTCAAGAACTCTCGGTTTTAGAGATCCTAAAATTCTAAGCTGAACCAAGCTCTAGTCAAAAGGTACCCAATTCCCCTAATCATCAGACTCTCTTTGTATACGTATATATAAGGGATATGACTTTTAGTGTTGACTGCAGTTACAAGAGTAGAGTCACAACGTCACCCAAGGTTCCAGTCCAAGAGACTCTCCTATGGACCCAATCCTCAACACTAGGGAATAAATCATTTCTTGCATCCAATCCACCGTCTCTTTAGTTGTCAGACTTGAAAGTGTAGATGGAAGGCCAGTTGATGGAGGGCATAGGATTGTGTCATTTCTTCTCTCCCTCTCATTGGAACAAGGATCCTCTTAAGTGCCTTATTACGCAACGCATTTTTTTTGGTGTTGATCAGTGCGTCCGTCAAGAGAAGTTGGAGCCGTCTGCACTTGTTTTCCTGGGAGTACACCGGGGTGTGCCTTTTTTGAGTACCTATCGTACCTTCTACACCCAGACTTGTAGCATTTACGATGCAGAGCCCTTTTTTGGTGCAAGCCCGACTCCTGGTCCTAATAGCGGTGGTCCAAGTGGACACTTTGAAATGGTTGGGAGCGCTCGCCTTTGGTGGAAGATCTTTTGATAATTAACTTTGTGGAATGAGAGCTTTTCTTTGACATTTCATTGCTTGGTAGAATTTTTGGCTAGCTCCACTGCTTTTACCAAGAGTTGGCGCACACTGATCAACATTTTTTTATTTTATCACACCCTGGCACATAGGTAAATGTCAAGAGATAGTACAAGAACCATGTTCTCATACTGGCTAAAGATGCTGACACTCAGGTTTCATGAAGCCTTCGTTGATTTTATCCCATCCTCGAGCATCATTAAATCAAGTCCAAACTCAAATCCCTCATCCCAGTTCCTCAAGTGAAATTACAACTCATCTCATCATAACTGCAGTCGTGTATGTGAGGTGCTGATCATATTCTTAAGGTAGAGACTAAGCATGCAATATAGCACACACATCTTTCAAACTAGGGAAATGTGAATAATTAAGTCAAGGACCCTAATGACTAAGGCTGGTTAACTAAAAATCTCAAGACCTCATAAACCAAGTGTTCTTGAACATCACTAGTCTTGTGTGAAAGTGAATCGTGTCAGGGATTAAACCAACTTATTAGTTAGTTTTTTTTAGTTATTGTTTTTGTTTTTTTTTAATGAGTGAATAATTTTTTTTTTAGAAAAAGTTTTTTTTTTACAAAGGTTTTTTTTTTTTGACAAACAAAGGTAAAGAAGAAGTTTTTTTTTTGTTAGAAAAGTTTTGCTTTTTTTTTTCAAGAGTTTTTTTTTGAAAAGATAGGTAAATAAGAAAAGATTCTTCTTTTTTTTTTGAAAAGTTTTTTTTATAGCAAATAAAAGTTTTTTTTTACTTTTTTTTTACCCACCCCATAATTATTGTATAGTATATACAAAAATACGTGAAAGTACGAGGTATGGGTAAAGTATATATGTAATATATACACGCCCCCCTATACTTAGCTTGTGCTATGTCCTCATGGCACTAGGTGACAAAAAGACATAGCTCGTACTAAGCGTAGGAAAGCTAAAATAAAAAGTATAGAAGTCGATCCGCCCCCCCTATACTTAGGCTCTGGACAGCCTAAGTGTAGAAGAAGAGCAAAAATGGGGCGGACGAGGGCAAGAGGAGAAATGATGAGTAAATACACATGTTGGGCATCGGTCCCCCCTATACTTAGGCTTTGGTCAGCCTAAGTATAGGACAAGAGTAAGTGTGAGAACCGACGTGATCTCGAGAATATACAAAGAAGGGAGAATATGTACAAGAGTGATGGAATCTTCTAAGATGTTGAATCTTGATGCTGCATCTTCATGAAGAGTAATAAGATGTATCTGCTCTGTGCTCACTCTGTATGAAGTTGATGACCTCGACTTGGACTAACTGCTCTTTGGAATCAACAAAATGCTTCAACAGTTGTCCATTCACCACATGAGATTGTGCACCATCTGTGAGATCAGCTATCTCTACACTTCCATTCTCGTGCACTTTCTTAACCACAAAGGGACCCGTCCATTTAGATTTGAGCTTCCCATGGAACATCTTCAACCTGGCATTGAACAACCATACCTTTTGTCCAGGGACAAAGTCTTTGCACCTAATGTGCTGATCATGCCATCTTTTTACTTTGTCCTTATAAATCAAACTGTTGTCATATGCCCTGTTTCGGATTTCCACGAGCTCGTTCAAGTTCAAGTCTCGGCAAAGTTTTCCTAGGTGACAACTCCAATTAATCTTCTTAATTGCCCATTCGGATTTATGAATCAACTCTGCGGGCAAATGACATGGCTTTCCATAGATCATTCTAAATGGTGAAGTACCCAATGGTGTCTTGTAGGCTGTCCTATAGGCCCACAGAACTTGGTCCAAGAGTTGAGACCAATTCTTCCTATCGGGACGAACCAATTTCTGCAAAATACTCTTCACCTCTCTGTTCGAAACCTCTGCCATGCCGTTGGACTGTGGGTGGTAAGGACTAGTAACTCTATGATCAAATCCATAGTCCTTAGCTAAAGATCTCATATCTCGATTCACAAAATGGCTACCCCCATCAGATATCAAAACTTTTGGCACCCCGAACCTAGCAATAATATGGTCTCTCACAAACTTACAGACAGTCTTGCTGTCCGCGGTTCGGGTTGGGATAGCCTCCACCCATCTAGATAAATAATCAACCGCCAACAAAATGTACTCATGTCCTTAGCTGTTGGGAAAGGGACCCATAAAATCTATGCCCCATGCATCAAAAACATCACAAATAATCATCGGTTGCATGGGCATCTCATCTCTCTGTCCAACTGTCCCTCCCATCCTTTGACAGATCGGGCATGACCGTACAAAATCAATGGCATCTCTAAACAAGGTCGGCCAATACAATCCACATTGAAGTACTTTGTGAGCGGTTCTCTTTCCCGAATGGTGTCCTCCAGCCTCAAATGAATGACAATATGTGAGGACACTATGGTATTCCTCCTGAGGAATACACCTTCTCCAAACACAATCCGGTCCTTCGAAGAAAAGGAAAGGATCGTCCCAGTGGTATCTCCTCGAATCCGACTTCAGTCGATCAATGCTGCTCCTAGTCCAACCATGGGGAACCTGCTTGGAGACAAGATAGTTCACCATGTTGGCATACCACGGGAGTGAGTCAATAGCACAAATTGACTCATCTGGGAAGGTCTCTCTAATCCGCTCATGATCAGGAGAATCCTTAAGTTCAATCCGAGAAAGGTGATCAGCCACAACATTCTTCACTCCAGGTATATCTTTAATCTCCAAATCAAATTCCTGGAGGAGTAGAATCCACCTAAGAAGACGCGCCTTCGTGTCCTTCTTTTCCATTAAGTATCGAATGGCTGTATGATCAGTAAATATTGTCACCTTAGAGCCCAAAATATATGATCTGAACTTCTCGAGGGCCCATACTACCGCGAGCATTTCCTTTTCAGTCACTGTATAATTTTTCTGTGTAGGATCTAAAACTTTGCTCGCATAGTGAATCGCAAACGGAATCCCCTCTCGCCGTTGTCCTAACACAGCTCCTATAGCGAAATCTGAAGCGTCAGTCATGATCTCAAAGGGGAGAGACCAGTCAGGAGCTTGTAGGATAGGCGAGGCACAAATCTTCCTCTTCAAAAGCTCAAAGGCCTCCAGACACCTGTGATCTACAACGAACTCTATGTCTTTCCCTAAGAGCTCAGTCAGTGGGCGGGCGATCTTTGAAAAATCTTGAATGAATCTCCTATAGAATCCAACATGCCCTAAGAATGACCGCACTGACTTTACGTTGGTAGGTGGATCGAGTTTCTTGATCACCTCCACCTTGGCAGGGTCAACCTCCATTCCCCTTTTGGAGATGACATGCCCTAACACGATACCCTCCGTCACCATAAAGTGACTCTTCTCCCAGGAGAGTACCAGATTCACCTCTCTACACCTCGTGAGGACTCGGTCCAAGTGCGCTAAACATGTATCAAAAGAATCACCATGGACCGAGAAGTCATCCATGAACACTTCCAGGAAATCTCCCACCATCTCGGCAAATATGGCTATCATGCACCGCTGAAATGTACCCGGGGCATTGCAGAGCCCGAATGGCATGCGCCTGAAAGCATAAGTGCCGAATGGACATGTGAATGTGGTCTTTTCCTGGTCCTCAGGGGCTATGGCCACCTGGTTGTAGCCTGAGTACCCGTCAAGAAAACAGAAGAACTCTTTCCCTGCGAGTCTCTCCAAGATCTGATCAATAAAAGGCAAGGGAAAGTGATCTTTCTTGGTCGCAGCATTCAGGCGTCTGTAGTCGACACAGACGCGCCACGACGTGGGTACTCGTGTCGCGATCTCTACCCCCTCCTCGTTGGTGATCATCTGAATTCCCGACTTCTTCGGGACAACATGAAGCGGGGCCACCCACTTGGAGTCAGAAATAGGGTATATAAACCCTGCTTTGCACCATTTCTCAATTTCATTCTTCACCACTTCCCGTAGATTGGGGTTAAGTCTCCTCTGAAACTCACGGGAAGGTCTCACGTTATCCTCAGTAAATATGTGGTGCGAGCAGAGAGCAGGGTTGATGCCCACGAGATCTGACACTGTCCAGCCTATTGCTTTGCGGTTCCTCTCTAAGACCTCTAACAACCTAGACTCCTGTTCTAAAGTCAAGTCTGAGCTAATGATGACAGGATATCTCTCTTTGGGTCATGCAAGAAAGGCGTACTTGAGTGTAGGAGGTAGTGATTTCAGTTCTGGCAATGTGGTATCATCAAGCAGATCTGGCTGAACTGAATCTGAATCTGGTTCCGTGCTGCATGAAGGTGGGCTAAGCTGAGTAGTACTCGCCACCAAATCAGAAGTATCGGGAGTCGGATCATCAAAAGTATCCAGACAATCGGCAAAAGCCACGTCCGACTCGTCATCTATGTCCCATGATTGTTCCGAAGAGGATGGAACTGACAGATCCGGATGGATCTCTAAGTCATCATGAGAATAGGTTGATGCATCTCTAGCAAGATCAGACAACACCTGGCAAACTGTGTCATGCACTATATCCTCTCCAGATGAAAGGGTCTCGCTCTGTCCTGAAGGAATCTGTCCCCAAATCCCAACTGTGCTAATCAAATTGCAGTCTGCCTCTGAAGATGAGTACTCTGTGCTACTCTCTGAATCGGGTCGCTGACACTTGGTTTGCTTCATCTCAAGGTTCACTTCTCCGCCTGGAGAACGGAACTTCATCATTCCCGTACCATAATCGAAAGCTGCGCCTGCGGTCCTAAGGAAGGGTCGCCCGAGAATGATCTGAGATTCTCTCCAATGATTGGGGGTCTCCATGTCCAAGACTGTGAAGTCCACCTGATAGTTCTGCCCCTCAATCGAGATAACGACGTTCTTCACTTCTCCCTTAGGTCTCTTCATTGAACGATCTGCGAATTGGAGTAAAGCTCTAGATTTGCGAAGTGGTCCCAACTACAATTTCTGATATAATGCTAAGGGAAGTAAGTTGATCGAAGAACCATTATATAAGAGTGTGCGTGCAAACGCAATGTCGTCAATACAACTCTCCACATAGTGAGCACCCATGTCTCTCTTTTTCTTTGGCAAAGTCTGATTCTTGAGACAATAGGTTGTGGCTACCGATAAGACATGTGTCTTTATATTTCGGTTATCTTTCTTCCTGCTAACCCTTCTAGGTGTGCATCTCACCTTAAGGTATTTTTGGACGGCAGGATGGTTAGCCACATATTCATCAAATGGCACTTTAACTATGATATTTTCTTTACATAACCGTGCCATGTCGGGGTCATCTTTCTGAATCTTTTTGATGCGCTTTCCTGCCGTAAGAGCATGGGGGAAAGGGATTGAAGCTAGGGAAACAGAGGATGAAGAATCTGAATCATGAACTGAAAGATCATTCTTTGCATTAACGGAAACAGAGTTCTTCATACAAGAATCTTTTTGATGCAACATGGACTCGAAATCAAAACTATCTACTACAGGTTGTGGAATAGAAGCTGGAGTGGTATCCGCCACAACCGGAGATGCAAGGTCCTCCGTAGACTCAGAAGAATATCCATGCTGACGATGCTGCATACGTGCTCTCCTCCTCCTCTCAGCTCCCTGAGTGGAAATCCTCGAATGATGCTGATGGGGCTCTGAGATATGATGCCTCTCCTCCTCGTTCTCTGAAGACTCCTCAGGTAGAGCTCCAAAGATGCCCCTCCTCGTGTCCCTCTCCCGGTCAGGTACGACCACGGTCCTTCCGCTCCTGAGTGACATGTGGTTAGCCTCGTCACACGAAAGAATCTCATGTTCAGATTTAGGAGATGCTGAATAGTATACCTGACCAAAGTGCTGCTGAGAACTAGAACGGTTCAGGCTATTGGGGTTAGCCTGAACTTGGGCTGGGATCGAGGTAGAGGGTGCAGTCTGCTCGTCTCGCCATCTGGACAGGCGGTTGACATCCACCCGTAAGTCCTGAACCTCGTTCCTGTAGGAACGTAGCTCATCGAGTATCTGCTGCTGAATATCCACGGGACTAGACGATGAAGGAAGTGGATAAGATTGAGAAGAAGAACGGGAAGACTGGCCCTGCTGGCCAGTGTACTGCCTCTGCTGCTGCTGCTGGGGTTGCGGGCCCTGCTGGCCCGTCTGGTAATGGCCCTGTTGGCCATACTGCTGGTACTGCTGCCTCTGCTGCTGGGGTGGATGGAATCCAGGGCTCTGCTGTGATGGAGGTGGTGCGGAGGTGAATGCGGTGTTGTGAAAGGTCGGGGGACGCTGATAGGTCTGTCGGTCTCCCGTACTTCACTGCCTGGCAGGGTCCTGAGTATACCATATCCCATTCACCTCCCAAACTGGTGGGGGCTCCTCCTGGACTGTCTCTGCTACTGGAGGTGGCTGCTGGAGAGAGTGGGTGTAGGATTGGTCCTGCTCCCACGGCTGGGGTTGCCCTGACACCAACTGCTCCTGAACATGGTGAACTCGGTAAACGGGAGCAGCGGGTGCAGTCACGGCAGGTATCTTTATCTTAGATACCTTCTCAGTCAACTCCTCCATCTGTTTTGGAAGTTTGGAGACGCTCCGGTCTAACTCATCAATCCTCCTATCGATCCTCTCGACTACAGTAAGCTTGTCAGCAAGGAGTCCTATGCTAGGGATCATGTCCTGAGAGAGATCGACTGCAGCTGATTTTCCCCCTCCAAATGAGAGTGAATTGGGGGATGGTGTATAGGCCCTGCTGGCCATCTGTGAGCGGCTAGTTTCAGCCATCTGCTCGAATACCCTCCAGACGGTATCCGCTCCTCGTGATGTATAGCTTCCTCCACAGGCAGCGCTCACTAAACCCTGCATCTCAGGGTTGAGACCAGTAAAGAAGGATTGGACCAAGATGTTGTCATCTAATCGATGACAAGGACACTTTTGCAGGATGTCCTTGAATCTTTCCCAAGCATCACAGAAGGCTTCATTGGGTAATTGGGAAAAACTCGTAATGCGCGTCCTCATCATGTTAGTTCTACTCAAAGGGTAGAACTTCTTCAAAAACAGGTCCTTAAACTGGGCATAAGTGGTGACGATGATCCCAAGATTCTTTACCCAGTAATAAGCTTTTCCACCCAAGGCAAATGGAAGGGCTTTGAGCCTAATATAATCCTGGCTAACTTTTTGATGTTTGAGGTTAGCACAGATGAGCTCAAAGTCCCTTAGGAATGCATATGGCTCCTCAGAAGCATTCCCATCAAAGTGCGGCAACAGGTTCAGAAAATGCGGCTTCAATTCAAAATCAACCTCGGGTTCGGCCGGACTCAAGTAGTTATGAATTTGATATTGTCCGGGGTTATAAGCCGCATCCATTGGTAGTTGAACCCCAACATTTAACTGTCCTAACTGAGCTCTCAGTAATGCTTGTTGCTGCTCAGATGCAGCTAATCGGGCCAGTATCATTTTCATCGGGTCTTCATTGTTCACTTCTTCCTCTTCTTTCTTCTTTGGAGGCATTTTACTTGAATCTTCTTTATGTCCTGAATCAGCAATGTTTTCTTGATTAGAAGAGGATTTATGAATCATGATATTCTCACCAAGGCGATGGTCTTCCTCAGTGAGGTGGGAAGAGAGAAATGGAATGGTTTGAGGGTAACCATCCCGAGAATGAGTGATCCTGGGCTCAAGAGGGTCATGAGTCCAGGTTGGTCCAAGTTGCGCTTGGACCTTTGAAGACGTACTTGTTGAAGGGTTCAACGAGAGATTCGCAAAGTCCGAATAAATATCCCTCCAATCAGTCATCTTCGATGTCAAAAGAACCGATTAGATCACGATAATCAATGAGGCACTAGTTCTACGGTGCACGTAAATGTGCGGAGTGAACTCACACAATACAAACGCAATTCAAACCCCCAATTTCACCAACTCAACACGTGATGGCCGTAAGAGTTCGGCCGATTTATCTGGTCAATTTTAGTTGGTGAGAATACAATCTTTGAAAGATTAACGAGCTGTTAGGTGCCCGTATTTTCCTACAGACTGGCCCGGTTCTTACGACTAGTTTGACCTACTTTCAGCCAGTATAGGAGTAAGTACGGACCGTAAAAATACGGCTACCCGTTCCTTGAGGACTAATGCGTCCTCTAAACCTCCCACTCTGCTAAGGAAGTCCGGACCGTTTACCGGCTACCTGTAAATCCTCAATGAAAAGTAGCTAATCGCCTAAAAATAAAGAACCAGTAGTAAGTAAGAAATCCAGACTTGGCTCTATCCTAGGGTCGTCTCTCTCTCACTTGCAATAAAAACAAACAATGAGGGCTTTATGCACCCGAGAACAAGGGTTCTTTTTATTCCAATTAATTAGATCGACCTGCTCAATTCAGTCCCAATTTTAGAGTTAGGTTATCACTTGAATTTTATGTGAACACACAAGCACGTCTACCGTTCAGTCCCAATTTCCTTTTGACCTTAAGTTGTAAAACAAGAGGGGAATCGGAAATCAGAATGCAAACGAGAAACTATGATGCATGCTCAGAAGGAGGTATACTTACAGTGAATCCCAGCACTCTTCATGCGTTATGCAAAACTGAATTTGTAAATATTACACTAAATGCATGCAGATCGAGAAAACCGCACCTAAACAGTATACTATTAGCGGGGAAGAATTGATTGGATTTGAGCTAAGTAGTACGTATCTATGTGCGTCTCATTATGAATCTTATAAGATATGTGAATCTTCTAAGATATGTGTGGCCTAAATTACGATGGGCACAAGCAAGTTTGAATCTAAACTACCGTGTGCCTAATCCTTAATTTCGCCACTCAAGTCAAGCCCCACCCTCGCCGGAGAGTGAAACAGGCTCGACACACCACAAATAATGTCTAAGTCTTTTTACATGCGCGAGCTCTCAAACAAGAGCCGCTAGAAATGAGCAACTACCTAAATAATTACAATAATTTACAAAATTCTCTCAAAAATAAATTGCTTTATCCTCGCACTTCAGCAGTCGGCGCTCCTCGCTTCCGTCGACCTCCGATGCACTCCAAGTCCACCGGGCCCTCGCAAGGAAACAAAGATTTATATTAGAGAGATAAACAACAAGATATATACAAAAATATGAAGAGAAATAATTGCAAAAAAATTGGAATAAATACAAGTGGCTCGGGGGTCAGACTACCCGAGTAAATGGAAAACTAAATCCAAATTTTTAAATTAATCCCTAAGCCGTTTGCCTCCCCGGCAACGGCGCCATCTGACGAGTCGCTAGATACGGTAATTAATTCGGTCACGTTGTAGCACGTGTACTCAGCGATTCGGTCAGAACCGAGAGAAGATCTCCGTGAAGAGTGTCTCGGCTTAATTTATATCCCGGGCAAGTCCGGGGTCGAACTCAGGGAGGCAAAGGAACAACTTGGGTTCTAATTCAAAAATAAAGGTCTAGATTTCCAATGCGTTTTTTTATATTTTTTTTAATGCAAATAGGATGCCAATGCAGGTGAATTAAGCACCTAAGAAAGCATACAACCTAGCCAAATTAATTTTAATGAGAAATTAATCCAATTTAGCCAAGTTACATTTTTCCTAGAATACTAATCCAGAGATGAAAACAAAACACATTTTTTTGGAATTTTAGGACTTAAAATGCAACAATGTAAAATGCACACTTTTTAAGGGTCTTTTTGCAATTTATCACACAAACAGATAGCAAAAATCATGAAAAAATTACTGGAAGCAAAACATGATGCAAGAAAGCTACAGTAATATTTTTGGAATTTTTTGACAAGTTATGAATTTTTTATGAATTTTTTAGTGAAAACAGAGTGACAGTGAGTAAATAATTCCTAATAAATCCAAGTTATCAAATTAATCAAAGTGCGATTTATCTCAGAAAGATATTTAGATGCGCAATCCAGGAGACTTGAAATTTCTCAAAAAGGATATTCGTGGATTTAATTAAAAATCAGATACTAAATTCACTCTACAATTTATTTAAGGCACAACACAACTCTATTTTGGATGAAATTTGGACAGTATGTTAAGCACTCATAAAAGCATCAAATATAATTTTTGTGGATTTTTTGGACTAACCGCGTGTAAGATAAAAATTTATAAGCACTGAATGGGTAAAATATGTGAAATTTCAGTTAAACAATTATAATTAATTACCCATAGACCACAAAAATATAAATAAATGTCCAAAATGTAGAGAATTAGTTGCTCAACATGAAGGCATTTTTCATTGAATAAAAAGATGTCAAAATGAGGTCCAAATTCAAGTACGAATACAGGGGTGTCCTTGCAATTATAGAAACTAAAATTACAAAAGAAAACATGCACAGGGACTAAATGGTAATTACAGAAACTTTGAGAAATATTTTTGCAATTTTCACAAAATAAAAAAATAACCACAACCTTCTTCTTCCTTGCTGGGAACGGGGATGGAGAACCCAAAAGGGGTGGAGGTCGGCGGCGGCTCGCGGCCGTCTACAGCCGCGCGGAGGGCGGCGGAGCACGGGGCCGACGATGGGAGGAGGTCGCGGGCGGCTGGGGGAGAGGAGGAGGAGGCGCGGTTGGCCGCGCGTGGCCTGGAGAGGGGCGTGGCTCGCAGCTGCCACACGTGGGCGTGGAGGGCCGCGCGAGGGGGCGGCGGGCGGCGCGGTGGCGAGGCGGAGGCGGCGGCCGCCGCGCGGCTGGTGAAGAGGGAGGGGGCGGCAGCCGGCGGCGCCGCTGGTGATGGAGGCGGCGGCGGTGGGCTTTCCCCCACCGCTGCTGCGACTGTTTTTTTTATTTTTTTTATTATTTTTTTTCCTTTTTTTTGTCTGCTGTAATGAAGAGGGATTTTTTTTTAAAATTTTTTTATTTTTTTATGTTTTCAAACAGTAAACAAATATGTACATATGAAGGGGGAAATGGTAATTGGTGGAGATGTGGTGGTGGAATGATATGATGAACTAAAAAAAATGATGGGGGATGGTGATATGGTAAAGAAGATGCAAATATAAAATAATAAAAAGAAATGACAAGATGAAAATAGAAAAATTACCTACGATGGACGGATGCCTATGATGTGCTCACGAGAGCACGGTCTTCGCTCGAATCGCCGGTGTGCGATGAGCTCGAGCAGCGCGCGGTTGCGGCTGCGATGTTGGTCAAAAAACCAACGGATCACACCGGAGAGAGGGCCGTCGTCGCTCGACCACGGTTGCGTCGCTGTCACCGATTCAACTCAGGGAACTAGGCTCTCCTCACATAAAGATAGATCAAAGGCAAAAATGAGGAGAATGACATGTATATAAAGAGAATGGGATGAGAGGTTATTAAAGTGGTGGGGTTGAATGGGAGGTTGATTTATTGATGGAGTTGAATGGGAAGTTGGAAAAAATGGTGGAATAATGGAGTTGAATTGGTGGTTATTGTAGAGAATGGAAATTAAATAATAAATAAATAAATAAATAAAGTTGTCTACTTTAAATACAATAAAATAAAAAGAGAAGAGAAATAGTGGAGAATTTACAAAAGAAGACAAAACACCATGTACATTTTTTTTTTACTTTTCTAATATGTAATTTTTTTATCTTTTTAATAAGAGATATTTACAACGGAAAAATACAATAAAATACTACAACTAAAATACAACACAAGTATGATTTTTTTGTATTTTAATAATTAAAAAAGATATAATAAAAAATAGAGAAAGTATGAATATATACATAATGTATAATGTACATCTAGGTCCCAAAACCCAACTTTTGCAAATGAGCTCCGATTTTAATGAAACCACTTCCGTTGGATAGATAATTTTCTAACTTGAACTTTAAAAGTGAGTTTGGTGAATTTGGAGTTCATACGGAGCGGGAATTTAGCTTGGAAGTTGGTCTTTACGGCTTTTTCCCATTGGGATATAGGAGCATTTATTTAAGGTAAAATTTGTTTTGTATTTTTGTATTTTTATATACATTATTATGAACAAGTTAGAGAAAGAATTAGCCAAAAAGGAGTTGAAATGAAATTATTAAAAATCCATAAAGTTTTGGGCTATTTACAAGTATAAAACTCCTTTGATTTTGCGGCTTTTTTTTATTGTTAATTTATTTTGTACAATCTTATATACAGTAATTAGTGAGTTTTATTTACAAGAGGTATTTTGTTAATTTATTGATTTTATGGACATTTAAAAGGGATTTTACTCATGGATTTTGCTAAGATTAAGATATTAAGATGATGAATCGTGGATTCATCACCCCCCTATACTTAAACTTTGCTAGTCCTCGAGCAAATAAAGAATGAATAAGTTGGGTTAATCCCTGACTGTGCATGTGAATACAAGACTTGATCCATTCAAGAACTCTCGGTTTTAGAGATCCTAAAATTCTAAGCTGAACCAAGCTCTAGTCAAAAGGTACCCAATTCCCCTAATCATCAGACTCTCTTTGTATACGTATATATAAGGGATATGACTTTTAGTGTTGACTGCAGTTACAAGAGTAGAGTCACAACGTCACCCAAGGTTCCAGTCCAAGAGACTCTCCTATGGACCCAATCCTCAACACTAGGGAATAAATCATTTCTTGCATCCAATCCACCGTCTCTTTAGTTGTCAGACTTGAAAGTGTAGATGGAAGGCCAGTTGATGGAGGGCATAGGATTGTGTCATTTCTTCTCTCCCTCTCATTGGAACAAGGATCCTCTCAAGTGCCTTATTACGCAACGCATTTTTTTGGTGTTGATCAGTGCGTCCGTCAAGAGAAGTTGGAGCCGTCTGCACTTGTTTTCCTGGGAGTACACCGGGGTGTGCCGTTTTTGAGTACCTATCGTACCTTCTACACCCAGACTTGTAGCATTTACGATGCAGAGCCCTTTTTTGGTGCAAGCCCGACTCCTGGTCCTAATAGCGGTGGTCCAAGTGGACACTTTGAAATGGTTGGGAGCGCTCGCCTTTGGTGGAAGCTCTTTTGATAATTAACTTTGTGGAATGAGAGCTTTTCTTTGACATTTCATTGCTTGGTAGAATTTTTGGCTAGCTCCACTGCTTTTACCAAGAGTTGGCGCACACTGATCAACATTTTTTTATTTTATCACACCCTGGCACATAGGTAAATGTCAAGAGATAGTACAAGAACCATGTTCTCATACTGGCTAAAGATGCTGACACTCAGGTTTCATGAAGCCTTCGTTGATTTTATCCCATCCTCGAGCATCATTAAATCAAGTCCAAACTCAAATCCCTCATCCCAGTTCCTCAAGTGAAATTACAACTCATCTCATCATAACTGCAGTCGTGTATGTGAGGTGCTGATCATATTCTTAAGGTAGAGACTAAGCATGCAATATAGCACACACATCTTTCAAACTAGGGAAATGTGAATAATTAAGTCAAGGACCCTAATGACTAAGGCTGGTTAACTAAAAATCTCAAGACCTCATAAACCAAGTGTTCTTGAACATCACTAGTCTTGTGTGAAAGTGAATTGTGTCAGGGATTAAACCAACTTATTAGTTAGTTTTTTTTAGTTATTGTTTTTGTTTTTTTTTAATGAGTGATTAATTTTTTTTTTAGAAAAAGTTTTTTTTTACAAAGGTTTTTTTTTTTGACAAACAAAGGTAAAGAAGAAGTTTTTTTTTGTTAGAAAAGTTTTGCTTTTTTTTTCAAAAGTTTTTTTTTGAAAAGATAGGTAAATAAGAAAAGATTCTTCTTTTTTTTTTTGAAAAGTTTTTTTTATAGCAAATAAAAGTTTTTTTTTTACTTTTTTTTACCCACCCCATAATTATTGTATAGTATATACAAAAATACGTGAAAGTACGAGGTATGGGTAAAGTATATATGTAATATATACACGCCCCCCTATACTTAGCTTGTGCTATGTCCTCATGGCACTAGGTGACAAAAAGACATAGCTCGTACTAAGCGTAGGAAAGCTAAAATAAAAAGTATAGAAGTCGATCCGCCCCCCCTATACTTAGGCTCTGGACATCCTAAGTGTAGAAGAAGAGCAAAAATGGGGCGGACGAGGGCAAGAGGAGAAATGATGAGTAAATACACATGTTGGGCATCGGTCCCCCCTATACTTAGGCTTTGGTCAGCCTAAGTATAGGACAAGAGTAAGTGTGAGAACCGACGTGATCTCGAGAATATACAAAGAAGGGAGAATATGTACAAGAGTGATGGAATCTTCTAAGATGTTGAATCTTGATGCTGCATCTTCATGAAGAGTAATAAGATGTATCTGCTCTGTGCTCACTCTGTATGAAGTTGATGACCTCGACTTGGACTAACTGCTCTTTGGAATCAACAAAATGCTTCAACAGTTGTCCATTCACCACATGAGATTGTGCACCATCTGTGAGATCAGCTATCTCTACACTTCCATTCTCGTGCACTTTCTTAACCACAAAGGGACCCGTCCATTTAGATTTGAGCTTCCCATGGAACATCTTCAACCTGGCATTGAACAACCATACCTTTTGTCCAGGGACAAAGTCTTTGCACCTAATGTGCTGATCATGCCATCTTTTTACTTTGTCCTTATAAATCAAACTGTTGTCATATGCCCTGTTTCGGATTTCCACGAGCTCGTTCAAGTTCAAGTCTCGGCAAAGTTTTCCTAGGTGACAACTCCAATTATTCTTCTTAATTGCCCATTCGGATTTATGAATCAACTCTGCGGGCAAATGACATGGCTTTCCATAGATCATTCTAAATGGTGAAGTACCCAATGGTGTCTTGTAGGCTGTCCTATAGGCCCACAGAACTTGGTCCAAGAGTTGAGACCAATTCTTCCTATCGGGACGAACCAATTTCTGCAAAATACTCTTCACCTCTCTGTTCGAAACCTCTGCCATGCCGTTGGACTGTGGGTGGTAAGGACTAGTAACTCTATGATCAAATCCATAGTCCTTAGCTAAAGATCTCATATCTCGATTCACAAAATGGCTACCCCCATCAGATATCAAAACTTTTGGCACCCCGAACCTAGAAATAATATGGTCTCTCACAAACTTACAGACAGTCTTGCTGTCTGCGGTTCGGGTTGGGATAGCCTCCACCCATCTAGATAAATAATCAACCGCCAACAAAATGTACTCATGTCCTTAGCTGTTGGGAAAGGGACCCATAAAATCTATGCCCCATGCATCAAAAACATCACAAATAATCATCGGTTGCATGGGCATCTCATCTCTCTGTCCAACTGTCCCTCCCATCCTTTGACAGATCGGGCATGACCGTACAAAATCAATGGCATCTCTAAACAAGGTCGGCCAATACAATCCACATTGAAGTACTTTGTGAGCGGTTCTCTTTCCCGAATGGTGTCCTCCAGCCTCAAATGAATGACAATATGTGAGGACACTATGGTATTCCTCCTGAGGAATACACCTTCTCCAAACACAATCCGGTCCTTCGAAGAAAAGGAAAGGATCGTCCCAGTGGTATCTCCTCGAATCCGACTTCAGTCGATCAATGCTGCTCCTAGTCCAACCATGGGGAACCTGCTTGGAGACAAGATAGTTCACCATGTTGGCATACCACGGGAGTGATTCAATAGCACAAATTGACTCATCTGGGAAGGTCTCTCTAATCCGCTCATGATCAGGAGAATCCTTAAGTTCAATCCGAGAAAGGTGATCAGCCACAACATTCTTCACTCCAGATTTATCTTTAATCTCCAAATCAAATTCCTGGAGGAGTAGAATCCACCTAAGAAGACGCGCATTCGCGTCCTTCTTTTCCATTAAGTATCGAATGGCTGTATGATCAGTAAATATTGTCACCTTAGAGCCCAAAATATATGATCTGAACTTCTCGAGGGCCCATACTACCGCGAGCATTTCCTTTTCAGTCACTGTATAATTTTTCTGTGTAGGATCTAAAACTTTGCTCGCATAGTGAATCGCAAACGGAATCCCCTCTCGCCGTTGTCCTAACACAGCTCCTATAGCGAAATCTGAAGCGTCAGTCATGATCTCAAAGGGGAGAGACCAGTCAGGAGCTTGTAGGATAGGCGAGGCACAAATCTTCCTCTTCAAAAGCTCAAAGGCCTCCAGACACCTGTGATCTACAACGAACTCTATGTCTTTCCCCAAGAGCTCAGTCAGTGGGCGGGCGATCTTTGAAAAATCTTGAATGAATCTCCTATAGAATCCAACATGCCCTAAGAATGACCGCACTGACTTTACGTTGGTAGGTGGATCGAGTTTCTTGATCACCTCCACCTTGGCAGGGTCAACCTCCATTCCCCTTTTGGAGATGACATGCCCTAACACGATACCCTCCGTCACCATAAAGTGACTCTTCTCCCAGGAGAGTACCAGATTCACCTCTCTACACCTCGTGAGGACTCGGTCCAAGTGCGCTAAACATGTATCAAAAGAATCACCATGGACCGAGAAGTCATCCATGAACACTTCCAGGAAATCTCCCACCATCTCGGCAAATATGGCTATCATGCACCGCTGAAATGTACCCGGGGCATTGCAGAGCCCGAATGGCATGCGCCTGAAAGCATAAGTGCCGAATGGACATGTGAATGTGGTCTTTTCCTGGTCCTCAGGGGCTATGGCCACCTGGTTGTAGCCTGAGTACCCGTCAAGAAAACAGAAGAACTCTTTCCCTGCGAGTCTCTCCAAGATCTGATCAATAAAAGGCAAGGGAAAGTGATCTTTCTTGGTCGCAGCATTCAGGCGTCTGTAGTCGACACAGACGCGCCACGACGTGGGTACTCGTGTCGCGATCTCTACCCCCTCCTCGTTGGTGATCATCTGAATTCCCGACTTCTTCGGGACAACATGAAGCGGGGCCACCCACTTGGAGTCAGAAATAGGGTATATAAACCCTGCTTTGCACCATTTCTCAATTTCATTCTTCACCACTTCCCGTAGATTGGGGTTAAGTCTCCTCTGAAACTCACGGGAAGGTCTCACGTTATCCTCAGTAAATATGTGGTGCGAGCAGAGAGCAGGGTTGATGCCCACGAGATCCGACACTGTCCAGCCTATTGCTTTGCGGTTCCTCTCTAAGACCTCTAACAACCTAGACTCCTATTCTAAAGTCAAGTCTGAGCTAATGATGACAGGATATCTCTCTTTGGGTCCCGCAAGAAAGGCATACTTGAGTGTAGGAGGTAGTGATTTCAGTTCTGGCAATGTGGTATCATCAAGCAGATCTGGCTGAACTGAATCTGAATCTGGTTCCATGCTGCATGAAGGTGGGCTAAGCTGAGTAGTACTCGCCACCAAATCAGAAGTATCGGGAGTCGGATCATCAAAAGTATCCAGACAATCGGCAAAAGCCACGTCCGACTCGTCATCTATGTCCCATGATTGTTCTGAAGAGGATGGAACTGACAGATCCGGATGGATCTCTAAGTCATCATGAGAATAGGTTGATGCATCTCTAGCAAGATCAGACAACACCTGGCAAACTGTGTCATGCACTATATCCTCTCCAGATGAGAGGGTCTCGCTCTGTCCTGAAGGAATCTGTCCCCAAATCCCAACTGTGCTAATCAAACTGCAGTCTGCCTCTGAAGATGAGTACTCTGTGCTACTCTCTGAATCGGGTCACTGACACTTGGTTTGCTTCATCTCAAGGTTCACTTCTCCGCCTGGAGAACGGAACTTCATCATTCCCGTACCATAATCGAAAGCTGCGCCTGCGGTCCTAAGGAAGGGTCGCCCGAGAATGATCTGAGATTCTCTCCAATGATTGGGGGTCTCCATGTCCAAGACTGTGAAGTCCACCTGATAGTTCTGCCCCTCAATCGAGATAACGACGTTCTTCACTTCTCCCTTAGGTCTCTTCATTGAACGATCTGCGAATTGGAGTAAAGCTCTAGATTTGCGAAGTGGTCCCAACTACAATTTCTGATATAATGCTAAGGGAAGTAAGTTGATCGAAGAACCATTATATAAGAGTGTGCGTGCAAACGCAATGTCGTCAATACGACTCTCCACATAGTGAGCACCCATGTCTCTCTTTTTCTTTGGCAAAGTCTGATTCTTGAGACAATAGGTTGTGGCTACTGATAAGACATGTGTCTTTATATTTCGGTTATCTTTCTTCCTGCTAACCCTTCTAGGTGTGCATCTCACCTTAAGGTATTTTTGGAAGGCAGGATGGTTAGCCACATATTCATCAAATGGCACTTTAACTATGATATTTTCTTTACATAACCGTGCCATGTCGGGGTCATCTTTCTGAATCTTTTTGATGCGCTTTCCTGCCGTAAGAGCATGGGGGAAAGGGATTGAAGCTAGGGAAACAGAGGATGAAGAATCTGAATCATGAACTGAAAGATCATTCTTTGCATTAACGGAAACAGAGTTCTTCATACAAGAATCTTTTTGATGCAACATGGACTCGAAATCAAAACTATCTACTACAGGTTGTGGAATAGAAGCTGGAGTGGTATCCGCCACAACCGGAGATGCAAGGTCCTCCGTAGACTCAGAAGAATATCCATGCTGACGATGCTGCATACGTGCTCTCCTCCTCCTCTCGGCTCCCTGAGTGGAAATCCTCGAATGATGCTGATGGGGCTCTGAGATATGATGCCTCTCCTCCTCGTTCTCTGAAGACTCCTCAGGTAGAGCTCCAGAGATGCCCCTCCTCGTGTCCCTCTCCCGGTCAGGTACGACCACGGTCCTTCCGCTCCTGAGTGACATGTGGTTAGCCTCGTCACACGAAAGAATCTCATGTTCAGATTTAGGAGATGCTGAATAGTATACCTGACCAAAGTGCTGCTGAGAACTAGAACGGTTCAGGCTATTGGGGTTAGCCTGAACTTGGGCTGGGATCGAGGTAGAGGGTGCAGTCTGCTCGTCTCGCCATCTGGACAGGCGGTTGACATCCACCCGTAAGTCCTGAACCTCGTTCCTGTAGGAACGTAGCTCATCGAGTATCTGCTGCTGAATATCCACGGGACTAGACGATGAAGGAAGTGGATAAGATTGACAAGAAGAACGGGAAGACTGGCCCTGCTGGCCAGTGTACTGCCTCTGCTGCTGCTGCTGGGGTTGCGGGCCCTGCTGGCCCGTCTGGTAATGGCCCTGTTGGCCATACTGCTGGTACTGCTGCCTCTGCTGCTGGGGTGGATGGAATCCAGGGCTCTGCTGTGATGGAGGTGGTGCGGAGGTGAATGCGGTGTTGTGAAAGGTCGGGGGACGCTGATAGGTCTGTCGGTCTCCCGTACTTCACTGCCTGGCAGGGTCCTGAGTATACCATATCCCATTCACCTCCCAAACTGGTGGGGGCTCCTCCTGGACTGTCTCTGCTACTGGAGGTGGCTGCTGGAGAGAGTGGGTGTAGGATTGGTCCTGCTCCCACGGCTGGGGTTGCCCTGACACCAACTGCTCCTGAACATGGTGAACTCGGTAAACGGGAGCAGCGGGTGCAGTCACGGCAGGTATCTTTATCTTAGATACCTTCTCAGTCAAATCCTCCATCTGTTTTGGAAGTTTGGAGACGCTCCGGTCTAACTCATCAATCCTCCTATCGATCCTCTCGACTACAGTAAGCTTGTCAGCAAGGAGTCCTATGCTAGGGATCATGTCCTGAGAGAGATCGACTGCAGCTGATTTTCCCCCTCCAAATGAGAGTGAATTGGGGGATGGTGTATAGGCCCTGCTGGCCATCTGTGAGCGGCTAGTTTCAGCCATCTGCTCGAATACCCTCCAGACGGTATCCGCTCCTCGTGATGTATAGCTTCCTCCACAGGCAGCGCTCACTAAACCCTGCATCTCAGGGTTGAGACCAGTAAAGAAGGATTGGACCAAGATGTTGTCATCTAATCGATGACAAGGACACTTTTGCAGGATGTCCTTGAATCTTTCCCAAGCATCACAGAAGGCTTCATTGGGTAATTGGGAAAAACTCGTAATGCGCGTCCTCATCATGTTAGTTCTACTCAAAGGGTAGAACTTCTTCAAAAACAGGTCCTTAAACTGGGCATAAGTGGTGACGATGATCCCAAGATTCTTTACCCAGTAATCAGCTTTTCCACCCAAGGCAAATGGAAGGGCTTTGAGCCTAATATAATCCTGGCTAACTTTTTGATGTTTGAGGTTAGCACAGATGAGCTCAAAGTCCCTTAGGAATGCATATGGCTCCTCAGAAGCATTCCCATCGAAGTGCGGCAACAGGTTCAGAAAATGCGGCTTCAATTCAAAATCAACCTCGGGTTCGGCCGGACTCAAGTAGTTATGAATTTGATATTGTCCGGGGTTATAAGCCGCATCCATTGGTAGTTGAACCCCAACATTTAACTGTCCTAACTGAGCTCTCAGTAATGCTTGTTGTTGCTCAGATGCAGCTAATCGGGCCAGTATCATTTTCATCGGGTCTTCATTGTTCACTTCTTCCTCTTCTTTCTTCTTTGGAGGCATTTTACTTGAATCTTCTTTATGTCCTGAATCAGCAATGTTTTCTTGATTAGAAGAGGATTTATGAATCATGATATTCTCACCAAGGCGATGGTCTTCCTCAGTGAGGTGGGAAGAGAGAAATGGAATGGTTTGAGGGTAACCATCCCGAGAATGAGTGATCCTGGGCTCAAGAGGGTCATGAGTCCAGGTTGGTCCAAGTTGCGCTTGGACCTTTGAAGACGTACTTGTTGAAGGGTTCAACGAGAGATTCGCAAAGTCCGAATAAATATCCCTCCAATCAATCATCTTCGATGTCAAAAGAACCGATTAGATCACGATAATCAATGAGGCACTAGTTCTACGGTGCACGTAAATGTGCGGAGTGAACTCACACAATACAAACGCAATTCAAACCCCCAATTTCACCAACTCAACACGTGATGGCCGTAAGAGTTCGGCCGATTTATCTGGTCAATTTTAGTTGGTGAGAATACAATCTTTGAAAGATTAACGAGCTGTTAGGTGCCCGTATTTTCCTACAGACTGGCCCGGTTCTTACGACTAGTTTGACCTACTTTCAGCCAGTATAGGAGTAAGTACGGACCGTAAAAATACGGCTACCCGTTCCTTGAGGACTAATGCGTCCTCTAAACCTCCCACTCTGCTAAGGAAGTCCGGACCGTTTACCGGCTACCCGTAAATCCTCACTGAAAAGTAGCTAATCGCCTAAAAATAAAGAACCAGTAGTAAGTAAGAAATCCAGACTTGGCTCTATCCTAGGGTCGTCTCTCTCTCACTTGCAATAAAAACAAACAATGAGGGCTTTATGCACCCGAGAACAAGGGTTCTTTTTATTCCAATTAATTAGATCGACCTGCTCAATTCAGTCCCAATTTTAGAGTTAGGTTATCACTTGAATTTTATGTGAACACACAAGCACGTCTACCGTTCAGTCCCAATTTCCTTTTGACCTTAAGTTGTAAAACAAGAGGGGAATCGGAAATCAGAATGCAAACGAGAAACTATGATGCATGCTCAGAAGGAGGTATACTTACAGTGAATCCCAGCACTCTTCATGTGTTATGCAAAACTGAATTTGTAAATATTACACTAAATGCATGCAGATCGAGAAAACCGCACCTAAACAGTATACTATTAGCGGGGAAGAATTGATTGGATTTGAGCTAAGTAGTACGTATCTATGTGCGTCTCATTATGAATCTTATAAGATATGTGAATCTTCTAAGATATGTGTGGCCTAAATTACGATGGGCACAAGCAAGTTTGAATCTAAACTACCGTGTGCCTAATCCTTAATTTCGCCACTCAAGTCAAGCCCCACCCTCGCCGGAGAGTGAAACAGGCTCGACACACCACAAATAATGTCTAAGTCTTTTTACATGCGCGAGCTCTCAAACAAGAGCCGCTAGAAATGAGCAACTACCTAAATAATTACAATAATTTACAAAATTCTCTCAAAAATAAATTGCTTTATCCTCGCACTTCAGCAGTCGGCGCTCCTCGCTTCCGTCGACCTCCGATGCACTCCAAGTCCACCGGGCCCTCGCAAGGAAACAAAGATTTATATTAGAGAGATAAACAACAAGATATATACAAAAATATGAAGAGAAATAATTGCAAAAAAATTGGAATAAATACAAGTGGCTCGGGGGTCAGACTACCCGAGTAAATGGAAAACTAAATCCAAATTTTTAAATTAATCCCTAAGCCGTTTGCCTCCCCGGCAACGGCGCCATCTGACGAGTCGCTAGATACGGTAATTAATTCGGTCACGTTGTAGCACGTGTACTCAGCGATTCGGTCAGAACCGAGAGAAGATCTCCGTGAAGAGTGTCTCGGCTTAATTTATATCCCGGACAAGTCCGGGGTCGAACTCAGGGAGGCAAAGGAACAACTTGGGTTCTAATTCAAAAATAAAGGTCTAGATTTCCAATGCGTTTTTTTATATTTTTTTTAATGCAAATAGGATGCCAATGCAGGTGAATTAAGCACCTAAGAAAGCATACAACCTAGCCAAATTAATTTTAATGAGAAATTAATCCAATTTAGCCAAGTTACATTTTTCCTAGAATACTAATCCAGAGATGAAAACAAAACACATTTTTTTGGAATTTTAGGACTTAAAATGCAACAATGTAAAATGCACACTTTTTAAGGGTCTTTTTGCAATTTATCACACAAACAGATAGCAAAAATCATGAAAAAATTACTGGAAGCAAAACATGATGCAAGAAAGCTACAGTAATATTTTTGGAATTTTTTGACAAGTTATGAATTTTTTATGAATTTTTTAGTGAAAACAGAGTGACAGTGAGTAAATAATTCCTAATAAATCCAAGTTATCAAATTAATCAAAGTGCGATTTATCTCAGAAAGATATTTAGATGCGCAATCCAGGAGACTTGAAATTTCTCAAAAAGGATATTCGTGGATTTAATTAAAAATCAGATACTAAATTCACTCTACAATTTATTTAAGGCACAACACAACTCTATTTTGGATGAAATTTGGACAGTATGTTAAGCACTCATAAAAGCATCAAATATAATTTTTGTGGATTTTTTGGACTAACCGCGTGTGAGATAAAAATTTATAAGCACTGAATGGGTAAAATATGTGAAATTTCAGTTAAACAATTATAATTAATTACCCATAGACCACAAAAATATAAATAAATGTCCAAAATGTAGAGAATTAGTTGCTCAACATGAAGGCATTTTTCATTGAATAAAAAGATGTCAAAATGAGGTCCAAATTCAAGTACGAATACAGGGGTGTCCTTGCAATTATAGAAACTAAAATTACAAAAGAAAACATGCACAGGGACTAAATGGTAATTACAGAAACTTTGAGAAATATTTTTGCAATTTTCACAAAATAAAAAAATAACCACAACCTTCTTCTTCCTTGCTGGGAACGGGGATGGAGAACCCAAAAGGGGTGGAGGTCGGCGGCGGCTCGCGGCCGTCTACAGCCGCGCGGAGGGCGGCGGAGCACGGGGCCGGCGATGGGAGGAGGTCGCGGGCGGCTGGGGGAGAGGAGGAGGAGGCGCGGTTGGCCGCGCGTGGCCTGGAGAGGGGCGTGGCTCGCAGCTGCCACACGTGGGCGTGGAGGGCCGCGCGAGGGGGCGGCGGGCGGCGCGGTGGCGAGGCGGAGGCGGCGGCCGCCGTGCGGCTGGTGAAGAGGGAGGGGGCGGCAGCCGGCGGCGCCGCTGGTGATGGAGGCGGCGGCGGTGGGCTTTCCCCCACCGCTGCTGCGACTGTTTTTTTTATTTTTTTTTATTATTTTTTTTCCTTTTTTTTGTCTGCTGTAATGAAGAGGGATTTTTTTTTAAATTTTTTTATTTTTTTATGTTTTCAAACAGTAAACAAATATGTACATATGAAGGGGGAAATGGTAATTGGTGGAGATGTGGTGGTGGAATGATATGATGAACTAAAAAAAATGATGGGGGATGGTGATATGGTAAAGAAGATGCAAATATAAAATAATAAAAAGAAATGACAAGATGAAAATAGAAAAATTACCTACGATGGACGGATGCCTATGATGTGCTCACGAGAGCACGGTCTTCGCTCGAATCGCCGGTGTGCGATGAGCTCGAGCAGCGCGCGGTTGCGGCTGCGATGTTGGTCAAAAAACCAACGGATCACACCGGAGAGAGGGCCGTCGTCGCTCGACCACGGTTGCGTCGCTGTCACCGATTCAACTCAGGGAACTAGGCTCTCCTCACATAAAGATGGATCAAAGGCAAAAATGAGGAGAATGACATGTATATAAAGAGAATGGGATGAGAGGTTATTAAAGTGGTGGGGTTGAATGGGAGGTGATTTATTAATGGAGTTGAATGGGAAGTTGGAAAAAATGGTGGAATAATGGAGTTGAATTGGTGGTTATTGTAGAGAATGGAAATTAAATAATAAATAAATAAATAAATAAAGTTGTCTACTTTAAATACAATAAAATAAAAAGAGAAGAGAAATAGTGGAGAATTTACAAAAGAAGACAAAACACCATGTACATTTTTTTTACTTTTCTAATATGTAATTTTTTTATCTTTTTATAAGAGATATTTACAACGGAAAAATACAATAAAATACTACAACTAAAATACAACACAAGTATGATTTTTTTGTATTTTAATAATTAAAAAAGATATAATAAAAAATAGAGAAAGTATGAATATATACATAATGTACAATGTACATCTAGGTCCCAAAACCCAACTTTTGCAAATGAGCTCCAATTTTAATGAAACCACTTCCGTTGGATAGATAATTTTCTAACTTGAACTTTAAAAGTGAGTTTGGTGAATTTGGAGTTCATACGGAGCGGGAATTTAGCTTGGAAGTTGGTCTTTACGGCTTTTTCCCATTGGGATCTAGGAGCATTTATTTAAGGTAAAATAGTTTTGTATTTTTGTATTTTTATATACATTATTATGAACAAGTTAGAGAAAGAATTAGCCAAAAAGGAGTTGAAATGAAATTATTAAAAATCCATAAAGTTTTGGGCTATTTACAAGTATAAAACTCCTTTGATTTTGCGGCTTTTTTTTATTGTTAAATTATTTTGTACAATCTTATATACAGTAATTAGTGAGTTTTATTTACAAGAGGTATTTTGTTAATTTATTGATTTTATGGACATTTAAAAGGGATTTTACTCATGGATTTTGCTAAGATTAAGATATTAAGATGATGAATCGTGGATTCATCACACTTCAATCGTACATAGGAGAGTAGGGCCTCGTTGACGACGGTGTTCTTTCCTTGTATGGAACATCCTACCTGGTCCGAAGTATTGAGCATAGGCCACACCCTCACGGGTGTGTCTGTCTCATCGTCTTGCATACATGTACCTCCTTTTTTAGTAAAGTATCAGTTTCTCCTGTTGGATTCCTCTCTTATTCTTTGGCTAAGTAGCACTCTAGCCACAACATTATGGACCTCAAATAGCGCAGATCACATGTTACAATGGATATTGAAAGTACGGGGTTATTTTCTGGAAGTATTCACTCTGTTATAGGGTTAGCCCTCTAAAAACTTGTTAAAAGATTTGCTTGAATAGAAAAAATAAAATTTAAAGAGTAAATATAGTCTATCCTTCACGGCTTCACTTGTGTTAAGTTGGTGAACCCATATTTGTTTGGTGTTTGTTTATATTTATATTAAGTTCAAAGAATAGTCTTGCATACTTGTGCCATTTTTCATTTCATCCATTTTATTCTCTTCTGACCCTTACTCACTTTAAGCCTTCTACTATTTTACATTCCTTTATTCCTTGTTCATCATCATATCTTTCATCCTTTCTTGATCTTCCTTTCGACCTTCAAGATGTAGACTCATGGATGCCTTTGTCGGGACCTCGCTGACACCCACATTGACTCCATGCAACTGATGATTCTAATATTCGAGGTGATTACCGAGAACTCGATTCAGATTTGTGAACCACTCTCCAGACTCCCAGCATTCTTCTCCTTCAATAATCTGGGATCACTCTTGTCCTAAGCTTTGTCTATTTTGGATGGAGATAGACTTCACTCGTTACACATCTCTATGCTTAATAAAGTTATATGTTGACCTTAATACATAACATTTCTCTACATCTGGTGCTTCCATACAGACTGATTAGTGCATCATTCCCTTTGCAGACCAATAACTAGTTTTTAAGCCCAAGATATTATTAGATTCTAAATCAGACATTGCTCCTCTAGGATGAGGGAAGGGATGCCAGCATCCACCACAGCCAGATCATGTCCAACAACCATACCAGAATGCCATGAATGCCTAGCTACTAGTATCAATTCAAGCCATCCAACAACAGCTAACAGACCAAGCCTTTTCCCATGTTGCCTTCCAAGATATGCTTAATGACCTAATGAGAATCAGAGAGAACTAAGTAGGAGGTTGATTTGATGAAGAACATGAAGATGGACCTTGTGGAGGGCCTGGAGATGAGGGAAGAAGAGAGGCTCCTAAGCCTACTCTCAAGGAGACTTATAATACTGGTGCATGCGAGATGACCAAATGGATTTAGATTCCACCTGTCCATGCACATTTTGAGATTAAGAATCAACTCTTAACCTCTTCTTCCCACGTTCCACAACCCAAATGAAGAACCATATATCCATATGCAATAGTTTGCTCGCATCTACGGTACGACACACTACCCTAACATCCCGTTAGGCATAATCAAGATGACAACGTTTCCCTTCAGCCTTCAGGATAAGGCGCTTTACTGGTTCAATCACATGGGGAAGATCATCACAACATGGGAGGAGTTCAAGTCTGCATTCCTCAACAAATTCTACCCTCTTGGTCAATACAATAAGATACGAGCCATAATCAGCAATTTCATCCAAGCCATACACGAGTCTGTACGCGAGTCTTAAGAGTTTTTAAGAGATCTTCAAGAAAAGTGTCTCCAACATGATATTCCATGGACTAGCTTGGTCCAACATTTTTTGGGGGGACTCACATTAGAGATCTAGAAGCTTGTTGATATCGCTTGTGGCAGGTCACATTTCAACAAAGATGAGGTCATCTTCGGACATATCTTCGAGGAAATGGTCGAATGAGAGGCCACCTTATCATCATCTCAAGCTTATCAGCGTCATCCATAGATTATGCAGAAGCATGTTCATATGGTGGTAGATCATGAACCGGACAGGGATGAGAGCTCCAATCTTAGCATCATTGAGAGCCACCTGTCCAAAGTGAACATCATAGAGAAGCGATCATAAGATCTGAGAAAAATATCTGTGATTGAACATAAGATGCAAAATCTGAACAAACTGGATCAAATCACAAAGCAGATGGAGTTGTTGGTGAGCACAATTAATTACTGTAAGCCAATGACGACATCATCCGTGACTCCTATCGAGACGTAGGAGCCATCATAACTTCAACCTCCTCAATAGAGTCCAGGGCAACCAATAGTCCAACACATATACTACGTGCAATCCCTTGAGAAAACATCACCCCAGCAGCTGTAGTAGCAGTTAGTTATTTACCAACCCGAGCTTTATCTTATTCCTTCTCCATGATCCCTACTGTTGCTTCGCTTTTCTGGGGTTTTAATTATTGGAATTATGAACAAGTCGTTGCAACCCAATCAAGCATCAACAAACAAACAATTTTTTCCTCGCCGCAAAATATTTATAGAAAAATAATGTAGAGCAAGAGAAATGTTTTGCTACTTATTTACATGTATAGCGGACAGGATAGAACTCAGGGAGGCTACAATTCCCGAGGGTTATTCAATTAATCAACGAAAAACAATTAAGAGAAAAAGCAGGAATCTCAAAGGCAAACTATCCTTAGTTTTTGTGGAATTTTTATTTTTTTTATTTTTATTAACTTTTTATTTTATGATTTTCAAATTTTTAGTGATTTAGATTTTGCATTTTTTTAATTTCAAATAAAGAACAATATGCACGAGATAAGAATTACACATATGAAACTCTTTTTGTATTTTTCAAATATATCAAAAAATGATCAGAAAAATCAGAGAAAATATTTTTGGGTTTTAAAGAGTTTGAAATATTTTTGGGAATTTTTTGTAGAATTTTCCGATGTTTTTTTGTATTTTTCTAAAAATCAAACAGTGGCAAAAATGAGAAATAATGCACAGCTTGGAGTAATTTGCAACTTAAAAATATTTTAATTACCAAAACTCCTGGTAATTATTTTTATGATGAGACATATGCAAATATCTACAAATAGGAACTGAAATCATGATTTTTGGATTGTTGTAGAATTATTTATTATTTTTATAATATTTTTTATTTTTCAATTTTTTTTGTTTTGAAATAAATTGATACGTGAAATTTGGTTAGAAACTAAAAGACAATGAAATAAAACTACTCTATTTTTTTGTAAAATTTAGAGCAATATTCAAATCTTTATGAATTTTTGAATTTTAGGAAGAGAAAAAGACACTTATTTTATTTTCTAATATTTATAAATGGATTTAAAATGCAATGAAAAATTTATGCTAAAGAGACTAGCACATCGAGAGCATAGCAAGATTTTTGGGAATTTTATTGAACAAAGAAAACATTTATTTCAATAAGAAAAGCAAGCAAAATAAAGGTCTGGAAGTCAGGGACTAAACTGAAGTTATTCTACGTTTGGTTATCAACATATAATGGAAATAAAGTTGTAGGAGAAAAATGATAATTTACCCACTGAAGATGGCGTGATGCACGTGACTTGCTGGAGAAGGACTTATCTATAATTTTTGGAACTTCCGAGGGTGTTGAATGTAATTTGCCCAAATGTAATCATGCAATGCACGCGCTTGATTCTGGTAGGGGTTATTTGATGATTTTGTAAACCTCCAGGGCTGGACTAATATTTTTCCAATTTTTAATAAAAAACCCCAGGATTTTATTTGTGCTGCTTTTGTTGTTCTTCAAGATGGCCTAAGGGGGGTCGTCGCCCCTATCCTGCAAGATGGAGGCACATGGGGCTGCGGGCGGTGAACGACGGATCGACGAGCGTCGGCGGTCGTGGTGAAGGAGGCGCGCTGAGGGGCGGTGGTTCGCAGTGCTCTCGTGCGCGGTAGTTGTGAGCACGCACAGCGGTGCGTCTTTGGTTGTGAGATGCTATGGCAGATGGTCTTCGGCGGATGTAATTATGCGCCACCGGCTGAGGTCTGGCGGTTCTTCAAGCTGGCGACAGTCGAAGACGAGCGAACATGAAGTTAAGTCGGCGGAGCTCGAAAATGATAGTCAGGGAAAGATTTTTTCTTTATTTTCCTTTATTTATTTATTTATTTTAGGTTAAAATGGTAATAAGTGTACAATATTTACACACAGATGCAAGTTAGTAAGAATATGAAGTTAGTATTATATACATGTGTTTTATAAGGGATTTTAAGCTAAAATAAATGAATAAAGATGATGAAATGCAGATTCATCATACCCCTATGCTTTACATTTGCTAGTCCCTTAGCAAACATATAATTTAAAGAATAAGTGAATAAAAAGAAAAAGAAAGGGGAAGTAATGAAATTAGGACAATATTGAGTATTAAACTTATCTTCATAAAATTGTAGTATGAAACTCTGTCAGACCTTTGGATTATTATTATGGCGGAACCTTAATGGGAAATGGATTTAAAACCTAACAGACTCTAAGTTCCACAAGACTCCTATTTAAATCTCCTAAATAGTCAGGTCAGAACAAGTCTACATCCATAAATTCTTATGACTGTGAATCTTCACTTGTACGATGTAAGTGAAATATATAGCTCCTAAGTGAAATATATAGCTCCCATCTCAAAATTAGCAAAGAAACAACCTCCATGAACAAGGTAACTCTAGTTCCCCGGTCTAGCAACTCTTTCCTTGAGGAGCGGGGATATTCCCTTCTAAGTTCAAGTACAACCAGCTCAAGAAGAGGAGATGGAGAAAAGAATGGACGGTAACCAGTGTAGCTACCTATCTTTGGATGCATGACCAGTGTAGCCAAGTCATCCACTGCAAGCTTACAAATATTTGACTTTGAAGCTCTTATTAATTTTTTTTATCCTTGTATATACACTCCGGCAGGCATTTTACTTTTCAATCAGGCCTGTCCACTTTTGGAGATTCTGCATTTTTTTTGAAAGTACATACAAGGTGCACCATGTACATAAGGAGTTTTTGCTCTTGAGCCAATAGACTATCCCTCTTTTGAAGCATTATTGCAACCCCACAGCATCCCATCTTTAGACCTCAATATCGTTGACCAGGTTGAGACGCACTTCCCTCCCTAGAGGAAGATGAGAGGTTCCGCGTAGATGTACTACCCTCGTATGCTATCACAAGCCTCCATGAAGAGCTACGTGTAGAGTGCTTGTCGAAGATAAGCCACGGTCTGAAAGAATCATGCGTGTGTTGTTAAATGTTCTACTTAGACTTATCAAGATGACATGTGAAGATAGTCTTATGGACTCATAGAAGTAAGTCACTTGGACTTGAAAAGTCTTAACTCCAGTTCTTATAAGGTTCCTCCGAAATTAAGTGGATTAAGGCTCAACTAAGCTCCATTCTTCAATTTTATTCCAGACATAGTTTAAATGCCAATACTATCCTGAAAAATATACATGCAAATGCAAGAATATTCACAATGCAATAAGAAAGCATTTTTTTGAAACAATTGTCCAATTTTGAACTTTTTTTTGAATTTTTGGAAAAGACAGGAAAATGATGCACATGCAAAAGAGTTTTTATGCAACTTTTTACATATTTTTGGTTTTGTAGTTTTTTTCAAAATAAGAAAAAAAGGGTTAGTAAAATATATACAAGTATATACACGATTTTTTTGTTGTTTTTGTTTTGTTTTTGTTATTTTTTTTGTTGTTTTTTTGTTTTTTTATTTGATTGATTTTTTTATTTTTTATTTTGATTTTTTTTGATTTTTTTCAAGGTGATCAAAGTCTATATACACACACGTGGATTTTACGAATTTATATACATATCCCTCCAAATAAATATTAAAAGTACAAGTTTTGTCTAAAGTATATAAACAATATATACGACACCCCCTTATACTTAGCTCGAACTATGTCCTCAAAGGGATCAAAGAGCGGCAAAGGAAGACATAACTCATACAAAGTATAGAAAAGTGAAAAGACTCCTATGCTACAACGACTCAAAGAGAAAATGAAAAGAATAGAAGTCAGTGATCCCCCCTATACTTAGGATCAAGTAATCCTAAGTATAGAAGTCTGTACAAAAGGGGAAAACCGATGCAGAGAATGTACAGACTCAAAAATAAAAAGACACGATATGAACAACATCAACCCCCATACTTAGGGTAGAGTATCCCTATGTATAGGCAACGACAATAGTGATGAACAGGACGAATATGAACAACACAAATCATTCATCCCCCTATACTTAGGATAAAGCACATCCTAAGAATAACATATACACACACACACACACAAAAGGGGTGAATGATAAAACAGAAGATGAAAGAGTGAAACAAAAGGATATACAAAAGGAGTGGATGATCATGTATCAGACGTAGAATATGGACTCAAAAGATCATCGTGTGATGCCACAGATACAAAATCAACGACGGACAGGAATGTATCATGATCTAGATATGGCTTCCACAACTGTTCATTCACAACAAATGTATGTGCGTCAGATGGCAATCCAGATATAACAATACTCCCATTGTCACGCACAACTCCCACGATGAATGGTCCTGACCACTTGCTTTTCAATTTTCCTGGAAACAGCTTCAACTTAACATCAAATTACCAAATATTCTGATCATGGGAGAAAGTCTTTCATCGAATGTGTTTATCATGCCAACACTTGATTTTCTCCTTATACATGAGTGAGTTATCATATGCAAAGTCTCGGAATTCCAGTAATTTATTCAAATCCAACTTCCTGTTCTTTCCCGCCTTCTCATAATCTAGATTGCATACATGGAGTGCCCATAAAGATTTGTGAATTAATTCTACTGGCAGGTTGCAAGGCTTTCCATACACAAATTAGTAGGGAGACATACCGGAAGGAGACTTGTACGCCGTCCGATAAGCCCATAGAACTGAATCAAGCATCTGGGACCAGTTCTTTCTATCCGGACGTACATGCTTTTGCAATATCATCTTGATCTCCCTATTTGAAATTTTTGCCAAGCCATTAGTCTGCGGGTGGTAAGGAGACACAACTTTGTGCTCAATGATGTACTCCTTCACAAGCTTCTTTACTTCTCTATGAATGAAATGGCTTCCTTCATCTGAAATCAATACTTTGGGAATACCGAACAATATAATAATAAGGCCCTTGAGAAAGGAACACACTGTACGACTATCTACGACTCGGGTGGGGAATCCTCCACTCATCGACTAACATAATCCACGATGAGCAGGATGTACTGATATCCCTGACATACAAGAAATGGGCCCATGAAGTCTATGCCCCACGCATCAAAAACATCAGAAATATGTATATATCTTAAGGGCATGGTATCTTTGGAACCGACAGTTCCTCCCATTTTCTGACAGTCAGTACGACCTGGAACATACTCTGTAGCATCCTTAAACAATGTGGGCCACCATAGGCCACTTTGTAAAACCTTTGCTGCCGTGTGTTTCCTCGAATGATGCCCACCAGATTCTAGTTTGTGATAGTGTTCAAGTACGCTGGTGTGTTCCTCCTATGGAATGCACCTTCTCCAGATTCAATCCCCACCTTTGCGAAATAGGCACGAATCCTCCCACTGGTAATAATGAATCTCTGACAGAAATCTTTCTACCTTGTACATCGACCAATCTTGTGGAACTTTCTTGGAGACAAGATAGTTCACAATATCAACATACCATGGGAGTGAGTACACAGACAAGATGTCCTCATCTGGAAAGTTTCGGAAATAGGGATCATGACCTACTCAGAGGTCTCTGCATCTGTGATACGGGAAAGGTGATCTACCCCGGTAGTTTTCTCTCCGGGTTTATCTCGAATCTCTAAATCAAATTCATGGAGAAGAAGGATCCATCTGATAAGGTGTGGTTTGGCATCCTACTTAGCATGCAAGTATCGTATGGAAGTGTGATCCGTGTATACAAAAACATGTGATTAGATGAGGTAAGATCTGAACTTTTCTAGCCCAAACACAACTGCCAATATCTCATTCTCTTTGACTGATAATTCCGTTGTGCTTCATCGATAGTCCTACTAGCATAGTGTATAGAAAATGGTATCCCATCCCTTCTCTGTCCTAAAACAGCTCCAACTGCAAAATCTGATGTTGTCTGTCATAATCTCAAAAGGAAGAGACCAATCCGGTGGCTGTAATACATGAGCACTAGTAACCATTTCTTTCATCTGATTGAATACAAGGTGGACTTTCTCATCGATAACAAAATCACTCTCCTTACACAGAAGCTCAGTCAAAGGTTTGGCAATCTTGCTGAAGTCCTTTATGAATCGCCTATAGAATCCTACGTGTCCCAGGGAGGGTTTACAGTCCTTCTCTAGGTAGATATGATGCGATCACAACATTGGATTAATCCCATGGAGATTCAAGATATTCCATCCTATGGCATTGCGGTTTCTCTCAAGAACCTCTAGTACGCGAGATTCTTGTTCAACGGTCAACTGCGAGCTGAGGATAACCGGAAACATTTGAGGGGACCCGCAAGAAGGCATATTTCAACAATGATGGTAAAAGCTTGAGCTCAGGTGGGGTTCGAATCGGCTCTACAAGAACCTATGCCACTGTACTAGTAGACGGTATACGGTATATACTCTGTGGACTATCCACCTTGGCTACTGACAACTTAGCAAATAGAATATCTGATAGATGTGCAATGAATGATCTCTGCTCAGAAAGGAAGGGCTCATTAGGATGTTCAATATTCGTATCAATTAACGGCTTAGATATCTCAGCAATAATCTCAAAAAGATTTCTCTCATATGTGCATAAATCGGGAAATTCAATGAATGGCTTAGATATCTAGACCTAAGAACTCTTAGAAGGAGGCATATCATCAGTAATCTCAGAAAAGTATGCCAACGGAATATTAGAAGGTGCCTCTAGAAACTCAAATTGATCCTCAGAAATCAGCTCAAACTGCTCATCAGCAACTATCTCGATTGGACCACCAAGGGAACTCATGTTAACTGTGCTTTCCATAGAGTTATTTTGAAAAAGGAACTACTGGATATCTATAAAATCAGTGAAAAGATCAGTCTCATTGAATTCAACAAGAAAATCACAGTCATCTAGCTCTGATATAACTTTCTCTGTATCATCTGCTGCCGGTGGCGGTGATGGTCTAGGATCAGAGATCGTCTCAATTTTCACCTTATCACTACGAGAGTGAAAGATGATCTCTCCTATACCATAATCAACTGCTGCTTCGGCCGTTCAGAGGAACGGTCGTCCTAGTATGATCGGGGTATGGAGTAACAGTACAGGTGTGTCCATATCCATGACAACAAAATCAATAGGGAATTTCATTCCCTGTACCATTACAATAACGTCCTCTAAAATGCCTCTTGGCCTTTTAATCGATCTATCAGCAAACTGAAGGATCATTCTGGTTGTCTTAAGAGGCCCTAACCGAAATTCTGTTAGTAACGAGGAAGGCATGAGATTAATGGAGGAACCGATGTCGAGAAGAGTACAATCAAATTCTTGATCAAAGATATGGCAATGGATGTGAGGTGCTCCCTTGTCTTTCGTTCAGGCGGGAGGTTACTGATGGCATGAACTGTGGCCATGGTCAAGATGTGTTTCTCTGTTTCCTTTCATCTGTTCTTCTTTGGTTGATGCATTTGTGTACATGCCTCTTTCATTACCTTTTTTACTGTAGGCATGTATTCCATGGCCTTAAAGAGTGCCATTTTTAAAAAGATGTTATGTAAGATCTCAACCACTCCAGGATCAGATAGGGTTGTTTTTAATTTTTGGATTTTCTTAGATTAGAAAGCAGAAGCAAATGGCACAGAATTAGAATAAACAAGCAAACATTCATTTCCATTATTCAAAGTAGAATCCTTATCTACGAAAGGACAAGCAGAATCAGTCTATACAATGTTGTCCAAACTAGGAGAAGGAAAAATAGAATCTAAAATAGAATGGGATGCTGCTACTGGTGAAGAGAAGGAATCTGCGACTGGTATATTCTCCCTTGCTGATGGTGATCTACATCTGCCTGGTGAAGGTGGTGGTGAAGGCGGTGAAACTCTAGACGTGGGCACTGCTACACTGGGCTTCTCGACTGCTGGTGAAGGAGACGATGTAGAAGATGATGCTCTCTCAGTGGATCGATCTCCTAATCCCAACTGCTGTGTAGGCGACTGCAATCTCCTACCGCTCCTAAGATGAATGGCGTCAGATAAACATGTAAAATCAAGGGACATACCTGTCTCGGGGGTGGGCGGGCTATTGGCTACATGATCCTTGCATCTGATGTTGTTGGGGTTGGCTTTGACTTGTGCTGGAATCAGTGTCATGGTGGTGGTCAGGTCGTCGATCCGCTAAGTCAGTTCATTAATGTTCTTCATGAGCAATGCAAGTTGGTCCAGTGATGGATTGAATGAAGGGGCCTCAGGTTGCTCATTGACTGGTTGTCGTTGAGGTTGATAGTACAAAGGTTGTTGGTACCCATACGGATTCTGATAATGAGGAGGAGGGGGATGAGGATACTGTCCATGATATGCAGTCTGCTGCTGGGCAGGATGAGGAAAATACATAGACTGCTGCTATGGCTGGCCTTGTCTCCAGTTTTGGAACTGTGGTGGAGACTGAAAGTGAGGCTGGAACTGTTGGTACTAGTACTGCTATTATCTGTCGCGCTAAAACTGGTGGGCGGATCTCTGACCCTGCTGTGAACCCAACTGGCCTTGCCCTGACGGACAGGGCTGGTTTCGCTCACGGTCGAACCAGATACCGGTCACCTCCTGAATACCATGTGGAGGTGGAGACTGTTGCTAAGGAATGTAGGCTACTTCCTGTTGGTACGGAATTATCTGATGTGAGTACTGCTGAACCTAATTAGGTGTCTGCACGTAGTAGACATGCTGAACTGTGGATGGTCCTCCGCTACTCTGCTGGGTGGAAGAAGTCTGCTCCCTAATAGAGGTATCGACTGCTGCACTTGTACTGTGGACTGCACTGATCATACTCAAAAGAAGCTCCAGGTTCTTTGTTATCTCATCCATCTTATCCAGGTTATTTGTTCTCTGCTCGATCACATGAAGCATCTCAAGCTCCTTGGATCGTTTCTCAATAATGTCCACTTTGGATAGGTGATTTCCAATAATAGCCAGATCAGAACTGTTTACCCTATCCACTTCATGTGATGCCACATATTGACATCCTTGTGGGGTAGTGCTGGGGCGGTGATGGGGTGCTTCTGAAAAGCACGTGAAGAAGAAAGAGCTGCTAATCTTTCCGCCATCTCCTCAAAAAATTGATAAAGGACATCCTCGTCCTTGTTGAAGTGGCTCCCCCCCCACAAGCGACATCTACCAACTTCTGATTCTCAATGCTTAAACCCCCAAAGAAATTTTATACAAGGCTGGTGATGAATCTCCATTTCATCACCTTTATTCTATCATTTTGGCCTCAAAAACCCTAGCAAATGCATGTAAATAGCATCAATTTGTACATAATAGCATTCATTATTCATTCGTATTAATTATATATAAAATAAGGTTTTTAATGCCAAAATTATAGAATAAAGAGAAGAAAAGAAAAAGGAATAAAATATTGCAAATATTTTATGACCCTAACCCCGAGACCAAGTCCAGAATGGAATTGGTCGACAAGGAATAAAATAGGGGGAGATAAGGGCCAATTATCCAATAAATACTCCATTCATTTATGCATTTTTGGCACCTATTTTGTACATAATTATTTATTCAACAAATGAAGAAACTTTGTACATGAAAGTTGTAGATAATAATGTGAATAAAAATACAAAATTGAGTTTTTGTAAAAATAATACCCAGTGTACATTTTATACACAGAATAAAAAGCCAAAATCTCAACTTCACAGACCCATATCTTGCAAATAAAAACTCCAAATCACCCAAACTCATCTTTAATTGTATATAGCATATCATAAACTATTTTATAAAATTGGTTTCATAATTTTTGGAGTCCATCTGTGAAAGTTAGGTTTTTGGCCCTTCTTGTACATAACACCTGATTAAAATATTCATTTTATTCAATATTCATTATTTTTATAAATTTATATTTTTAGAATCTTGTAAATAATGTATATAATTCATGTGCATGCTAGCATTAGAGTAAAACCCAAAAGAATTTGTAAAATAAAATAAGTCTATACAATACTTAGACAAAATACCTATGAGGAGTATGTACATAAATAAATAAGGAAAACATTCTTTAATTATTTAGTTCTTTTATATTTTTATAGTAATGTATATATTATATATAACTTATTAAAAATACAAAGCTAAAATAAAAACAAATAAAATCCATTAAATAAATACAATGTATATAATATACAGGTAAAATACCTATAAGTATACTTACATATCCACAAACATATTTATTTAAAAATATGAATAAAATCATAAAAATCAAACAAAAATACCTTTATACTCACAAAAATAAATTATAAATTTATAAAATAAGCCAATAAAATAATAAAAGAAAATAAATAAATTAAAAATAAAATACCTAAAAATACATGTAAATACATACGTATACACATTATTCAAATAAAACTATAATAAAACACCTCGAAAAATTCAATAAAAATCATAAACAAATACTAGATGAAATAATACACATTTTTCATTTTATGAGAAAAATTAATAAAAACATTTAGGGTGTCAAATAAATCAATCTTCCATCATGTCCTCTATTTTGGCGTTTAGCGGCTGAGGTGGACCAATCAGGTCCCTCCGCGAGTTGACTCCAGTCAACTTGACCTCCAGTCGCCCGATGTGATGCAGCCCGTCTCTTCGCCCAGCTTCTCCCATTTTTCCCGGACACACCATCCATCAATCGAGGATGCTTCCTTCACAAGAATTAATCCCTAATCATCCATGATGCCCGCCGATTCTTTGGATCAACCTAATACTCTCTAGATCATACAATAATCGCCGGTCAATAAGGCTACTCGCCAATGTTTATAAATAAAAGCTCCGCCTCCTTCCTCAGATTTGGCCACTTTTATTCCAACCTAAAGCCTAGATCTCGTTCCTGGATTGTTCCTCGTGACAGGGGGAGTAGCCCAGCACCGTGACTCGGCCGGAGGGAGGAGATTTTGACGCGGCGGAGCTCCGGCGTCCGCCCTGCTCCCTGGAGGCCCCCAGGTATAAGAGCTGCCCTTTCTATGCATTTTTAGTTAGTCTTAGATGTTAGCTTTTCATTCCAGTCATTAGAATAGGTTTTGATTAATGCCTGTAGTTTAGAAATCGAAATTCGAAGTTCGCCAGAGCTCCGCTCCGGCGACTTCTCCACTGTTGATCTGACTGTATCCGACCGCCCCGTTCACCCCATTTCGAATCCCAATGCTTTCTCCATCTGTTGCACTCATTTGTTCAACCCAGGACTCTAGGTCTTGGCGAATCGGGGCTCCTCCTCCGCCGTTCGCCGGAGCCCCTCCGCCAATCCTCATTTTCGCGTGTTAGCTCCAAACCCCGGGTCGAGGAACATCGCCTCGAGCCCCTCTCATTTTCTGTGCAGGTTAGGCGTACTAGAACACGCCAGGAGACGAATTCCAAGCAAGCGAAGGTACCTGGAGCTTTGTGTCTTCATCGAGCTCGTGGCGTCGCTCTAGGGCCCCTCCGTTCGATCAGACTGCTCCCGCAGTTAGAGAGCCCTGCCAGGAAGCTATCCAGACCATCAGATGCCCGAGGGAGCGCCAGACAAGCGAGCAGCACCAGATCGAAGGTCGGGGAAGAGGGAGTTCTTCCCTGTTCTTCATGCCTTCGTCTTCACCGTCCGATTGCGGTCCCAGCCCAGGTCGAATCTGCACCGTCGGATGGAGCGTCGCATCAACCGTCAGATCAGCATGGCTGATCTAATCACAGACTTCCATCGGCGAAGCGTCATCGGGCGACCAGGAGACGACGCGTGGCAAGTGAGAAGAGCAGCACCGTCGGATGCCACGTTTTTATTAGGGGTAAATTTCACATCCATCCCCCTCGCTTTTTGTATTTAATATTTAATGCCAGAAATAAAAGTCACAGTTGTAAATAAAAGGTCTATTTTGCAAAAGGACCCCCGATGTTTTCATATTTGCACTTTAGTCCTTCCGCGCCTCACGTGCAACAACCACGTGAGGCGCATGTAATTTTGCATTCAAGCCCCTCCGGGTCCCTGTAATTATTAAATGGTCTTGAAAATAAAAGTTAAAGTGTATTTTTATTGTGATTTTTGCATGTATGCCCCTGCGACTTATTTTATTTGCAAAAACACCCCTGCCAGGCCATTTAATTTTTGAATGTTTTGTCCATTTATTTTGTGCTTCATGTTAAATCGAAAAATCTTGGAAAAATAGACTTAAGCTACTGATTGGCTGTGCTTGCATGTCATATTTTTAGTTTGTCATTTTATGGCCTTTTTGTATTTATTAAAAATAAAAAACATGTCTTTTATTCACTGTCTAGAGTATAAAATCCCAAAAAAAATATCAAATTGCCTTGAAAAATTCTAAAAAATTCCTTGTGGTGTATTTTGTCCTATTCTAGTGTCAGTCCAAAAATCCCTAAAAATCTCAAAAGGAAAACCTTAAAAATGTAAAAATACCCAAAAACTTCAAAAAAATATTGAAAATCAAAGAAAAATCAGGAAAATATAAAACCAGGCCCTGTTTATGCTATATTTTATTATCTTCATTAGAAAAATAGTGTGGAAAAATTTTGAGGCTTGTAACTATTTTTAATGTTCATTTTTAGTGCAGCCATACCTTATTCCACTGTTTGCTATTATTTAGCTATTTAAAAATACTAAAAATATGCTAAAAAATGCACAAAAATCACAAAAACAGTAAAAAATTGATGAAAAGCCTAAAAAGACTCTCTCTGTTAATTTTTGACTATTTTTTAAGCATTTTTGTAAATATTTTAGTACCCCTTAATGTATATATAAGTATTTCCTAAAAAGAAATATATATATATATATATATATATACACACACACATTATCTAATTATATTATTATCATCTATATATATATATATAAACAAAAAAAACAAAAAAACAAAAAAAAGAATAATAATAAATAAATAAAAAAGGAAAAATATATATATATATATATATACTCAATTAATTAAAACCCACTTCTCACAAGGATGACTCATTCGCACCCGAAGGCTCATGCATTTTGTATTGCTCTCTGTGGTTCGACCTCTACATGCTTGTTCCCTATACATTTTATGGTAGAGTAAATAAAAATTAATTCACATTTATTTTCGAGCTTGATTGTTGTATTATTTGTTGTGGGTTAATTGCTGATCAACCCCCATATTCTGCGAGCGGTCGCCTCAGCGACACCTCTGTATTATTTATTCATGGTGACCCTCGTGGATTGTGGCCGTTATCAGATGACGCCGTTGCCGGGGAGCAATGAGCATAGCCAAATTGATTTTTGTCATCCTTGTATAAAAATTTTGATTCATGATTCATTTTTGTGTGAGCATCTATTGTTTTATTCCTATTAATCACCATGCTTCATTTATTCATTCACTGTGATTACTTTATCTGCTCTATTTGATTGACTGAGTATGCTAATGCAATCTTTTTGTGACTTTGATGCGCGGGACCGCCACGCGAGGATGGCTTCCTAAGAGGCCAAGGCAGCCGAGCTTGGAGGGGGATGGTCTTCTCTTCTCATGACCATCTGGAGAGTGCACCAAAGAAGCAAAGAGAGGGGCATTAGATAGGCTAGATACTTAGAACTATTTTTGTAATTCATGGTGAGAGAGAGACTATTTGGCATGTAATTAAACAGGACTCTACTCTTCACAATGAGGTCCAGTGCCCGGGTAATTGTTCACCTGGGGGCCTCATCGCGGCTTTTTCGAGTTTTCATTGCCTTCTTTTATTTTGTCTTCCGATGTTTTGAGTTTTCCGCCTTTCTTTTACTTTGTTTTGTGTGCTTGGAGCCCCTAGATATAGGATGCTTGACTCGGTAGCTAGGTCCAAACATTAATAAGAATGCATGTTCCTATAGTCTACTTCGATTGGATCTAGTCAAACTCAAACAAGTTGTAAATTTGTCTCTTAGCCCTCTGTGCCGTAGCGAACTCTGTAAAGCGCTTTCTCCTACCCTCAATTCGTTGAGCAGAGGAGGGGTGAGCCAAGACCGGACTCTCTTGGGCTAGAGATAAATGAGCAACTTATGGTTCTTCACGCTAAAAGCAGCTTATGTTTAGGACGATTTTGTGCCTTGCATACCGACATGTAGATAGGTTTAAAAATTCTGTTTTGCATACCACATGGAGAGAGCTGGGATGCACTGTAAGTCTTCTAACTCAGCGTGCATCATTCGGTTCAATGGTGAGATTTCCACCATGGAACCACTTGCACGGCTTTTCCGCTATCTCCCTCTGATTTTGAGCACCTAGGACTTAAATGAAAATCTACAAAAACGTTAGGCGCTGGTATGAAACAGATCCAAAAAAAGTGAAAACCCAAAAAATTAAAACAAGGGTACTGCTAAATAAACTTTGACCTTAATTAAAATCTGTAATGGACTATCATTGTACCGGGTTCATAAAGCCCTCATTGTTTTCAGGTACCTTGGAGGGGGACCAAAACCCTACTCCCTTGAGCGAGTGCGACCCCTAAGGATTAAAGCCCAAAACCCAGTCTGCAACTGCCTTGTGTATCGCCTTGATTTTCGAAGTATTGGCGCTTCTATCGTACGTAGGCGAGTAGGACTTGGTCACCAATGGTGACTCTCTGTTGTGAGAGCATCGACTCTGTCCGAAGTATTGAGCATAGGCCACGCCTTCACGGGGGTGTCTGTCTCATCGTCCTGTGTCCGAGTAGGTTCTTGCACGCTCACGGGTGATTCCGTTGCGAGCGAGAACCGAAGTATTGGTTTCACCTATCGGCTTCCTCTCTCTTTTCTTTGGCTGAGTAGGGATCCAGGAAGGGTTACAAGGACTCCAAAAAGTACAGACTACAGGTTACACAGGAGGAGGACAAGTACGGGATACTCTTCTGGCAGTACTCTCTCTCCTATAGGGTAGCGTACTAAGGACTTGTTATAAGATATGCCTGAAAATCACAACTCTAAAAATGAAAAGATAATAAATAGCCGAGCTTTCACGGCTTCACATGGCGTGAGTTGGTGAACCCGATTTTGTCTTGTGTTTGTATGGATCAAGATTAAGGTTCAAAGATCAAAGTCCCGTGCCTTTGCGCAAATTTTGTTATGTCTTCCTTTGACCACCCCGCTCAATCGAGCTTTCTACTATTTTACACTCCTTTCGTTACTCGTTGACCATCGTATCATTCTTCCAAAATCCAACATCCTATTGTGCTGCGCGAAGTTGATCCATGGATGGTTTCGTCGGGACCATGCCGACACCCACATCGATTCCATAGACTCAACTCCGCCAATAATTTCGAGGTGATTCCCGAGAACCCGATCCGGACTTTGCGGATCGATCTCTAGACTCCTCGTTTGTCTACCTTTCTCTTGGCCACCCAATAAACTGGGATCACTTTTGTCCCGCTATCGTCGTTGTGAATGGGAGTCGATTACAGTCTACATCATTTTTCCATTCACAACATGCTGGGGTTGACCTGAATTCCAGCTTCATCACGGCAGCTGAACATTAATTGCAAGTGATTTGATTCGGACTATCTCATTATACAGATAGAAGCCAGTGCGAGCCCTAGAGACTACTCCAGAGTTCATCTCGTCCGACTCAGACCCTGACATGGCTCCGGGAGGAAAGGGCAAGGGTCAGCAGCCACCCATACCAGAGGGACAGGTGCCAGATCAAAACCAAGTCAATGCACAGTTGCTAGCATCTATCCAGGCTATCCAGTAGCAGCTGACTGAGCAGGCCCTTACGCAGACCGCTTTCCAGGATATGTTGAATGATATGATGAACCGTAACGACGGAGGAGGAGGCCGAGGCAGAGGAGGCAGGGGAGGAGGAGGTGGAGGTGGAGAAGGTGGTGATGACCACAATGATGATCCCGAATTCCCACCACCGCCGAAACCGACACTCAAAGAAACATACAATCTGAGAGACAGTCAGATGACCGAGTGGATCCTCATTCCACCAGTACACGCTCACTTTGAGCTGAAGCCCCAATTCATAGCCCTTCTCCCTGCATTCCATGGCAACACTAATGAAGAGCCGTACATTCACCTCCAGCAGTTCTCCCGCATTTACCGCACCACTCACTATCCGAATGTCCCCCTGGACATTGTCAAAATGACGGCTTTCCCCTTCAGTCTACAGGACAAGGCCCTTTACTGGGTCAATCATTTGGGAAAGGTAGTGACGACCTGGGAGGAGTTGAAGTCCGCCTTCCTGCACAAGTACTACCCTCTCGGTCGGCTCAACCAGATGCGAGCCCGTATTAGTGACGAGTCGCTAGGTACGGTGTTTAATTTGGTCACGTTGTAGCACGTGTACTCAGTGATTCAGTCAGAACCGAGAGAAGATCTCCGTTAAGAGTGTCTCGGCTTAATTTATATCCCGGGCAAGTCCGGGGTCGAACACAGGGAGGCAGAGGAACAACTTGGGGGTTAATTCGCAAACTTAGGTCTAGATTTCCAAAGCGGTTTTTTTAGATTTTTTAATGCAAATAGGATGCCAAAATGCACAATGCAAGTGAACTAATATACTAAGAAAGCATACAACTTAGCCAAATTAAGTTTAATGAGAAATTAATCTAATTTAGCCAAATTATATTTTTCCTAGAATACTAATCCAGAGATGAAAACAAAACACATTTTTTTGGAATTTTAGGACTTAAAATGCAACAATGAAAAATGCACACTTTTTTAGGGTCTTTTTGCAATTTATCACACAAACAGAAAGCAAAAATCATGAAAAAATTACTGGAATGAAAACATGATGCAAGGAAGCTACAGTAATTTTTTTGGAATTTTTTGACAAGTTATGAATTTTTTATGGATTTTTTAGTGGAAACAGAGTGACAGTGAGTAAATAATTTCTATTAAATCCAGTTATCAAACTAATCAACTTGCGAATTATCTCAAGTAGATATTTTTATCAAGAATCCAGGAGAGTTGAAATTTTGCAAAAAGCATATACGAGGATTTAATTAGAAATCAAAAACTAAAATCACTCTACAATTTATTTAAGGCACAAGACAACTCCATTTTGGATGAGATTTGGACAGTAAGTTAAGCACTCATCAAAGCATCAAATAAAATTTTTATGGAATTTTTAGAACAACCGTTTGTGAGATATTAATTTAATGGCACAGAATGGGTAAACTATGCAAAATTTCAGTTAAACAATTTTAATTAATTACCCATTACTCACAAAAATACAAATAAATATCCACAAGGTATAGAATTAGTTGCTCCACACAAAGGTATTTTTCATTGAACAAATTGATGCAAAAATGAAGTCCAAATTAAGGCATGAACACAGGGGTCTTTGTGCAAAACAGAAATTGAAAAATACAACAGAAAACATGAACAGGGACTGAAATGTAATTACAAAAACTTAACAAAAACTTTACATAATTTTTACATTAAAAAAAGGAAAAGGGGTCACCTTCTTCCTCCTTGCACGATGGGGGATGAACCCAACATTTGGGGTGGTCGGTGGCGGCGCCGCCCACACGAGGGGACGGCGGTGGGAGGTCGGCGTCGGCTGGAGACCCAGCGGCTGGTTGGCGGAGGGGCCCGGGGGCTGGAGGCGGCGGCGAGACGCGACGGAGGTGGCCGCGGGGGGGGGGGGCAGCGGCTTCGGTGGAGGCGGTTGAAGGTGGAGGGCGCGGGGCCTCCCGCGGCTGCGTCGGCGAGGAGGGGGCGGCGGAGGCCGCGCGGCGGCCTGTGGAGGGAGCGGCGGCCGGCGACGCCGCTGGCGGCGAGAGGGGGCGGCGGCGGTGGGTGTTCCCCCACCGCTGCTGCGGATGGTTTTTTTTTGTTTTTTTTTAATTTTTTTCTTTTTGATTTTTTACTGTAATAAAAAAGGGATTTTTTTGTTTTAATTTTTTAACTTTTTTTTTAATTTTCTTTAAACAGGAAATAAGAACACATATATACGGAGAACAAAATTATATAATGATGATGGTGATGAAGTGGATGATATGGAATAAATGAAGGGTGTATGGGTGGTAATGTGATGTGATAAAAAAATTTGCCAATAAACAAATGATGACGAGAAAATGAAAATAAAATTACCTAAGATGGAAGGTCGCCTATGGTGTGCTCACGTGAGCACGGTCTTCGCTCAAATCGCCGGTGTGCGATGAGCTCGAGCAGCGCGCGGTTGCGGCTGCGATGTTGGCCAAAAAGCCAACGGATCACACCGGAGAGAGGGTCGTCGTCGCTCGACCGCGGTTGCGTCGCTGTCACCGATTCAACTCTGGGAACTTGTCTCTCCTCACATAAAGATGGATCAAAGGCAAAAATGAGGAGAATGACATGTATACAAAGATGATGTAATGGGAGGTTATTAAAGTGGTGGAGTTGAATGGGAGGTTGTATTATTAATGGAGTTGAATGGGAAGTTGGGAAAAATGGTGGAATAATGGAGTTGAATTGGTGGTTATTGTAGAGAATGGAAATTAAATAATAAATAAATAAATAAATAAAGTTGTCTACTTTAAATACAATAAAATAAAAAGAGAAGAGAAATAGTGGAAAATTTACAAAAGAAGACAAAACACCATGTACATTTTTTTTTACTTTTCTAATATGTAATTTTTTTATCTTTTTAATAAGAGATATTTACAACGAAAAAAATACAATAAAATAGTATAATTAAAATACAACACAAATATGATTTTTTTGTATTTTTAATAATTAAGAAAGATATAATAAAAAATGAAGAAAGTATGAATATATACATAATGTACAATGTACATCTAGGTCCCAAAACCCAACTTTTGCAAATGAGCTCCGATTTTAATGAAACCACTTCCGTTGGATAGATAATTTTCTAACTTGAACTTTAAAAATGAGTTTGGTGAATTTGGAGTTCATACGGAGCGGGAATTTAGCTTGGAAGTTGGTCTTTACGGCTTTTTCCCATTGGGATCTAGGAGCATTTATTTAAGGTAAAATTTGTTTTGTATTTTTGTATTTTTATACACAGTATTATGAACAAGTTAGAGAAAGAATTAGCCAAAAAGGAGTTGAAATTAAATTATTAAAAATCCATGAAGTTTTGGGCTATTTACAAGTATAAAACTCCTTTGATTTTGCGGCTTTTTTTTATTGTTAATTTATTTTGTACAATCTTATATACAGTAATTAGTGAGTTTTATTTACAAGAGGTATTTTGTTAATTTATTGATTTTATGGACATTTATTTGGGATTTTACTCAGGAATTTTGCTAAGATCAAGATATTGAGATGAATCGTGGATTCATCAATTAGTAATTTCTCCCAAGGAGCACATGAGTCCGTACACGAGGCTTGGGAGAGATTTACTGATCTGCAGGAGAAGTGTCCCCACCACGAGATCCCTAAGACCAGCCTGGTCCAGCATTTCTTCGGGGGACTCAATATTGAAAGTCAAAGGCTCGTGGACGCAGCATGTGGAGGCTCCCATTTCAATAAGGATGAAGATGTTGTTTGGCAGATCTTTGAAGAAATGGCCGAAGGAGAGGCCGCCCTCTCTTCATCCAAGGCATACCAGAAGCAGCCCCAGATCCTCCAGAAGCAAGTGCACATGGTTGCATCCAAGGAAGCAGAGAGAGATGAGAGCTCCAACCTCAGCATCATCGGAGGCCATCTCTCTAAGGTCGACATAATCGAGAAGCGATCACAGAACCTTGAAAAACTCGCTGTGATCGAGAAGAGGACCCAGAACCTGGATAAGCTCGATCAGATCAACAAGTACCTCGAGCTGTTGGTCGGTACGATCAACTCTGTGCAGTCGGCTACACCATCAGACACTCCAGCTGAGAGGAAGGACAAGCCGCAACCGCAGCATCAGCCTCAGCCGAGCCAGCAGCCACCGGCAGTCCAGCACGTGTACTACGTGCAGGCGCCCGACCAGGGCCCGCCGCAGCAGCAGATGGTCGTTTACCAACCAGAGTTCCTTTCCATTCCTGATCCAGTTTTCCCACCACCACCCTTGATCCAAGAAGTTAACGGGGTATGGACGAATGATGCACAGCCGACCCGTCCTCAGGGACAACCCCAGGGTCAGCAATTTGCCAACCGACAGTACCACCAACCTCAGGGTGGTCGTTTTGGCCAAACCTCTCAACCTCACCAACAACACCAGCAGCCTCCTCAGTTCACACACCAATGGAGGCAGAACTTTCCGTATCAGCAGCAGCCGCAGTACCGCCACCCACAGCCGTATCACCAGTATGCGGCTGCTCAGCCTCAACCATACCAGCAGTATCCACCTCCGTCCTACCAATAGCTTCAACTTCCTGCTCCACCACAGCAACACCACCAGCAGCCTCCCCACCCATCTAACCAACAGCAGCGTGGTCTGCACGCTGAATCTTCTGATGTGCCCCCAGCTAATCCCACCATGGAGTGTCTAGCCCAACTTGTTAAAGGGCTAGCGGAGATGACCAAGCAGCTTGATGACCTAACCGCCACTCGCACTACCATTCCGGCGCAGGTCGAAGCCAACCCCAACAACTTCAAGAAGAAGGAGCAGGTAGAATGTGATGTCCAGTCCGTGTCTGAGAATGATATTACTGTTTATTCTAATGCTGTTACTCTCAGGAGCGGTAGGGCCTTGCCTCCGCCTGCCGCCAGATGTGGGGTGAATAAAGAAACATGTGGATCGTCATCTTCCGCATCAGCCGTGCCAACTCCAGGGGAGGGTGAGGAGGAAGAGGAAGGAGAAGCCAGTCCAGCCGTCGTGCCATGTCATCAGCCTCAGCCAAAAACACAAAAAAATCAGCAAAAACAAAAACAACAAAAAGAAGCATGTAGCAGAAGTGAAGCCGCGCCAGCCTTGGGGGAGTCGCCAGCAGCAGCCGATCCCTTGCCAGCCGATGCTACCCTTTTTGATCGCCCAGCAGCACCAGCATATTCAGATCCAGCTTGTACTCCTTTTTGTAGTTCGGATGTACAACATTCTGTGGGCGATGATTTTGATGTAAATAAGAACTCTAATCTTCCTGCCAGTAATGTGAATATTCCTTTTCCACATGCAATACAAAAATCCAAAAAAAATGCAAAAAGAAAAAATGCATTGTCTGATCCAGGTGTTGTGGACATTTTGGATAAATTGACTGTTGAGATTCCCTTGTTGAAGGCCATGGAATACATGCCAGCTGTGAAGAAAGGATTGAAAGAGGCATGTACTAACAGGCGTCGCCCAGCGCAAGACCACAGACGCCGAGAGGTAGAAAAGCACGTCTTATCCATGGCCACAGTTGCAGCTATCACCAACCTCCCCCAGAAAAAGCAAGATACAGGAGCACCTCTGATCAGTTGTGTGATTTTTGATCAGGTCTTCGAGCGTACTCTTCTTGACAGTGGTTCTTCCATCAACCTTTTGCCCTCGTCTATAATGCAAGAATTCGGGTTGGGACCGCTCAAGCAGACACGAATGATCCTTCAGTTCGCTGACCGATCCGTTAAGCGGCCCCGAGGTTTGTTGGAAGACGTGATAGTTACCGTGCAGGAGATGAAATTCCCAGCTGACTTTGTAGTCCTCGATATGGACTCGCGTGCACCACTGCTCCAGACCCCTATCATCCTTGGCAGACCATTTCTCCGTACTTTAGGTGCCGTGGTTGATTACGGGTCTGGAAAGATCACCTTCAGCTCGAACACCCAGCAAATCACGATCAATATGAACAAGGAGCGGAATGCCACAACTGATGAGAGTCAAGCAGCATCAGAAGCAGACTGTGATTTTATTGCAGAGATCAGAGATTCAGAGTTGTCACTGGACGATCCATGGACCCAAGAAATCCTCACCCTTGAGGAGGACTTGGAAAGCACAGTCAGCATGTGCTCTGATGATTTGTGGGAGACAGATTCTCAGATGCAGGCGCATTTTCTTGAGCATTCACTCCAGACCGAACATGATCAGCTCACCGCAGAACCGTTCGGTACATCACTGGGATCTCAACAGGATGTTGAGGATGGTAACAGTCTTAAGGTACATCCCACCACCAGCATGGTATCGGAAGTGACCGATAAAGTGGACAGATTGAAACTAGAACTCAAGCCACTTCCGGCAGGCCTGAAGTATGCTTACCTTGCGGGTGAAGAACAAATGTATCCGGTCATTATTAGCAGCAGGCTGAATCCGGATCAAGAATCTCGACTTCTCGAGGTTCTAGAAAAGAACCGCAAGGCACTTGGTTGGAGCGTATCAGACCTCCGAGGGATAAATCCAGCCCTATGTTCACACCATATCTATCTAGAAGAAGATGCCAAGCCGTCCCGCGAATTTCAGAGAAGGCTGAACCCTAACCTTCGGGACGTGGTCATGAAAGAAATCAGAAAATGGTGTGATGCAGGCTTCATCTATCCCATCTCCGATTCAAAATGGGTAAGCCCCCTGCATGTAGTTCCCAAGAAATCCGGGCTTACCGTGGTCACAAATGAAAAAGGAGAGGAAATTTCTACTCGGGTACCAACCTCCTGGCGGGTGTGCGTTGACTACCGCCGTCTTAATGCAGCAACCAAGAAGGACCACTTTCCCTTGCCATTTATTGACCAAGTCTTGGAGAGGTTAGCAGGCAAGGAGTTCTTCTGCTTTCTGGATGGGTACTCCGGGTACAACCAAGTGGCGATCGCCCCTAAGGATAAAGAGAAGACTACCTTCACTTGCCCGTTCGGCACATACGCCTTCAAGAGGATGCCCTTTGGATTATGCAATGCACCCGCAACCTTCCAAAGATGCATGCTAGCAGTCTTCGCCAAGATGGTAGGCAGCTTTCTCGAGGTGTTCATGGACGATTTCTCTGTCTATGGTGATAGTTTCGATTCTTGCCTCGAGCACCTAGACAGAGTGCTTCAGAAATGCCGGGAAGTCAATTTAGTGCTCTCATGGGAAAAGAGCCACTTTATGGTCACAGAGGGTATTGTGCTGGGCCACGTCCTTTCCAAACGTGGCATGGAAGTCGACCCAGCAAAGGTGGATGTCATTTCCAATCTTCAACCACCTCAGTTAGTTAAGAATGTAAGGTCATTCCTGGGGCATGTGGGATTTTACAGGCGATTCATCAAGGATTTCAGCCGTATTGCCCGACCTCTGACAGAACTTTTGTGCAAGGAAACCGAGTTCATAGTTGATCAGCCAGTTCTCCTTGCTTTCAATCAGTTGAAGGAGCTTATCACTCAGGCTCCAATCTTACAGCCTCCCGACTGGACTCTTCCATTTGAGATAATGACCGATGCGTCAGATTTTGCAGTCAGAGCTGTTCTAGGGCAGAGGAAAGACAAGGCGCCCTATGCCATTCACTATGCCAACAGAACATTAGATGAGGCTCAAAGGAACTATACAGTGACAGAGAAAGAGTTGCTGGCTGTGGTTTTCGCCTTAGAGAAGTTCAGATCCTATCTGTTAGGGTCAAAAGTCACAATTTTCATAGACCACTCTGCTATTCGATACCTACAGCAGAAGAAGGATGCCAAGCCCAGACTGATTCGTTGGATCCTTCTCCTCTAGGAATTCGATCTGGAAATTAAGGACAAACTGGAGTTCAGAATGTGGTAGCAGATCACCTCTCCAGAATTGAGCAGCATGAGCCTCCTATGAGCAATGCACCTATCACAGAAACCTTCCCTGACGAAGCTATCTTAGTTGTGGATGCTCTCCCTTGGTATGCTGACATTGTCAATTACCTCGCCTCTGGGGTAATACAGTCGGATTGGACGAAGAACCAGAAAAACAAATTCATGTCGACCATCCGCTTTTACCAGTGGGAAGATCCCCTTCTATTCAGAGAAGGAGCAGATTGTATTTGGCGCAGGTGCATTCCTCAGACAGAGCAATCTAGTGTCCTCGAGCATTGTCATTCGCTCGAATCTGGTGGACATCACTCTGGAGATCGTACGGCAGCGAAAGTATTGCAGTGTGGCTTCTGGTGGCCCACTTTATTCAAGGATGCAGCAGAGTTTGTCAAAAGATGTATTGACTGTCAGCGTCTGAAAGGTACACTCACTGCCAAAGATTCAATGCCTCTGAAAATCATTCAGATAGCAGACGTTTTCGATGCATGGGGCATTGACTTCGTGGGACCTTTCCCTAACAGTCAAGGTTTTGAGCACATCCTTCTTGCCGTAGATTACGTGAGTCGTTGGGTTGAAGCTATCCCCGCCCGAGCCGCCGACAGCAAAATAGTTTGCCAGTTTCTGAAGAAGAACATCATTTCGCGGTTTGGGATACCAAAGATTCTCATATCAGACGGGGGTAGTCACTTCATCAACAAGGAGGTCAAGAAGTTAACGAAGGAGTACAACATCGATCACCGTGTCGCGTCTCCTTATCATCCGCAGACCAATGGCATGGCAGAGTTATCTAACAGAGAAATCAAGACCATATTGCAGAAACTTGTTAGGCCAAACAGAAAAGACTGGTCTCAACTCTTGGACTCAGCTCTTTGGGCTTACCGTATGGCCTACAAGTCTCCCTTGGGCATGTCGCCCTACCGTCTTGTATATGGAAAACCATGCCATCTGCCCGTGGAATTAATTCACAAATCTCTTTGGGCAATTAGCAATTGTAACTTGGACTCGCGAAAGAGTGGTCAGAAGAGAAAAGATGATCTGAACAAGCTCTTGGAATTCCGAGACTGCGCATACGATAACACCTTGATGTACAAGGAGAAGGTGAAACGCTGGCATGACCGGCACATCAGACGAAAGACCTTCGACGTTGGGCAGAAAGTATGGTTGTTTGATGCAAAGTTGCGGATATTCCCAGGTAAATTAAAAAGTAAGTGGACAGGGCCATTCCGAGTATGTGAAGTGCGTGACAACGGAAGCATTGCTATATCAGAATTGTCCCCTGACGCACAGCCCTTCGTTGTCAACGGTCAACTACTGAAGCCGTACTTGGAACCAGATGCATTCTTGGCCGTTGTAGACTCGATCCAGTTAGTGCACCACGATGACATCTCCGCAGCACCTGCAGCACCAAAAGATTCAGACGATGTACTCCAACCACTATTTCTCTGATTTTCTTCTTTTCTTCTTTTCCTTTTCTATTTTCTTTTTCTATCTTAAAAAGGTGTCGCCCCTTTGTGTCAGTTTTCTGTACTTAGGACGTACTTTGTCCTAAGTATAGGGGGTTGCACTCCTGATTTGTTAATTCTTTGATCTGTTTATTCCCACCCTTGACCCTCCCTGCTTTTTGCACAGTCTGCTATACTTCGGATTATTTGATCCTAAGTATAGGGGGGACGGTCCACTTCTCATTCACTCATTTCATTCATATTTATTCTTTAGATCTGTCTATACTCAGTACGAGTTATGTCTTTGCTTTTTCCTTTCGATCTATGAGGACATAGCTCAAGCTCAGTATAGGGGGGTCGTATATACCATGTATATACTAAAAGCCATAACTCATACTGAAAAATAAAATATCACTACAATACAAAATAAAATGTAAAAAGTAGCTTTATAATAATGAAAGATGATTGTGAGCTCCTCAGACTCCTTGTAATTATACTGACTAGTGAGTCAGAAAAGTGTTCTGTACGAAACATTCTCCTTTGAAAAATCTTGTGAAATTTGTTTGAAAACAGCGTGTACAAGTATTCAACGTTTGAAAAATTAGTTTTGTGTGTAAAACTTATTTTCTTTGAGTGAAAGCAAAATGTGTGAAAATTAGTGTGCAAATGATTGTGAAAAGTTGATTGTCAAAAGTGTTTTGAAAAATCTATCTATGTTATGCAAAGCCTAGGTAAAAGGGTTTTCAAATGCGTGTACATGTTGTAAAATTATTTTGGACTAGAGTTTTCAAAAACCCCTGTGAAAATGATTTTCGATTAAGTCTGAGGAATCCGCACAAAAATCTCTCATTTGTAAATAAGGAATAAGCCAAATAAAGTTTATAAGAACCAAAACCATATTGTACATCAAATACGATTTTTTTCTTCTTTTGTATCTACTGATTAATAAATCAGATACCTATACAGTACGATTTGGAAAATAGTGTGACCAGTTCTGAAAAATTTAATGTGAAATGATTTCAAATGTGTGAAACCGTGTTGATTGTAAAACTTTTCTTTGTGTGAAAGACAGGATTTCAAAAACCTATGTGCAAATGTTTTGAAAAATGCTTGTCAAAATTATTGTGAAAATTGTATATATACATATAGCGTGAAAAATCTTTGCAAAAATGATTTCAAATATGTGTAAATGATTGCAAAAATTATCGTGTACTATAATTTGCAAATTTTTTTTCAAAAGCTAATAAGAACACCATTGCAAATACTAGTAAAACGGAAATAAGACACATACGATTCTTTCTTTACATACCCAAATAAACTATTTCATTCACACCTGTAAAGTTGCTAAAAATTCCTAAATTTTGAAAATAAAGCAGCACACCCGTGTAAATAAGTGTATATACTTTTTGAATATTTTCAGTTCGTACTTCCTGTGCAGAAATTCTTTTTGTAAAAACATTCTTTGATCCTTTCAATTTTTGTGAAAAATTGCATCATTCATTGTGCATAGCATAAGCATACCATTCATATTCTTTCTGAGTGAAGCTTGATGATTGAATCAGTCTAAGAAAGTCTCAAATTGGAGCTCGGTTAGACCTTACCGCACCTAATTACACTGGAACCTTATGGGAACGAGGTTTAAGGTACTTCAGGTCTATGCAGACTTAATTCTTTGAGAAATCAGGGCTGGGTTCAAGTCACCTCAGTGGACTAACTAGAACTTTTCGAGACACACGTATGACTCTTGCCAACCGTGATCTAACTTGGACACCTGCACCTTTCACTTGGCTCAACTCAGTTGGAGTGGCGAGGGGGTTGGATTTACCAGTCTGAGACGCACACGGGTGGAAACATTCGTCCTCGTCTAGGGAGGGAAGTGCACCCCAACCGGATCCAATAGCAATGAGGTCTAAAGACAGGAGATTGTGGGTTGCGATAAAGCTTCAAAAGAGGGATAGTCTACCGGCTCAAGAGGAAAAACTCCTTATGTAAAGGCTGCTGTGAATAGTATGTTGAAAAAAAATATGGTCAGGCCTGTACAAAAATAAAATGCCTGCAAAGTATGTACAGTCAAGAAGCAAGCTTGAGCTCCAAAGTCAAATATGTAAGCCTGCAGCTGGATGACTTGATTACTGGTTTTGCATCCCGGGATAGGCAGCTACACTGGCTACCGTCCATTCTTCTCTTCACCCCCTCCTCTTGAGCTGGTTGCCACTTGAACTTAGAAGGGAATACCCTGCTCCTCGAGGAAAGAGCTGTTGGATTGGGGAATCATTGGGTTGTCATTCTGGAGAAGTCAGTTCCTTTATCATTTCAGTTGGGGAGAGCCATTATCACTTACACCGTACAAGTCAGCTTCATAGTTATAAGGGTTTGCGTATGATGTAGACTGGTTCTGACCCGGCTGTTGAGGTGGGTTGAACCGAGTTCTGTGACTATCGAAGGCTGTGGTATTTTAGAGTTGGTTCCGACTAGGTGCCACACACCTTCACACCCAAGGTCTGACAGGAGCTCCAAATTCAGATTTTGTAAGGACATGCATTGCACTGAAAGCATCCCTATTCACTCTATATTTCTTTCATTTTCCTTTTTCTTTTCTTTATTCTTTTGGCACTTATTGCATAAGTGTTTGCTAGGGACTAGCAAAGGCAAGTATAGGGGGGTGATGAATCTCCATTTCATCACCTTTATTCTATCATTTTGGCCTCAAAAACCCTAGCAAATGCATGTAAATAACATCAATTTGTACATAATATCATTCATTATTCATTTGTATTAATTATATATAAAATAAGGTTTTTAATGCCAAAATTATAGAATAAAGAGAAGAAAAGAAAAATGAATAAAATATTGCAAATATTTTATAACCCTAACCCCGAGACCAAGTCCAGAATGGAATTGGTCGACAAGGAATAAAGTAGGGGGAGATAAGGGCCAATTATCCAATAAATACTCCATTCATTTATGCATTTTTGGCACCTATTTTGTACATAATTATTTATTCAACAAATGAAGAAACTTTGTACATGAAAGTTGTAGATAATAATGTGAATAAAAATACAAAATTGAGTTTTTGTAAAAATAATACCCAGTGTACATTTTATACACAGAATAAAAAGCCAAAATCTCAACTTCACAGACCCATATCTTGCAAATAAAAACTCCAAATAACCCAAACTCATCTTTAATTGTATATAGCATATCGTAAACTATTTTATAAAATTGGTTTCATAATTTTTGGAGTCCATCTGTGAAAGTTAGGTTTTTGGCCCTTCTTGTACATAACACCTGATTAAAATATTCATTTTATTCAATATTCATTATTTTTATAAATTTATATTTTTAGAATCTTGTGAATAATGTATATAATTCATGTGCATGCTAGCATTAGAGTAAAACCCAAAAGAATTTGTAAAATAAAATAAGTCTATACAATACTTAGACAAAATGCCTATGAGGAGTATGTACATAAATAAATAAGGAAAACATTCTTTAATTATTTAGTTCTTTTATATTTTTATAGTAATGTATATATTATATATAACTTATTAAAAATACAAAGCTAAAATAAAAACAAATAAAATCCATTAAATAAATACAATGTATATAATATACAGGTAAAATACCTATAAGTATACTTACATATCAACAAACATATTTATTTAAAAATATGAATAAAATCATAAAAATCAAACAAAAATACCTTTATACTCACAAAAATAAATTATAAATTTATAAAATAAGCCAATAAAATAATAATAGAAAATAAATAAATTAAAAATAAAATACCTAAAAATACATGTAAATACATACGTATACACATTATTCAAATAAAACTATAATAAAACACCTCAAAAAATTCAATAAAAATCATAAACAAATACAAGATGAAATAATACACATTTTTTATTTTATGAGAAAAAATTAATAAAATCATTTAGGGCGTCAAATAAATCAATCTTCCATCAGGTCCTCTATTTTGGCGTTTAGCGGCTGAGGTGGACCAATCAGGTCCCTCCGCGAGTTGACTCCAGTCAACTTGACCTTCAGCCGCCCGATGTGACGCAGCCCGTCTCTTCGCCCATCTTCTCCCATTTTTCCCGGACACACCATCCATCAATCGAGGATGCTTCCTTCACAAGAATTAATCCCTAATCATCCATGATGCCCGCCGATTCTTTGGATCAACCTAATACTCTCTAGATCATACAATAATCGCCGGTCAATAAGGCTACTCGCCAATGTTTATAAATAACAAGCTCCGCCTCCTTCCTCAGATTTGGCCACTTTTATTCCAACCTAAAGCCTAGATCTCGTTCCTGGATTGTTCCTCGTGACAGGGGGAGTAGCCCAGCGCTTGACTCGGCCGGAGGGAGGAGATTTTGATGCGGCGGAGCTCCGGCGTCCGCCCTGCTCCATGGAGGCCCTCAGGTATAAGAGCTGCCCTTTCTATTCATTTTTAGTTAGTCTTAGATGTTAGCTTTTCATTCCAGTCATTAGAATAGGTTTTGATTAATGCCTGTAGTTTAGAAATCGAAATTCGAAGTTCACCGGAGCTCCGCTCCGGCGACTTCTCCACTGTTGATCTGACTGTATCCGACCGCCCCGTTTACCCCATTTCGAATCCCAACACTTTCTCCATCTGTTGCACTCATTTGTTCAACCTAGGACTCTAGGTCCTGGCGAATCGGGGCTCCTCCTCCGCCGTTCGCCGGAGCCCCTCCGCCAATCCTCATTTTCGCGTGTTAGCTCCAAATCCCAGGTTGAGGAACATCGCCTCGAGCCCCTCTCCTTTTCTGTGCAGGTTAGGCGTACTAGAACACGCCAGGAGACGAATTCCAAGCAAGCGAAGGTACCTGGAGCTTCGTGTCTTCATCGAGCTTGTGGCGTCGCTCCAGGGCCCCTCCGTTCGATCAGACCGCTCCAGCAGTTAGAGAGCCCTTCCAGGAAGCTATCCAGACCATCAGATGCCCGAGGGAGCGCCGGACAAGCGAGCAACACCGGATCGAAGGTCGGGGAAGAGGGAGTTCTTCCCTGTTCTTCATGCCTTCGTCTTCACCGTCCGATTGCGGTCCCAGCCCAGGTCGAATCTGCACCGTCGGATGGAGCGTCGCATCAACCGTCAGATCAGCTTGGCTGATCTAATCACAGCCTTCCATCGGCGAAGCATCATCGGGCGACCAGGAGACGACGCGTGGCAAGTGAGAAGAGTAGCACCGTCGGATGCCACGTTTTTATTAGGGGTAAATTTCACATCCATCCCCCTCGCTTTTTGTATTTAATATTTAATGCCAGAAATAAAAGTCACAGTTGTAAATAAAAGGTCTATTTTGCAAAAGGACCCCCGATGTTTTCATATTTGCACTTTAGTCCTTCCGCGCCTCACGTGCATCAACCACGTGAGGCGCGTGTAATTTTGCAGTCAAGCCCCTCCGGGTCCCTGTAATTATTAAATGGTCTTGAAAATAAAAGTTAAAGTGTATTTTTATTGTGATTTTTGCATGTATGCCCCTGCGACTTATTTTATTTGCAAAAATACCCCTGCCAGGCCATTTAATTTTTGAATGTTTTGTCCATTTATTTTGTGCTTCATGTTAAATCGAAAAATCTTGGAAAAATAGACTTAAGCTACTGATTGGCTGTGCTTGCATGTCATATTTTTAGTTTGTCATTTTATGGCCTTTTTATATTTATTAAAAATCAAAAACATGTCTTTTATTCACTGTCTAGAGTATAAAATCCCAAAAAAATATCAAAATGCCTTGAAAAATTCTAAAAAATTCCTTGTGGTGTATTTTGTCCTATTCTAGTATCAGTCCAAAAATCCCTAAAAATCTCAAAAGGAAAACCTTAAAAATGTAAAAATACCCAAAAACTTCAAAAAAATATTGAAAATCAAAGAAAAATCAGAAAAATATAAAACCAGGCCCTGTTTATGCTATATTTTAACATTAGAAAAATAGTGTGGAAAAATTTTGAGGCTTGTAACTATTTTTAATGTTCATTTTTAGTGCAGCCAGACCTTATTCCACTGTTTGCTATTATGTAGCTATTTAAAAATACTAAAAATATGCTAAAAAATGCACAAAAATCACAAAAACAGTAAAAAATTGATGAAAAGCCTAAAAAGACTCTCTTTGTTAATTTTTGACTATTTTTTAAGCATTTTTGTAAATATTTTAGTACCCCTTAATGTATATATAAGTATTTCCTAAAAAGAATATATATATATATATACACATTATCTAATTATATTATTATCATCTATATTTATATATATATATATATAAACAAAAAAAACAAAAAAAAACAAAAAAAAGAATAATAATAAATAAATAAATAAGGAAAAATATATATATATACTCAATTAATTAAAACCTACTTCTCACAAGGATGACTCATTCACACCTGAAGGCTCATGCATTTTGTATTGCTCTCTGTGGTTCGACCTCTACATGCTTGTTCCCTATACATTTTATGGTAGAGTAAATAAAAATTAATTCACATTTATTTTCGAGCTTGATTGTTGTATTATTTGTTGTGGGTTAATTGCTGATCAACCCCCATATTCTGTGAGCGGTCGCCTCAGCGACACCTCTGTATTATTTATTCATGGTGACCCTCGTGGATTGTGGCCGTTATCAGCTGGTCCTTAGAATATCATGATGGGATCATTTCTCCGTCATATCTTTGAATCTTTCCCACATCTCGTGAATAGGCTCTTGGGGCATCTGGGAGAAATTAGCAATCAAGGATTGCATTTGGTTGAGTCGTCCAAGTAGATAATACTTGTTAGGAAATGCGGACCTCACCTCTTCTCAAGTAGTGACAACCTTCCCCAAGTGATTTAACTAATACAAAGCTTTGCCCATCAGACTGAATGGAAAGACGGTCATCTGCACTACCTCTAATGGGACATTTGGATAGTGTACTGTTCCACAAATGTGATCGAACTGCTGGAGGTGTATATGAGATTCTTCATTAATGTTGGGAGAAGAGGTAAAATAGTAGGCTTAAGCTGAAAATGCCCATGAATTGCAGGGATTTGTATCCAAGAATTTGTCTGTCCTGCCCTTGAATTATAAGCATTCTTTAATGTAGGCTTAGCCCCAAGTTCTATGTGAGGTTCTTCTTCCGCATTCCCACATCCTGGGTTTCTGTTATCCCCCTCTCTCCTATCTTTTCTTTCCTGTCTCATCTCAAGGATCATATCTCTTAATGCGGTATGAAAATTAGCCTGCTTTGTTATCTGGGCTTGAGTTGACTGGATGGAGGCTAATAGGGTGCTGTTGATCTAGCTCTTCTCCTACATGGTTCCCTTTCCCTTTGGTGGCATCAAGTGTCTGGTGTTTGACTCTGAAAATGCGCATGACACTTGATTAGTGCTCAGAATCGATGGAGTCTCTGATATTAATTCGAGATTAAAGCCAATCTCAAATAGTAGATTAATGGATGTTGTGAAGGGAGAAGTGGGAAGTGAGTCTCCCTGAGTAGAAGGTGAACAGCTCGGAGTGTAGAATGAGTTCACAAAGTTCAAACGAGAAATACTCCGGTCCGACATCTTCGAAATCAATAAGCAGGATGCGAGAGCACGGAGGTCAATGCAAGAGTGAAAGTGAATGAAGGTGCAAATTGTGCACGAGGATCTCTATCACTAGGAAGCAAACACAATACAAACCCCAGTTCACCAACTCAACTCAATGTGAAGAAAGTGAAGGTTTGATCAATTATCTTGTCAATTTTAGAGTTTGGTGATAATACAATCTATCAGAGCAGTTAAAAGCGAGCTGTTAGGAACCAAATGCGCTCAAGAGACTGGCTCAATCCCAAAGTTAGATCTTTCCCAGCCAGTATGAATTGCAGACCGTTTACCGACTACCCGATCAAGTCAATCTGTTAAGGACGTCGCGGGCCGCTTTATCGGCTACCAAAGAGATCCTCACTAGAGAATGACTAACCCAATATAGTAGTATGAAAAGAGTTTGGGTTTATTTCTATCCTAGTGTGTGGGTTGCTCTCTCTCTACAAACAAACCAAACAATGAGGGGTTACTCTCTCCAAAACAATGATTTTTCCTTGTGTTTATTTTAGGGTCGAGTTTTCTTCAGCAGTCCTGTATTTTAGGCAGTTGTCACTTGGTTAAAATATTTTCAAAGAATCACCTACCTAGTGTCTAATTTCCTTTTTAACTTGTGTGAGTGAAACACAAGGAAGGAGATCGGAAATGCCAATGCACGATTAAAAACAGTGATGCGTGCAGGGGTTAGAGATGTGTACCTTGTCGCCAGCACTTTACATGCAAGTGATCTACATAGAATTGAAATACAGAAAAATAAACTAACCTATATGCAAATGCAAGTGAACCGTCCTAATCAATAGCTTATATTAATGGGCAAGAACATGTTAATTTGACTAAGTCCAGCTACGCTCTATTCTATAGGTACAAAATTCTTGTTTAGGGTGTTTGAACCTAATTAATTACATGGCTCAAGCAAATTAACTAAAGCAATCAATAGGTATCTCATGAAATCTATCGGAAACAAAGAAAAATAAGATGATAAAAACAAAATCGGTGATATCCCGCAAGTGCACCGACACTTGGAGAAACAAACCTGCAATAAATGAATTTCTGTTTAAAATAGTTAAAATGCTAAAAATAAAGTCTCTCTCTCTCTCTCTCTCTCTCTCTTTTTGATCTCCTTCAATTCTTCTTCTCCTCCTCTCACGCTATCCTGCGACTCGGTGAAGAATCAAGCTGCCTCCGCTTCGCTTGGGTGCTTCGGCTCTTCTAGGATCGTCTCCTTTGCTTCGTGGGCCTTCATAAGAAAAAGAAAAGAGAGAATGTGTAAGAAACACAAGTATCAAATATAAGCACGAAAATGAAATGAAATAATGAATATGAACAATGGAGTGAATGTGGAAAATATACACAAATATATACAACCAAGAATAGCAGGTCAAAAGGGAAACGTAACTACCCTTACCGTGCCTCCTTGGCAACGGCGCCATTTTGTTGCTTTGCTTTTCTGGGGTTTTAATTATTTGAATTATGAACAAGTCATTGCAACCCAATCAAGCGTCAACAAACAAATATTTTTTTTCTCTCCGCAAAATAATTATAGAAAAATAATGTGGAGCAAGAGAAATGTTTTGCTACTTATTTACTTGTATAGCGGACATGATCGAACTCAGGAAGGCTACAATTCCCGAGGGTTATTCAATTAATCGATGAAAAATAATTAAAAGAAAAACAGGAATCTCAAAGGCAAACTATCCTCGATTTTTGTGTAATTTTTTATCTTTTTTATCTTTTTTATTTTTATTAATTTTTTATTTTCTGATTTTCAAATTTTTAGTGATTTTAATTTTGCAATTTTTTTAATTTCAAATAAAGAACAATAGGCACAAGATAAGAACTACGCACACCAAACTTTTTTTGTATTTTTCAATTATATCAATTATTAAGAAAATTCAGAGAAACTATTTTTGGATTTTAAAGACTTTGAAATATTTTTGGGAATTTTTTGCAGAATTGTCAGATGTTTTTTGTATTTTTCTAAAAATCAAACAGTGGCAAAAATGAGAAATAATGGACAACCATGAGTAGCTTGCAACTTAAAAACATTTATGTGCTCAAAACTCTAGGAAATTATTTTTATAATGAAATATATGCAAATATCTACAAACAAGAACTGAAATCATGATTTTTGAATTTTTGTAGAATTAGTTATGATTTTTATAAGTTTAATTGTATTTTTCAATTTTTTGGGTTTTGAAAAGAATTGATGTGTGAAATTTGGTTAGAAATTAATAGACAATGAAATAAAACTACTCTAATGTTTTTGGAATTATTAAACCAATATTCAAATTTTTAAAAAAATTGGAATTTCAGGAAGAGAAAAGACACTATTTTTGATTTTTTAATAAATCATTTAAAATGCAACAAAAAATGTATGCTAAAAAATAAGCACATGAGGAGCATAACATGATTTTTAGGAATTTTATTGACCAAAGAAAACATTTATTTCAATAAGAAAAGCAAGCAAAATAAAGGTCTGGAAGTCAGGGACTAAACTGCAACTATTCAAGTTTGTTTAACAACATATAATAGAAATAAAGTTGCAGGATAAAAATGACAATTTACCCAGTGAAGATGGCATGATGCACATGACTTGCTGAAGCAGGACTTCTATATAAATTTTAGAACTTCCGAGGGTGTTGAATGTAATTTACCCAAATGTAATCATGCAACGCACGTGCTTGATTCTGTGAGGGGCTATTTGACGATTTCGGAAAACTCTAGGACCGAACTGATATTTTCCCAATTTTTAATAAAAAACCCTAGGATTTTGTTTGTGCTGCTTTCGTTGTTCTTCAAGATGGCCAAATTGGGGCCGCCACCACTATTCTGCAAGATGGAGGAACACGGGGCTGCGGGCAGTGGAGGATGGATCGACGAGCGTCGTCGGTCGTGGTGAAGGAGGCGCGTTGAGGGGTGGTGGTTCACAGCACACTCGCGCGCGGTAGTTGTGAGCACGCGCGGCAGTGCGTCTTTGGCTGTGAGATGCTATGGAAAATGGTCTTCAGCGGAGGCGATGACGTGCCACCGGCTGAGGTCTAGCGGTTCTTCAGGCTAGCGGCGGTCGAAGACGAGCGGCCTGGAAGTTAAGTCAGTGGAGGTCGAAGATGATGCCCGGGTGGCCTGGTCCGACGTGAATGGCTGGAGTGAGGGTGGTGACGGCATGCAGACTTTTGCTGCTCGGATGGCTGCGCTCTGCCCTGTGGAGATGTTCTTGAGGCAGCAGAGGTCGAAGATGAGCGGCCTGGAAGTTATGTCGGCGGAGGCATGCCGGGGCGGTGATGGGGGCGCACCTGGGTGGAAGCTTTTTTTATTTGCAAATGTAAACATAGATTAAAAATATTTTTTTTTATATTTTTAGAAATAGAACTTTAAATAATGATTTTTATTTTTATTTTTTATTTTAGGTGATCCTGCAAAAAATGTTAGAAAGAAGGAAAAATATTATATTTTTTTGTTTTTTTTAATTAGTTTTTTATTTATCACCAACTTAGGATGCAAGCATTATGACTCGATCCCCAAAATCAAAATAGAATGCTTGAGATGGGATCTGGTGAAAAATGAGGAATGGATCCGAGTCTGTCGCCACTGTGCGTGGCCGGAGTTGAGAGATCGTAGGAGGTAGAAAAGAACGCGAATAGATCGAGATGTGAAATGAAAAATCGAGTCGGTGGTGGATTAAATCGTGATGGGGGATTCTAAGATCTAGATAAAAATTGACGACGAAATAAAGATGCAAAAAATTAAACTAAGGTTAATCTAGATGAAAAACAAGAAGTAAATAATGGATCTCACCTTAGGAGTGGAAAAGACCTCGATCACCTCAACGAAGGCCGGCACGCTATCACGAACGGCTCGGAGGCTAGGCACCCTTCTGTGACAAGAAGACTCTCGGAGACGAGGCTCCTCTCACCAAAGATTGATCAACTTGGAATGATGGAGAAGGAGCCTTATTAATAGATAGAATGGGATTGAAGTTTGAATTTTTGAATTTTTGGATGGAGATAAGAGATTCGAGAGAAGAAAAATTGAAATGAGATAAATTAGCAAGATAAATATTTATAAAAAATAAATATTTTTTTATTTTCTTCACTTTATTTATATGAAAAATAAATATTACTTTTTTCTTTTTTTGTGGTAGTTAGTTAAGAAAGTTAAATATATACATATGCTATATACATATATGACATTATATACATGGGTAAATAAGTACATTAGTTTTTTTTGTTCTAAAATTTTTATTTTTTATTTTTATTTTTTATTTTAAATAATTAGTAAAAATATTTACAAATATCTACAAATACAATATATACAAAATACATGGGAAAATTTCACAAACCACCCCAGAAAACCAATTTTTCACCCTTAACAATAAAAATTATGAAATCATAGCCATTTTAAAGATAATTTAATTTAGAATATAATGGAAGTGAGTATGATTCAATTTGAGTTCATATGGAGGCAGAATTGGTCTTTCAATTATCGCTTAGTGGCTTTTTCCAAGTGTGGTTGCTTTTATTCTGTAGATGATTTGATTGTGCAATTTTTTTTAATAAGGAAACATTTTTATTTACAACTTTTGTTTTGAAAATTATTTTGTTTGAGGTCAAATTATGTACAATTAAAATAGTGTAGTATACAAATACACACAGCACACCATTTTTTTTGGATTTTCTGATTAAGGACCATATCTCCCCCTACTTTATTCCTGGTCGATCAGGTCAAGTCTTGACCTTCTCATGAGGTCCGGGTCAGCTTGTATCTATAACATATATAAAGTCTTCCTTTTTTATTTTCTTTTATTTATTTTTCCTTTATTTATTTATTTATTCTAGGTTAAAACGGTAATAAGTGTACAATATTTACACACAGATGCAAGTTAGTAAGAATATGGACTTAGTATCATATACATGTGTTTTATAAGGGATTTTAAGCTAAAATAAATGAATAAAGATGATGAAATGCAGATCCATCACCTACTTTCGCCCCTCATTCAGAAGGTGAATGGTGTATGGACCAATGATGCACAGCTGGCCCATCCAAACGAACATCACTGGGGCTAGTCTTCAGCTACTTGTTCATTCCCTCAACATCAAGGAGGGAAATTTATTTAGAGCAGTCAGCTTCAACACCATCAATCTCCACCATACGAGAGCAACTGCAGAAAGAGTTCTTACTAGCAGTCATCGTACCGTTAATACCAACAACATCAACATCACATGGCTACTCCATATCAATAGTATCCTCCTCCTCAACACTATATGCATCAGCCTTCCCCTTATTATAATCATCAGTATTCTTACCAGTAGCCTCAATACCATTCTCAGTATCAGTATGGCCAACACGCTAAACCATCTGAGGATATTCCTGCGACCAAGCCATGGACTTCTTGTCTCAATTGGTGAAGAGCTTTGTAAAAATGAGTCAGAAGCTTGATGACCTCACAACCGCCAAAACTCCTATCCTGGCACTGATAGAAGCAATATTTCTGAAAGAGAGAGTAGATAGTTTGTGATGTCCCATCTAGTCTCTCAGAGTCAGATGGTCTTGATATTTTATTATCTAAAGTTGTCACTCTCAGAAGTGGTAGGACTTCACAACCTTCTACCACAACAAAGGGGAAGAATAAAGCATTTTCTAGCAAATTACCATCGTCTGCATCATCCCATCCAACAGTCGGGCCGGGTAAGGAAGAAGAAGACGGAGGAGAAGCACCAGACCTAAAAATACAAAAAATAAACAAAGTCAAAAGGCCTAAAACGAGGGCAACGGTCGAAGCGACACCTTCCAGCAAAGGAGAGGACCACAACCAATATAGTGCTTGTCGATGGAGCTAGGCTTGCAGTTTTTGGATGTCCACCTCTTATGGATGATTGTAATCCTTCTTGTCATCCATTTGTCCATTACATGTGGACATTAATTTCAATGTAAAAAAGAACAATGCTTTTGATTTTGATTCTCTACATATTCCAATTTCTAATATAATGATAAAAAAACAAAAAAAATCAGAAAATTGAAAACAACTTTGTCTATTCCTTATATTATGGAGATTATTCAAAATCTTGTGCTTGAAATGTCTCTACTCAAGGCCCTCAAATACATTCCCAGCATCAAGAAAGGTCTAAAGGAGGCATGTATAACAAAGAGACAACCACAGAGAATCCTTGAAAGAAATGTGATGCACATCTTGACTGTGAATACAATCAATGCAATCAACAATCTCCCAATCAAAAAGAAAGACATGGGAGCCCCTCACGTCAGAGGTCAGATGTTCGACCAAGAGTTTGACAGGACACTCCTTGACGGTTGATAGTCCACTAATTTGATGCCTACTTCACTGCTCAAAGAAGTTGGGTTGGGACCTCTCAAGTTTGCCAGAATGATTCTACAGTTTGCAGATACATCAGTCAAGCGACCAAGGGGCATTTTAGAGGATGTCATCGTCACTATTCAAGGGATGCAATACCTTGTGGACTTCATTATTCTAGACATGGACACCTCAGATCCTTTACTTGACACCCCGATCATACTCGAAAGGATGTTCCTTCGAACAACCGATGCAGTGCTGGACTACAACATTGGACATATCACCTTTCATTCATGTAGCGACAAGGAACCCATCAAGATGGTCCAAGTGCTAAAGCTGATAAATTCTGCATCAGATGAGAGTAAACCTACACAATAGAGAACATAAGAATATGACTTTCTAGCTAAAATCAGAGATTCAAATCTATTCATGGATGAAATCGAGAATCATGAATTCCTCTCCATAGAGTAAAGAGTGGACAACACAGTCGAGTTTCCCACTATCTTTGCAGACGAGCTTGTTTCTTATTTGCTAGAGGAAGTTATTGTTGGCCACCTATCATTAGTAGAGTAAGCAGAGATTACTGAGGATTTTTGTGAGCAAGAGGATATTATTGAAAATTTATGTGCGACATTGAATTCAGAGCGTGCATTGCCAACAATGGACAATTTACAGTCGATGGATCTGACACCACCACCCTCATGGTTGCTGATGAACTGATTCCACCCCCACCTTATCTCAAACCATTACCAGCAAATATGAAGTCATTGCATGTGAACATAACATGTTCCTAGTCATCATAAATTCATAACTGACCAAGAACCAAGAATCTCGTCTTCTCGATGTAATAGAGAGAAACTGCAATGCAATAATCTAGAAAATTTCAGATCTCCATGGGATCAACCCTTCACTGTGTTCGCATCACATCTACCTTGAAGAAGATAGTAAACCCTCCCAAGAATTTCAGCGCAGATTGAACCCTGACCTCTAGGAGGTTGTTATGAACAAAATTACTATGTGGTGTTATGTTGGATACATATATCCCATCTCCGACTCAAAATGGGTGTCCCTGCATGTAGTGCCAAAGAAATCCGGGATCACCATTGTGAAGAATGACAAAGAAGAGGAGATTCTGACGAGACTACTAAATTCTCGGCGTGTCTATGTGGATTACTAGCGCTTGAATCTAGAAATAAAGAAAGATCATTTCTCACTTCCCTTCATCGACCAGATAGAAAAAATATTGGCCGCGAAGAGTTTTTCTATTTCTTGGATAGATACTTTGGTTACAATCAGGTTGCCATTGCCGTTGAAGATCAAGAGAAAATAACCTTCACCTATTCCTTCAGAACATATGCCTTCCACAGAATGCCTTTTGGATTATGTAAAGCTTATGCGAAAATCTAGAGGTGCATGTTTGTAGTATTCGTAGATATGATTGGTAGTATTCTTGAGGTTTTCATGGATGACTTCTCAGTCTATTGAGACAGTTTTGATGAGTGCCTTACAATATCTAGACCGAGTCTTGAAGAGATGCTATGAAGTTAATCTTGTGCTCTTATGGGAAAAGAGATACTTAATGGTGACTGAAGGGATTGTGTTAGGCCATGTCATATCTAAGCGTGTCATGGAGGTTGACCATGCAAAGGTGGAAGTCATTTACAAGCTCGAGCCACCAACAAATTTGAAGCATGTTCGGTCATTTCTTGCGCATGTGGGATTTCATAGAAGCTTTATAGAATATTTCAGCAAAATTTCCCGAGCACTGATTGAGTTTTTAGGCAAGGAGACTGATTTTATTGTGATACTAGATTTCTCTAAGACTTTAATCATTTGAAATATTTGATCACTCAGGCCCCTGTCCTACAACCTTCGGATTGGTGTTTACCACGTGAGATCATCATTGAAGCTTCCGATTATGGCATTGTTGCAGCTTTGGGACGAAGAAGAGATAGATTACCATTTTCTATTATCTATGCTAATATGACATGAGACAAATCACAGAAGAATTATACTATCACTGAGAAAGAACCATTATTAATTGTTTTCACCCTGGAAAAGTTTCGATGAAATTTGCTAGGATACAAAGTCATGGTTTATACAAATCAATCTGGCATCAAGTACTTGCAAAGTAATAAGGATGCCAAACCTAGACTGATCAGATGGATCCTTCTACTCCAGGAGTTCGACCTTGAAATCAGATATAAATCTTGAATTAAAAATGTGGTGGCAGATCATCTTTAAAGACTACCAAAGATATACACTCCTAAGCAGAGCATGATACCCATTACAGAAACCTTCCCAAATGAGGAAATTTTGTCAATCACCTCGCTCCCCTGATTCGCTGACATTGTGAATTATCTTGTTTTCAAGATAACTTCGCAAGATTGTGCGAAAATGAAAGCAGACAAGTTCTTGTCATATATCCATTTCTACTAGTGTGAGGATCCTTATTCGTTTCTTGAGGGGACAGAATGTATCTTGAGAAGGTGCATTCCTTTAAGAAGAATATCACAGTGTCCTTAAGCATTTCCACTATCGTGAATCGGGATGACATCATTCAGGGAAAAGAATGGCATCGAAAGTACTTCAATGCAGCCTCCGGTGGCTGACTTAATTTAAAGATGTAGAAGAATATGTGAAACGCTGAACTAACTATCAGAAGATGGGTGGAACTATTGGATTGAGAGATACAATACCTTTGAAAGACATTCAAATATCAGACGTGTTTGATGCGTAGGGCATTGACTTCATGGGCTCATTCCCTAATAGTCAGGATTATGAATATATTCTGCTTGCTGTTGATTTTTTCAGTCGTTGGGTGGAGGCTATCTCAACTCAAGCTGCCGACTGTCGCATCATATGTCGATTCCTAAAAGAGGATATCATTGCAAGGTTTTGGATTCCTAAGATTCTGATATCTAATGTGGGTAGCTACTTCATCAACAGAGAAGCCAAGAAGTTGACCCAAGAATATTGTATTGAACATCCAGTTGCTTCTACATACCACCCACGGTCTAATGGCCTAGCTGAATGTTAAAAAAAGAAAATCATGACTACTCTTCAAAAGGTTGTACGGACTGACAGGAAGAAGTGGTCAGAATTGCTTGACTCGGTTCATTGGACCGATCACACTACATACAAGTCCATTTGGGGATGTCTCCCTACCGCCTAGTCTTTGGCAAGCCATGTTATTTTCCCATAGAATGAGTTCACAATCTTTATGGGAAATCAATGTCTATAACATGGATTTCAAGAAGGCTAAAAAAAACAGAAATCTTGATCTGAATCGATTACTTGATATTAGAGATTATGCATAAGATAGCAATCAGATGTACAAGAAGAAAGCCAGGAAGTGCCACAACAAGAATATCTGCAGGAAGACTTTCGATCCTGGTCCGAAGGCTTGGTTGTTTGATAAAAGCTGAAACTTTTTCCAGGGAAGTTGAAAAGCAAATGCACATGGTCATTAGTAGTGAAACACGTGCGTAACAATTTTAGTATCATTATATATGCTTTGTCACTGGACATGCAACCCTTTATGATCAACGTAAAACTGTTGAAGCCTTACTTAGAGCATAATACCTTCCTGTCCATTGTTGTTCAATACAAGTGGTGTATCAAGACAAGCTCAAAGCCACAACATCAGTAGAGTCAGACGAAACTTCCTAAAATATTTTTTTATAAATTAATATTTTCATCTTGTCTTCTTTTCAAATTTTATTCTTTCATTCTTCTGATTATTTCACTCATCCCAATCATCATTGTTATATCGAGGATATGCATCATCCTAAGTATAGTAGGGATGAGTGTATATGGGTGCTCATTCTTTGATCCCTCTCCTGTCTCCTCAACTCTTGATATTATGTCTATACTTGGGGATATTTTACCCTAAGTATAGGGGGAGACATGATGAGCCGGTGATCTGCTCATTCCCCTCCTCAACCCTCCATGCATTTATTATATAGTCTAATATACTTAGGATTAATTGATCCTAAGTATGGGAGGATGGTCTACTTCTCATTCGTTATTCTTTAGTTGTTGTTATATAGACTTTCATATATGTAGCATGAGTTATGTCTTCCTTTTTCTCCTTGACCTATGAGGACATAACTCTGGCTAAGTATGGGGGGTCATATACGTCGTATATACTATAGTCATAACTCCTACGTTCGTATTTTCAATAATATGGCTAACTAATAAAATTTAAACACATATCGAATTCCTTGTAATTATGATTATTTATCAATTATTTTTGTTTGCAAATTTTCAATATGGCTATAAAATATCTTGAAAAATCTTTTGAAAATTGTAAAATGTTTTCAACCTTTCTGAAAATTTTTATTTGCAAAATTCTTTTATTATTTGAATAAACGATTTGAAAATCTATATACTAATGGTTTGGAAAATGGTTGTAAAAACACTTTGAAGAAAATCTTTACATAATGTTTTAAAAATATTTGCAAAATGATTCGAAAATTTTGCAAATATTTGCTAAATTATTTGTCAAATAATTTTCAAAATAAAGCTTTCAAAATGTTTGTTAAAATATTTTGGGATTTTTACCCGGCAGACCCTGAAATCTTTTGCAATTACCGCTACGACCTCTGAAACATCCTATTCCTCTCTCGACCCCTTAAACTTGCTAACCGTTACCCTACAAACCCCGTGGTTAACCCCGTTCATGTACCCGTTAAAATTAACCGGATTCCGTTATGTTACCTTTTTTTATACCCAATTTGTTTACCAAATTTTACATTGACTGCCATTCCAGCTTCTTCCCTCCTCCCATGCTCGATGTTGGCCCGTAGGAACCCAACCCACGCCCAGCCCTGGCGCCGCCGCCGATGCTGCTTCCGCCGCCGCCGCCACCGCCGATGCTGCTTCCCTGCTAACATGGAGGCGATGGAGCACCCGACCTGGAGATGGAGACCCGTCCCCCTCCCCCCCACACACGACGATCCCGCCACCCCCACACCCGGCGATGGAGCCCCCACCCCCGCCCGATGCTACTTCCCCGCAACCCCCCTCCCCCCGCACCCGGCGATGGAGCCCCCACCCCCGCCCGATGCTACTTCCCCGCAACCCCCCTCCCCCTGCACCCGGCGATGGAGCCCCCTCCCCCCACCCGGCGATGGAGCCCCCATGCTGCTGATGGAGCCCCCCCACTCGGTGATAGAGCCCTGGAGCCCTCCCCCACCCGGTGATGGAGCCCCGTCACCCGATGCTACTTCCCCGCGCCACCCCCCTCCCGGATCGATGGAGCTGCTCCTCCCCCAGTCGCTGGTCCATGACCCGGAGCTCCCCTGCTGCCGTCGATAGAGCCCCCTCCCTCCCCCCCCCCCCCCCGTTCGCGCCACCCTGCCGACGATGGAACCCCCCGATGGAGCCGCCCCCTCCCACCCCGTCGACGATGGAGCCCCCCGCGCCCCCGGCCGCCGCCGCTTTGCCTCCCCTCCTCCCTCCTTGCGCTGGAGGCCCTCCTCCCTGTCGCGCATTGGGATTTTGATTTTTTTTTGTCATTCTTTTTTATTTCGGCTAATCCTGACCGTTTGATGGTAAATTGGTTAGGTTAACTCATGACTAACCCAAGTCTTTGACTCAAATATAGTTACAATTGACGGCAGGGTTTATTGGGTAAGATGGAGCAAGTTTAAGGGGTCGAGAGAGGAATTAGGATGTTTCAGAGGTCGTAGCGGTAATTGCAAAAGATTTCAGGGTCTGCCGGGTAAAAATCCCAAATATTTTCAAATTATTTTGCGAACCTTGTACGTAATTGATGCAAATAAAAATTCTTTACAAACCATGTATATAAAAACCTGTAAAAACCATTAACTTAATTTCTTTAAAGACCTAGTGTAAAATCTTCAACCAATTCTAGAAAATATAGAAGCACTCTCATGTAAAAATCTTCATATATTTCTTTCACTAACCTTTATTCAAAAATCATTAAAATTTCAAAATTCTCAAACTTTTAAAATTTGCAAATTGTTTTAAAAATGGTAAGAAAATTTGCAAAACTTTCTCAAAATCCTTAAAAGGGTCAAAATCAGGAAATTACATCACAAGAAGTTTTTCTTTCATTATACATAGCATTTGCATTTTTCAGAATGATCAAGACAATTAAACAAATCTAGGTAAATCTTGAAGATTGGAGCTTAGTATTGAACTTAATACACTTAATTATAGAGGAACCCATTAATGACTAGAATTGGATGCTTCAGGTTACCTTGACTTAATTCTTTAGGCTCCATGAAACTATGTTCATGAGTTGATTCAATGTGTCTAACTGGAACCCTTCATATCATCCATATGACTCTTGGTACAGTGGCTTCATTAGAAACCTCACACTTAACACTTAATTTGACCCAGATGGAGTGTTAGTCTAAGTCAGGACGATGCTAGACCATTTCATCATTGGTGGCCCACTTCTTATGGTAGACATGACATCTAACGATTGAAGTCTAGATTGAGACTATGCTTCGGATGAGGAATGGTCTGTTGGTGCAACTTTTTCCAAGACTCCAAAACATGGGCAGACCAAAAGACTTTATATCCATCGGGGCATAAACAAGGATGCAAAGCAAAGAAAATTCCAAAGAAGAAGCCTACACCAAAAAAACCACAAAATATTGAGCTTCCTGAAAAAGATTGTTTTTGGTGAAGAGTCGGTTACACTAACTGAGCTTCACAGGAGAATAAGACTACACTTATCCATTGCCACTTCTTTTCCCATTTCTTCAAGCTTCATCCTCATTTTGTTGTGAAACTAGTATCATCTGACCTTGGAAGGAAATACCTGTCTCCACGAGGATGAGTTACCAGAGGAGTAGACTCTTTAATATTCCAATGGTTTATCTGGGAAGAGCTGATGAATTGACAAATAATAGTTCAATCATTCAAGTTTGCAAGAGTATGAGACTAAGAGGACGGTTCCGACTAGACTGTGAACAAAACTGGATAATAGGATTATGGAACCTAAGTGCCATTGAGTCATACTTCCTAAGCCTGATGTGGTTCCAAACAAACTAAGAATCCAAAGGTCTTAACTGAGCTCTAAACTTTGACTTTATCAAGACAAGTTTTAAAGTTAGAAATTATTCCACGCTATTTATTTATTTTTCTTTATTTTCTTATTCTGCACTTATTAGCATAAGTGTTTGCTAGGGACTAGCAAAGTCAAGTATAGGGGGGTGATGAATCTCCCTTTCATCACCTTTCCTCTTTCATTTTGGCCTTAAATCCCTAGATAAATGCATATATAGCATTAATATTGTGTAAAATACTGTATAAAATATTGTACTTAATACAAAATTAAAAGAATAAAGGAAAGAAAATAAAAAGAATGAAGTGTCGAAGACACTGAGTGACCTAGACCCCGAGACCCAATCATCATGATGACTTGGTCGACAATAAATAAAGTAGGGGGGAGATAGGGCAGAAGAATTACACATAAAATACGCTAAAACCCTAATCTTTAATTCATCAATAATTACATTTTGGGACACAATTTATTTTCTTATTTTTATACTTAAAATCAATAAACCCTCAACATGAATATTGTACATAAAAATATATAGAAAAATACGAATTTTATTTCACTGAAAAACAATGCATAGTGTGCCCGGCATACGTAGAATAAAAAGTTGTAAAGAAAACTTTTCAGACATATATCTTCTCCATACAAACTCAAAATTCACAAAACCCACCTTTATTGTTCATAAATTAAATTATCTATTGAATGAAGTGGTTTCATTCAATTTGGAGTTAAGATGCAAAAGTTGGCTTTTGGGCACTCATTGTGTAAGATACATGTATATAATATTCAATTTATTTATGCTTTATAATTTTAGGATTCTTATATTTTTAAAAATTTGTAAATAATACTTGAAATACATGTACATACTAAACATAAAATAAAACCATTAAAAATATATTAAAACTAAATAATGTACTTTAATATACAGGTAAAATATACCTATGATATACCTATAGAATATATGGCATAATTAGTTAAGTATTTAATAAACTCAGAAAAATAAAGTAAAAATATCTAAAAATATAATTAAATAAGTTATAAATATATAAAATACATTTATATATTAATAAAAAATAAAATACAAATTAAAAAAAATATAAAATACATGTATATTTACCTATATATATACATGTCAATACTTTCAAGTTATAAATTAACTTGTAAAAGTAAATAAAAATATGAATAAATACAACATAAATAATAAATATCTCATATGTTTTAACTTTAATTTAATAAAATCGATTTCTATTTTAAAATGACTATACTAAACATTAAGTCATTCTTTTTCTTGATTGGTCCACGTAGAATAACCATGATCCTCTGTGAATTGACCTAGATCAACTGCAAGACAACTGTACAGTCCTCGCCGCCCGACATGTCAGACCTCATGTACCCCTCTCTTTCTTCGATTTTTCGGAGATAATCCACTACTCGAGGTAGTGGATAATCCCATCAGTTCAAATATGAAGCTTCCACCTGGTGACAGGAGGTGGTTTTGCTAATCTACTGTGAGGAGCAGGTGCAGAGAAGCCCGATTCGACCCTCACCAGAGTACCCCTCTACCGGTTCTGCCTCTCGTTGTCCTAGACCTGGTCGAGGCTCCTTTCTTTCATTTCTAGCTTAGAATAACTTATACGTTTCCTTTCCACTTTTAATTTCAGTTTTTAGCATTTAATTTAGGCTTAAATCAAAGCCCCCCTTTTGATCAGGAGCTTGAGCTCCAGGACAAATCCATCGTGCCTCGACCTTATTTCTGCCTGCAATCATCGCCATTTCATAACCTATTCCGTGCTATACCTTTTTCCCATCTTTCCAATCCAGATTCTACAGAGATCAAGTGAATCGAGCTTTAATTTTCTGTTGTCCATCGGAAGCTCACTACTCCTTTAATTTCCTTGTATTGTAGCTTCAACGAAAGGTTGATATGACTCGCCTCGATCCTAATTCTTTTATGCTGGACCCAAGTCGTGAGGACCCTTTAGAGTCTTAAATCACGAGGAATAATAGTTCCAGGTCACGCGAAGAGTAAGAGTCCCAGATTCTATCTTGGGGAACCTGGGACCTATCAAGAAGCATCAACATACATGGAGCGATCAAGGAAGACGAAGCAGCAGTCAGAGCGAAGAGAAGCGGTCGGATGGAGGAGTACTTGCCTATCGAAGGAACTCCAAGAACTTGATCTTACGAGTTCCACCAGAGACCTCCACTGTTGTTGGATGAAGAACATGACACTGATCTAATATGGGTTGTTCAAGTGAAGCGAAGCGGTACGAGAGCCATGCTGCCTGATCAACTTAAGTGAGCCACGTGGAGCCTCCTCCTATGTCTGATAGCGCATGAATTTTTAGGTAAATTATAAAGAACCCATCCACCTTTTTGTAATTAGAAAGTAATGTTGTAAATATTATATTAAGGCTTAACTTTTATGTAAAAATTGCATGGACCCCTGCATTGTTGAACCCCCACAGCAGTTGGCCAAATATCAACCAAATACTTCCATGTTTTGGTATTTCTGTTTAGTTTAATTTTTGTAATTCAAAACTACTTAGTTTTTTTGCACTAGCCTCCTTGTATTTTATTTTTATTGCAATCATACCACTACCAACACATTGTTTTTATTTTGTGTCTTTTTTTATAAATATATCATGAGCTCCAAAAATTATTAAAAATAGAGTAAGATGCTTGATTTTATTCCCATTCACACCATGATTTTTTAGCATATTATTTACATTTCCCATTTATTAATAATTAAAAGGAGACTATTTATTCCCTGTCGAGCAAAGAAATAAAAAAAATTATAAAAACTTCTTTAAAAATTCCAAAAAACAGACAATACTTATTGTACATTTTATCACTCTAGACTAGAAATCACAAAAAGATATAAAAGGAAAACCCTAAAAATTGAAAAACCCTCCTAACCCTATAAATTTTTTAAAAATTCTCAAAAATCTAAAAAATAGTTTCTTTTCCTATATTTTTTATATAATATTACTACATATTAAAAATAGTTTTGAGTTACTTTGGACTTAATTTATATTTTTAAAATTCTAAACAATTTGGCATATTTATTCATCCCTGATTTTGGAATATTTCTAATTTTAAATGTACATAAAAGTTAGCAAAAATAACCAAAAAACTCATAAAAATAGATGAAAATATCAATAAGACAAAAACATTTTATTTTATAATTTTTGAATATATTTAGCTATATTTATAAATAGAATACCCTATATAGTATATATATACTTAATATAACTTATAAATACTTAATATTATTATTATTCATTATAAAAACCAAAATATATTTTAATCCTTTAAAGAATAAAAAGGACTATTTTTATTCATATTTACATATTTTTAACTATAGTTATTATTATATATAAACTTTATATTATTTATATTATACATATTACATTTTATAAATATATATACTCATTATATATTAAAAAAGAAAAAGAAGTTTAAATAAAAATATAAAAAGACAATAAAAATTATAAAATATATAAAAATAAAGAGAAAAAACAGTCTATAAAATTACATATATAAAAATTCCCACAAAACCACTAACTAAATAGCAGATGTATCTACATATATATTATTAGGAAATAAATAATAACCTATGATGAATTTCATATTCATCTTGCTAAAATTCACTAATTAAACCCGTAGCTTAATTAAACAAATAAAATCCACTTATAATTTATTCATTTTATCTTGTAATATATTGTACATTCTTAACCTATTATTAATTGTATTTAATTACTATTATTTGCTTTGTAATTATTTTATCAACAAAAACCCATAAAAATGAAGTCAACAATTGTCTATAGTATCCCTAACCCTTAAACGAAATAAAAAAAGACAAAAATATCAAAACCAAAAAGCAGGTGTTTTTAACCCCTTAAAAATACCCCAAAATATACATTTTGTATATATGACCTCTTTTGGCTTTTCGTCCAACATGAAAGTTGTATATCTCATCGAGACGAACACCTTTCATGTTTTATCTTTTTCGTAATTTTGCCTCTAACTCTTTATTCCACATTTTTCTTTGATTTTACATTTTCTGAATTTCTGATAGGGCCATGTAGTGCCCTCTGGGCCGCCCACATGGCCTGGCCCTCCTTCCTCCACCCATCACCTCTCTTGGACCGTCAGATCTTCTTCACCCCACCTCTATCTCGACCTCCCATTCCGCTCCATCCCCAGCCGTATGATATGACCTCAGATCAGATCTGAGCCACTCCCCTGCACCTCGCTCTCAGCCACTCGATTCCTTCCGATCCCACGACCATCATCCCTCCACATCACCCCATTCTTCTCCACTGTTTGATCAAACCCACCTTCTCATCAGCCACCGCTCGCCTCCGCACTCATCTCAACCACCCGATCCACTCCTCCGATCTAATCTCCACCCTTAACCTTCGCCATAATCCGAGTCGTTGGATCATGAGATCCAACAACCCCCGCTTGTCATCTTCTTCCTAACGCCTTCAACCCACACGTTATACAAGTGTTCTGCTCCGCCTCCTTCCTATTTTGGAAGGCACCCCAGCATTTCCCATCGCTCCATGACATCTCCTCCACGAAGTCCTACCCTCTGCCATCCTCGTGCGACCACCATCATTCCACTGCCATTACTCGCACACCATTAAACCACCATTGCAAAACACTCGACACCTCGTTAGAAACTGACCACCATTGCATATAAATCCCTCTACTCCGCCCACCGTCACCCTCGTCCACCATTCCAGGCACTATCCCAGCTTCACCCGCCCCTATTGTGACAGCGGAGGGTCGGATCGACGAGGCGATGATGACTTTTTACCCCGGTGTTGACCCTCAACTGAATCAGCTATGTTGCGACTGCTCCAAGCACCGTTGAGCTCCGAGGACTCGGCTGGCCTCGTCAGGCGATGACTTCGGGCTTCATCGAAGCCCAGCACAAGCCACTACCTCCGCCGGTGACCTTCTATCTCCAGGCAATCTTCTTCATCCTTTTGCTATATTTTCCCCGACTTTATCCCACGTACCTATATCACTTTGCCCCGTTCTAACCCTTACCCGAGCTTCGCCTAACCTCCCTTGTCTTTGCGGGAGGACCAGACAACCTTCTCCTTCCGCCATAACCTCCCTCACATCGATCCCCTTCTCCTTTGCTTCGCCGGAGGGGAAGACCACCAGGTCCCAATCTTCTCGCTCCTGTACCCCACTTCATCTAGTCCATACGCATCAAGTTGCTTCGGCTATACTAATCCTGCAGGTCTTCAATGGATGGAATCCACACCCAACCTCCAATCTCGAAGCTCATCTCCGGCAGACCTGCATCGACCAGTCATCTCATCCATCACCGCACCTCCGCCGTACTCTCCAGCCCTTCGCCCACATCGCAGCAACCTTCCACAAGCCCTGACAAAGCCTCCATAGCACGTAAAGTATTTGGGAGTTCACCGAAGCCCCGCCTCATCCGGCAACCAGCGGTGGAGAACGAAGAGCAGATACCGTCCGATCATCTGGATCGGACGACCATGATGAAGACACATGGACGACCAGAGCCTCGATCTGAACCACCAGGCTTGGGTCTACTGGACCTCGCGATGAGCCATCCAAGCCGGCCACGTGTTCCCAAACCGACGATGCCTCACGAGCCTAGCTCCTCACGTGCCTAGCACGTGAGGACCTGGGTAATTTGCAAGAAAGATCGAGACACTTTTGGGAATAATACTTTGGTCCCCAGGTACGTGTCTCGCATGTGCGCTTGGGTATTTTACAGGGTGACCCTTGAAACTTTTGGAAATTGCATAAATGCCCCTACGCTATTTGGAAAAAATTATAGAAGGGCCCCAATGGTTTTTGAAATTGCAAATAGGTTCCTCCAGGGACCTATTTATGATATTTATCCTTTTATTTCTTGCATTATTATAACATTTATGCCCCTACATTATTTTTTAGCATAACTTGAGCATCGTAGGTCCAAATTGCATGATTTTAGTGTCGTTTTAATCCTTGTTTCTTCATCTATCTTACTGAATGTTTAATTTTCTCATCTGACACTATTTTAAATGAAGTGAATTTTTATTGATTATATGATGTCTCTTGCTCCATTGCCTTATCATAAAATAGATGTTTTCTCATGATGTTATGCTCAAAATGACCCTGATTTCAATCTACTTTTTGTTGCTCAATTTATTGATCATTCTAGGGTATATTCATAGTAGTCAATTGCATACATTTAACTTTGCATTATTGTTCACGCATGATTCTAAAATTCGCATCGAAAAAGCAACTAAAAATTGCATGCATCATATATCTGCATTGTTCTGTATTTTACCTTGTGCATATGCATGAAGACTTGAAATTGAGAAATAATTAACACTTGCTCCTAATTGATTAAAATTCGATAAATAGAGAGAATAACTCGTGTCCCTGTGTTCGATCTTGGTAGACTTGCCAAGTAAAAATAATCCACAACATTCAAAGTGTGTGGTTTTTGCTGAACCATTTTCACCACCTGTACTACGATAAAATATGACAATTAAAGTGGTGAAAATGTGTTCATCAACCTACACCCATCTATTCCATGTTTTAGACACCCTACACATACTTGACCACTATACACTTGTTTGTAGCGTTATAATAAATTTTGACTCCACACTTATATTGCATTGCTTTATCATAACTTGTGGGTTAATTATTGTCTGAATTAGCAGTTTGTGTGGTCACCAAAATGACAATGTTCTCGCCTTTTGTAGAACACTTGACTGGCTCGATCATTGATTCAAAAATTGAGTATAGGAGGGGAAAATGCCAAGTCATTGAGTTTGTCCATTATTTTCCTCGATTTTCCCCATTTGTATGGTCTTCTATACTTAGGATTATTTGATCATAAGTATAGGTGGATCATCGACTTCTATTCATTTTATTTGTTATTCTTTAAGTGATTATAGTATAGGATTATTCTATTTTCTATACTTAGCATGAGTCAAGCCTTCTTTTGCCTCTTCTTGGTCACTATGAAGACATAGTACGAGCTAAGTATATTGGGTGTCGTATAGATTATATATATATTTTATCCATAACTCACACTTTTTTCATTTAGTAATACGGCTAAAAAAAATGGGAAAAAAATTATTTTGCAAAAATGTTTATAAAAATTCTTTGGTAAAATACTTTGTAAATATTTTTGTAAAATATTTGTACTTAGTTCTGTAAAAAAATATAAAATTATTTTTGTAAAATTTTTTTGTAAAATGATTATAAAATCATTTTGGTTGTAAAATGTTTATATAATTATTTGTAGCATAAATTTTTTCGTTTTTAAACTATTTACAAAATGTTTGAAATAAAATGTTTGAAAATTTTGTTTGTAAAATTTTGGTAAAACTTTTGTAAAATGTTCTGTAAAATATCTTGTAAAGGTTTTTTGTAAAATTGTTTGTAAAATCTATTTTAAACTAGTTGTAAATTATTTTCTCTCCTTATAACTTGTGTTATAAAATATATGTATAACTTGTTATAAAATCCTTGTAAATAAATCTTGTAATTACTAGTGAAATAGGGACAATCATTTTGTTAATAAAATTCTTTAATAAAACTCTTGTAATTAAAACTTGTATATAAAATTCTTTAGTGAAAAATGCATATAAAATTACGTTGTAGATAAAAATCTCTTGTAAATTTTATTTATAAAATTTGTAAATAGAAGTTCAATTTGTAAATAAAAATCTTGTATAAAATCTGTATAAACCTTTTCTATATCTTTATATTAAACCCTTTGTAAATCTATATAAAATCCTTGTGAATTTCTATAAATATATCTAACTCTCTAAAACAATTTCATTTCATAAAAAATGAAAAAGATAAAATCCATATAAATTTGCAAAGGTTTTCTAAAAATTACATAAAAAGCTTAAATCAAAAAAATTCTTTTCAAGAAAAGAATTATTACATTTGCATTAGCAATTTTCTGAATGATATTGATGCCTAAACTAGTATGGAATAAAGTATGAAGAATGGAGCTTGGTTTAAGAATTTAATCCACTTAATTTTATAGGAACCTTATAGGAACTAAAGTTGAGACTTTTCATGTCATAACGACTTGCTACTTTTGGTCCATAAGACTATGTTCACTTGTCATCTTGATTGGTCTAAGTATAATATTTCTTACACACGCATGATTATTTTAGACAGTGACCTAACTTGGACAAGCATCTTGCACATATCTCAACATAGATGAGATGGTGAGGGTTAGAATCCTCTGGCAAGAGACGTATGTGAATGGAAACATACACAGTCACTTCGAGTGGCCAGTGTGCCCAAGCTAGTCTAGTGGCATGGACGTCTAAAGACACGATGTTGTGGGATGAAATTAAGCTTCGGATAAGGGATGGTCTGTTGAAACAATTTTTTCTAAAACCCCAAAACATGGCCAAAAAAAGATTCTACATCTGTCCGGGGCATAAAAAGATCAATGCAGTGCGACAATACTTTCTACCAAAAATAAGCCATAATACAAATATACAAATATGACCACAATGGTCCAAGCTTCAGAGAATCTGCATATCATTGTGGAGACTAGGCTACACTGGCCGGCTTCACAAGGAGATGTTGCTACACTGTAATTCTCTTATCTTCTTTCCCCTTTGATTGTGAACACAACACGTTCCTGAACTTAGAAGGAAATACCACGCTCCTCGAGGAAAGAGTGGCTAGACTGGGGAATTAGGGTCACCTTGCAAAGAGAAGATTGTTCTTTGTCATTTCAGATGTTGGGAGCTATTATATCACATACACAGTACAAGCAAGATTCATAGTCATCAGAATTTGCGTATGAGGACTTTGTGACTATCGAGGCAAATTAAAGAGATACTTATGGAACTTAAATGTTGTTGAGTCATAAATCCTATTCCTAATAAGGCCCTGCCAAATTAATAATCCAGGCCTGACCGAGCTCCGTACTCTGATTTTATGAAGATTAGTTTAAAAATGAAAATTATTCCAAGTTCTTTATTTTTCCTTTATTTTTTTCTTTTTAGTCAGTTATTCTTCAAATAAGTGTTTGTTAAGGGACTAGCAAATGTAAAGTATAGGGGGATGACGAATAACCATTTCATCATCTTTATTCATTCATTTTGGCTTAAAATCCCTTACAAAACACCTGTAAATCTCATTAATTCTCACTTTTGAATAATCTACGGTCATCTGTAAATATTGTATATTTATTAACCCATCATAAATAAAGAAATAAATAAAGGAAAAAGAAAGACATAAGAAGAATGTGTATTTGTAATAACTGTTGGCTGATCCATGCCCCTAGAGCAGGTCAAGACTTGACCTATTCAAGAAGGAATAAAATAGGGGGGAGATACGGTCTTTCATTTATAAAAATAAAGAAAAATCAAAGTTCACATTTGTATATTCGTCAATGCTAATAATGTGCATATTTTTTGCTATTTTATTTATCACGAAAATAACCTTAAATAAATATGTTTTCTTCATGAAACTTTATAAAAATAAGTTGTGAATAATAAAAATAATTGCAAGAAGAAATCTTGTACAAAATAAGAGAAACAACACTCAAAAAAATCGTAAAGCCAAAATTGTCATAGCAATATCTACTTTATAAAAACTCAAAATAAACCAAACTCACTTCCATTGTGTTCAAAATTAAATAAGTTTTAAAATGAAAGTGATTTCATAAAAATAGGGGTTAAGATATGAAAGTTGGCTTTTTGGAGAGATGTTGTATATTGTATCTATAGTATAGCTTTTTTATTTTATTTATTTCTTTGTAATATGAACATTTTGTATTTTTAATATTTTATATATATGGTATATTATTTATATAAAATAAAAATGAAAATAACAACATTAAAAAGAACCAAAAATAAAATAAGTGTAATTATAATATAGGTATCATGTACCTATGTTGTATATTTACTTATTTAATTAACTTATTAAATTAATGACAAAAAATAAAAATATATTTAAAATCCTTGAATTACTCTGTAAATAAATAAAATATTAAATTATGTAATTATTTTATAAAATCAATTAATTAAAAATGTATATGATATATATATGGGTACTTTTACTTATGAATAAAGGTTTTTATTTATTTTCACTATTTAAATAACTTATTAAAATTATTATAAATCACCAAAAAGAAGTTTATTTTGTATTAAAACTATTTACTTAGAAATTTTTTAAATTTAAAATTGTTTGTATCTATTTTCTATTTATTTCTAATTATTCCTAATCTTTTTGTCTTGTAGTGGTTTGGACTCATTTGGACTGCAACCCTATTGGTCCAAATGGGTCCGCTGACCCGGTTCAACTGGACCACATTCTCTTTTTCTGGATTAAATAAGTTGACCCTTCTACTTTCAAGGTTTATCCCAATCAAAACTAACTTCAACCTCACTTAATCTCTCCACCCGAATAAAGTTCGATCACCCTTCTAATTCACCCGATTAAAATTTCTCCTAAGTCCGCCTTGGTTCACACGCCTTGCATTTTTCAAATCTGCTCCTTCGCCTACTCTATAAATAAGAGCTCCTGAACTTTTATTCAATCTGATCCATTATTTATTGCTTCTTCACCTCGTAATCGTCTCAAGGAGGTCATCTGAGATGACAGCTAGGTCACCCCTCGATCAGGAGAGTGGAGAGACGTCAATTGCTGGATCCAAACATTCGCCAAAGCTCCTTCGACAAGCAAAGTTTCTCTGGACAGTCGCATTTGGGTCAAGGCTATTATCTCCGCCATTCACTATAGGTTAGTGTAGGTTTAATTCCAGTTCATTTTGTATTTTAATTTTATTGTTTTTCATTTGATTTGCATTTAGTTTAGTAGATCTAAGATCGACTTACAATCCGCTAGATTAGAAGTCTCAGTTGTGTTTAATCCATTACGATCATCACCTCACATCATTGGATTCATCGTGCTTCTTCTATATCTCTTACAAAATTTGATCAACCTTAGATCAACATATCTGAGTATGTTTAGGTTCAAGCTTTCACAACCTCTTAACCTGATCTATTCATCCCTCAATTTTTGTTGTTTTGTTCAATAACGAGGGCTGAAACTTTTCTTCGAGCTACGATTGATTTGTAAGTTCAGGAGGTGAATTGGACCTAGATCCAAGACTTTAAGGTCCATCTTCATGCATAATAGTAGATCGAGCCCCATGTACCTGGTCGCAGGACCTGGACCCGATCCCCATCTCCACTCAGCGTAGAGGAATGTCCAGATCCTTCTCGAGCTATCAGAGACCATTTCTGCTACAAATCGATGGAGATCGAGCTGATTGAACTTCATCAGGATAAACCTTCAAGCTTTTTCTTCCATAGCATCTATCAGTCATTGGATCAAGAACAAGCTACCCCAGATCCAATGATAGCCATTGCATCGTGCCCAAAAGTCCTCCATCTGATCGATCGGCCACACCACATTAGAACCATTGGATCCCCACGTACGAGGCAGATTTCAGTGGCGATTTTGCTTCTCTTATTCTGCAATTTATTGCAATTGGAATTAAGTCACTTTTGAACATGTGTTTGGATGTAAACCATTGAATAATTGCATGTAGCCCCTTGTTAGTTTTGTGGTTTTCTTTCTAGTCTTTTTGAGACAGCTCCATGTGCGTTAGCCCATGTTTAATGGTAAAATTGCAATAAATAGGTTATTGTTTATCGTATTTGCTTCCTAAAGATGAAATAAATGATTTAAGGACCCTCAAACATGGATTCCCATGTTGAAACACGTGAATCTCTAGTGTTCTTGCACATTTGACCTTGAAGTTTCATATTTGTTATTGAAATAGTACAAAAACGTTTAATAATTGCATATTACTCCTTATTCTACAGATTATTTGTTCTGTCTTTAATTACAACTAAAGAATAGCTAATTCACTCTAAAAATCCCTAAAAATTAGGTTAAGTGTATGTTAATAAGTTTTATCATTAGTAATTTTAGTTTCGAATATTTCCTTTATTTACTATTTTAAAAATTCAAAATATCTTTGTATTTTTTCTATTTAGCTTAAAAAACAATAAAAATTTTAAAAATGTTAAAAAAATAATAAAAAATTACTATAGTTATCTTTATATAGTTTATCATCTATACATATTTTATTTGAAATTTCAATCAGAAAAACCTAAAATTTAGAAAACATAAAAAATTGTAAAAATTCATATGAAATAAATAAAAAATCAGAAAACACCTAAATAGGCATGAATATAAGCTTGAAAAGTTTAGACTTAATTTCTAGTTTATTTGATTTTATTATATAATTTAAAAATAAGAAATAAAAGCTTAAATACATCTTGTTTTCTATTTTATTTTTAGTTCAATTTAAAGTTCCTCAAAAAATCTATAAATTGCATAAAAAATACATTTGAAAAAAGAAATCCAAAAGGGGCTTTGTTTCCTATGTTTATATTTTACTTTTTTAGTTTTCTTTTATAAATTTAAAAAGGTAAAAAAATTATAAAATTTAAATATCATTAAGAAAAATGGAAAATATAACAAAAGTGAAAATTTAATAAATCCATAAAAATATAAAAATCATTAAAAAGACATAAAAAACAAAAATAAAAATAATTCTTAATTAATTAGAAATAAATGAATAACCCTCAGTTAATATTGCCTCCATGAGTTCGATCCTGCAATGACATACAGGTAAAATAATAACATTAGCTCTTTATTTGTCTCTATTAAAGACTAATTTTTATTTGAGACTGTTTTAGGTAATGACGATACATTGATACATTTTCTACCTTGATAAATTAAAAATCCAATAAAACTTTTTGATTCAACAACCCTATTAAGGGCCTGTTTGGTTGCATGGTTGGGTAGGGTTGGGTTGGCCCAACCCAGTTTACCCCACCAACCAAACAGCCCAATCCTCCTCACAGTTTACTATTCACAGGGTACTCCTGCCCAACCCAACCCTGCCCAACCCTGCAACCAAACAGGCCCTAAATGTTTATAGTGACAAATAGTAGGGGTCGAACCACAAAGAAGCACACGAGGTTGAGAAACACAAACGAATAGAAAACTTAAGATTTTTTCTAATTTTGATTTTTAAATATTTTTATGGGTTTTTTATATATTTATTTCTTTATTTTAGGTTTTTATATATTGTAAATTTTTAATTTAAATTATCTAAAAATGGCATATAGAATAATAAATATATCTAGGGTTAGATTTATACTTTATAAAGAGAAACATAAAAAGATGTTTTTTTATTTTTAAAATATAATATGTAAATTCAAAAATTTTGAAATAAATAGTTTTTTTAGTTTTATATAATTTTCTCTGTTGTTGTTGATTTTTGGATATTTTTTGAGAATTTTGATGGATTTTAAAATGGGAAATACATAAAATAAGGATAATAGAAAATACAAGAGCTTGAAATGGGCTTAATAAATAACCATTAAATAAGGTTGTGCCAAATTTTAATTTTTATAAATACTAGATAAAACAAGAAAATTCAAAAACATAAAACATATTTTTTTAACTTTTGTGAATTTTTAGAATTTTATAATCTTTTATGTATTTTGTGACTGTTAGTATTTTTCTTAATATTTTGCAAAAATATTTGCTCAGAAAATAGAATATAGCTAAATAAACAGACAATTGTTTTTGGAATATTACAAAATATTTTTTAAATTATGTATTTTTAAATGCTAAATAGGATAAAATGCAATATTTTGATTTTTTATAAAGAGGAAAATAATTTTAATTACCTTGAAAAAATTATATGTCATATAATAGTTCTATGCACTTAAGATAATTTTACTATAATTTTTAAGTGAAAATGCAAATTTTAATAATTAAAATACAACTACAAAGTTAAATCTACAATACATGGATCTAGTTGCAATATTTAACAAATATCAAAGCATTTAATAGTTCATTAACAAAATCTAGTGGCATACATGAAATTTTTCCATGTTATAAAATATTTTTCCATACTTGTAGGGGTATAAATGCAAATAGATAAAACAATAGGACCATGCATCCAAATTTATAAAAAGTATTTAAACTAAAATTGAATGTTTTTGGACCAAATAATAATACAATATCAAGAGGGGATTCATGCAAAATTTGCACCCCCTCACACATACAACCATGTGAGGTGACACAGAATAGACTACAATGCAAATACAAATAAGCTTAGGGTCCTTAGAGTAAATATTACAAATATTTACGATGGCAGATGAATATTTCTAGACTAATAAATAAATACAAAAATGTGGAGGCGAAATTTTACAAAATACCCCTATGCGCACTAGCGGACACCGCTAATTGATTTAATTAACCACGTGGTGTGTCCTCAATGGACAATGTTGCTTCGACGATGGAGGGCGGGGATTAGATCCTACCCACAGATCTGACAACCATCTGATGTGCACTCGGATGGTTGATGTGCACCTAGAGTAGGGTGCTTAGTCCAACGACTCTACACTCCCCTACAGGAACAAGGAAGAACAGCCTGGGACCTACGCTTCAATTGATCCTCCCGTACGCTCGAAGCGATCTCATTCACTACTGTGATGCTCAACATGTTCCCTAAAGTGTTCCACAACTGGTGGATGCTTAAAAAAGATCCAGATGTCATTGAAAGAGGTATGGGAGGTCAAATAAGAATTCGAGCACTTGGAGCTATAGGCTGAAGTGATTCGATCCCCAGATGGAGTCTTTTTGCACCAAGGCCTGTACGAGAAGCTTCAGGGATCAAGGGTAGAGCTCCTCGATCCACCGATGAGCAAAAAGATGGTATGGAATGGGATGGCGGAGGTACTCCAGCAACTTATGAAAGATGAACACTGATTACCAGATCTGTGCAAGATCTAAGTTGAATAATGGGTCACAGTGACAGAAGATAGTTGGGTCAAGATGTGGGGATGCTTTGATGGGTGGTCAACAGTTGAAAACAAGGTGAACGTAGGCCGAAGACGAAAATTTCGGTGAACTATGATTTGTCATATTAAGCTAAAATAAACCAAATAAAATGAAATAAAAGGCAAATCTAAGTTACTTCTACTCATACATATATAATAGAGATATGCATTTAAGTGTGGACTACAATTACAAGAGTAGAGTCGCAACTTCACCCAACGTTCGAGTCCAAGAGACTCTCCTAAGAAGCCGATCCTTAACACTAGGGAATAAACCATTTCTTGCATCCAATGCACCATCTCTTTAGTTGTCAAACTTAAAAGTGTAGATGGAAGGCTAGTTGTGGAGGCCGTAGGATTGTGTCATTTCTTCTCTCCCTCTCATTGGAACAAGGATCCTTTCGAGTGCCTTACTAACTCAACACATGTATTTTTTGGTTATTTATCAGTGTGTCCATCTAGAGACTTCGTAGTCTGACGAATCCGAGAAAATCACCCTAGTCAATTATCATGAATTATCGTGTGTTTAAATTAATGTCGTTTTACTGTAGGCGGGAAATCGGAATCGGTCAAGAAATTAACCACAATGATTTAATCAATTTTCAATCGCGTGGTTTTTTGTTTATTTTACTTAGGCAAGTCCCAAGGTAGAACTCAAGGAGGCAAATGAACAACATAGAAATTTATCTATCAAAGTTCGTTCATGATTTTTGAGGCGGTGTTTTTTGTATTTTTAATGCAAATTTGGGGTGCACAATGCAACTTTAGTCGATTTTAAGGAATAGAAAATGAATATCAATCAAATGATGTTCGAAAAATATGAAACTTGGCCAAGATGACAATTATGATGAAATTAATGCACTGCAATTTTTTTGGAATTTTTAGATGCAAGATAAATATTTTATGAATTTATGAATTTTAACAAAGTGAATTTCAATAATTAATTGTAATAAATATTAAACCTAATTATTTTCAAGGGATAAAATTATCCAAGCTCTATGACTAGGTGATGGATCTCAGAAAAATCCTAAACCTCAAAAATACAAGATTTAATACCTATTAAAAAATAAATATTGAAATATGCAAAATGATTTTTAGAGGGCAAACAATGCATACAAATACAATTCTTTTTGGGTACAACGTTAAAACAACTAATTCTACAGTCTGTGATTTTCGGTAACGGAGCTATGGTTAATTAATTATGAATTTCGAAGCATAAAGTGGAAAAACATGCAATAGGTTACAAGAATACTAATTAATAATAAACCATAGATCATAAAAATATCAAGCATAAGCCATAATATAGAGAATTAACTGAGAAACATAATGCAATTTTTAACTAATAAAATGATGCAATAAAGCAGTTCAAAGTGGAGGGGAACACAAGGGTATAAATGCAATAATATAAAATAAAATAATGTGGAAAATAGAGAACATGGGGTGAAATGTAATTACCAAAACCCCGGGGGGTCTGACTTCAAAATTTCTAGAGGGGCACGTGTGTGGCACGCGCCCCCTGGTCGGCGGGGATTGATGTGCGAATTGGAGGAAATTGAGGGGCGCTCCAGCAATTTTCCTATAATGTCACGTGCTTGGCACGCGACCTCTAGGCTGGGGCTCTTCTGGAATTTTGCGGAACATGAGGGGCTCTTGTGTAAAATACCCACCCAGCACGTGTGTATCACATGGCTGGGGGGTCTTCAGACGTTCCCTAATCCCCGTGTCGCACACATGAGGAGGGCTTCGGGATGGGGGACCGATGCCGTGCGGTGGGGAGAAGCAGTCCTGGCGTCGGAGCTTACTGGTGGAGGAGGTTGAGCAACGGCGGAGTCCAGTCGGTGACCGGCTGAGGGGCGATGCTTCGGTGGCTTGATTGAGTTGAAGCACGGAGAAGCGACGTTATGGCCGCTGTCGGTGAAGCTCCTGGAAGGTGAAATGCTTAGCTCCTGTAGCCGGCAAATGACTGGTGGTCGTCGGGAAAGTGTCTTCTGGCGTCTGCGATGTTGGTCGATGATGAAGGCGTTACTGGGCTTGAGGCGAAGCACGAGCCTCCAGTGGCTGGAGTGGAGAGAGATGATCGTTGGCTCGATGTTGTGGAGGCGATGGAGCTGAAGTGTCAATCGAGCGAAGGTGGAAGATGGAATAGCGTTGTAAACGGTGATAGCGATGGTAGCGGTGATTGGCTTGACGGAAGGGGCTGGAGCGAGAGCAGTATCGGCGAAGGGCCACGCTGCAACAAGGTCAACTGACCTTGGATCTTGCCGTAGGTGGAGGTTCTTTGGGCTGTCACCACCGGAGAGCACCTTCAAGATCTTAGGGATATTGGTGGATGAACGAAAGTTGAGGGGCGACGAGGTTTAAATAGTGGGCGGCGAAGGGCCGAAATGGAATGGAATCGGGGGGAGCAGCGTGATTGATTGGAAAAGGGAAATCTGGGACGAGATACGCATGAGGAGGAGGAGATTTGGTGAATCACGTGATGGAGGGAAGGTTGCGAGGGGAGCCACGATTCACGGAGGAGGCGGCGCGTCACGAGATTGGCTGCGAGATACACGAGGAGGAGTGGCAGAAGACGGGGCGATGCTATTAGGAAAGGGGACGGAGAATCGGAGGAAGGGGATGGTGCACAGGTGTCGTTCGGTCGGCCGAGATCGGACGACCCTGGTGCAGCTACGTGGCAACGAATGGGGGTGGACGGAGTACGTGTAGGGCACGTGCGTAGGAGGCACGTGCTCCGCACGTGCGTTGCTTTTTTTAATCAATTAAATTTAATTTTTATAAAAACAAAATTAAAAATCCCAAAAAATGGGTGACACGTGGTGGCTCCAGGAGTTGCCACATGTCAGCCCCAGAAAATTCAAAAATTAAATACAATGATAAATCTGGAATAAATAGCAAATGACCTCGGATCGCAAAAGTTTCTTCACAAAAGTTGCTGGTCTTGATGGGTTCTACAACTTTTATGAAGGGACCAAAACCAAAATCGATCAATTGCACAAAGTGATATTTTTGAGGTATACTATGTACATTGAATAGCATGATTTTTGGGTTTTCTAATTTTTTTGTCATTTTTAAACCAGATTAAAATCCAGAAAAATATGATAAAATCAAATATAAATATTTAAGCATTAATATTTTTTTGATTTTTATTAAGTAAGAAAAAGAAGAAATAAAATAAAATGTGAAAGTGACAATTTTTGTACAAACTATTAGTGAGGACTCGGACTCAGTTAGATTATTTGATTTCAAGCTCAGTTTGGATTTGGATTTTTGCGTATTTTAATAAAACTATTATCAAAGAAGACAAATGAAAAAATAAAATGGATTAATTATGTACATAAAATAATTGGTCAAAAACCGCTAAAATACAAAATGTACAATAGAGGCCCAAAACCCAACTTTCACATATAAGCTCCAATTCTCTTGAACTTGGTCTTGTTTTGAAGATAATTAAATGTAAATTAGTTCAAAAGTGAGTAGGTTCAAATCAGATTCTTGTATTCGGAATATATCATGGTTATTCAAGAACTAGGGTTTGAGTTTTTGGTCCACTTATTTAGGTTATTGATTCTTTTGTATTTTTCAATTATTCTTGTTAGTCATATGTACACATTGGGGGTGGTTTTGAGTAATTTGGAGTTAGCATGAATTAGTTAAAAATCGAGGAAGTTAGGCTATTTACAGGTCAATTTAGTTGGGATTTTTGGCTTCTTATTTAGTGCGAAAATAAGTGATAAAATGTGATTCATATCAAAACATGCATGAATGCTAATTGTGCAAAATAAATGAAGAAATGACAATGAATTTTAGGGATTAGAGCTTAATTAATGACTTTTAGAGTGATGAATCTGAGGTTCATCATCCCTCTATACTTAAACCATGCTCATCCTTGAGCATCAATAGAAATGCCATGAGGTGAAATGAGATTGGATTCCATACCATGACCATGAGCTGAAGGTGAAAATGAAACTAGACCCGACCTTTGGATTATTAGTTAGGCGGAACTTCTGTGAGACTTAGAATTTTAAAATCAACAGCCTTCAAGTTCTACACATCATTGGCACAGTTTCAGCTCAGAAGTCATCTTAGATCAATCCCCTTCCCAAAGCATACCCCATGAACATTGAACAATCGACTCATGTGTGTGAAAGATTTTAGCTCTTCCCATCCAGAATGCCGGACTACTATGCAAACCTCCTCTCCAGTAACTCGTCCTCGGGGAGTCATGTATTTCCTTCTAAGGTCTGTCGCGTTGTGTTCACAATCAAAATGAGAGAGAAGTTAGAAGAAGGAGAAAAGAACTGGAAAGTGGCCGGTGTAGTCACCTCTCTTTGTGAAGCCGACCAGTTTAGCCAAGTCTCCACCAAGATCTACAAGTTTTCTTGAAGCTTGGACCTTTTTGTTCAAATGTTTATTTGGTAGTAGGCTTCTTTGTATTTGGATTTTCGGTGGTTATGCATGGATCTTGTTGTGCCCCTATCTATATAGAATCTTTTTTTGTACATGTTTTCGGGTCTTAGAAAAATCTGTGCCTAGCCGTCCATCCCTTTTCCGAAGCTTTATTTCAACACGTACTCCAGTCTTTAGATTTAACGCTACTAGAAAAAAATTCACACAATCTTCCAATACCTCGTCTGAGTTGAGCTAAGTGCATTGTACGAGAGTACAAATTAATTCCCTATTCCAGAGTCATACCCAGAATGAAGAGACCAGGTTAGACACTAAGAGTCAAACACTGCACATTATCATGTGGAACTCAAAGAATTAGTCGTAGACCTGAATCTTCTAAAATCCTATTTCTCGGTGAAGTTCCTTTGAAAATTAGGTGTATTAAGGTCAAGTCCAGACCATTCTCGATTTCTTGCTCATAACTAGGTTCAGAACCCAAGGACTTCTCACAAATGCAAATGCATGTAATGCTGAATGAAGTGCAAGTGTGTGAAATGCAAACACAATTTTTTTACTTTTGTGATGTGTTTTTTTTTCAAGTTAGTTACCCACCGTGTAAATACCTATAGACTCACACGCAAGTACAAGGTATGGGTAAAATATATACACAGTATATATACACAACCCCTATACTAAGCGAGTGATGTGTCCGCAGAGCACAAGAAGCATAGAGAAGACATAGCACAAGCTAAGCGTAAGAGAGTGGAAAAGAAAAAGAAAAAGATTGATCGGTCCGCCCCCTATACTTAGGATATGAACAGTCTAAGTATAGAAGAAGAGCGAAAATGAGGCGGTCGAGATATGTAGATAAGGGGAGTATATATAGATGGATATCAGTTCTACATATAATTAGGCTTTGGTCAACCTAAGTATAGAAGAAGGGTGGAAATGAGGTGATCGTTAGAACGAGAGAATGCTATGTACAGATGGAATCGGTCCCCCCTAAACTTAGACCTTGTCCTAAGTAGAGGAAGAAGATGTACAAGGAGACCAATGTGGTCAGGAGGGAGGGTGGGTAGCCGATGATTAAGACGGTTTTTGGTAGATAGTTTTGTGAGCATGTGGTGGGAGATCGTAATGATAAGAAGGAGATGAAGCATATGATTCCCAACCATTATCGGTGTTATCATCAGAGAAATCATGATGGATAGTTGATGAAGCGTATGAATCAGGTGAAAGATAACCATCATCGAAGTTATCCTCAGAGGAATAGTATTTGAAAGTGGAGGCACTCCAGATATTCTTGTTCTTTAGTTGCTTTAGCTGTTTTCTAAGAATTTGTTCCTTCTTGGGATCAAGCGATTTGTCCTCGGACGAATACACTGAAGCACCAATCTCAGTCAGCTCATAAGAAATTATTCCAATATATTTGATGAGACCAGAAGAATCGGCTTTGGATGAATAATAGTGAGGAACAAGAGTCATCCATAGGGAATTAAAGTTTGGATCCTTGCTAAGGTAGGGTTTTAAAACTGCCTAACAGACCTCACTCATGTAGATTACCTTTTCCGGACCTGATGAGGGATCATCAGATGATTCCTCTTCCGGAAGGTTAAAGGCGACTTTCTTTTTAGATGAAGGAGCAGTTAGTGTTGGTCCTTGGAGTGAGGTGTTGACACTTGAGTCTCCAGATGAATAACCATTGAAAATTTTCTCCTTGTTCGGTGTTCGTCCTGTATGTTTGTTCTTAGTTTTCTTGATGTTGGTGCACTCCTGAGTTGGATTAATTTGTTCAAGGTAGTCAGAGAATATTGACTCAGGGTGACCCCATGCATATGTCTCATGATCATATAAGAAACATTTTATGGTTAGAGCAGCGGGAAATGGAACAGTGGGGAGAGTCTCTGCATGTTTGTTCTCAATTGAATTGATTTTGGAGCATTACTGTGTCGGGTTTATTTGATCAATGTGGCAAGAGGAGATTTCGACCGACTCGAGATGCGCCCATGCATAAGTCTTACGATCATAATCGGAATCATTTCCTATGGTGAGAGAAGAGGGAAATGGAACAGGGGGAAGGGTCTCTAAACCAAAAGTCTCTTCAACAATCGTTATCTCAGGTGTAGTAGCGGGGTAGGTCTCATCTACCGCTTGATGGTTACGGTTGTCGAGGGCTTCATGGGTTTCCTCAGAAAATCATGGTTCCTCCAAGACTTTTTGAGATTGAAGTGCTCCCAATGCTGTAAAATTGATTTCCCGAGTCTCACACTCAATAATTGCCTTAGCCAATGCTAAGAATGGCTTTCCGAGAATGATCAGAGACTGGGTGAATTCTCCTTGATGCTCAATATCAATGGCCGTGAAGTTTACTTTGAGCGGAGCACCTTGGAATGTAATGATGACTGAAATTGTTCCTTTCGGCCGCTTTATCGATCAATCCGCCACTTGAACAATCTCTCGTATCTTCCTGATAGCTCCGAGTTTGAGCTCGGTAAATGCAGAGGTTGGGAGAATATTAATTGGTGAGTTGTCATCAATTCAAGAATGGGTAAATATGATGTCTTTGATTCCATAGTCAAATCTAGGCAACCGCTTCACTGTGCGGCTCTTGGTTTTTCTCCTCAACACCAAGGAGGTAGCCATTAACAAGATATGTCTTTCAGTCTTTGTCCTTATCCTGCCCGACTTTTTCATCATTAATTTGTTCACTACAAATTCTTTCAGGTCAGGGAAGTGTTCAATGGCCTGTATAAAGGGAAGTTCAAAAATCAATCTTTTCTCCAGTGCTTCCCGTACAGTAGGATCCAAATTCTTTAGATCTTATTCAGTTTCAATTTTTATGTATTTTTTTGGATTTTTGATTTTTTGGTTGTTTTTTAAATTTTCAATTTTTTTGGTATTTTTCGTGTGGTGTGGTGTTGTGATGTTTTCCATAGATGATGAGGGGCTTTGATGTATTGAGTCAGAATCAGAGTCAAAGTTATTCGTAGGGGAGTAATATGCAGGCGTGCCGCTATCAGAGTCGTCCCTAGGGTGAGCATAGTCCATGCATTTCTGATTATCCTCAGGTTTCTCAACATTAGATCCATCTTCTTTCATACCCGAGCTTCCGTAAAATGAAATTAGTTGGTTATTGAATTTTTCCTCCATCAATTCATATCTCTTACTTATCCTCAAAATGTCATCCTCCAGAGAATTTTCAGGAGCAGTCTATGTGATTTCTCATTTTTTGAATTTGAGATTCAATTATTACATCTGCCATTTTCATGTATGAGCTGGGAGAAGATCTTCTTGGAATATCCATTGTATGATCGTTCGAAATTTTCTCCTTAAAAATCATGGAAGGAGTCTGCTCAATAGGGTAGACACCATATGTCTCATGGTGTGTTTCAGAAATATCGAGTACATTCTCTTACTCATATCTGAAGGTGGGATTGTCACGGTTAATCCCAGATGGAAGATTATCATGTGTGGGCCAATCCTCTTTATATGTTCGGACCCGTATTTTATCCCCAATGGTCAAATCTAGTTGTGGATTTGTGAAATATTTACCTGTTCCAACAAGATGGTCATTCGTCTCAAAAGTGTTTTGATGTTCCAATGATTCATGAGTTCTGATGAGTAATGGGTCAATCCAAGATGATAGTTGTTCATTTGTGTTCAAGAGCGGGGAAGGTAGAAGATGTGAAGAAGTATTAAATTTGATTATGTGGTTAGAATCTCGTATGAATGATGGATTGATATTTACAGAATATGAAGGATGGATTGTATGATCAAAATATGGAGGATTGATAGACGAAGACGTGGAGACCTCAGTCGGTTGTTTGTTTGTATGATCTGAATACAAAGGATTGTCATTCATGAAGTTGATCAGATTTGTAGAGATGGTTGGATCCATTTGTGGGTGAGAGTCTCCTGTGGAAGTTAGATGATGTCTAATTGGAGGAGGTTTTGATGTTTTGGGTCTAACGGAGACGAATTCATTTTCATAGTATAGCTCTGATGGATACTTGGACAAATGTCCCGTCATTTTTGAAAGAGATGACATAATGGATGACCGTTATTGATGTTCAAGTGCGTCGGATATTCTATAGAAGAAACCTTAACTGTTTCAGATCATGAAAGGAGAGTGACAGCACAAGTGTGCGGCTTTTGATCTTCGAAATCCGTTCACGCACACAAATCAAACACAAATCAAATCCCAGGTTAACCAACTCACACAATGAGGTCGTAAGAATCGGGCAATTATCTTTTCAAATTTAGTTGGTGATAAATCAATTTTGGAAAATAATTTAGGATCTGTTAGGTGCCGGAAATTTTCTTAATGACTGGTCGGAATTCTTGCGACTAGTTGCACCTACTTTCAGCCAGTAGGGGTATAAGTACGGACCGTAAAACAACTACCTGTGTTACTCAAGGACGGAGCCTTACGCAGTGTCCTTTAAACAACCCACTCGTCTAAGGAAATCCAGACCGTTTACCGGCTACCCATAGATCCTCACTGAGAAGTAGCTCATCAATTTTATAGAATCAGTAGTCAATATGAAAATCCGGATTTGGACTCTAGCGTTAAGTGTCGTCTCTTGCTCACAAGGTCAGGGTTGCTCTCCCATAAAAATCTTGATTTTATGGGTTATTTAAAATAGGTTATATTTAGTAGTACCAATTTTAGTTAGGTGATCACTGAAAATTTAAGGTGAGCACAAATGCACGTCTACCGTCCAGTCCTAATTTCCTTTTAATATTATATGAAATAGAAGGGAGAGATTCAGGAAAAGCAGATGCACATGAAAAACGATTATGTATGCTCAGTTAGAAGACTTATAGTGATTCCTCGCAATATCCATGTGGGATGAAATACAAGAATTGAAAGATTATTCTAGATGAATGCAAGCCGATGAAAACCACACCTAATAGAAAGTTCTATTAGCCAAGAAGAAATGAGTTAAATGTGACTAAGTTGAACGATCTATTGTGCATCTCGATTAACGTGCAGTGTGGTCCTAGTTTCTACAAGCACAATCAAAAATTTAAAAGCTCTAATAGTCGTATGTTCAAGTCTATCCTGAGCGCCACTCAAGTCAGGCCCCACCCTCATCGGACAGTGAAACAGACCATGACACACCACCAAAATAGTTACAGGCCTTGTTACACACGCGAGAGTCCAAACGGACACCGCTATAAATGAGCAAATAATTACAAAAATTAAATTTGAAGAAAATAAAATCCTAGACTCTATGCTCTCTAACGACTTGACTCAATATTAATATTTAATGCGTTTTTTCGGTTGTCGGTGAAGATGCATCAGTTTTGTGAGAAACTACTCCACGTTCGTCGGGTACCTCACAAGAAAAATAAGAGAGAGAATGTAAGAGAGTGACACAAAAATAATCAAAAATAAAATAAGGAAATAAATGCTGAAAAAAATAATTGCAAAGAGAAAAAATGGATAATTTACAATGAAAATTCAGGGGTCAGACTACCCGAATAAAGAAAATCGAAAAAAAATTTAGACCAAAAAGTAAGCTGTTTGCCTCTCCGGCAACGGCGCCATCTGACGAATCCGAGAAAATTGCCCTAGTCAATTGTCGTGAATTATCGTGTGTTTAAATTAATGTCGTTTCGTTGTTGGTGGGCAATCGGAATCAGTCAAGAAATTAACCACAATAATTTAATCAATTTTCAATCACGCGGTTTTTTGCTTATTTTACTTGGGCAAGTACCAAGGTCGAACTCAAGGAGATAAAGGAACAACCTAGCAATTTGTCTATCAATGTTCGTTCACGATTTTCGAGGCAGTCTTTTTTTTGTATTTTTAATGCAACTTTGAGGAGCACAATGCAACTTTGGCCGATTTTAAGGACTAGAAAATGAATATCAATAAAACAATGTCTGAAAAATATGAAACTTTGCCAAGATGACATTATGTTAAAATTAATGCACTATAATATTTTTGGAATTTTTGATGCAAGATAAATATTTTATGAATTTATGAATGCAAACAAAGTTAATTTAAATAATTAATTGTAATAAATATTAAACCTAATTATTTTCAAGGGATGAAATTATCCAAGATCTATCACTAGGTGATGGACCTCAGAAAAATCCTAAACCTCAAAAATACAAGATTTAATACTTATTAAAAATTAAATATTATATTGGAAATGATTTTTAGAGGGAAAACTATGCATGCAAATGTAATTCTTTTTGGGCACAACTTTAAACACATCTACAGTCCCTGATTTTTCGGCAATTATCAGAGCTATGGTTAATTAATTATGAATTTCGAAGCATAAAGTGGCAAAATATGCAATTGGTCATAGGAATACTAATAAATAATAAACCACAGACCACAAAATATCAAGCATATGTAATAATGTAGTGAATTAATTGAGAAACATAATGCAATTTTTAACTAATAAAATGATGCAATAAAGCAGTTCAAAGTGGAGGGGGAACACAAGGGTATAACTGGAATAATATAAAATAAAGTAATGTGGAAAATGCAGAACAAGGGTTGAAATGTAATTACCAAAACCCCGAGGGGTCTGAATGCAAAATTTCTAGAGGTTCGCACGTGCCCTCTGGTCGGCGGGGATTGCTGTGCGAATTGGAGGAAATTGAGGGGTGCTCCTGCAATTTTCCTCTAATGTCACGTGCTTCGTAACCTCTAGGCTGGGGCTCTTCTGGAATTTGGCAGAACGTGAGGGGATCTTGCGTAAAATACCCACCAGCACGTGTGTATCATGTGGCTGGGGGGTCTTCTAAGACGTTCCCTCACCCACGTGTCGCACACATGAGGAGGGCCTCGGGATGGGGGCCCGATGTTGTCTGGTGGGGAGAAGCAGTCCTGGCGTCGGAGAATACTTGTGGAGGAGGCTGAGCAACGACAGAGTCCAGGTGGTGACTCGCTGAGGGGAGATGCTTCAGTAGTGTGCTGGAGTTGAAGCGCGGAGGAGCGATGTTGTGGCCGTTGGCGGTGAAGCTCCTGGAAGGGATGATGCTTAGCTCCTGTAGCCGACAAACGACCGACGGTCTTCGAGGAAGTGTCTTCTGGCGTCGGCGATGCTGGTTGATGATGAAGGCTTTCCTGGGCTTGAGGCGGAGCACGGGCCTCTAGCGGCTGGAGCGAAGTGAGATGATCGTTGGCTCGATGTCACGGAGGTGATGGAGATGAAGTGTCAATCGGGCGAAGGTGGAAGATGGAATAGCGTTGTGAATGATGATAGCGATCATAGCGGTGATTGGCTCAACGGCAGGGGCTGAAGAGAGAGTAGTAGCGGCAATGGGCCACGCTGCAACAAGGTCAACTAACCTTGGATCTCACCGTAGGTGGAGGTTCTCCGGGTTGTCACCACCGGAGAGCACCTTCAAGATCTTAGGGATATTGACGGATGAACGAAAGTCGAGGGGCGACGAGGTTTAAATAGTGGGCGGTGAAGGGCCGAAGTGGAATGTAATCGGAGGGAGCAGCATGATAGATCGGAAAAGGGAAATCTGGGATGAGATATGCACGGGGAGGAGGAGATCGGGTGAATCGCGTGATGGAGGGAAGGTTCCGGAGGGAGCCGTGATTGGCGGAGGAGACAGCGCGTCGCGAGACTGGCTGCGAGATACGTGGGGAGGAGCGGCGGAAATCATGACGGTGTGATTTGGGAAAGGGGACGGAGAATCGTAGGAAGGGGAAGGTGCACAAGTGTCGTCCGATCGGTCGAGATCGGACACCCCTGGTACAGCCACGTGGTTATGAATGGTGGTAGGCGGAGCACGTGCAGGGTTCATGCGCAGGAGGCGCGTGCTCGGCACATGCACGACTTTTTTTATTTTTTAATTAATTTAATTTAATTTTTATAAAAATGAAATTAAAAATCTCAAAAAATGGGTGACACGTGGTAGCTCCAGGAGCCACCACGTGTCAGCCTCAGAAAATTCAAAAATTAAATACAATGATAAATCTGGAATAAATAGTAAATGACCACGGATCACAAAAGTTTCTTCATGAAAATTACTCATCTTGGTGAGATCTACAACTTTCATGAAGAGACCAAAATCAAATCGATCAATTGCACAAAGTGAAATTTTTGGGGTATCCTATGTATATAGAATACCTTGATTTTTGCGTTTTCTATTTTTTGTCATTATTAAAGCAGATAAAAATTCGAAAAAAATATTATAAAATCAAAGATAAATATTTACACATTAATATATTTTTTTGGATTTTTATTAAGTAAGAAAAAGAAGAAATAAAATAAAATGTGAAAATGATAATTTTTGTACAAACTATTAGTGAGGACTCGGACTCAGCTAGTTTCTTTGATTTCAAGCTCAGTTTGGACATGGATTTTTGCACATTTTAATAAATCTTTTATCCAAGAAGACAAATGAAAAAAACCGCATTAATTATGTGAAGGATATTGAGAATTCTCAAGCACATCACAGAAGCGTGACGATCGCATCGAATATGATCGGGGCGACTAGTCGTACTAGTCGCAAGGTGCAGCGGAATTTAAAAAAATTTAAATCTAATGATGAAACCACATGATCACGAGAACACTTCTCGGATCGTTTCATCAAACCACAAAGTATAAGGAATACCTTTGAAGCGTGGTTGTGATCGCGAGATCCCAAACAAGAGATCCTCCTGTCTCAAGTCCGATCCACGAAGAACGCACTTGCGGGCACGATGATGAGTCGCGTCCCTCCCGCAATCTTCGATGAAGATCCAAGCAATAGATCCCCTGATTTCATCAAGCGAAATCTGTCGTCTTCCTCTACAGCAAGTAGCCACGAAGAAGAAGGAGATCCTCGAGTCGTCGAAGGCGAAGGCGAGAACTTCTCTCCTTTCTCAACAATGGTGGTCGGCCACCCTATGGAGAGAGAGCACGAGAATGAGAGGGAGAGAGAATAGAGTTCTTCAACTCAAGAATGTTGTGTTTTGGAAAAGGCTACCCTAGCCCTCCTTTTATACTAGTTTAGGATCCAATGGATCTCAATCCATGGGACACATGGATCCAAGGGCTATGCTTGGTCCATGCTAAATCAATGGCTATGATTGTTGTTGGTTAAAACCTACAACATTAATTTAAATTAAAAAATGTTGCAACATTATCAACATTATTTAATTTAACATTAACTAATTAAGAGATATTGTGATAAATAAAATTGGAGTCAACCAACCACCCTCAAAAATAGGGGGCGTCACCCATGAACAATTCATGGGTGACGCCACCTATGCATGATGGTTATTTGGCTCCCTTTTATTTATCTTATTATTTCTTAATTAATCACAAAAAAATATTCACCAAATTAATTCCAAATTAATTTGTGAATATTTCAATCATGCCATTGAATATTATGTGAATCATATTCACAACCTAAACTAATTAGTAAATTGCATTTCCAATTAATTAATGAGTGTGAATCCAATCCACATTATTAATTAACAAATGCTATTTACATAAGTTCTCTCTCTTATATATGTATATTATAAATCACATTTATAACACACATATATCATGGATAGTGTTATCCACATTCTCTTAATCCTCGATAATTAAATCCCATTTAATTATCTTAGATAATTATTTTCACAATATGAATCATATTCAAATTTAAGCTTGATAATTTAATCTTATTTAATCATCAAGTCCTTGCTTGGATATTTCATCAAAAGAATTATTCTTGAACCCTTTCAAGAATAATGTGCTTTCTCCGCAGATACTTGGAGATAAGGACAGGGCGATTGTATTATTCCACGTATAGTGACTTGGATGTTGAGATCTCATCTCAAATCCAGATCTAACGGACCTCTCATCGATGCTTGATTAAATCAAGTCCGTATACTTAATCTTCTCATTGCATCTGAATCACATTCAGATCAATGTCCAACATTTGGACTAAGATCAAGTTACTTCTCTACTGAGAGGAGTCACTAAAATCCAGACCTGTTTCATCACTCCCTCGGACTGGAAGCGTCATGGTTATAGAATTGTTTATGATCACATCACCCTCAGGTATTCCCAATACCTGCACATCCTGCATACTGGAAGACCAATGATCAACCTGAAGATGAAGATCTATTTTATACTATCTTCTTCAGGGTTTGATCACCAAGTTTCTCAATCTTAGTCATTGGGATTTGGTATCGATCATATGCTTTCCCAAAGCATATATCATACCTTCAAATTCTTGTCATGCTTCCAAAGCACGACGACCATGCATGGAATTTGATCGGTCCCAATACCTCATGAGTGAGCTCATGTCTTCCGGTTCATAAGTGAACCTGTATGATCCATTTGAGAGATCGTATTACTCATATGCCCTTATATGCACACCAGCTCGCCGGTGTATAGACCTTGGTTAGGTCATCAACCTACTGGTCTGCCAAATGTACATACTCAGACATATAGTAACACATCTGTCTCCGGTCAGAGGATGTGTGCCTATGCTGTGACAGTATTTCAACATAGGACTTAGGTTATCTCGATCTCGCTAAGTCAACCCATTGACTTAACTAATCTGACACCTTCGAATCACTATTCCCATGAAGAGGACCTGCATCAAAAGGTCGGTCAGATATCAGCCTATGTGAGAAAGGATTGCCATCTCCTACTCAGGCTGGAGATCATCTCTTAATAATCATTTGACGGTGCTTGATGAGTCCTCTATCTAACCCATTAGATATTCATCCAAGCACCAGCCTCTATGATTCATTTAATGAATCAACAGCTGTATGATCATTAAGATGGCCATGGTACATAACCCTAATTGTACAGAGGGACCTATTATGCAAATTATTTATTCTTCATTTCAGATCAGGGAATGATACGTGCAATAACATTTATTGCATAATGGCTCGTCGTGGGCTCGCATGTCAAACAATCTCCCCCTAGCCCAAAGAGCCATTAATGGGCTAATCATTTAAACCCACACTCATGTGACAATCATAGGCTATTTAGAAAATAGCTAGGTAAGCTGATCAGTCACTCTGTTCCCGCGAGACTACGCCAAGTCCTTTTACGGCACTTGCATATCCCCAGTAACAGTGCTCGCATTTAATGCGAATGTTGCATCTAATGCAACCAATACTCAATCTTGGCAGTCATAGTATCCTTGATACTATAACTCAAAGAAATATTATTACAACCAGTATGTAATTTCTTATCCCTGGAGATCTTTATCTCCTAAGGTATTTGCAATTAAGACCTTTTAGATCTCCATCTAAAAGTCTTAATTTCTTGAAGATAAGACTTAGAGATCACTATCTCTAAAGCCTTATCATCTTTGAAGATATTATTATTACTGCAATTAAGTGTTCTATCTCCATAGTAGGATTAGTAACAGTTTACTGCTCCCACTGCATGGCAGATATCTGGCTTTTGTACACATCTAGCATACTTTCAGCTTTTCATAACTGATGCACAAAAGGGCAACCAGTTTTAGCATTCACTTCCTCAACTCTTTGAGGTGCTATCCCTTTAGATAGGTCAGTACCAAATCTTAAAGGTAAGAAAGCCTTTCTTAGAATTTCCAGAAAATGGAACATGTCCAAGGTGTACTACAAATGTGACAGTCCCAATACCCTCTTTTCTTTGCTTCTGAACACCTTCAGAACTAAGATCCAAGAGGCATCTTTTGAAATCATATCTCAAGGTATGGAATAGCCAGATCACAAAACACTTATTATCATCCGTATATCATTCCAAATGATTAGGATATTATCTACACTTAGCACGATGAACACAATGGCACTCCCACTAAGCTTCACATGGTTCATCACGATTCTATTTGAAATTATAACAATTATAATTTCATCAAATCTTATGTTCCAACGACAATAAGCTTATTTGAGTCCAAAGATGGAGTTCTTTAACCAGCACATCTTGCATTCCTCAACCATGAAGCTCTGGGGCTACTTCATGTGAATATCCTCAAAGAGGTATTCATAGAGGAATACAATCTTGACTCACATCTTGAAGATGCCATAGTCAAATTGTGTAGCTAGGGTTAGCAATATTCTGATGGGTTTAAGCATGATCACTGAAAAGCAAGCCACATCGCAATCGACGTCTTCTCTTCAGTGTGTAGCTCATGGCTACGAACCGTGCTATGAAGGTCTCTACCTTCTCATCAGTTTCCCTCTTTCTATTGAAGATCCATTTACACCTTAATAGGTCTAACCCTTATAGGTGGATCCTCGAGGGTCCATATACAACACTTGTATATGAAGTCTACCTTAGACCTTTATTGCTAAAATCCATCTTTCCATGTTATGATCCTCAGGAGCTTCATCACATGAAGTCCGATCATTGTCAGACTTAACTGACACAAGGAATACATCCTCAAACTCATTTGAAGAGGTATTAGTGTTTCATCTTTAATCGTCCCTTTTAGTTTCCGATTTCTGGAGCCTCATTATCTTCTCAAGATTAAATGAGTTCCCTTACTTCATTTTCATCTTGATTCTCAAGAGAGTCATCCTATAAGAATCACATTCTCAAAGATGAGATATTTTAAGAATCTCAAGGTCATAAAGTAGGTATCCAATACCATCCTTTATTTTCTTAATGAAGTAGCACTCTCAAGTGCTAGATTCCAGCTTACATGCATGGAACCTTATTAAGGATATATATATTGTAGTCTCTACTACATATATATACCTAGAAACTAAGGGATAATTATGCTAAAATTCATCATTGATCAAATCATGTCACACATGATCTAATTGTATCTTCCTATAACTCCATTGAGTTTAGGTGTGTCAGGAGGATTGAGATAGAAATGATATTCATATCTCCATAAGATATTCTTTGAATTTATCTAATAGGTACTTGCTACCTTGGTTAGATCAAATTCAGTTAATCTTCCTTCAAACTTTGTTTCTAAACCAAAATTACGAAATCTTTGAACATTTCAAATGTTTCTCAGGTGAAGAGAAGAAATCTCATATCATACATGATCATCAATAGATATCACATATCCACAATGTTCACTATGATATAGATGATTCACATACATCAATATGTATGAGATCTCGAATACCTTGACATCTTACACCTTTCCCAAAAAGGGTGTATTGGACATTTTACTTTGAATACAATATTCACAAGTATGTAAGATTTGAAATTTTAGACATTCTAAAGTTTCATATCTTACTAGTCTATTGGTCTCATCAGCAGACATACGTCCAAAACTTGATGCTAAATCATTGTCAAATGATCTTTATCCTCCTATTGATCTTATAAGGTTTAACTTTCAGTATTAGAAATCTTAATGAACCATTCATTAAATTTCTAATTTAGTAGAGTCCACCAGATGCTAGATTATTATCTGAAATATATCCATCATAACTCTTTATGATAGGTTTATTCCAGAATTCATGTTTATTTCCAACATTTAGAAACAAACAATGAGTTTATTCTAATATCTAGGTCATAGAGACATTCTCTAAGACTAAGGCTCTCCCACTGAAATTAAGAAGTATATCAATCCAACAGAGATTGTTGCAACAATTGCATCAATGTCTATGTGGATAATTATAAACCTTAAGATCAAATTTTTCCAGTCTTCTAAAACATGTGCAACACATTGCAAGTGTTGTTAGAAGATTGAGATACAATTATCAGACTTTATCTTATCAAATAAGCAAGTCAATTTCAATGATCAAATGTAGATATAGATTATTATGATGCACTATCTGAGTCCTTCTCTAAGGATTCTAGACAGACTTGATAGTCATAGTATCAACACATCAAGTTATTGCAGTATAGGCATTCATCCAACTCTTTGGATGTCATATGGAAGCCACTGAAGTACAATCAACTCTTTGACTTTCCTTCTCACATGGGTCCGACCCACGCTTCCACTGTGCTCTCTTCATCTATAAACAACCATTGTTCAAGACCAAGGATCTCTTATGTTAAATTCAAAAGAATTCAATGTAAGAGCATTTCAACATTTATACATGCTTCATTAAATTCATACAATGTGAATACTATGAAGCTTCATGAATGACTAGAGTATAGACAGTAGAATGATGACACTCATCATATCTACATCTATCCAAACTCCTAAAACATTGGTTCAGGTAGGTATTCAAATATTTCGAATACATCATCTCTTTCGAGCCACCATTCTGCATAGTGCAGAGAACCATGTCATTCATGATTAAATGTTTAGAGCACATATGTATGCCAGAACATCTTCTTAGATTTTATAAGGATTATTCGACAATTATGATCACCATCGACATGTCACTTCCAAAGTACACTCGATGAAAGATCAAGACTATAGAGACATACAAATGCTAAAGTGATGTCTTATTGTCCTTTTTAATTGTCACTCCTCATTATGTTGAGGAAACTTGCACATTGCAACCACATACATTATGTGTCCAATTTGCAAGCATAATATCTGGATCATGAGTCCAATCCATGATATTTTACTGGTTATTATTGAGTATAACATTGAGTGGGTTTAATAAAGGATTATCTGAAATAAGAAATTTTGCATAAGGGTATATATATTATATATACATATTTTACTTTGATTTAGGAATTTGAAATCAAATTTGTCTTGCTATGTCTACTATGAAAGATTATTCCCTAATCATCTTTCAAAGTAAGAGATATACTTACCGCTATATCTCAAGCAAGATCTGGGATATCCTTTCCTATCATTGTCACATCCCAATAATATGAGAACCTGCGACTCTGATAAAAAGAAGCGGGAACACATTCCGCCTTGCAAGTCCCACTTGCATTTCCCAATTCGATCTTTAACACACGGGCCCACCACCCCTAAGGTGATGTTGACCCGCTGCTAATTGAACCAACCGTCAACAGGATTAGAACTCGCTATGCGCAATCCAATATCGCCCCAATAATATGAGGACTCGATATTGGGGTCACTACGCATACGGCCTTACTCTTTCGAGAAGCAAAGAGCCCGATCCAGATGCGCTTGCATACAGGAGCTGTCACTTCGGACAGGCGTCTCCTACATACAATCCATGGCGACGGAAACCCTTCGCCTTGACGGGAGACCATGGATGTCACTTATGTGATCCTCCACCTCGTATTCAAATTTTGTAATTAATTATCGTAAATCATATTCACATAATTAATTCTTCCAAGGGAAATACACATCTATTCATAATAGAGTGTTTCATAGGATATAATTAATTTAATCACATTAAATCAATTATTAATCCTATTATCAATCAACAAACTTTGAATTTTACTTGAATAGTAGGTATAATCTCAAAGTACGTATTATTTCGAATTTTAATAATTAGAAATACACTTTGATTTCTCCGGCATTATCCAATCCCTACCCGCTGTCATGGCCAGTACCGGCGAGAGTGGGACGGACCACATACGTTGCAACCCGCTACCCCAGCGATCTCCGACTAGACACCATATCCACCTCAGGAAAGGATAATGCCAGATAGATCATCATGTACTTTGAGATGCTCATCGGTCTTTCAACCGAAATTATACCATATAATATAGATCAAAACATTTTTTATTATATTATAAGGAGATTTGCTAAACAAATCCCCAATCCTATTCAAGCAAGAGGTTTTTCATGTAAAAGTTGTCCTACAACTATTGTAGGATGTCCTAGGGTTTTGCACGAAAAAGTTGTCCTACAACTATTGTAGGATGACCTAGGGTTTTGCATGAAAACAATGTTTGTTGATGATTTCAAAGTTAACCAATGATCAAGATCAACTATCTTATCATTATGGTTTAGGCAAGTGTCATTCAATGAAATAATTATTTCTTTAAATATTTCACAAATATTTATCACTAATTATTCCAGAAAATTAACAATTAATTTTCATCACGATAATTGAATGATATATCACAAGGTTCAAGATCAAAATTGTTAATTTCCAGCAGTGACCCCCAATCACTTAAATTAACTTATCTTGATCAATTTAAACCCAAAAATGCAAACTCAGTTTCCAAAGATTGCCTATTTGATTTATTGAAGAACCCAAGTAATAATTCATGCATTTCGAGGCGGATTAAAACCGCAATTATCTCATTAATCACGTTTAAATCCGCAGTTCCCGCAACAATGAATATAGTCATATTCAAAAGGCCATATCTTGAGCAAATAAAGTCCAAATTTAGTAAACTCAAGTCCTATGGTTTCCTTGTTTAATGGGGAACAAAATCCAATTGAAAATTTCGTGTTTAAACATTTTAAACAGTACAGAAAAATTCAATTAGACAGAGGTGCGAAAATTGAAATGCAGTAAAAATTTCGCAACCCTTTCAAGAACCAAATCGTCTAAGGTCCGTGGATCATATCCAAACCCTTATTCGACCTATTGCTCTGATACCACTTGAAGGATATTGAGAATCCTCAAGCGCATCACGGAAGCGTGACGATCGCATCGAATACGATCGGGGCGACTAGTCGTACTAGTCGCAAGGTGCAGCGGAATTTAAAAAAATTTAAATCTAATGATGAAACCACATGATCACGAGAACACTTCTCGGATCGTTTCATCAAACCACAAAGTATAAGGAATACCTTTGAAGCGTGGTTGTGATCGCGAGATCCCAAACAAGAGATCCTCTTGTCTCATGTTCGATACACGAAGAACGCACTTGCGGGCACGATGATGAGTCGCGTCCCTCCCGCAATCCTCGATGAAGATCCAAGCAATAGATCCCCTGATTTCGTCAAGCGAAATCCGTCGTCTTCCTCTACAGCAAGTAGCCACGAAGAAGAAGGAGATCCTCGAGTCGTCGAAGGCGAAGGCGAGAACTTCTCTCCTTTCTCAACAATGGTGGTCGGCCACCCTATGGAGAGAGAGAGAGAGAGCACGAGAATGAGAGGGAGAGAGAATAGAGTTCTTCAACTCAAGAATGTTGTGTTTTGGAAAAGGCTACCCTAGCCCTCCTTTTATACTAGTTTAGGATCCAATGGATCTCAATCCATGGGACACATGGATCCAAGGGCTATCCTTGGTCCATGCTAAATCAATGGCTATGATTGTTGTTGGTTAAAACCAACAACATTAATTTAAATTAAAAAATGTTGCAACATTATCAACATAATTTAATTTAACATTAACTAATTAAGAGATATTGTGATAAATAAAATTGGAGTCAACCAACCACCCTCAAAAATAGGGGGCGTCACCCATGAACAATTCATGGGTGACGCCACCTATGCATGATGGTTATTTGGCTCCCTTTTATTTATCTTATTATTTCTTAATTAATCACAAAAAAATATTCACCAAATTAATTCCAAATTAATTTGTGAATATTTCAATCATGCCATTGAATATTATGTGAATCATATTCACAACCTAAACTAATTAGTAAATTGCATTTCCAATTAATTAATGAGTGTGAATCCAATCCACATTATTAATTAACAAATGCTATTTACATAAACTCTCTCTCTTATATATGTATATTATAAATCACATTTATAACACACATATATCATGGATAGTGTTATCCACATTCTCTTAATCCTCGATAATTAAATCCCATTTAATTATCTTAGATAATTATTTTTACAATATGAATCATATTCATATTTAAACTTGATAATTTAATCTTATTTAATCATCAAGTCCTTGCTTGGATATTTCATCAAAAGAATTATTCTTGAACCCTTTCAAGAATAATGTGCTTTCTCCGCAGATACTTGGAGATAAGGACAGGGCGATTGTATTATTCCACATATAGTGACTTGGATGTTGAGATCTCATCTCAAATCCAGATCTAACGGACCTCTCATAGATGCTTGATTAAATCAAGTCCGTATACTTAATCTTCTCATTGCATCTGAATCACATTCAGATCAATGTCCAACATTTGGACTAAGATCAAGTTACTTCTCTACTGAGAGGAGTCACTAAAATCCAGACCTGTTTCATCACTCCCTCGAACTGGAAGCGTCATGGTTATACAATCGTTTATGATCACATCACCCTCAGGTATTCCCAATACCTGCACATCCTGCATACTGGAAGACCAATGATCAACCTAAAGATGAAGATCTATTTTATACTGTCTTCTTCAGGGTTTGATCACCAAGTTTCTCAATCTTGGTCATTGGGATTTGGTATCTATCATATGCTTTCCCAAAGCATATATCATACCTTCAAATTCTTGTCATGCTTCCAAAGCACGACGACCATGCATGGAATTTGATCGGTCCCAATACCTCATGAGTGAGCTCATGTCTTCCGGTTCATAAGTGAACCAGTATGATCCCTTTGAGAGATCGTATTACTCATATGCCCTTATATGCACACTAGCTCGCCGGTGTATAGACCTTGGTTAGGTCATCAGCCTACTGGTCTGCCAAATGTACATACTCAGACATATAGTAACACATCTGTCTCCGGTCAGAGGATGTGTGCCTATGCTGTGACAGTATTTCAACATAGGACTTAGGTTATCTCGATCTCGCTATGTCAACCCATTGACTTAACTAATCTGACACCTTCGAATCACTATTCCCATGAAGAGGACATGCATCAAAAGGTCGGTCAGATATCAGCCTATGTGAGAAAGGATTACCATCTCCTACTCAGGCTGGAGATCATCTCTTAATAATCATTTGACGGTGCTTGATGGGTCCTCTATCTAACCCATTAGATATTCATCCAAGCACCAGCCTCTATGATTCATTTAATGAATCAACAGCTGTATGATCATTAAGATGGCCATGGTACATAACCCTAATTGTACAGAGGGACCTATTATGCAAATTATTTATTCTTCATTTCAGATTAGGGAATGATACGTGCAATAACATTTATTGCATAATGGCTCGCCGTGGGCTCGCATGTCCAACATTATGTGCATAAAATAATAAGTCAAAAACCACTAAAATACAAAATGTACGAAAGAGGCCCAAAACCCAACTTTCACATATGAGCTCTGATTCTCTTGAACTTGGTATTGTTTTGAAGGTAATTGAATGTACATTAGTTCAAAAGTGAGTAGGATCAAATCAGACAGTTGTATGTGGAAGATGTAAAGGTTTTAGTCCGAAAATCTTAGAACTAAGATTTGGGGTTTTGGTCCACTTATTTAGGTTAGTGATTTCTTTGTATTTTTCATTTATTCTTGTTAGTAATATGTACACAGTGGGGTGATTTCGAGTCATTTGGAGTTAGCATGAATTAGATAAAAATTGGGTAAGTTAGGCTATTTACAAGTCAATTTGGCTGGGATTTTTGGTTTCTTATTTTATGCGAAAATAAGTGATAAAATGTGATTCTTATCAAAACATGCATGAATGCTAATTGTGTAAAATAAATGAAGAAATGCCAATGAATTTTAGGGACTAGAGCTTAATTAATGACTTTTAGAGTGATGAATCTGAGATTCATCAGAGTCGTCTGCTCTTATTTTCCTGGGAGTACATCGGGGTGTGTTTCTTTTGAGTATCTAAGATACCTTCGACACTCATACTTGTATCGATGCAAGCACTTTTTGGGTGCTAGTCTGACTCCTGGTCCTAATAGCGATGGTCCAAGTGGACACTTTGAAATGATTGGGAGCACTCTCCTTTGGTGGAAGCTCTTTGATATTTGACTTTGTATGGTGAGCGCTTTTCTTTCAATATTTCTTTTTTTTTGAAATTTTGGCTAGCTCCACTGCTTTTACCAAAAGTTGGCGCACATTGACCAACAAGTTGTTAGATTTCATCACACCCTGGCACATAGGTAAATGTGAAGAGATAATATAAGAACCACATTCTCATACTGGCTAAAGGTGATGACACTCAGGTTTTATGAAGCCTTCATTGATTTTATCACATCCTAGAGCATCATAAAATTAGATCAGAACTCAAATCCCTCATCCTAGTTTCTCAAGTGAAATTTCAACTCATCTCATCACAACTGCAGTCATGTACATGAAAGGCCGATCATATTTTTAAGATATAGACGAAGCATGAAATATAGCACACAAATCCTTCAAA